>CM070011.1:21012521-21741331 GCA_036247105.1 Cirrhinus mrigala | reverse complement strand
TCATCGTTTATCCAAAAAACTTTGAAACAAGTGTTACAACACTTAACAATAAAACAAAGACTAGGTTGCGTCTATAGACCGCAAGCTCAAAGCACGGCGGAGAAAGTTAATGGAATTCTCAAGTCCAAAATCAACAAAATATGTGCCAGTACTAAACTTAATTGGGTCGATGCTTTACCTCTCGCACTAATGAGCTACCGCATGCAAACTAACAGAATTACGCACCTAACACCGCATGAAATGCTTACTGGTCGACCAATGCCTGTACCATACAGCAGAGGCCCTTACAAAGGACCCCCATTAGAACAACTGCAAATGGAATTAAGATTGTACATGAAAAAACTAACTGCTATCCATAAAGCTATTTGTGTGCAGGAAAAGAAAAGAGAGCCGTGTGAGGAGACAGAGACAACAAGTCCAGTTGTTCCAGGTGACCAAGTCTATCTAAGGGTATTCCGAAGAAAATGGCATGAACCGAGAAGGGAAGGACCCTATAAAGTAACAGCTGCAACTCCAACAGCAATCCAGGTAGAAGGAAGCAACACCTGGTACCATCTGAATCACTGCACAAGAGTTCCTAAACCTAAGGTCAGAGAAAGCAGACACGAAACAACCGAGCAAGAGAATCAGCAGGTGAAAGACAAAGAAGAGCAAAATGGAGCAAAGGAAATTGAACAAACTAATGAGAATAATGACTCTGACAACATGTCTGATCATCCTATGCTCGTCACAACTTCAAACCACAATCAACACCACTACTCCAAACCCCATAACTCAGACTCTCAACCGCACTTCCCTTTCATCAACTTTTCAACCCTTTACGAGACCTAGTAACAACTCGATTTCAATTACAGGAGAACCAGGACTGAATGGAAAACAACGTAGAAACAGCGAAGAAACTTACAGCATGTATGAGAGTGATGATAAACTGGATGTTTTATGGGAGACTGCACAAAGCAATCAGTGGTACGAGTGGGCAACATTTACAGCAATGGAACTAAAGAAAAAAGATTGCCTATTCTGTTCTAAAACACCGATGAGCCAAGTAATAGTAGTCCCTAATCCATTCACTTATGAACTTTGTGCTGTATTTAACAGAAACTTTTGTCATTTAGGAAGAGACTTCAGACCTCATTGTCCAGCTGACTGCCTAGGCTCCCTAAGCAATGCTAAACAAAAACCCTTCTACAAGCATATACCTCGATTAAGAGCTAAATGTAGAAGCGTAAATCTAACCGAAGATTTGAAAATACAAGTTGATCAAGTAGAGATTCCACTATGGTACACCATAGACTATAGCAAAGAATATGAGTGCTTTGTTAACCCCACAGGGGTTGTAAATGTGGGACAATTCAAAGGGAAATGCAGTGTCGTTTGGAATTTAGATGCAACAAAATTTCGACATGTTGATGATTCTAAAGACTTTCCACCCCTTCGGGCATCAGGAATGAGGAAAGGAGAACAAATTTGGCCAGCTAAAACCTGTAAAAATCAAACTATATCATTACCTAATGCAGATCTATACAAGGACCAAAGTATAGCATTAGCCGATTTCTTTTGGATGTGCGGAAAAAGGAAACTTTTGTCTGCCCTACCATTAGGATGGAGAGGTAAATGCACAAGAGTACGATTAGTGCAAGAACTCCACATAATAGAATGGGATTCGAAATCCTCATTAGGGAAAAATGAAACAATTAATCACAGAGTTAAAAGAAATTATATACCAGATCCTAAAGTATATATAGATTCAATAGGTCAACCCAGAGGTATACCCAATCAATTCAAGGCACGAGATGAAGTCACATCAGGTCTTGAATCAATATTCATTTGGATTTCACAAAATAAAAATACAGAATGGATAAATTACATATATTACAATCAACAAAGGTTCATTAATTATACCAACGAAGCATTAATTTCTTTAGGAGAACAATTAGATGCAACCAGTAAAATGACATGGCAAAATAGATTAGCCCTTAATTGGATGCTAGCTGACAAAGGAGGGGTATGTGTCTTATTCGGAGACCAATGTTGTACCTATATCCCCAATAATACAGCACCAGAAGGATCATTTACAAAAGCCATGACTAAACTTAAAGAATTACAAATAGAGATGGCAACTAATGCTGGAAGAGACGAAAAAACATGGGATTGGTTTGATTTGAAATTAGGATCATGGGGAGCATGGCTAGCAAAATTAGGAATACTCTTAGGAGTGACACTCGGCATAGGAGGATTATTATTTTGCTGTATACTACCATTATTAAAATCCTTAGTTATCAAGGCCACAGTTAAACAAATGGGCATGTCAAGGTATCAAGATGATGAAAAAAAGAATCTGACTCAACATGAATGTTATCAGGACTTGCTTTACCAAACTGCATTGCAATTACATCTGGCAGATGAGATTTCAACTTCTTCTGATGATGAATGAGACAAATCTATCTGTAATCTACATCCTATTACATGTATTTTATTTTTATCAGATGATATGTATCTTACTTTGATTTCTTTTCGTTTAGTATTATTTCTATGTACTCTTATTTTCATTGTTCTATATGTAATCTACATAACTGTGATAACCACAGGCAAGGCTAGACAACCGCACGCACATGCTTCAACAAGTCTATGTTAAATGGGAAAGTATGTTAAGGTGTCAGGGTCTTTTACTCCCTTCTAGCCAAAAGATAAGAGGGGAGATGTTTGGCCCTAACATCTTCCGGAATGCCGTGGCATGATTTAGTTAATTGATAATGAAACAAAGTGACTTTATTTTTGTCACTTAGTAGTAATTACTGAGAGACTGGATCTTGACACAGCACTCCGGTGAAGGTGAGACGTAAACGTCTCAAAGGGGGAATGTGAAGAAGATTTTATTAACTAAAATATAAAGGAATCATACCCAAATTATTCTACCATTATAATCATGCATTATGTAGTTCTATATGTTGCAGGGCAAGCATATCCTGTGTTATTGTTAATAGCCTGGGGTGACCAACGGAATGTGAAAAGAGCTATACTATATGTTATTGTAGAGGCCCACTAGAGGCCCACTAAGAAATGAGATGGTCAAGCACAGTATGCCCTTATTTGGGAAGTTATGGTATAGGAAACATCTGTTTCCCTCTTAGTATCTACCTTAAGACCCCCACCCAAGTGATTTAGGATGACATGCTTACGTGCGAAGACCCC
The DNA here is from genome assembly GCA_036247105.1 of Cirrhinus mrigala. NCBI lineage: Eukaryota > Metazoa > Chordata > Actinopteri > Cypriniformes > Cyprinidae > Cirrhinus > Cirrhinus mrigala. The sequence continues at coordinate 21,738,139 of CM070011.1, read as the reverse complement.
TATATAACGCTGTGCCCAACCAAAGGAAAATTAGTTCTCTATAGACAACTCGGCTTGATTGTCCTTTCGCAATAAAGCCTATCTTTTGACATCAAAACTCCGACTCGAGTCATCCTTCAGTGGGGAAAGGGGAACCACATCATCAGACATCTTTGACAGCCACAGGCTTTGTCTAAACTGTGACAGAGCAAGGGTGAAATAAGGCAACTTTTGATGGCTAAAGCACAGAGTATCTTTGGGTTAGGATGAGGTCAGCTTATTAAAGTCTCAGCCGCTTGTACCTCAGACAGCCGCACAGACTCACAGCCCTTTAGCACTGCTGCTGTTGCCTTTACCATTAACACACTCTAGAGATGTGAAACAGACCGATGAAACTCTTAAACTGCAGCACTGGAGTATTACAAACTCTGAAGAGTAGCCAGACAACCAGAGGATGAAGGAAAACTAAATGTATTATGCGATAAAATTCAGGCTTTTCACTATATGAATAATATTTTGATGTAATTTTGAATATACTGTATAGACAGACACTTCATTAAGAAGTTAATGCTTAAAAATAAAATTATTCTGTAATTCAGTAAGGACACATTAAACTGACTAACACTAAAGAATTTATAATGGTATGCAAGACTGCTTTTGAACTTTAATCAGAGAACCAAAAAAAAATAAGAATAATAAGAAATAAGAAATGTTTCTTGAGGAGCAACTTAGCATATTAAAATTAAGATTTCTGAAGGATCATGTGACACCAAAGAGTGGAATAATGAAATTTCAGCTTCATCACAATAATAAATAATGTTTGAAAATTTAAAAAAATGGAAAACATTGATTTTAAAGGGATAGTTCACCCAAAAATGTAAATTCTGTTATTAATTACTCACCCTCATGTCGTTCCAAACCTAAGACCTTTGTTCATCTTCAGAACAAAAATTAAGATATTTTTGATGAAATCCAAAAGGTTTCTGACCCTGCATAGAAAGCAACAGTTCAATACATTCAAGGCCCACAAAGGACATTGTTAAAATAGTCCATGTGACATCAGTGGTTCAACTGGCGGAGACTGACATGAAAGAGAGAAAATTGTTGAATAAAGTCATTATTTTTGTTTTCTTTTCACACAAAACGTATTCATGTAGCTTCATAAAATTAAGGTTGAAGCACTGATGTCACATGGACTATTTTATCAATGTCCTTACTACCTTTCTGGGTCTTAAACGTAGTAGTTGTGTTGCTGTCTATGCGGGGTCAGAGAGCTCTCGGATTTCATCAAAAATATTTTAATTTTTGTTCTGAAGATGAACGAACAGTTTTGGAACGACATGAGGGTGAGTAATTAATGACAGAAATTTCATTTTTGGGTGAACTATCCCTTTAAATTGTAATATTATTAAGGATATGACTATTTTACTATATTTTTAATCAAATAAATGCAGCCTTGGTATGCAAAAAAACAAATACTTAATTTGAATGGTAGTGTAAAATCTAATATGTTGAACTGTAGCTGACCTGTGGTACTGCTCTTACTAGACCTAGAAAAAGTCATCATTTAAGACATCATTCATAAAAAAGATGTGCTGTTTTAATATAAGGCTGCAGAGCACAGCCACAGCTAATAAATAATTAAATAAATAAAGTGAGATATGTAATTAAATGTGGTAGACTGTGGGAGAAGCGTCAGAATTCAAGCTGGCACTGCGTTAGATATGAGCTTCACAAGTTGATGGCACATGGTCAGATCAGCATAAGCTGCTATCCATTTGTATCAACATGTTTTTGAGGACGAAAACATCCTTGGTTAAAGCAAACTTCAGATTTTACATGTTAACACTAGTGCCAACCCACAGGGAGTTGATGCAGAACTCACAGCATATGCATTTTTGATTCACTTCTGTTTACTTCTCTAATATGTGCATACATGCTGCCGCACAGCTACTATTCACAGATACTCCAGCGTGTCGTTCTGGCTCAGATGTGACAGAATGTATAAACAGCTAAACACAAGAAAAGACACTGGCATGCCACATCTCAGTCTCCCATCTGCTGTCTGGGTACCCTGATAACACTCCCTCTGTACCATCTATTAAAGTGGATGAAATCGCCATGGCAACCGCCATATCCTGGGATGTGGCAAGTCTTACACTTCTGAGAAGGGTAAGACTGACCAATACCATTTTGTCACATTAATACGGCCTTTACTTAAAGGATTAGTTCAATTTCACACTCACCCCCATGTCGTCCAAGATGTTCATGTCTTTCTTTCTTCAGTCAAAAAAAATTAAGGTTTATGAGGAAAACATTTCAGGACTTTTCTCCATATAGTGGACTTCAATGGGGATCAAGATACAAGCATTTGTGGTTAAAAAGTATATCATATATCATATATAGCCTTTTGAAGCCGCTTTTGAACCCACACTGAAGAAAAATCCTGGAATGTTTTCCTCAAAAACCTTAATTTCTTTTCGACTGAAAAAAGAAAGACATGAACATCTTAGATGACATGTGGGTGAGTAAATTATCAATTTTTATTCTGGAATTGAACTAATCCTTTAAATGTTTTTAGGTCAATACTATGATTATTTAAAAATGCTTATTAAAAATCTCGATTGAAAAGGAAGGGAATTAATTCAAGAAACCTTTTCAGATGAGGAAATCACATACACAGTTTTCCTTTGACTTTAGGCATTATTGACTTTGATTATCATTTACATTTCCATGTACACATGTAATTTGACACTGTATTTTGTAACAGTTGACAGAAAAGCAATTATGGCACAAGAGGAAAAATATTACATTGAAAACATAACTTAAGGCAAGTCATGTTCTATACAACATTAGACGTCTTTCCACTGTACATTTATACAAGCGACTATTTCAATAGTTCAGTATTGTGCTTGTTTTTTTTTCAACAGCATGACAACGTCACTGACAATATGCACATCATGTTAATTTCATTTTGGGATTTGATTATGGGTAATGCTTGGGGAGGATCTAAACAGTTAGAATAACCACAAATCCAATGCACAACATGTTATGCTGCAGTATTATGGAAACCAGTGAATGCTGTGGTATGATGAAGTATAGAAAATGACATCTGACTGTATTATAAAAGCATGCAGTGAATCCCCAGAAGGGCTGCCCTATGATCTTAAGTCAATAAAACTACAACCCAATATAGACATACCATGCTGGCAATAGTAACAGCACAGAAATAGAGTTTCTCTAATTGAAATTAATATTAGATCTGAAATGATCTCTATGCAACTAAGCAAATACAGCAGCAAGCACATTCATTCAATCTCATATGCCTGTATAATATAAACCAACCCTCTTGCTGTGAAGAAACAGAAGGTTTTAAAAGAGGAAAGGAATGTGTGATGTCAGAATTGTGACGAGCACTTCTGTTAAAAAAAAAGAAACTAAGTGCACTTATCAGGCAGATCACATGCTGGAGCAGTTCATCTTGTTTGGATATTGTTGTCCAGACTAAAATATTTTGTGTAACACCTCCATACAGATAATAAATGCAGTGAGAAAGATATTAGTCTCTAAAAAAATCACTTTGTCACATTAAAAATGTAGATGTCCAGCTATTGGTTTATTTGCATGAGCTCATAAAGAAATGTACTTTGTAAGAAGTACATTACAAAAACATCTGTTTTAAGAAAATGAAACAGAAATGAAATAATATTTTGTAATCAGAATATTTGCTGTGCAAATCAATCAAAATCATGCTATGAGGTATATTTACTTTGCGACTGTGATTCAGTGGATTATCGTCAGATGTCACCAAAACTCCTCCAACATGGGAGGCCTAAAACATCCTCATACATATATCATAAAATCTCACCACTCTAAAATAAAGTATCTAATGAGAGCATGAACTGTGTGGACATGTTTGTTTGTGTGATATTTCTGATCTGAAACACTAAAGATTTGAAAACCTTAAAAGGACAGCTCACCCAAAAATGAAAATTCTGTCATTAAGTACTCCCTCATGTCGTTATTTCTGATGAAATCCGAAAGCTTTCTGACCCTACATAGACAGCAACGGAACTCACATGTTCAAGGCTCAGAAAGGTAGTAAGGACATCATTAAATAGTCTATGTGACATCAGTGGTTCAATCATCTATGCAGGGTCCGAAAACTCTTTAGCTGAACTCTTATTTTGTGTTCTGAACATGAACGAAGGTCTTACGGATTTGGAACGAGAGGAGGGTGAGTAATTAATGACAGAATTTTCATTTTTGGGTGAGCTTTTTTGGGATGACATTTAAAGAAAAAAGATCGACAAGCGTGATATTAATGTAAGAAAGAAAGAAAAGTTATGTAACCAGACAGCACAGTTTAAAAAATGACCACTGCCTCAGTGTCTAAACCCATGATTTTCATTCTGTCCTTTTCCAGAAAACATCTTTGTCTCATCTGGAGTTATATCCATTCTCCAGGAGTTTCTGGTGGGCTTCGCAGTGCTTTACAGCAGGAGTTGACTCTGGTTTTGAGGTTATAGCTAACGGATGATGTCTAGGTAGTGAAGGTCAGTGTAGAGTGCATTAACTAGAAGGGTCAAAAGACGGTTGCTGTCACGCAGGCAATGAACTGGGTACTTGATGAACTGAATGGCCTGGTTCACAGAAACATGCAGCTCTGAATACTGCTTATTACTCGGCATTTGCTCCAGTACAGATAAGGCCTGAAAAAAAAGAGAGCAGTCATTCAAGGTACAGCACAATTTACAAGAAATTTGTTCGTGCTATAACAAACTATCATCAAATATCTAAAACATATCCCCATCTAACCATCTGAAAGCCATAATAGCAAAACCACAATATAATGCACTATTCTTTTTTTTCCCAAAATTTTAATTCAGTTTTTCAAATTCAACATTCCTAAATTTACCTTGGTGTTTTTTTTTTTTTTCAGCCATTTTGTAATTTAGTCTTAGTCTTTTAAATTTGTCTTGGTCTTAGTCCTGTGTCAAATGTACAGGGGTTGGACAATGAAACTGAAACACTCGCCAATATAGTATTGGAGGTTTCATGGCTATATTTGCGCTGTCTGGTGCCCAATCTTCACTTATTGTACATTACACCAGTTACAGCAGAGTGTAAAGTTTCATTATGTGCACCCAATGGTTCAAACATTGTACCTTGAAGGTAGTGCTCTGTATCAGGATAATAATGCACCAATACACACAGCAAGACTGGTGACAGACTGGTTTAATGAACATGAAAATTAAGTTGAACATCTCCCATGGCCTGCATAGTCACCAGATCTGAATATTATTGAGCCACTTTGGGGTGTTTTGGAGGAGCGAGTCAGGAAACGTTTTCCCACATCAGCATCACATAGTGACCTGGCCACTGTTCTGCAAGAGGAAAATGGCTCAAAATCCCTCTGGCTGCTTTGCAGGACTTGTATTTTTCACTCCCACGATGAAATGATGTTGTATTGGCTGCAAAAGGAGGCCCAATATCATACTAATTGTGATCTAAAACCAGGTGTTTCAGTTTCATTGTCCAACCCCTGTACTTTTTAGTTATCATATATAGTCAAACTTGTCCTGTTTTTGTTTATTCAGGTTTTAATGAACTAATGTCTGAGATTTACCCCCAGTTGCACCGACAAGGCTTAAGCCAAGTCCTAGACTAAAATGTAAATCTGAGCTGTTTCAACAGAAAGAAACTTGCACTGACTGATCTTAAAATAATTTATCAGTGCCTTTTTTTGTCTCAAGATGCACACCAATAATGTTTTTTTTTTTTTCTAAGGCATGTTTATAAAAATTACTTAAATGTCCTAATTAAACTATGGCCTAATCCTGGCTTAGTCTAAATCCTGTCTGTGAAACCAGGCCTTAATGTCTAGTTTAAGTCAATGAAAACTTTTTGTCATGCAGTATAATGTTCAACTGATTATGTTAAACATATTTAATCATTTAAAGTGCTTTTTAAAGAGACCTTGTCCTCTGGTGTGACACCTTTGTTCTTTGGTGTGACAGTACAGGCGTCACACCGGAGGACATTTTTTGTCACACCATAGGACGTTTCAGCCTTTTGTGTCAATTAATGACCTTGCTATTCCGAGCTAACCTGTTATTAGTGGTTAGCAAGACACATTTGCATAATTTCCCATGATTAAGTAGTTTAACACAGTTTTTTTAAAAAATATATAATATAGGGGTGTCACACCAAAGGACATCAAAACGTAACACTTTTGTAGTGGTTCCAAAAAAGTTACATATTTGAACAATTCTGAGACAAAAATTGACCATGTACACGTCATGGGCTTGACAGGTGGCTTCAGTAACATGATCATGAATGGGGTCCTTCAACTAATTAAAGTTTTCTCTGGAATTGGCCAATTTAAAAATCAGGATATGGTGTCACACCATAGGACATGGTTTTCATAGACAAAATGCATCAAGTTCCTAAGCTTACAGAAATATATGAATGAAAACAATAATTGCCATTTATAAAAATAGACACTTGTACAATTATGCCAGAGGTATTTCTTAACATTTTTATGGTTTTCTTTTTAATTTATAAAAGTTGTAATTTATTGAACCATGCTTGAGACAGTCACACCATAGGACAGTTTTCAGATTTGGCTCAAAATTAAAAAAAAAAAAATTAATAACACTGCAGCTTTTATAACAACAGGTCCATGTAGGACAAAGAAATGTTTAATCATTTACTGAATTTTAAATAATGACAATATTAATTATATTTATTTTAATTTTGACAGTGAAAATGCCATGTCACGTCAACAACCCATATATATATGGGTTATACCACTTTCATTTTAGCTGAACACCATAATAAAGAGTTGCCAGATTGCAAAAACTAAGAAAAAACAGAGCATAAAATTGATCCTTGTAGCAAAGAAGCTCTGATTTGGGAAATTAAACATCTGATGTCTGGCAACCGCACACATGAAAGCTTGTGGAGCACGTGCAGAATTCTGCAATAATATTTTGTCTTTTGGCAAAAATAAAATGATTTTGGTGTAGTTTTTATTTTTAAAAAAACATTTAGTCTTGTCTTTTATTGTCAACGATATTGCATGTTGACATTGGTTGTCAGCTCATGGGAAAAAAGCTGGTCAACAAACATTTTTCGTCAGTGTTTTTGTTAATGAAATTAACACGTATTAATTTCACCAAAAAATTTGAAACTGCATTACATCTTGTCTGTGGATGAAGCTATACATTTATCCCATTCCCTGGAAAATCTTACCTGTTGTGCTTTAGCTGAGAGCTGCAGCTCTGTGCCTTGATGAAGACGCAGCTGATTCTCTGAGGGCACCTGGACTAGCAGAAATGCTGACATACTGCGCGCCACAACTCGAAATCTGAAACACAGGAAGGACGGAAATGGTAAGGCATGCAATTCAGACAATATACCTTTCATGTCCCTTTTACTTCCGATATGAAGATCAAACCAAAGCAGATTTTCAACAATCTTCTCTCACCTGCTAGATAGTGGGGATTTCCTCCCGAGGCCGATGGCTCCCAAGATGCCCGAGTTCAGTCTTTCCTCACCGAGCTGGGCTAGACGGTTCTGGAACGCCATTAAAGTGATAATCAGAGTGTCAAGTGCGCAGGTGTCCTCTTGATCCACCTGGATCTGCAGAAGCTCTAAGAATTTATGCCACCATAAAAACAGCTTTGCCTCATCAGCTGGACCACTGCAGGAACAGACAACACGCTCGCTTAGGTCACGAATACTCACACTTTAGGCACTAAAAGGGATGTTATTTACTAACTCCAAATCTGGGTTTTTGTGTACGTCCTTTAACATATCAAAGAACACACTATATGTAAAATAGTGTATGTTACCTAGGGAAGACCTGACTGATCCATGTGTTGAGCAGCACTAAGGTCTTCTTCTCATTCAGGAGGGTTTGCTCCAGATTCAGCCTCTGGAGGATGTAGACGTACAGGGTGAGGTAACTGCCCAGGCTCAGGCTTTCCTGGATGAAGTCCTCAACAGTCAGTTCAGGAACCTGAAGAGAGACCAGGATGGGCCCCCAACCAGAGTACTGATCAGGACATCCACCTAAAAGAAACACACAAGTTGTGGACATTTAAGACAGATTTACGAGATACTAAAACTCACTGTACTCCATAGTGGTTCCATGCAAATGTTTTGATTCAGCCCAGATGTTTGCTTTTATGGTTCTTACAATGTGTTATTAGGGAGAGGAATAATTCCTAAAGGCTTACGCAGATAGACCGTTTAAAATCTGTGACTAAGCCCAGAACAAGTACAAGCTATTATTACCATCAGTGAAGTAGGAGAGAATACAGGCCTCTGTGGTGCGTGTCATATGACGCACTGAGGCCAGGCATCTGCATGCAGCGGTTAGCAGGGGGAGCACCAAAGGACCACGAGCTCGCTTTTCCACCCAGGAGTGGAGTTTAGTCCCGAGTCCCTCTGCTGTAGATATGCCAGCTTCATTCAGTAGAGTCAGCATCTCAGCAAACAGACTGCAGGTGGCCATGTGCCGCTGCTGAAGGTCTGTCTCTGAATTTAAAGATGAGACGCATTAAGATCAGCTCATTTAACATCAGGAGAGATATTGTTACTGTCTGTTTTGTTGAGTTAAGATGCTGATTAGGCATTCTGTAAATACATACTTAGCTGAAACAACAGTATTAGTTAAATGGCTATTAACTAGCAGTTAATAATGTACACTACCAGTTTAGGGTTGATGACGTAGACACATTAAATGAAAAGTGACATTTATATTGTTACAAAAGATTTCAATTTAAAAACATTTTTGGAAAAAATGTGTAATGTTGCCACAAAAATATTAAGCAGAACAACTGTTTTCAACATGGCTAATAATAGGTAACGTTTCTTAAGCAGCAAATCAGCATATTAGTATGATTTCTGAAGGAACACTGAAGTCTGGAGTAGTGGCTGCTGATAATTCTGATAGAATCATTAATGACAGTTCATCATCACAGTAATACATTTAAAAAATGTAATTATATATTAAAATTGAAAAGAGTTTTTTTTTTAATTGTAATATTACACAATATTACTATTAGAGACCTCTTTCAAGAACATAAAAAAAAAAAATCTTACTGTACTTTTAACCTTTGTTTAGCCTGTTAAAACTTGGTTTATCAGAGACAAGGTTTGATATGCTAATTTAATATACATCTTTGTAAAATGTGACCACTTCCAGCCCAGTTTCCTCCAATTTATTACCCCCTTTATTCTTCAGACTTGAACTCTCTGAGACTTTGTTCAGGCAGGCAGTAATATTTTTTTTCTTTGTATCCGACTGAAACATAAGGTTGTTGGAGTCTAAGGGCCAGATTTATTAGACGGGGCAAATTAGCATTAGAGCACAATTCCATAAAAGTGCAAATGGGAGGGAAATGTTCTACATGTGATTTACTTTCAATGTGCACATTAAAGAACACAGATGCCAATGCGCGATTCATTTTAATACTCTCCTCCCATAAATTTTGTGTCTGAAAGGGAAACTCATACAAATGCATATTCAATAAGGTTAGGTACAAAAATAACTGTCCCCAAGCCTTTTCAGTGCTAATTCACTGCGTGTCTTTAGTAAATCCTGACAGTACTAATTTAATGCCAAAGGACAGTTTGCGCTGGTGCAAGCCATTAGTAAATCTGGCCCTAAAATATATAAATGAATGAATAAATATTACAAACTACATTTGTAATAGGCATGAAAAAAAAAAGATTTAGGTGGAGAATGGATAGTAAATAGAGACATTCCTCATCTGCTCCTGCATCTAATTCAGAATTCATCTGCTCTATGCACTATGGAAGCCTGTTTCTGCCACTGAATAAAAAATAAAATGATAATTGTGACTTTTTATCTCACAATTCTGAATTTTTTTCTTGCAATTTCGAGTTTACATCTCACAATTCTAACTTTTCTTTAGATATAAACTCACAATTCAGAACTGCGAGTTTAAATTTCAAAATTGTGACTTTTTTCTCTGTTTTTTATCTCACAATTCTGATTTTATATCACGCAATTGCGAGAGCAAATCAAATCTTTTTCCCCCTCAAACTTGGACTTTATAACTCATACTTGCAAGTTTGTATCTCACAATTCTAAAAAAAAAATCAGAATTGTGAGTAAAAAGTCAGAATCGCGAGATACAAACTTGCATTTGGGAGAAAATTCTGACTTGATTTCTCACAATTGTGAGTTATCATGCCATTCTGAAAAATGTGAGAAAAAAAGTCAATTGCATTTATTTCTCACAATTCTGACTTTATAACTTGCAGTTGCAAGTTTTTAAGTCAGAACTGTGGGATATAAACTCACAATTCTGACTTTTTCTCAGAATTGTTTATATCTCGAAATTGTGACGTTTTTCTCAGAATCGAGAGTTTATATCTTGTAATTCTGACATTATATCAAGCAACTGCGAGAACATATCAGTCTTTTTTCCCCCCTAAAACTTGGACTTTATAACTCACAATTGCAAGTTTATCTCACAATTCAAAAAAAGTTAGAATTGCGAGAAAAAAAAAATATGTACCATCACATATTAATGTGCAGTAGTGTCTCTATCTGTATCTTCACTCCTTTCTTACTCTTTCTCCACTCTTGGCATTGTTCTGATGCCTTTAACATTACTATGGCAACCAGTAAACTGGGTAGTAACTCAACAAACTGCTATAATTTTGTCACATTCTAAGTAACAATACAAACAGTCAATCCGAAAGATTGAATCTAAAAACAAACCAGAACTGCAGTGTGAACATAGCCTAAGTGCTACTGAAGCAAACAACTGCTTTCAGTCTTATAAAATCCACTAGTACACAGAACTACAAAATTATGCTTATGCAATAATTTTGAAGGGCATGCTGAGGGACGTGACAACAAAATTAATCTGAAAGAAAAATGAAACACTCATCTCACCAGGAGGGCTGAAAATGACAATGTACTCCAGTAATTTCTCCATTTCTGTCTCCAGAGATGCCAGACTGATATTCCCATTTTGATCCAGAGAGGTCAGGAATTGCACCATTAGATGAAGGAAGGCTTGGCACTTTAAAGTCATGTCCTTACAGTCACAAAACACACAATCCTGTTAAAAAGCAGTTTGCTAATTTACAGACTATTTGACAATAGTGTGTCATCTAACCTTGTGATGTAACGTTTGTGTGGTCGGCCCAAATCCAGCAGCCATTTTAAGCAATCTAATGACATGTTGTGAAGAAGTATCATGACTGAGAACAAGGGACGCTGGGTAATGTGTGCTGACGTAGCGTGTAACATTTTGATAAGAATGAAAATCTACTAGGTGCCAAGGCAGAGAAGCTGACTGGTCGAGGAGATTGAGGACCGAAGACTCCTGTAGAAGGAAACCATGGTAGATTAACCTCTAATGGGCACCACTGAAGATGATTAGGGTAAACAGGTGAACACTCACAGGTTTGCTGAGATCCTCTTTGGCCAGAAACACCATCAGATAGAGGACAGAGACCACCATCGTCTGAGCTGAGGGGCTCAGCTGGGGGCTGAGAGAGTCACTCAATACACTGACCCAGTTCACCTGACACAGAAGCTCTCCCATAAACAGGAAACAACTTTTCGGGCTTCCCCTCTCCACCTAAACAGCATGAAATTCCATTAATTTACTGACAACCATCTATTTAAGGACTAGTTCACCCAAAATGAAAATTCTGCCATTATTTACTCACCCTCATGTCGTTCCAAACCCGTAAGAACTTCATTCATCTTCGGAACACAAATTAAGATATTTTTGAAGAAATCCGAGAATCTCGGCTTTCATTAGAAATATCTTGAGCTCCGAAGATGAACGAAGGTCTTACAGGCTTGGAACAACATGAGGGTGAGTAATTGATGACCGAATTTTCACTTTTGGGTAAACTATCCCTTTAAGACTTCTGTAAGTCTCTCACGTTGAAAAAGTGGTTCATCAGTGTCTGATCTGGATGCAGGTCCTTCCATGGCAAACGGCTGTACTCAGTGTGGTAGGTGTACAGCAGGTACTCTGGCATCTTGGGAGAGGTGCAGGTCTCACAGTAATGCATGAGGTGAAGCCACAGAGCTCCTCTTTGTCCTGGTAACAAGCGATCTGCAGCAAAAACATTATGGATTTAAAACGACATGCTGATCACATGGATTTAGAACTGAACATTATTTCAATGGCTGAAGAAATGATTGAGCTGAAAATGGCTGAACGAATCACAATATTTGCATGTTTTCCTGTTCTCCGAGGATGTTTACCTTTGAATTTCTCATGTAATGTCTCTATCAAGCGCGCATATAAGCTCACTAAGCTCGCTGCAGCTGCGGCATCTGATTCAAGCCATGGAGAACAACGAGGATGACTGTGACACACACAAGAGAGTTGTTACTCATCACTTCTGTCATCAGTGTTATAACAAGCAAACCGCTGAACCACATCAAAACATACCTTGTGTTGTTAGTGTCAAGGACCAGAATCCACGGTTCAAACAGTTTGGCCATTTTTGCATGCATGCTCTCAAGAGCTACATTAAGGAGAATGTAACATTAATTAATTTCATTATACAAATAGTTCCTATGCAGATATATACAGTACTGTTCAAAAGTTTGGAGTCTGTAAGATTTTTAAGTCTCTTATGCTCACCAAGACTGCATTTATTTGATCAAAAATACAGTAAAACACTACTTTTGTAGAATTTAAAATAACTGTTTTCTATTTGAATACTTTTTTGGCGTTTTTGCTTTTATTGTGATAGGACGGTGTAGAGAAGACAGGGCGTTGGGGATTAGGAAAGGGCCGGGATTCGAATTTGGGACGCCTGTAGCGCAACTGCGCTTTATGTTGCCCCACTGCCCACAATGCTACTGGCATCAACTTCTTTTGGAATATATTTCAAAATGGAATTTATTGCTGCAATAGAAACATGATTATGAAAACTGCGATACATTTTTATTTAAAATCTTACTGACCCCAAACTTTTGTCTGCACTACTAATATTTGGCTGCTACACATAACAGAGAAATACATATTTGTACCTTTTACCAGTCTTGGGCCTCCTACTGGTTCTTTGCTGCAATTGTTTAGTTCCAGATCAATGATGTAGGTAATCAAATCTTCCCAAAACATCTTAACTTCCTCAATGTACGGCCCCCATTTTGAGAGCAGACCAAAGCTCCTGAAGTCACCGCTGGACAGACGGAGCTTCAGAAAGTACTTTGAGAGCCATTCGATTGTTTCATCCACCTAGAAAAAGTACAATCGTAATTCTCTGGCTCAGTTTTAAGTATTTAAAGGTGACATATCATAAAAAATTGACTTTTTCTGTGTTTAAATGCTATAATTGGGTCCCCAGTGCATCTACCAACCAAGAAAATGTGAAAAAGGGCAACCCAGTAACTTTATTTTGGTAAGCCTTTTTCTGCAAGGATGTGAAAAAACGAGCCACTTCGATTTCGCACCCCCAGTGACGTGGTAAGGGAATCTTCTTATTAATATTAATATTACCGCCCCTTAATCTGCACGTTTCCACCAACGGTGCTGTCATTTTGTTTTCATAAGCGACAACAGTGTTCCAGCTCTAACGGCATAACAAATGTCTGAGCAAAACATGCAAACTGTTCTGTCTTTGGCTGCACAGACGAGCACAGAACACTATTTCGAGTCCCAGCCTCAGAGAAGATAAGAGAACAGTGGATTTATTGATTTATTTACTTTTTATTACACTGCTGCCACACAGATCTAATATAAACATACAGTTTATTTCGTAGCTGTTTACCTTCACAGACATAACCTAATGTTTTTGTAACTCCTGCATTTTCAAAATGATATAATAAATGAACTGTGGGGTATTTGGAGTTGAAACTTCACAAGACACATTTTGGGGACACCTAAGATTTATATTACATAATGTAAAAAGGGGCATAATAGGTCTCCCTTTAGCACTAATAGAGCATGAAAAATAAATAAGAAGTGTTTTGCTTTACCTGTTGAGGCGACAAGAGGATAGAGCGGGTTTTGTTTGTCTTTATCTTAGATTGATGAGAACAGCCCAGCACTCTTAGTGACGTTCTCCAACACTCTGGACTAAGAAGCTGCTCAGAAGAGCCTGCAGGAAAGTGAACACAGTCAATTTTTCTGAGCACAAATAGCATTTTAAAAATAATTTCAAGTATATTTTCACTTGCAGCAAACCATTCATAGGTAATTTTTGGAATTTACATTTAATGTGTTGTAAATTATGATAATAAACATCATGCTAAACTACCACAACACGCATAAGACGGCTGTTTAGACACATAAAAAAATTACTATATGATAAAAATCCACAATCAAATCTACAAAAGTAGATCTGGACTGATTTAGACATTTATAAATATAATTTAGCAGACACTGGAGAGATTTGATACTAAGCATAATATCCAAGTATCTTTTTAAAAAAACAAACACTGTGACCCAAAATCTGAGGTTTGCAAGTAAATTGAAATAAATTAACCATTATTCTGAGATGAATAAATAGGACTTCATTGTGACAATTTCACATGGAACCAATAAAAAAAAAAGAGAGAAGGAAAAGGAAAGGAAGGAAAAACATACTCTGCATGAGCAGACGAAGGAAGTCACTGTAGTGGTCTGGAAACTGGTAAAGCAGCAGTTCAGTCCAATGTTTGCAGAAGATGTTGAAGGGCATGAGGACTTCTGGCTCAGGTTCCAGCCCACAGGTGCACAGAGCCTTATGGATTATTGCCATCAATCGGCTACGCTCAGAGAACGGAGGCTGCGTCACCGACAGCCACTGTGTCAAGTCAAACTAGAAACAAAACAGATTATTCAATTAAATTTTCAAAAAGATGCAAACATGAGCGACACATTCAAAAGCAAGAAGTAGAGCAATCAAAGTCTCAGAAGGCAATGGGAAGGATCCAGCAGGAGGTGGTTGAGCAGTTCTGATTGTCCCATAAATTTAAATGAGATTGTTTTATTGTTTTTATGTTCCTGCTATTTCTGCATAAAAATCATCCTCCTGCTCTGAGGGTTTTGATATGGGAATATACTAATAAAACTGTGATAAAAGACATGACAGCAATACCTCACATAATAAGAAAAAAAACAGAGAAATCTTCTCCACATGGAACAAAAAAAACACACTAGAAAATTTTTTATTTACTTTTGAACCCATAATGCTTTCAATTGCAACCAATATGGTAAACATTTAAAGCATTTTTATTCAATGAAGGTGAATTACCTTTGTGAGGAGCATGAATATGACATCACCACTGTCAATGTGGAGTGTGTTAACCACTTCCTCGTACAGAGAGACCAGCTCTGCAGGAGAGGCGTTTGGGGTGAAGTAGGGTGAAAGAAGGTTACAGAGGCGTCTGTTTAGCAGGATGGTCTTCAGCATCTGTTTACATTCTGATTGGACATCCCGGATGAAGACCTACAGTCAAAGATACATGTATATAAACTTAATTAAACTTAAGCGGTAAATATAAAACCACAGACACAGGAAAAGAAGAGAAAATATCATTATATTTGATTACAAAAATAATTGATTACTGAAATAATTGAAAACAATACCTGACCAAGGATCTCTATACAGGATGTAAAGAACTGGCGGGTGGGTGGATGTCTCTGTGTGTCCTCACACACAAAGGACACTATCTGATAGAAAGCAGTGATGCCCACCTTCAGTATGCCAGGGGAAGGATTCTGTTTGTAAGCATTAACCAAGGCCCTAAACAAAAAACATGATGTTAACATTTAGTAGCATAAGTATAGAAAGTGTAGAAATTAGGGGTGTGACGAGACGATTATCCCACGAGACGAGACGAGACACGAGACTGAGTCCACGAGAACGGGACGAGACGAGATTTTTAAACTTTTTATAAAGAAACCCTAAATTATGAAATATAGGGAAAAATAGTATCTTATTCAACTGAAAAACTCAAAATGCATTTGCATTTTGATATGAACTTGCACTTTATGAAGTTAAACTTCTGTTTTAATGAATTATATGCAGTAATAAACATGTCACAATCCTCATGATTTTGAAGAAAAGAAAGATTAGACTAATCTAAACAAAAAAAAAAATAATCCTTTCACTATTGGAATCCCCTGAATGAATGATTCAATGATAAATACTTTTTAAAACGTGCAGTTGTCGCCACCTCCTGGCGAAAAAGGATAATGTTACAAAACATATGAGGGTTATGATACTTTCGCTTTGATCGCTACTGTATAAGTCAAACTATAAAGTTTTAGCCCAGTACTTCTGTTATTTAAATGTCTTTTGCTCTTTTTGGATCAGATCCAATTCTAATGTCTTTTCACATGTAAGCGTCAATGTGGGGGCAGCGTGATGTGAAACAGTTGTAATAGACACTGCTGAATTGTTGTCATTTAGGAATAAGATTGCGTGGGTGTTTGAATAAAGATTGTGATCTTTTAACGATTAATCATACAGCTCTAATGTAAAGACTGCAAAATGTTTTGCAGTCAGATCTTGCAAGACATATCAGATCTCGCAAGATCTCGTGCCACAAGATCTCGTCACATCCCTAGAAATTGATTTGAGCGGCTACTGACGTGATGAAGTTCTCTGTGTGCACGGCTGCCTCTGCCAGACTTTGAGGAGGAGATTTGATTCCATCAGCCTGTAGCTGTTTAATATCACTCTTGAGGCACTGGATCTGATTCTGCACTGGATCAAGTTTGTACATTCTTGAGTACTGAAACACACAATGAGAAACAGGGAGAGAGAGCTCATGAAAATGTAGGATTTTTAGGGGGGTTGCCAAAATTGTTTATAATATTGATACAGAAAAATACATTAAATATGCTTCAAATGATTGTTCATATACTGTGTATAAATAGGCACTTCTTTGATGACAAGACAAGGCGATGGAGTTGTTGAAAAAAAAAATAATAATAATAAAGAATAGCACTGACAGCAGCAATCGTTGTCCCCTCCACCATACCTATGGCCTGCCCATCTCGGAAACACGAGTATCAAAATAATCTCAGAGTTTCCCAGCGGCAAATACAACCTGCGAGGCCGTTCGTGTCCAATTTTTGATTAGGAAACTCATATTTACGATAATTCCAATAGAATGTGAAGGCAGTCTTCATCTCATGTGACTGTACAAAATATTAAAACAATTTGTGTACAATTAGCACAAAGCAGAAGGATTAAAATTGCATATGTTCACCTTAACAGTGATATGTGCAGGACCCTGACAGGGCTGTCCGCTTTTGCCACGGCACTCTAACTGCATTGAGAGCTGGTCTTCTCGATTTATATAGAGCTGGGGCAACACCTCCAACAGTTCATTGTCTAGAACAACCTGCTGGGTTTCACGGACCGTTGCCAACCTGAGAAGAGGTCACAGTTGTGATTTGCAACATTGTTTAGCACATACGGAGATGCAAATACAGCAACACAGCTTATCATTGAGTAACCTGAGAGGCACCAGTTATTAATAACGGTACTGAAGACTCATTCAAGATGCACTTGCGGACTGCAAGTGAGTTTTGACTTCAGTTCATCAATCAATACATGCTTCAAAGTGAGAGAGAGTAAGTGCTCATATACTGAGTCTTACTTGGCTTGATGTTGGAGCTTAGCAAGGTCTTCCTGAATTAAGGCAGTGGAGATTTTCTCATCAGACAGGCTCTCAGTTGGAATGTCAGGCACTGGAGCTTTCATAGGCACAAACAACAGCGCCCCCTGGGGAGCATCATGCTTTCTCAGATGAGTGAGAATTCGTTCCCTTGCTGTAAATAAATAGATATTATTTAATGCAAAAGTGAAATCTGCTGTATAAATGAATCTGTACAGCAAACTGTGACAACCACTAAGCGCTAAATATCTGACAGCCAAAAAGACATGTTAACATCTTTTTATTATACAAAACTACAACTTGAACGTGCTGAAAATGCAATCATGCATGTTTTAATTAAATGTGTTAACTGACATTCCAAAAGAGTAATCACATTTTCATATTTTGACTGTTATAATAAGAGAATCCTGACATCAGAGTATAATAATCAGTGAAAGTGGGTTTAGTACCAGCTAAAGGATTGATGAAGTCAGTAAAGATGGATGAGCTGGTGTTCTGGGAGAGTGCAGGTTCACTCTTGACCTTTGACCACAGATTGAGGACTTCCTGCAGCTCATGTTGGACTCGCTCAATGTCCACATGCTCCATCCACACCTCCTAAAGATCAAGTGACACGCATAAATATGGCATCAATTCATATTTCATAATGTTTTGTGTCAAAAATGTCTTCAGTATCACCTGAAAATATGCATCTGAACAAAAAATAAAGTAATGGCCATCATTTCATTAAATGTTTATCTATAAACGTGACATTTTTCAAAAATTTTTGATGCACTTTCCATAAATTGCTAAGGGTTTGATGCAAATGACGTGCAAATGACAAATGCAACTCTTTCTAGCTCTTACATCAGATTACATAGAGTATGTTCAATTTGAACTGTTTAGCTTTCAGCACCATATCTTTTAAAGTTATCAAAAAAGTTCCAGAATATTTTCCAAATGTCCAGAGAACGTATTTGTAAAATATGTTTAAACAGTAATACTACTGTTTGAAAGTTCAAATGTTTAAGGTCTGTCAAAGACAAGTCAAAGAGTTTGAGGCCAGTCATTTTTTTTTTTTTTAAGAAATTAATACTTTTATTTAGTACGGATGCATTAAATTAATATAGAGAGAAAGCAAAGACATATCCTTTGTTAAAAAAGATTTCTATTTCACATAAATGCTGTTCTTTTGAACTTTCTATTCTACAGAGAATCCTGGAAAATGTTTCATGGCTTCCACAAAAATATTAAGCAACAGTTTGAAACACTGATAATAATAACAAATGTTTGTTGAGAACCATGTCACTGAACACTGAAGTAATGGTTGCTAAAATTCAGTGTTGCCATCAGAGGAATAAACTGCATTTTATTTTTATTAACTGTTATTTTAAATTGTAATAATACTTCACAAAATGACAGTTTATACTATAATTTTAATTAAATGCAGCCTTAGTGAGGATATGAAAATACTTTCAAAAACATTTATACATTTTTTTATTTTTTACGAAACCCAAACTTTTAAAATATAGATTTGTTGAAGAGACATCTTGACATTTTATGTTTGAATTTTAAGGGATTGTTATAAATTACATTTTCATTTGAAACTATCTACTAAATCCTTTTTATGTCTCTGACCTCTTAAAAATAAAAAGATAAAGAATGCACTCTACTGGACTCAAACAAACCCTCACCTGCTGACGCTGCATGATTTTGGCTAGGCGATGGGTGTCATACTGCTTTGGCAAAGAGGGCAAGTAAATTTCCTGCTTCTGAAGGTTTTCATCATCCAGCCACAAAGCAAACACAGTGAAGAGCCTGAACAACAAGAGTTTGACATTTAAATTTTTTTCTGTTTTCAGAATTTATTTTCTGTTCTAACATTATGGTTGAATGATAAGCTTTCTATATACAAATTAAGTAAACTAAAAATGGTCACACTTTGTTTTGTATGTTACTTGAGAGTAATACAAATGAAGAACACATATGAGACCCTGGATCACAAAACCAGTCATAAGTAGCACGGGTATATTTGTAGTAATAGCCAAAAATATAATGTATGAGTCAAAATTATGGATTTTTTCTTTTATGCCAAAAATCATTAGGATATTAAGTAAAGATCATGTTCCATGAAGATATTTTGTAAATTTCCTACCATAAATATATCAAAACTTAATTTTTGATTAGTAATATGTATTGCTAAGAACTTCATTTGTCCAACTTTAAAGGTGATTTTCACAGTATTTTGATTTTTTTGCACCCTCAGGTTCCAGATTTTCAAATAGTTGTATCTCAGCCAAATATAACCCTATCCTAACATCTAAATCTCAGTTTCAGAAAACTGACCCTTATGACTGGTTTTGTGGTCCAGGGTCACATATGTACACATATGTACACACACATCTTAGAATGTTACTTTCAGATGTTGTTGTCAAAGACCAATCACTCAACACTCAATAGTACTCAAGAGTAAATAAAATAATGGATGCTGAGAGAACAAATTCTGGACGTTACCGCACAATCTCAGTGTGCAGCTCAGGAGAGGTCATGTACTGGGTGATGGGTGTCCCCGGGGTGAGCAGACCATCACTGGATTCACCACTTGAGCATGGCACTTTCAAAGCCTTGCTAGCAGCGTGGTGGAAATCAGACACTTCAACCAGCCGCTGTCTGAGGTTTTTTAACAAGGACAGATGGGCCGCACTATGGAAGTAACGCCTCCCAATACAACCTTTCACCTCCAGCCTGATGGTGTGAAATAAAAAATAAAAAAAAAACAATCAGAAACAAAACCTGAAAATCAGGCAAGGGTTCAGAAATACCCCTAATCAAACAAACCTCACATATATTATACATTACTCTAAGTAATGTACAAGATAAAATATACATCTCTCTAGTCACTGCTGCAAAATAAACCTTGAGTGGGTCTTTGGGACACTGAAACGGACTACTATCCAAAAAATAAAATAAACAAACAAACAAACAAACAGACAGACAAAAAAAAATATGATGTGTGCTGGAATTATTTCATTTTTTTAAAGGATTAGACACTTTAAAATAAAAAATTCTTAATTCTTTCTTCGGTCGAAAAGAAATAAAGGTTTTTAAAAAAAACATTCCAGGGTGTTTCGTCATATAGTGGACTTCAATGGGAACATTTGTGGTTAAAAAGTATATACACATTTTTACTTATTTTTAGAAAATTACTGATTGTTTTGCTATATAAGACCCTTATTCCTCAGCTGGGATCGTGTAGAGGCCTTTGAAGCTGCATTGAACCTGCAATTTGAACCTTCAACCTGTTAGGTCCCACTGACGTCCACTATATGGAGAAAAGGGAATGTTTTCTTTAAAAACCTTAAATAATTTTTAACTGAAGAATGAAAGACATGAACATCCTGGATGAGATGAAGGTGAAATTATCAGGAAATTTTTATTCTGGAGTTGAACTAATCCTTTAAAGGTAAGGGATTGTAAAGTTCAAGTGTTTCACAGTCACAGAATAAAAACTGATATTGTGCAGATACAAAATAATGACATACTGACAAACACAGGACATGAAATGCCATCTAACATAACGTTCCAACACATAACAGACAGCAGAACACAGAAGTTGTGTAAGTCAAAGCTGGAACATCACTCTTGTGAGTCATCAGTACTGCTACATAAAGCTTAGAGTAAAATCTGGTGAAACATGAAATGAATGAAATCATCAGTAAGAAAGAAGTACAAAAAGGGAAATGAGGGGGAGGAAGAAAAAAAGAAAAAAGAAGGCAAGAGGAACAGGGTGAACATTTTCACTTCAATATAGCTCGTACAACATGTACTTTGAATCCAACATGCATTATGCAACAACTGAACTTTAGAGAAGTGAAATAGCATGATATATCTAAAAAGTTTGGATGTCTTCATATTAAGAAGCCAGATACTTAAAAATAACAAGCCAAACAGAGACAGAATGTTTCCATGTTTAACGCACCCAAACTCTGGTCCAGGTTGACGGAGGTAAAGTTGGAAAAATTTCTGCCACACCAAAGGCAGGAGTGGATGGTCTGCAGGGGTAGCTAAAGCTTGTTGAGCCCAGCGATAGATCATCAGTCTCTGCAGGGACGGGACAACCTGAAGCTTAAGCCGCACCTGGGCTTTCTGACAAAGCGAAAACAAACATGCCAATGAATTGCATGTTTATTGTGCTATGAACATATAAAAACATTTACAGCTACCCAAACCTTTTATCTTTCCATGATGTATACTTATTTACATTTTAAAAACATCACCAATAAGACAAAACACATAGCCCCTAAGGGAACACAGGACATGAGTTAGTTTATTTGTAAAGAGTTAGTTTATTTGCTCACAAAAGGCCCGAGAAACTTTGCGTTCACAAAAAAGAATAATTCTTCCTCACATCTCATGTTTATTTCATCACCATGTCTCATTAGGGGCTTCGTAAAGAAAGAGCTGATGCAGGCAGATGAGTTTTAACCATCCACACACACAGAGTTAAAAATCTAGACAATCTAGGAATTGTACCTTCAAAGCCTGATCTGGTGTGTACGCAGGGTTCGAGAGGAGCTCATGCTCCACACAGCGTCGCAGCTGAGAGTCTTCCTCAAACATTGTCTCCATGTTGAGGACCAACCAAGCAAACCACACCTTAAGACAACATGAAAACACAGAGAGGGAATTGATGACTAAAAGTAATTAGATCTAGATGTGCTGTATAAGCAAAAACCTGCATATACCTCTCCTGTGAGAGAACTGCCCTCAATGAAGGATGGAGTAACATTTCCGGCCACTATCCAGCCCATAAAAGATGAGAGCAAACCTTTGTCTCCATGATAACCTAAAGCACTCTAAAAGGCAAATCCAAAAACACGTAAGTAAGTTACTTTCAGCCATCTGTTAAAAAAGGCTGTTTAAACATCAGCCAAGAGAAATAACCTTATGATGTTGGTAGAGAAGTTTCTGGAGACATTCCTCTTGTTGGTGAAGAAATGCAGCACGGCACAGGTGATCCAGAAGATAGAGAACTGCTTTGTCTCTATGCCAGAGGTTCTGTTCTGTCAAAACCTGAAGCCAGAACTCAAGAACAGCTACAGCACCAACACGCCCAGGCCTGGAGCTCTCCACAATATGAGCCTAAAGGATAAGAAAGTATTCCCATGATCTCAAAAATCTTCAAGTAGGGATGTAAAAAAGTCAGTGAATTGACTCAACCCTTTTATTTGTGATATACTGTCTCAGTCTAAATTATATTCACTCTGGTGTTTTAGGAAGGCAAACTAATTAGAATCTAAAAATAATAACAACAATGACAGTAATAGCCCTATATTGTAAAACAATTGCACTGCAAAATAAATGAAAATGAATATTTCATAGGTATATTATTTTTGCTTTACATGACAGTAGGGAAATCACAATACTTCCTTCCTAATTTCTACACCTGAAAGATATATTTTGAATTTGGACTGCAGTAACGTTAGCATTTAAACTGCTAACGGTCAGCAATTCATACCGCACTTTTAAGCTTTTATTTTGACGGAAACGACAGTAGAGTTTTTATTTTGAAGGAAAAATTACAGTGAAAACAGGCCTTAATCATCTGCTGCGAAAATAAAGCATAACCGTTGGCCGTTGCATTTCCAAACACGCTCTAAACTCACAGCACATGCAATAAACGAGTTCACTGCATTCATTCACTGTGAAAAGACGTTCTAAGGTGCAGAAAACAGACTTGATGAAGGGATTGACAAATACTGTGTCAAAGCATAATGGCTCAAAAGACAACTTTATAGACCTTTTATGTTAGAATAAGAAGTTTAAATATATTTTAAAACTACACTTTGTGCCCGGAAGACACATGAAACATTGTTTCATATTGTCATGTGACCACAATAATATTTAGAACAGTTTTGCTATCACGATACCACTATATTGATAATATCATTACATCCCTATCTTCAAGTTTAGGTTTTAGTTGAAAGGTTTTCTATTAAAAAAACAAAATGTAAGTATTTTTATTTATACAAAAGTTTGAAGTGAATATTTACCTTAAAATATATTAAACACAAAGGAGTTATTTTCAATTAACTGTATTTCACAACATTACTGTTTTCACAGTATTCCTGATCAAATAAATACAGTGAGCATAAGAGGCTCTCAAAGACTCTAAAAATGAAAGATTTATCCACACTTTTTTTCCTGTAAGAGCTGACGTAGCCATGTGTAAATTTTATAGGTTTGGCGTCCAGTCTCACCCAACTTCAGCTATTTTTAGCTGTACAAAACAGCTCGTTTTGTTGGTTGATATTGCAAATTGGTGTGTCTTACTATGGAATTTTAAATGTATTATCTTAATTATGAACACACTGGTTTGTAGTGCAAACAGTTTTATCATTTACTGCACGTTGTTATTCTTCTCGTTATTTCGATTTCAATACCAACTGTAAACGTTTAAACTATAATGAATATTTTTTAGTGGGTGACTTGAATTGGATAATAAAGAAAAAAGAGCAACACGTGCCTATATATGTGGAAAATCCTTTAACACAATTTTAAATCCCACCTGAATCACACTGTTTAGAAGTTTGATGTTTTCACATGTAGATGTGCCAATTAGATGCTGGGCCACCTTCTGTGTGACCTGCTGGGTCACACCCTGAGTCCCACTATCCAGTTGCAGGAAGAGCTGGATACAGCTCAGAAACCTGATTAACATTTAGAGAAAAGCATTGGTATTGCTTACATACAGTACCTACAGCAATATATTAATTCATTATTTATGCTATAAATTCAAAAAGCACATCCCAAGGAAGATGTAATTCTAACGAAAGTAATAAATATATCACAACATAAACACAGATGTTCTTAACTGTTCATTCTTGAGCAGGTAGAACTGGCAGTGGTAGACCAGAGGAAGAATGTTTTCCAGTATGTGCACTACCGCTTTGAGATGACGGGACTGAACCAGAGTCTTCAGCAGAGATATTCCATCACTGCAGAACTTCTCCAAACTGTCAAATGCACAACATTGAAAATGAATTATTTTACCAGATGTGGATTTTCATCATGATTGGAGCATTACTGTTGATGAATCAGCTAGTCTATGGTTGCTACACCTCATCTATTAGAATCAAAAGAGTGTCAATATTCCTACCTGTGCCCAATGGTGGTCATGTCAATAGCCAGAAAACAGCCGATGGGGATGCCCGCTTTGACTGCTTTGAACACTGGGTGCATGGTGGGAGAGTCTGTGATCTCAGGCACACTGGGGGCACTGGAGGAGGGAAGCGGGCACCAGGCATCCTGAGGACTTATTTCATTAGCATGGAGCTTTAGCCTCAGAACCAGGTCCCAGGCCCACTGGTTAAAGGAGGATTCTGGAGTCTGGCCGAGCCGTACCACGTTAGCCAGGTAAGACACCTGTAGAGAGTTATAATGCAGAAAACGTGAGCTGATAACTTCTTTGAGGAAATTTGTTAACTATTAACTGACTGATTATTTTGAACTCTTGACTGTTATTTCTGCTGATGAACCAGGTAAACCACTGCAAACTTATCCTTTTACATAGATTAGTATGTATTAGCTTCATTCTGCATTAACACCCCTCCACCCACATAAAACAATAAATGATGAATAAGAGCCTTATTTCATGTGAAACTTACCTGTTTGATGCCTTCTGATAAGATGCCACCATATGGTTTGTCTGTGAGATATTTTTGATATGCTTCAATCACCAAAAGTGCAATTTCACTGTGCAAAGAAGCTGGTAGAATGAGGCAACCATTCTGTTGGTGAGAGAGCAAGTTATCCTTCTTATTGCGAATTATACAACACTTAAAAAAAAAAAAAAAAAGCTGAATGGTCAGATTATCCACATGAGGAATTAGCTTGTATTAGGCCTATCAATGACTCATCAGCAACAAAAGTACACTATCCATGGACGCATCTGTTAGATAATAAATCAGCGCTTATCTTTCCATATTCATGACTGAGACTCACAGACTGAAATCCCCAGTTGAGGCCCTCAAGTATGATGCAGGCTAATCTGTTCTCCACAGCAGTGAGACTGAAGTTCAGCAGCCAATCTCGGATCAACCCCACCTCAGCTTGAGCTGGCGTCCACAAGTGCAGGGGCAACTCCTTGAACAGGTACAGTGACACCTGGAAAGATAATTATAATCAGGGTAAATATTTGAAATAGTATTTTCATAGCTTGAAAAAAAAAAAATCACAGTTGAAGCACTGATGTCACATGGACTATTTTAACGATGTCCTTACTACCTTTTTGGGTCTTGAACATGTCAGTTGCGTTGCTGTCTATGTAGGGTCAGAAAGCTCTTGGATTTTATCAGAAATATCCTAATTTGTGTCACAAAGACATACAAAGGTCTTACAGGTTTGGAACGACATGAGGGTGAGTAATTAATGACATCGTTTTCATTTTTGGGTGGACTATCCCTTTAATAGAAATCTTAGCTACAGTTCAGTTTCTGCATCTCATGATATGACTGACGCTATTTTAACAAGATTAAGTAGTTCAAATTTTAAAAATGTATCTTGAGACTTTGTGTTTCATTCTGCTTCATCTACAACAGCTGTTCTGAATGCATATTTAGTGTCGCTTGCTCAACTGTTGTTCTTCATCTATCTCTGATCATCCTGTTACTACAGAAATCAGTAGTCAAGTGTGACTCTTTAAACAGTTCATGTGTGTTGGTAGACTGATTGACGCCGTAGTTCACTCACCATGCCCACTTTCTCTATGGTCTCTCTCAGTCTCTCCAACAGCACAGAGATGATGTGAGGGTGGGCTGTCGCTATAGCCGCAAGCAACTCCCGCCCAACTTTAGAAAAGATCTCACGGGTGGTGATACTAACATAGGACACCTTAAAGGAAAGAGTAATCAATCATTTATTGCATTTAAAACACCTGGATGATGTTATGATTAGATGATGGATTTGTCATGCAGGTGCTCAGTAACAGTAACAGAAAAAAAATCTAATCACCTCGTATATCTCTAGCACTACGTTCCTGACAAATTCAGGGTCTACGTCGGTACGTCTGGGCTGTGCCATGTGTGCAAACGTTGTCAACAGGCAGATTCCATCTGAGCTGTTTATTTCTGACAGCCAGTGGTGAAACTTCTCCTGATGGCTTGGATCTGGATATACATAAACACACACTAAACCAGGGCACTGGGACCCAAAGGAGGTCGCAAGACTTAAAAAATTTAAAATAAGCTAAAAAAAAGCTACAAATCAAGACCAAGATGACATATTTAAATTTATTTAAATAACAACCACTATTTTTTATTTAAAATCATGGTCATGGTCTTGGACTTAAAAAGTCACTGTAAACTCATTGGTAAAAAAAAAAGTTATTGAAACAAAATGTAAGTATTTATAATTATTTTACATAAAGTGAGCAGCTTTGTGAATACAACAGATTTAGGACAAATATCTTAGATGAGCCTTCATATATTGTCACTGCTCTAAACTATTCTTTTTGTGTTCACCAGCATCAGATGTGCTTGGTGTCTCACCTCTGAGCCCCTGGATACAGTCCTCAGCACTCAAACTACAGCTTAGCTTCTCCAGACCGTCCATCTCTGCACACTGCATAATGTAGAAGATCTTCCACAGCATGGAGCTGGATAACGTGCCATACGGCATCTCAGACATGAACAGCCATATGCCCAGCCTGTGAACCAATGAAGAGTTAGTTAACTAGACAATGCTTAAGAAACAGATGTACGTAGTAAAGTATTGCTTTAGTTGAAATCTTTATTTGACAGCAAACATAGAGAGGAAACAGGATTTTTTTTTTGCGAGAGAGAGGGGGAATGGGATCAGGGTACCATGTAGGCTTGATGTAAACCTACTTATCCCATATAAGCACCAAAGGTTAATGTCTGAAAAATGTGCACTAATAGTTAGGCCCCTGCTATGGAATTATTTTATACCTCTTGGCCTTGAGCACATGAAGCACTGCTCTCAGGAAGAGCTGGTCAAACTCCACCTGCAGCTTCTCCATTGAAAATGACTGTTCCTGCATTGTAGTCCTGCTCACACCTGTCAGGCTGATGTACTGCGCCCAGTGGTCACTAACATAGCAGAGCGTCATCCTAAAATAAGAAAAATAAAAGAAAAACCCTCAAAGGTCCATTCTGTAAAAATATGTGATGTCTTTTCAACGTGATTACGTAATGCATAAAGTCGTGGTCACGCATCCCAGAGCTAGTGCAAGTCAAGCATTTACAAAAAGTATATATATATATTTTTTTAAGAAAATGACCAATCGTTTCACTAGACAAGACCCTTATTCCTTGGCTGGGATTGTGTAGACACTGAAACTACAATTTGGACCTTCAACCTGTTGGCTCCCATTGAAGTCCACTATGTGGAGAAATATCCTGGAATGTTTTCCTCAAAAACCTTAGTTTCTCTTCAGCTGAAGAAACCAAGACATGAACATCTTGGATGAAATGAGGGTGAGTAAATTATCAGGTCATTTTAATTCAGGAGTGAACTAATCCTTTAAATATGACCAAAAACCTACTGAATAGTTTCTAATAGTACAAAAAATGTATATACACATTTGTAAAAATATCTGTAGTTTGTCAGGATAACTTAGGGTCCATCCTAAGTTATCCTGACAAACTACAGATATTTTTACAAATGTAAAATCCATTTGTTCCATTTTATATATAATATGAAAAAGACTGAATTAAATTAATAAAGCTTACAAACCTAATCATGTATCCAATTCTCTTCACAAACTGGCGATACCGTGCTCTGTTGTAAGTCTGCAAGCCGACAGCAAGCAGTTCAACCAGTGAAGAAGCAAATGCAAATATCTTCATCATCTTTTGACTGGTGGTGGCTTGAGGCTGATAGTCACCTATAGGCAAGAATGACATTTAACTATCAACTAATTAGAATTGACAACAATAAAAATGTCAAGTCTTAGGGGAAATGCACGTCATATTTTTTTCCCATTCCAGATCCCATTCACTTTCACTATATACAAAAATGGCCAGAACATATTTCAATATTTCTTCATTTGTGCTCTACAGAAAAAGTCACATGAGGATGAGTAAATAATAATAAAATTAGCTTTTCTGGGTGAACTATGTCTTAATTACGCAAGTTAATACTATACAATCTAATGCCCAGTAAATAAGTAAAGCCAGACATACACTGAACATTGTATAGCTGTGTTATGGGGCATGATGACAGTCTCACCTGTAGAGCAGATACCAAGTAAGTGTTTGAAGAGCTCATCAAAGGGAAACTGAGAGAACAGAGAAACCAGATCATCCTCAGACAGCAGCATCCAGCTTGTTTCTGGGTCTTCATCCTGAGAAAGTTCACAAGAGTGTTACAGTAGGGAGTATGGTGTACAGTCATAACAAAGGCTCTGTTGGTTGTTACATAAGAGACACAAAATATTGACACTTTCGGTCTGCTGATAGAAGTCAAAGT
This sequence comes from Cirrhinus mrigala, assembly GCA_036247105.1. Classification (NCBI taxonomy): domain Eukaryota; kingdom Metazoa; phylum Chordata; class Actinopteri; order Cypriniformes; family Cyprinidae; genus Cirrhinus; species Cirrhinus mrigala. The sequence goes on along the minus strand of CM070011.1, from coordinate 21,709,053 downwards.
CAAACCTAAGAGATAACAATTCCTCAAAACAGCAGGCTGTGAGATATAATCAGCAGTTAACTGATTTCTGACGCCAATATATGCAGTGAGGTTTGAAGCCATTAGTAAAAAAAAAAAAAAAAAATCAAAATGCTTCTGTTTTCCATTTTATCCACTCTCTTATAAAGCATTGACAGGGGTTGAGCAGAGATGTCAGTTTCATGATGGATCCTCACCTCCTCTCCACCTTCATCCACTAGAGTCCAGTTACCAGATGCAGGTCCTGTGAGACTGTTGTTGCCCTTTGCATCACTAGGCTTCATGTGTCCCAGGAAGTCTGCACGGTGCCTGCATGTCAAACACACAACTCCATATTCAATGAAATGGCAAATCTCTTCATCTTCAGTTCATGCTTTTAGTTATATCTGTTTCAAAGTAATAGCTTTTGAGTCAGACTCAGTGGTGTTGATATAAACAATAATAAATATGGTATTAAACAAAAAAATGTAATGCATCTTAAGCACAGTTTCCAGTAAAGCTAATCTTTACCTCGCTGGAGACATGAGAATGGCCAGCGCCTGCATGAAATGATACACTCCAGATGGGTTATCCAATACTTTGATCTATAGAAGGAAAGAAGATCCAATGATTATTCTAAGATTTTTTAAACATATATTTTTTAAATTTCCCTGTTAACATTTACTGCGTCGTTGTTGCAGCTCAAATCAATGCTCTGCTTCAGTACCTGTAGGAATGGCACAGCCCATTTCCCCACACCTGCCGGGCAGCAGAGCAGGTGGTTAAGGATGAACAGATGATCTCCTGTAGAACCGACCTGAAGCAGCACAGACACCTGGATGGAGAAAAGAAGATCTTTTAAAAACTAACTTCTTTGATGTCTTTAGTAATGTAAGGGCATTCATATTGCAAGCTTAGCTCACATTAAAGAACATCAGAATAAAATATTTACAACATTTCCAAGCTATTTATAGCTACTAATATTTTATAGAAATTATTACTAAATATTACAATTATTAGTTAATGAATATTACAAAAATACTATCTTTCAAAAGTACATTTTTTTTGTTTTTGAAAGTCTCTTATGTTTACCAAGGCTGTTTATTTGAACAAAAATGCAATAATTATTATAATTTAAAATAACTGTTTTATTTTTTTATATATTAAATAATTAAATAATATTTTCTTATTTTATGATCTCATGTTATCATAACATTGCCATTTTCCCGTTCATTAGCTGGTTAATGGAGGTCTTTACCAGCCTCTGTAGCCACAGATGGATGTCAGCCTGAAACTGAGAATCATCAAGGACCCTCCGGGTGAAGATGAACAGCACGCTGATGCTCTCCTTCAGTGCTTGCAAAGACGAGGGCTGAGACTTCGGACTCACTGAGAAGTTCAATACAAAACAAACCACACAAAAAAATCAATAGACAGCATGACATTCAAAATCACACACAGAATTACTTTCAGCTGTACTCCTATCGTTTTTTTAATGATGAGTTTGACCAGACAAAATAACACAGAAGTAATAAATCTTTGGATAAACCAATCTTTGGATAAAAGTGTCTGCTGAATACACAAACACAGAACAAGCAAATTTCAATGAGTATCGAATTTAATATGCTTTTGTGTTTCACATGCATTTAATTTGCCTCAAAATTGATGTTTTGTAAGGCCAAACAAACAGTGTAATATACAAAAGTTTTTGAGGAACCCTGACATTCATTGTATTCATTAGCAAACAGTGTAAACTAACCAATTATTTGTGTTTCATGTACAGTCTAGACTTATCAGTGTGAACTTGCCTGTGCTTGTATCTTGCACAGCCACACTTTTGGTGGTGGGGTTACTGCTGAGCAAGCGGTAGAGATAAGACTCCACTTGCAGACGGGACAGGATAGAGGTGTATGAGTGCAGGGCCACTGTCTGATGGAGAATTTCTGCTTTGGCAGAAAATAGATGCTTCAGCTCCGCTAATGCGGCCTCGTTCAGTGTCACCTGCTGGTAGCAGTGATAGCCAAACACCTTTGTCTGGTCCGCACATACACCCTGTAAAGGAAACAGGTGTGTTTGTGATTAATAAAATAGACCAATGCAATGCAGCTTTATGGTAAAGGCATGGTGTGACTTAAGCAAACAATTGGGTTTAGAGTTTTGACAAGGACATACTATAAAACTTTATTAGACTAGAGATCACGCTACTAAAAGCAGCACACAGCTGATCAGGGTGAGCATCATTCACCAGTTCCTGAAACTGCATTGAATGAGAATTTAGGAAACAAACAGTATGCAGAATCATAAATCAAATCTGAACTTAAGTGGAATTCAAATAAACTGATATCCAAAAAAAGGGTTAGGGTTAGGGTTATTGCTCGATATGAAAGCCCGTTTCCACCACTGAAGAAAAAATAATTACGACTTTTCTCAGTCTTGCAATTATGACCAGTGTTGGGGATAACGCATTACAAGTAACGCAAGTTACGTAATATTGTTACTTTTTCAAAGTAACTAGTAAAGTAACACATTACTTTTTAATTGACAAGAAAATATCTGAGTTACTTTTTTCAAATACGGCAGTTACTTTCTCCCCATTTATTGATTAAAAGCTCTTCTGTCCCCATGTTGAGAGAAATCGGGAGTAAGATGTTAGTTCTAGAATAAATGTGCATAACATGCATTAATTCATCTCACTCACAAAAAAAAGATTCAGTATTCCTCAAAATGAATAAAAACAGTGAAATACAACTCAGAATATGACGCAAACCTACAATAATTAAATGTTAAATAATACAAATATTCTTTATGCATTTAAACCCATTTTGTTAACCGATGTCTTTGCTGCAGATCTTCGATGATCCAATTCAACCATACTAATAAGCAAAAATTACTCAAGACAATCTAATTTGTATAACATTTGTTTTCCTTTTTTATTGCTGAAGAGTTGATTTTTTTTTCTTCTGCAGTCTACTGTACAGACATGAATTTACTTTTCTCAAAGCCTGAGGCTTTTGGTGTGAAAAGGCTTTTACATTTGCCAAAAATAGAACTTTTTATATTAAAAACAAACAAGCAAGCCCTGCCCAGATTTAAAAAGTAACGCAAAAGTAAAGTAACTCATTTTCCTTAAAAAGTAACTAAGTAACGGCATTAGAGGGAGTAACTCAATATTGTAATGCATTACTTTTAAAAGTAACTTTCCCCAACACTGATTCTGACTTTTTTCTCAGAATTATGAGATATAAATGCAATTCCTAAAAATGAAGTAAAATAAAGTAAAATGAAATAAAGTCACAATTTTGACTTTTTTCTCTTTTTTTCCGACTTTATAACACGTAATTTCGAGTTTATATCTCAGAATTTTAAAATATAAGCTCACATTTCAGATTTTTTTCTCAGAATTGCGATTTTAAACCTTGTAATTCTGACTTTATAATACGCAATTGCGGATTTACAGTATATCTCACAATTTTAAGAAAAAAAGGTAATTATTACGAGAATAAAAGTCAGAATTGTGAGATAAAAACTCACAATTCTGACTTTTTTCTCACAAAGGCAAATTTATATCATGCAATTCTGAGAAAAAAAAGTAAAAATTGTGAGTTTATATCTCGCAATTCTGACTTCATTTCTCAGAATTGCAAGTTTATATTGCACAATTCTGAGAAAAAAGTATGAAAAGTGCGAGTTTGTATCACAATTCTGAGAGAAAAAGTCAGAATTGTGAGATAAAATGTCGCAATAACCTTTTTATTCAGTGGCTTCCATAGCTTTAACTACTGAAGAGAGTTAACATTTTTACATTTTTTAAAAGACTGTCTTGACATTTTACAATTTATAAATTAAAAAAACAACTGACAGACAGAAAGATAGACAGACATATGCACAGGTATGACAAACCTGTAACGAAAGCCTTTCATCCTTGAAGCTCCACAGGCGATTTTGCACATTTTTACAATCTGAATTGGCGGCCTGCAGTTCAGTCTGGGCCTGTGTCAGCTGCTTACGGCACCTCCAGTAGCTCAGCAGCAGCTCATACAGCTCATGTCCTTCTTGGTGGGCCAGGCTCTGGAACTCTGCTTCATGAATCTCCACGTTTTCCAACCAGGAACCGGGTTCCCATGTACGTAGCTGCTCGCTAGTGAAGGGCTTCACAGACTGCCAGGTCCTAGGCAGCTCTGGGTAAAGCCTCTCCCTGGGTCTCTCCACATCAGCGATTTCCACAGGGACCAAGCTGGGCGGCGAGGATTCCTGGTTGGCCAGAGGAAGAACAGCTGGAGCTACTTGTCCTTCAGAAGCCACTGGCATAAAGGAAGCATCTAACAGTCCATAGGTCATAGAGTATGAGTCCTCCGAAAGCTGAGGCTCAGAGCAGGAGGCTGGGATTGATGGATATATAGAAGGGACACTAAATGGCTCAAGTTTAGCACTAAGATTTTTAGGTTCACTTTGAACGGGTGCCAAAGCTTGGTCCACCCAAGGTGCCGTGATCTGCGATGATGTCTCTTCATTGCAAGATGGATTTTTCACTATTTCAGTCGTATCTGAAAAAAGAACTTGATCCTGGTCCTTTTCAGCTTTGTCATTGTCTAATGAGGTCTGAGTGGCGGGTGGTTTCACATCAGGGACTGGAGGCACATGAGGAAGGCTAAGGGGGATATCAGTGAACTCAGGAGCTGGTGCTGGCTCATTAACTTCTGTAGATGGTCCTGAAGACTTTCTAACACTCTCTGACTGTTTCTCCTTTCTGACCTGTTAATGAAGCATAACTATATTTAATATTAAGAGAAATTTGCATCTTTAATAAAAACAAGAGCTAAACTGACAAAATTTAGTGTAGTATATGGGTGAGTTTTCACCTGTGGCTTCCCACTCGATTTGGACTTTGACTTTTTGGGTCTCACAGCCTCCATCTCCACACTACTTCTACGTCTCCATCCACATTATTGTTATACAATTACTCCATTCCTCTAGATCCAAACAGAACATGCACCGGACAAGTCATGAAGCTTTAAAGGAGAAATGCCATTTGAAGAGACAGTTTCTGCTGTGAAACACAAAATGAGATGCTTTGCAAAATGACAGTCTCAGTTACCTTTCACTTTCATGTGAAAAAAAGATGCAATGAAATTGAAAGGTGACGGAGACTGTCATTAGTCAGCATTTAGCAACATCCCTTTTTGTGTTTCTCATAACAAAGAATGTCGTACGGGTTTGGAACAACTTTCTATGGCACTACAATCATCTACGACAGACAGACAGACACACAAAGATAGATAGATAGGTAGACAGATAGATAGATAGATAGATATAATCGGTGATTCACTCAAGAAACACATATATCAACATGTATGTATACATATATGTAACAACCGATGTAAACTGACAGCCACAAAACATTGAAGAGCAGGAACAGTAGTTCATGTCCAGCTGTTTAAACTCTCTTTCTATTCTTAACAGTGAATAAATGAGTTGTTATTTCCACGAAGGAATCTGCTATTTCTAGTTAAAAGTAAACCGAGATAAACAACTGCATCATAGGATGGCAGGGAGGAGCGGCTCAACCCACATAACCCCTGCTAACATTGTTGATTAGCTCTCCAAAACACAACAAAATCATCTCAGAATCATCCCGTGTGAAAGAAAGGAGTTAATATAACTCACCGAAATGATATTACGTGATATTACTGCTGTAGTCTTTGAAACAGCAGCTGTCAGTCAGTCATAAAGCTTTAGCGGAGCTGTCAGCTCTCCAGAGTTTGTTTTGTTCCTGGATGCTATCGCAATACTGATCACGTGTCCCTCCACCCTCCAACGGCGAGCAGGAAGGGACAAAACGCGAAGGCAATAACAATTTTTAGTGGTTTCATAACAATATTTAATAAAGCATTATATTAATAACAACACCATGCCAGCTTTCAAGGGACAGATAAATTTGTGTTTATATATTTGATTTGATTTAATCTTCTGGAGTAAGCACATATAATGCAGGAATATCAGTGAAGCACGGATTAATTCAATTCAATTCAAGTTTATTTGTATAGGGCTTTTCACGATACAAATCGTTGCAAAGCACCTTTACAGAAAATTCTTTTTTACAATATATTTAGTAGTGAAATTAAAGGAAAGACGCGAGATACAGTATCTAGTGATGGCCTGGAGGCAGTTAAGAGTGTTGAGTCATGTACATTTTATTGTGATTAGTATAAAAAACAAACGAACAAACAAACAAAGTCCTACTACACTACTGTGCAATCGTCTTAGGCTATTAGTACTTTATCCAAAAACAAAAGTGTTTTAAGTTATTGCCAGCTTTTGCTGTAGTTTGTCAGTAGGAAATATCAGTTTATATTTCCAAACATTCCTTTTGACATTAATTGCAATAATCCAGCAAGATTTTTGTATGGACAAAAGCCAGCACTCCACACAGAGCTCTGATCTCACCTTCATCCAGCCCATCTAGGATCCAACAATTGGAAACAACAAAAGCAGTTTTAAACACAAAGGATGGTTGCACCAATTGCTGATTTGATTTAGTTAATAAAAACGATTCGAAAAATAAAATCTATTTATGATGCTATATTTGAAAGCATCCTCACTTTACAGCATTTTTGCACATTTTAAGTGCCTAAAACTTCTTAAACTACTGTGGCTATCCAGGTAGGTTTCCTCAATTGCCTTGGAGACGTTGCTACAGTTCTTCTGGATTTAGTCTCAGTTTTGTTTGTTTCTTAATGTCATCCCAAACAGACTGGATAATGGTCTGATCAGATTAGAGCAAGTAATTGACGTAATTGATTTATTAATTTTTTTCTGCCCTTTTTCTGTGCTTTTTAGATGACAGTGGAGACTGACAGGAAAGTGTTGGTTGGAGAGCAGGGGAGAAGGATTGGCAAAGGACCCTGGCTCGGGATTCGAACCCAGGTCAGCCGGAGTCAGTGTCAGTGCGCTAACCACACGACTATAGGCACTGACCAGTTCTCCGTTATTTTCAATAAAACCAGGTCAAACCTTAGTGTAGTATATTTCAACCATAAATAAGGATAAAGACAACTCATCTTGCAGGATTATGGATTTTTTTTTATTATTAAATTTCATAGATACAGAAGCACTGGGGAAAAAAAAAAAAAAAATGTTACAAGTCCTGTAGTCACATCATCATAAGATTTCAGGGCCATCCTCAGCCCCAAAAATCTGCTGACTCCAAACTGCTCTTGATATTGTTAAGATTTTCTCTCCTCTCCTTGGTCACTAGGTTGGCTTCACCCTTCTGTAGACGTTTTCTCTGAGCGGCCTTCTGCTGTTTCGTAAGCTGTTTCTTCACTTTCTGCCTGATGACCTCCTGCATTGGGGGACATCCAACTCATTTTAATACAGCAAAATAAACCATAAAACTAGCATCATGAAAGCAAAGTTACATTTATTTTTTTGTCCTATTTATATATGCAAACCAAAAAGATTCAATTTATCATGCTTTTGTGACTGCAGAGGTAAACTTTTATCCCCAAAAATTAATGAAAAATAAATATTAATACTATTTACTAAAAATATATATTTTTTTAAAATATAAAATTAATACTGAAATGTTGTACACACTGGTGGTATCGTAGAACAACTGCCAACACTTCCGATGCTCATCTCACTGGTTGTTCTCCTCCTGTGTTCTGTCTCAAGGCCCATGTGGTCTCTGTAGGATCACATACATCACATCATTAAATGTAAGAGTAAGGGTTTTATATAAAGAAATACTTGACTCAAAATTGAAAATTCATCAATAATATTACAAGATTATAATTCACGGACAATCTGTTTCCACTGCAGCTCCCAAACCAAATATGCCATAATATAACTGGGTGTGTTAGCTTGAAGAATGCTTAAACTAGACAACTTAAATAGACAGATAGAACATACTTCAAAAAAAAAAAAAAAAAAAAAAAATTCTGTCATCATTTCATCATGTCGTTCCAAACCCTTACCACTTTTGTTCATCTTCATATTTTTAGACTTTTTTTTAATATTCTCTCATGCTTTTTGTCCATCCACTGAAAGTCCAAACAAACTAAATTTTCAAGGTTCAAAAAGTGCATAAAGACTGTATGAATCAAGCTGTTTAGTCTTTTGAAAAATACACTGTAGCTTTATTTGATAAACAGCTTTAATTTAGGTTTTTATTCATATTTAAATATTGATAAACACCATTCAAACACACATTCATCATAGCACATTAAATAAGATAAACACAAGCTCAATCGTACTAGCTTGATGAGCAAGAACAAACCTCATTTGGTTGAGTTAATGACAATTTTCATTTTTGGGTGGTCTATCCCTTTCAGGATGTAAGACACAGTATGAACAGTAGCTTCACAGCAGTATGAAAAGCTTACGACTATAAAAATGAGTCATCACATCAAATGACAAAAAAAAGATTCCTTACCTGAAAGGCCTGAACTCTTTGTTGGATGCAGACAGGTCAACCAAATCAGGACACACATCCTCCACCTCATTCTCCTCTTCCTTCTCTAAGTCTTTGGAAATGTCAGAAACAGTTTCTTTCTGAATGTCCTCTGAGGGGATCTTCTCTTCACATCGAGCTCCCTCGTGTTCCTCTGTGTCACTCCCTTCTGTTGGACTCTCCTTACTAATTTTTAGTCCTTCCAGCTCAAGCATAGCATGTTTATATTCCTCCATGCTGATAGCGTCCTCTGAGGCTGCCTGAGGTGTGTCGTCAGCAGACTCTGACATGTCGTCATCATCCTCGTCTTCACTGAATTCCTCGCCCTCTGGACCTTCAGGGTGGAGCAAACGGTCATCCTGCTGCAGCTCCTTGGTGTAGCCACTGGCTGAGATCTCCACATCAAGCGAGCAGGATCTTCTGTATAGAGGAATATGTCATTTAGTAAAATCTCTAAAGCCTTGACTATCTAAAATCTGATTATAACAAAGCAAGCTATAAGACAAATTACCTGATATCTTTGAATGTTGGATAGAGTTCGCTTTCATAGTTGAATCTTTTTATGAAAAAATCCCTAATACACTTGACATCCCGATCAAAGTACCTTTTGAGAAACAATTAAAAACTTCATTTTAGTGCCAGTGCTTGTTACTGAATAATTATCATTATCAGGTTAGATAGTCACCATTCTGCATTTGTATGTGAGGTGGAAACCATCTGAGGGAAGTCAATCATTGTGACGTGGTCGTTGTCATCAAGCATGAGGTTAAATTCATTAAAGTCTCCATGGATCAGGCCATGATTGGCAAGTTTGACTATTAGCTCCATGATTTCATTGTACAATGCAGCAGGGTCTTGAATTTCTCGAACCTGACACCTATTTGAAAAACACAACAACATTCAATGGAACTAGTCATGTGTTTAAAAAAAAAAAAAATTCTTAAACTAAATTGGAATTTATGGAAGGCCATTTCCACCACTGAATAAAAAAAAAAAAAATTAAAAAGGTTATCGTAACACTTTATCTCACAGTTCTGACTTTTTTTTCCCCTCAGAATTGATATAAACTTGCAATTGTGAGTCATAAAGTCAGAACTGCGAGATAAACTCAATTCTGGCATTTTTTTCTCAGAATTGCATGATATAAGCTCACAATTGCGAGATCACTTGCAACTGTGACTTTTATGCAAATGCATGTTTGTTTCTTGCAATTTCAAGTTTATATCTTACAATTCTGACTTTTTTCATCCAATTCTAAGATATAAACTCACAATTGCTAATTATAAGATCAAAATTGTATGATTAACTTACAATTGTGAAAAAGTCAGAATTGCAAGATTTTTGCAAATGCGAGTTTGTATCTCACAATTCTGACTTTTTTCATGCAATTCTGAATTGATTTCTTAAAATAGCGAGAAATAAATAAAAAATAAATAAATAAGTTATAAAGTCCAATTTTGAGGGGAAAAATGCTTAACTCACAACTATGTGTTATAAATTCAGAATTGTGAGATATAAACTTGCAATTCTGGGGGAAAAAAAAGTCAATTGTGAGTTTATATCTCAGAATTTCAAGTTTTTGTTTTGCAGTTCTGACTTTATAAATTGCAATTGAGAGTTTATATCATGCAATTTTGACTTCATTTCTCAGAATTGTGAGTTTCTCTCTCACAATTCTGATAAGTTTGTCACAATTATGAGAAAAACAGTCTGAATGCTGTGATGCAAACTCGCAATTGCGAGGAAAAAGTCATAATTGTGAGATAAGTCGTAATTACTTTTTTACATTTTTAATTCAGTGACAGAAAACGGGCTTCCATAGAAATTTTTTTGTTCTTTCTATTAAAGAGTGGTACACGACAGATTAATACAACACAGTCTGGCAGCTGTAAATGAACTTTCTATACAAGTAAATATTTAATGCAAGAAAATAAAGCGGTGTGTGAAAGTCTATTCATCTAAAGCAAAGTGCAGGTAAACTCACAGCGGGAAACCATTAATGAGCTCCATAACTACGGCATGCCTGTTGTAGTCCACTGGCTTTGGAACAGGAAACCCTTGATCATATAAGGCCTGTAGAAAAACAAAGACTCTGGTTTATTTGATTACATTTCACTTTATAATATATCATTAACACACAGTAATTTACGTTCAAATTATTTCAGAAGATTTGTGTAAGCACAATGTAGTAGATCGGTTACAAGGGTCAGCAGGCAATTATACAGTTGACAGGGCATGACACACAAATAGACTCAAATCCATCAGAATACTTAGAATTAACATTTTTGGGTTATTATGTGATACAACAGGGAACCTTAAATAGTAGTAGTAGTAATTCTTTTTTTTTTTTTTGCCATGTCAGCATCAAAGTCTCTCTTTATGGCAAAAACTGAGTTGCGGAACTTTAAATAAAGGCATCTGCTATATCAGTGATTTTTAACCAAAGGGCCTTTTAACACTAAAATTAAAGATATACAACATTAAACTAACATTATATTTAGGAGTTTATTTATTTGTATTATTGCAGATACATCAGAGGTACATATCCACTTAGATAGGAGGGCAAAGGGGCACCTAAGAGTCCAAAAGACTAAGACCCACTGTGATATATATGAATAACAGTAATGGATTGTGACAAAAATGCATTTTGTGATTATGTTAATACCTGAAACGGATAAATTTAAATCCACACTTTGACACTGGCTTGTCCCAAAAACAACAACAGAAGTGTCTCTCTGTTCACAGAGTACAGAAAATATCCTCTTGGAAAATATGGATATTACCTTCATGTATGCAAACTCTTTCATGGCAGAGAGCCGTGACAGGTACAGCCATGACATCTTGTTTCTGTGCTTGTGGTAATCTCTTTTGTTCTTCAAGTTCCTAAAGGATGTCCTACCCAGTCTGTGAAGTTTCAGAGCAAACTGCTCTCCCTCTGCATTTGCAACAATGTAAATATCTGAAATATGAAAAAGCATTTTAGCTCTGGGAAAAATCTCCCTTATGATAAAGTAAATAAAAATATTTGAGGGTTGAGGGGAAAATGATTAAATAAAAATGTGTCAGACTGCTTCATGTGAACAAATATTCTAAACAAAATGACCCAGACCTGACTCTTTGCCGACTCCCATCTGGTTTCCAACTGACAAAATAACATCCCTGGATGAAAGCGTCTTCAGTGCCAGGTAATCATAGCCACCGTAATTCAACCGATACCCCTGCACAGCTACAGAGAGAAAACACGGTCAAAAGCTGCACTCATTCACAGAAAAATTACGGAATGAAACGTCATAACGCATTTACTTTTGCTGCGTTCATAGGCCAGTAGTTTGTGTTTGACCAGCTCCCGTAAAACCTTGTTGCATCCTCCATGTTTGAGACTGGCAATAGACGCAATCAGACTTACTGGGACGATCTCGTGGTTCTTCATGCCCATTTCCACCTGTGTATCCCGGAGAAACATAACTCATAACTCAGCAGGACATTTTAGATTGGGCTGACAAATAACTAATGGATCAAGTTTCATAAACAGAACGTGAACTACATTATATGCCATGATACAACTGACACAGATTTGACAGTTTAATAAACATTCATATATAGTGCGAATCTTTATTTTAATTCAGACACAGACACCTGTATCTCGTCACATGATTGTTAAATATAAAGCTGGAGGAAAAGTCATTGTCAACAGATATGGCTTCTTTAAAATGATACATACCGCTGTGAGGACTCTGAAATCATCCCTGGACAGATACCTCAAGATAACGACGTTTAATTTGCCCATGTTGGCAAAACCTTTGTTTTCTAATTTTAAGAAGATTTCTAGTTTTTGCAAATGTTATTGCAAAGCGTGATTACTTCAACCAGCCATTCCACATGTTCAAACCGGAAGAGCGCAGTATTCTGACGTTTACATCCCTAAAGCACGTGTTCGGAGCTTCTCCTTGCGGCCTGGAGTGGAACTGCATGTGACGCTTCTTGATCTTCTACTGTACGTATAACCACAAAAACGATCAATTTCACATTTGAAACTGTAGTATCATCTTGATTCTGGTCAAGTGAAGTAATAAAATGAGACAGAAAAGAAAGACAGCCAAGGCGTGTAAAGTTTTTAAAACTTTTTTTAATGTTTTTATTTTTTTTTTTTTTAAATTCATTTATATTATCTACAAAGTAAAAGTTATTTTAACTTAACAGTTTTATAACGGTCAAGTCTAATGGGGTTTTGCCATCAGATTAAATTAATAAATAATTTATCTGCTTTTTTTTTTGCCGAACATCTTCATTAATGGAAGTTTCTCGTGTTTAGTTTGGTTAGAACCATTTTCATTTTGTTGGTGTTGATTTACCCCAAGGTCTTGAGCACAGCTATAGCAGCAGCATTTAACAGTAAAGTTAATACTGTCATTATACGGAAGAATTACCTTTAACTTAGAAGGTGCAGACAAAATGTTCCAGTTATTTATGCACAGTTTTCTCACTCATCTGGGCTTTTTTTTTGTTATTGTTAGGACCCACTGCAAGAGTTCTAGTGTCACTGAAACATGTGAAAAATGATTCCTCGTTAAAACTCTTGTTTTCCTTTTTTCTTTAAAAAAAAAAAAAAAAGCCAGAGTTCACCACATCTTTGCCTATACGCGTTTCTTAATCACTGGTGGTGGATAGCAGTAGAGCAGCATGATTGAGGTTCTCATGGCCATTTAGGGGAGTTTAGAGACTGGTAACGTTTGGTTGGCCAGTAAGTGGTGGGTGGGGCCAGATGGCTTTGCGAAGATCAGGAGCCACTCAAATCAACTGCTCTTCTCTGATCTTCATCCTCTACAGTTGCTGCTGATGGTGACCTTGCACTGAACAAAAACACAAAGATTTACATTATATAAACTTGGTGGAAAAAAAACATTTCCAATTAACATTACTAGTCAGAGAGTATGTAACAAACATTACAGGCAAAATGGAACTGGCCAATCTCTATATTTTTATACACAATAGAAGACAATAAAAGTTGGTTTTAAGATGATATGGAAGTACACAAGCCTTCAAAAATCGCCTATAAAAATATATTAAACACAAATGGGAGAAGAGGCTTATTCCCAAACTTTGAATAGAAGAATTTGGATAGGAGGAAAAAAAGAAAAAAAAAAAGCCTCCTACATTAATACCACTTCAAACAGGAACACAGAGATGGCTTTTGTTAGAGGTAGTCCTGCCCCCTATAGTCAACAAGAAGAGGCTTGGTCGACCAAAATTGTATTAGTCGGGGGAGAGAAAAAAAAAAAAAAAATATATATATATATATATATCCACAGCAGCTGGTCTATGTGGTAATATAGTACGTCGGTCAGGGCATCCAAATGTTCACCTTTCATTCATCGACCTCAAATACGGCTTCCGTCTGAAAGATGCATGTAGTAGCAACTTTACATGGCAGCTCAATCTAATGTTAACATGTGCACTTTTGAAGAGCCAGTGTGGAGTGTGGAAGCTGAATAGTAGCGCGCTCAATGCATGACAGATGGAGGCGCCGGTGCGATCACGTGGTCTTAAAATACTCTGTCATTTTTGGTCATACAGATAAAAGTAATACATCTTCCGAATATGTAAAGACTCTACGTTTATTTGTGTGCACTCGGAATAACAATGAAATATTGCGCTTTTGTAAAATAATGAAAGCAAACGGGATGTGCTTTCTGCCGTCTCTGTGAACTTGAGTGCGAAACTTTGAAACTCTGTGTATACTCGCCTTACAGACATGAAAAATATATTGAGTGAAATATCTACTTTTAAATGAACCAATTCAAATAGAAAACAACTACTGTCAGATTTTGTAATCCGCATCAAACATGCATACAGGCGCATCACTACTGCGGAGATGACGAGTTTGTGTCTCCGACTTCATCTTTTAATCCAAAAACCAAAATGTTTATTAATAGATTATTAAACCGTTAATGCAGTTTGCTTGTAGGCAATTAAAGCCTCGTTATTATGATTTATATGGTTTATTAATAGATGTGCGACTAATAGTCAACTATGCTTAAAATGAATGACTATTAGTTGACCAGAAAAATCATTAGTCGACCAGAAAAATCATTAGTCAAGGGCAGCCCTATTTGGAGGCAATCTAGAACTTTAATGGTTCATCATTTCCATATTTTTGCTCAAAAACTAGACCTTATTTTGCCAGAGGTGGTGGTAGACTATTAATTCATTACATCATACATACAGAAAATACCAAAAACTGTTTTAGACCAGGAAAAATATTTAAATGGTTAGTTAACATAAAATGAAACATCTGTCACTAATTACTCACCCTCATGTCATTTCAAACACCTAAGACCTTTGTTCATCTTCAGAAGACAAATTATGCTATTCTTGATGAAATCAGTGCTATCTGACTCTGCAACAGCAATGCAACTGACACGGTCACGGCTCAGAATGGTAGTAAGGACATCATTAAAATAGTCCATGTGACATTAGTGGTGCAACCGTAATGTTATGAAGCTACGCGAATACTTTCTGTGTGGCAAGAAAACAAAAACAAAAATAAAAATACTATCTGTGTACTGCTGCTGTCACTGGGGAAGCTCTTCTGTCACATTCCTTGTATGTATAAACATACCAGGCAATAAATCTCTCTCTGATTTTGATATGTTGAGTTGAGCTGAGAGTGGCCCTTACCAGGGGTGAGAGTGTAGGAGTAGTGTGTGGCTGAGGACACCGGGATGGGGTTGAGAGTGCCCTGGGGCAGCCCAGGCTGGGGGCCAGCAGGAGCCTGTGTGGCCATCAACATCATAGTGGGGGGGTGGGAAGGAGTGCCATGATGTGGAGGCACCATCCCTGGCTGCATGTGGGCCTTGAGAGGCAGAGTGAATGAGTATTTTTTTAAAAAGTATTTTTTAGCATTTCTATAATCCTGGTGTCTGAGTCATCAACACTAACCTGCTGCACATGAGCCATATGGTTATGGTTATACCCATGCTGCACCTGCCCGGGATGGATGTAGACAGCCTGCTGAGCGGAGGGGAAGCTGGCTTGAGGCGACTGAGGGTTGGGGCCGGGGGTCATGGAGGGTGGGGTGGGTGCCAGGGCTGAGTACATCTGCTGCTGCGGTGGGTTGCCCAGATGCATAGCCTGGGCTGCAGCGGCGGCCGCCGCCTGGTGCTGGGGATGCTGAACGGGACTGGGGGCCGGGTGGCTGCCTCCATGCTGGGTACCCTGCTGCGGCTGTCCTGTTGGGGTGGCAGAGGGCTGAGGGTGCTGTGGATGAGGGTGAAGGGTGGAGCTTGGGTGGGGAAACTGCTGAGGAATGGGGGTAGGTGACACTGAAACACAGAAACACACAAATGTAAGCTGTTATAATATACAGTATCACTCCATTTACTCAAAATAAATCCAATAAATATAAAAGTTAAAAGCATAGATCACCCAAAAAAGAAAATTCTGTCATTAATTACCCTCATGTTGTTTTAAACCTCCTTCGTTCATCTTCAGAACACAAATTAAGATTTTTTTGATGAAATCCGAGACCTTTCTGACCCTGCATAGACACCAACACAATTACCATGTTCAAGGGCCAAAAAGGTAGTAACGACATTGAAGTAGTCCATGTAACATCAGTGGTTCAACCTCAATTTTATCAAGCTATAAAATGTTTTTTGTGCACGAAGAAAACAAAAATAACAACTTTATTCAACCAATTTTCTCTTCTGACGACTGAACCACTGATGTCACATGGACTTTTTTAATAAAGTCCTTACTACCTTTCTGGGCCTTAAATGTGTCAGTTGCGTTACTGTCTATGCAGGGTCAGAAAGCTCTTGGATTTCATCAAAAATATCTTAATTTGTTTCCGATGATGAACGAAGGTCTTACGGGTTTGGAACAACATGAGGGTGAGTAATTAATGACAGAATTTTCATTTTGGGGTGAACTAATCCTTTAACAAATAAAAATAAACAAAAGACATACTCATTAAGGTCTACTTTTTAGAATGAGATTTGTATTGACATTTACACTTTTAGATATTATAAATATATATATATATATATATATATATATATATATATATATATATATATATATATATATATATATATAAAAAAAGAAGAAAACACATAACAGAAACAGCAATAAAGAAGAATTAGGTGCTATTTTGTTGAGTCTTTAATGTGTGACTCACTACAAAGACCAACATTAATTGCTGTAGCATCAAGGTATTCAGAGGCAATGAAAAGTAACTGTAAATTTAGCACAGATGCACATTATAATAGTAAAGAGTTTACATGGGGTGGCAAGGCTTAGTCTTTGTGCTGGCGGGAGTTCTTACCATACATAGTATGCGTCTGCTCACCATACTGAGTGGTGGAGGAAGAGACCAGACTGGGCTGAGCGTGGGCAGGAGGGGTGATCATCCTTGCACTCCCCTGAATCACTGGACTGAAAACATGCTGGGCCTGAAACATAGGAACCCAAGATTATATTAATGAATTCAACAAGAAAAGTGAAAGACTTCATTTATAAATATTGTCTGTTCAGAAGACTTTCCTTAAGAACCTAGATTTCTAACGGATCTTTTAAAAACATGTTCTCTTTGTTGTTTTTTGATGTTGGTATCTTTTCTGCATTTCAACACTGCTATAAGAAAGGGAAACTAGACTAGAAACTAGACAGTTTGTTTCAGACAGTTCGTCAGACACCACAATTATAAATGCTCAAGTTTTGCCCAAAATCGTTTACTGTCGAAGCAGGTACACTATAAATGACACACTTCATGACTGTTAAAAAAAGTACATTGTATGTAGTATGAATGCATAAAGTATGAATGAAATCTGGGCGTACTACATCAGCCATGCTGGCTTTGTCATGTGATCTATGGCATCAGCTGTGTCGCTTCATTACCATTCACATCTTTTTTACTCCTTTTTACTCGTGGGTAGGGGTGGGTGATAGGACCAAAATCTTACATCACAATATGAGTAACTGTAATTCTCAGCAACGATATGTATCACAATATAGTTGATTTTGCTTTAAATAAGGTCTTTATGATATCAAAAATGTTGATACCATAGATATCACATAATTCAGTGTCAATATCACAAAAAACTAAAGTAGCCTAAATTAAAATAAAAAACTAACCAGTCAGCGATTGAATAAGAATAAGAATTTTTCTACAAGCAATAAGACAAAAAAACTACAGTAGAACAAATAAATTAAAAAATGCTACATACATGTATAAAGTAATCATGTTTAAAAACATTATATATTCTTCACTGTGTAAATTAAATATATTTTTGCTTATTAAAGTTGCAAAAGTGATTTAGTCAAGAGCAGTGAGAGATTTTCTCTTTTTTGTTGTTTGATTAACATGAATGACAGGCAGCTGGAATATCAGACTGCCGTCACTTTTAGAGCTGCACGGATCCAATATAGTGTTACACGCTTGCTTTCTCAGCTGTTTGCTTTCAATAAAGACCTAAATTACCGTTTACGAGGATACCTGCAAAGACGGCGTTTTGACACATACAGGTGTGTATTTAACCATTCAAGGCCTATAAAGTGGAAAAAATAACTTAAATCGCATTTCAATGGCTTAAAATCTAGCGTTTTTAAACCGCAATGCTTAAAAACATGTGCAAACAAATTTTCGTGACCACATAGTACAGCAATGGTCCAAAATCTCTACCGGTTGACAAATTTCCACCGGTTAATCTTGTCTACCGGTATATCGCACACCCCTACTCATGGGATAGTAAAATGTCCACTTCAGATTCTTAAGTCATTCAGGAACTACTCACCTTCCTTTTTTAATATGAATTTATATGAATTCAGATGTACTAATTTTACACATTTTTTGCCAACTTTAAAGTAGGAAGGTAACCATTTCTGGTTGGAGGGATTTTTTTTTTATTTTTTAATTTTTTTACCATTTATTCATTGTGGTTGCCATTTACGTCTGTGCTTTGGTAATTCTTCATTAGAAATGAGACCTCTAAAATCACTGTACCTGTGACTGGTAGTGGGGCATCTGTTGTACCAGAGGTTGACTAGCAAACTGCTGGGGGCTACAAGTGAAGTACTGGGTGGAGTAGGCTGGGCTTGGTGCCACAATGGGCGGCCCAGCAGCTGTAGCTGGATGCATCATTGTAGACGTGCCAGGTGGGTGATGCTGGTCTGGTCTTTGCTGTGGCATGTTTGGTACTGCAATAAGTTACAGCAAAAATGAGAGAATGAAATGGGCATGAGAGAACCACATGAAAAAAACTTTTCATTTTGCACAGATCTTATTTCCTAACTGCACAGCCCTGCAAATATTATACAAAATCAATACACAAAAATACACGGCATAACTCCTGCACACCGAAGAAGCTCACGACTAGAGCAAAGACAAACAAAGTAGCCTTAAGCAGCTCTAAAAAACAAAAAAGCATGCACACAGAGGGAAGCATTCTCACCTTTACCTGGTCTGTAGGGCTTGGTCTGGCTCATGGTCATATGAGGAACCTGAACATGGTACATGGCTGGAGGCTGAAGGACGAGGAGCAGAACTTAAGATGCAGAACAACATCTATGTTCTGAGTATTTCACAGTCTTGAAGAACACTTGTTGAATGCATCTTGAAACTATCATGTATAATATTCTGTTGATTACAACTGTAATTGACTTCTAGCACTTTCCCTTTAAAGCCCACAGTACTCACATGAAAAAGCTATTTGTAAACTTTTTCAGTGTTGTGTTTCTCAAAGACATGATTTTTAAGATGTGCCAAGAGTGTAACCCAACAAAATTCTGTCCTTTACTGCGAGAATACACACATTAATGCTTCTGACTGACATAAAGCCACACAACTTTCTGGCTTTTTCCCTTTTCTGGTCAAGTGTTCATGCAAACAAAGCTTCAATGCTCTTAACAGAACAAAAAAGGAAAATGATAAAAAAAAAAATTGATTACTAATTTTAAAGAAAAAAAGAAATTTTAGTTGATAAGGTAAAGGTATAAAAATGAGCTTATTCACAACAGTATGAAAATACAATAATAATAATAATAATAATAATAATAATAATAATAATAATAATAATAAAACTGATCAGCTGCAAAAAAAAAAAAAAAGACAAACCAACAACTCCTGGTCAGTTACGCAGGCAAAAATCTCATACATGTTTTCAAGTAGAAAAAAAGAAGCTTAGAATTGCACAAACCTTCCAGATAATGCTTTTCTAATGGAGAGAGAGGAAAGAGGGAAAAGAAACAAAAAGAACGAGTCTTTAGTGTGATTATCAATAGCTTTTTTCTTTTTTTTTTTTTCAGTACAAGATGCATTTTCTAGAAAATGTGCGTGTGATTAAAGATGAAACAAAAGCTTTTTAAATGACGCTATATAGAAAAATAAAAGACTAATTGTCACTTTTGAGTTTCGCAATTACTGAAATGCATCTTTCCACTCTACACCATATAACAGTAAAGCTTTATATTTTGGTCAACAAAGTAAATTAGTGAATATAATATCAAACATCAGTGAGGTATAACTTCTAGGGCTGATGACAAACCACAAGCTCCTTTTAAAGTTTGATAGCATGATACCAGTCAAATCATTTTTATATTATCAAGTTCTTGACCTTAAGGTCTGTTCACACCAAGTCCACATTTTTACACAATACTGTAAATGTAACTAGTACGCACCACATTCAATAACTTTTGTGCCTTTTTTTTTTTTTTTTTTTTTAATTAGACTTAGCCTGAACAGGCCTCTACTGGCCCTTCTCACTGAATTACGGCAATTATGTGAAGGATATACATGCCAGATGAAATGCAGCTGACAAATGAAAATATAAGAGGGATGGCTGAAGTACAAATGCAATCAGGACATCAAGGATCTTGGCACATGAATGAAAATGAAAACAAATGTTTTGGAATAGACGTGGGCTTCCATGCACAGAATGAATGAGACTACATTAACAGAGAGGTTCATTTAATGGAGCTCACCTGAACACCAGGACTGACAGGCGTCAGAGGGTACATCTGGAACATGGTCTGGCCATAAACGGCAGGGGGCTGCTGCACTACTATGGAAGGGCTGGGCTGACCCTGGGGCCGGGTTTGAGTGGGGGTTGTTGCTGGTTTAGGCTGAGGAAAGAGTTCAAATCAAATAAAAGAAGAACACGTACATTTCCATGCTATATTTGTTTGCCCTTTTCAAATGGAGTTCATCCAAAAATGAAAGGAGTCATATGATTTGATTTTATGTTTTCCTTTGTCTTTGGAGTGTTACAAGCTGTTCATGCATAAATAAGATCTGTAAAGTTGCAAAGATTAAAGTCTCAAACCCAAAGAAATATTCTTTATAAAAGTTAAGACTCAGCCACGGCTTCCTACAATGCCTTGTTCAAACATGAAAGGCGGCGGCGTAACTTTTATTCTCGCTGTGGCCAGCACGTCGTGGAGAAGCTGTGTGTTCTGATCATTTACTCACCCCCTTGTCATCCAAAATGTTCTTGTCTTTCTTTCTTCAGGAAAACATTTCAGGATTTTTCTCTATA
Organism: Cirrhinus mrigala; assembly: GCA_036247105.1. Taxonomy (NCBI): domain Eukaryota; kingdom Metazoa; phylum Chordata; class Actinopteri; order Cypriniformes; family Cyprinidae; genus Cirrhinus; species Cirrhinus mrigala. The sequence goes on along the minus strand of CM070011.1, from coordinate 21,688,071 downwards.
TATTGGACTTCCATGCCGCCCTGAGTTTGAACTTCCAAAATGTAGTTTAAATGCGTCTTCAAACGATCCCAAATGTGGTTGTAAACAATCCCAGCCAAGGAAGAAGGGTCTTATGTAGCGAAACGTTTGGTTAAATGTAATAAAAATAATACATTTTATATACTTTTTAATGTCAAACGCTAGTCTTGTCTTGCTCTGCCTGTTTTGTTCCGGTTCATGACAGTTAGGGTATGTCAAAAAACTCCCATCTCATGTTCTCCCTCAACTTCAACATTTTTTACCTTTTTTGTTTAGGGTGTTTGATCTTCTTTGCATGTTCACTTCGCAAAGACTGGGTCAGTACTTCTGCAGTGATGTAGGATGATCTTGAAATGATTTTTGAAGTTGAGGGAGAAAATACGATTTTCCGACATACGCGGTCTTGAACCAGAATACAGAGAGTTCAGGCAGAGCAAGACAAGACGAGCATTTGAGATTAAAAAGTATTTAAAGTGTATTTTGTTAATGAAAATAACCGATAGTTTCGCTAGATAAGACCTTTCTTCCTCGGCTGGGATCGTTTACAACCGCATTTGGGATCGTTTGAAGCCGCATTTAAACTGCATTTTGGAAGTTCAAACTCGGGGCACCATATCAGTCCATTATATGGAGAAAAATCCTGACATGTTTTCCTCAAGAAAAACAATTTCTTTACGACTGAAGAAAGAAAGACACAAACATCATGGATGATAAGGGGGTGAGTATACTAACTGTACATTTTTGTTCTGGAAGTGGACTTCTCCTTTAATGCAGACATGGTTTTATGTTTACATAGTATCGTCCTCATGTCATGGCACAACACGTAAAAAGACAGTACAAGTCAATATAATCAGTAATTACAAGTCCTCACTGGATGTAACAAATGCCTTGTTTATTATAAGTTTTATTGTCTTTTCCTTGTTGCGCCAGGACACGGTGTTAAAATATGGTAAGGGCGTAACATTTACGTCACATGCTTGAGGTATTCGGCCAATCACAACGTACTGGATAGCTGGCTAATCAGAGCACACAGCACTTTTCAGAGTGATGAGCTTTGTAAAAATCAACACGTTTCAGAAAGGCTGTGTAGAGAGGAGCAACAATAATGTATGTTTGTGGAAAATAATGTGTTTTTTTAAACCTTAAACCGCGTAAACACATTGCATTACACCAAATACACAAAAATAATATTCTTTTTAGCAACATCATATTACCCCTTTAAAATTCTGCTGTCATTCCCTTACTCTTAAGTTGTTCTAAACCTGTAAGAGGTTCTTTCTTCTGATGAACATGAAAGACATTCTGAAGAATGTGGGTGACCAAATAGTTGCTGGCCCCTATTGACTTCCGTAGTATGGAAATAAAATTACTATGGGAGCCAATGGGAACCAGCAACTGTTTTGTTTCCCACATTATTCAATATCTTCTATGTTCAACGTAAGGAATTAATTGATACAGGTTTGAAATATTTTTAGGTGTGGAAATGACCATTTTCACTTTCGGTACAACACATGAAAAATTTTTGATTTCAGTTCAATAACTGTCACAAAATGAACCACCGATTTACTTACAGGGGAGCAAAAAACCCTTGGGTTGAACTCCTTGGCATTGGGATTGAGAGTAGATTTTCTAACACTCCTAAAAGAAAAAAGTGCATAAACAATAAGTCAGTGTTGGTGTTTTTTTTTCACCATCATGTGACAAGAACATCCCTGACAATACTTTCTATTATAACTGGTTTTGAATCACATATCTGGTATGACTAAATTTTTTCTTTTAAGAAAATTAATTTATAATTTTGACATTGAATTCAGTCACTGATTTACACTGATAATGCTAGAGGGTTTTTTCTTCTGCTGACTCACTCTGCTACAGGGTCATTCTTGTCCTCCTTCTCATCCTTGTCTTTTGCAGCAGCATTGGCCAGAGGCGAGGTGGTTTGAACGCCCTGAGACGTCATATCAGGTCCTCGTTTTTGCTCTGGTACAGCAGAGGAAGGAGAGAGCGAAGGGGTACCAGATTTACTTCCTGTTGAGGCGACGCTCACAGCAGTGGCGTTTTCTTCACTAATGGCGGAGTCAATGGGGACTTTGGGTCCTGTTGAATCTACTGTGCTCTTCTCAGCTGCTTGATCCTTTGGCTTTTCTACGAGGTCCCGTGGAGGCTTGGTCACCATGGACTCAAAAACTGGATCTGTATTTGAGCTAGACTGCAACTACAAATGACGCAGGGCTTCAATAAATGTGAACACAGTTGCTTATGAAACACACATAATGGGAGAGAAATAAAACTTACCCTAAATTCTACACTGAATTTCTTTAAATTATCTATTTGTTTCCGCTGGTCTGGAGCCATGCTGGGAGGTCCTAAAATATAAAGCATTTATTAAAAACAAATTACATAATTTCATTAGATTTTTCAGTTTTGATGCAGAGGTGTTGATAAACGTGGTATTTAAAAAAAATATTGATATCATGTTAATGCTAATCCAGCTACATCAGTTACAGTGCTACTGTCACACAAAATAAGGTCAGAGAAATGACAGGCGAAAGCAAGACACTCCGGTGTTAGACACTGCAGTTTACAGCAAGTTACATTTAACAGCAAAATCTTTTTGTATGCTTTTGTACAGTTAAGGTTATAAACTCACTCTTCACCTCCCTAACGTTGTATTTTGAGAAGACGACAAATTTATTTTAAACTTCTATAGATATAGGAAAAAATACCATAATTGGAAATTCAAAGAATGAAAATGAGATATTGTGTCAGCCCTACTTTGATGCATATGCCACACCTACTCTTGTCTTGCAGTTTCTGTATGATTTATAAGATGAACTGAAAAAGTCATTTCCCGCTCTATCTATTTACAGTGTCAGCAATTTTGCAGAAGAAAATGAATTCTAAGAAGCCAAATCCCTAATTCATACTGACAACTGGCAATTTTTGCTTTCTTGCTTTTTGTCAACACAGCAAAAATCACATGCTGCAAAAAAACAGCTTTAGCAAAAGCTCCAAAATTCAGATTAAAAATAGGTTATACACGATAAATAGCATGACATCTCCACAGGTACACACCCTTTCCGATGGATCGAGCGATGCCTGCAGAAGCTTCAACAGGTTTCACATTCTCCTTGTTTGCATTGGGAGAATTTTGTCTTGTCTCTAGTACTCTTGATTCTTTGGCTATTTAAAAAAAAAAGAAACGAAAAACAGGGCTGTTGTGAGATCTGGTACAGAAGAAATTGATAACAATAATTATTGTTATTGTGCTTAAAAAAAGCACGTATTGGGTAAGGGACGTCCTAACCCTCTTCTATTGGAGATGCTTCCAGGTTGGTGGCCGGATTGGCTGCTGTGGGTGACGTGGCTGTTGTGGAAGCTGTCGCAGAGTCTACTGGCACTGTACCAGCCTGAGGGGAAGACAAGCAGGAGGGGCTCGGAGCACCTCCACCAATGCTATTCTGTCGAGGTGATCGAGGTCTGTGTGCTGAAGAGGAAATGGAAAAAATTAGTCAGCGAGTCTTTCCGAATGAAACTGAAATCTACAGATTTATAATCTAGACTTACCACCGCTGACAACAGATGACCAGGTTCCCCCAGAAGGGCTGTTGCGAGTAGGAGGGGGAGCGGAAACCTCTACCGATGCACCTTGGGACATATAATCGGGCGGAGGAGGCCCACCGCCCCGACAAGAGGCCACTCTATGAGGTCTAGGAGTACGCTGTGACTTGGGAGACATTCTTGGTGGACCTGGATTCACAAACAGAGGGATTAGTGAGTTTTGAAAGATAAAAAAACAAAAAAAAACAAAACACACACCCTTTAGGGCATCTCTCACCAAAGTGTAGTGTGTAGCTCTCCCAAAAAGCAGTTGCTGTGTATGTGACATACAAAATATCAAATATGAAGCAAAAACACCACACTCATAACCATGTCTAACAGCAGTTTGTGGTTTAAATATGCATTGGACACACTATAGCACATGTAGAAAATGTAGCTTTTGCCAAATATGTCATGTAACTGTCATGTACGGAGTACCAAACATCACACACAGAAGAAAAAGAATATAAGAAAAAGATGCTGTGACTATAAAGTAAGAATTTGTACACCTGTAGCCTTTCTAATTCATTCCTTTGTTTAATGTGGATTCAAAGGGATAGTTCACCCAAAAATGAAAATTCTGTCAATAATTACATAGACAGCAATGCAACTGACACGTTCAAGGCCCAGAAAGGTAGTAAGGACATCATTAAAATAGTCCACGTGACAGTGGTTCAACCGTAATTTTATAAAGCTACGAGAATACTATTTTGTCTGAACATTTCGCCAGAGAGGATAACTTGCAATTTTTTGCCCAGCCTTACTTATTTGAACCAGAATATTGACGATGAACTAGAGAGACGTATGTTCTACGTCAGAACACCGACTCCTGCTTCAGCAGCACCACACGCATACACTGTGGTACTCTCATGAATGCGCGGCGGAGACTGACACGGAAGAGAAGAAATTGGTGAATCGAGCTGTTATTTTTGTTTTCTCTGTGCACAAAAAGTACTCTCGTAGCTTCATAATATTAAGGTTGAACCACTGATGTCACATGGACTATTTTAATGACTACCTTTCTGGGCCTTGAATGTGTCAGTACTGTTGCTGTGTATGCAGTGTCAAAAAGCTCTCGGATTTCAAAAAAAATATCTTAATTTGTGTTCCAAAGATGAAATGTTCGGGTGTTTACCACGGAGTAATGGTGATGGGCGTTCCGGTTCTGAAATTCGCTGCACGCAGCAGACCAATCACAACAGACTGGGTCATCGGACCAGTTACCGGAGATAGTGTTATGCAAAGGAGTGATTTGGACAAATCATTTCTTGAGCGAATCATTTGGGAGTCGTTGAGCAAAAAAGGTAAAAATGAATGCATATTATAGGACAATGAAAGTGTTTTTTTGAAACCAAAATATGAACCTTTCATTATCCGTAATAGGGGCACTTTAAACTAAAGCAGGGGGAAAATTAGCAAATTGTAGCCATGACTGAACTAAAACAAAGGAACAAATTAGTACAATTTGACCGCGATTGAACTAAAACAAAGAAACTAATTAATACAAAGTGGGCATGATGTAACCAAATTAAACTGAGGAAACTAATCAGCAAAATGCAGCCATGCTTTAAGTAAATGAACACGAAAGAACAAATTAGTACAATGTGGCCACATGTTAACTAAAACGAAGGATCAAATTAGTACATTGTAGTCACAAATCATTGGGTTGTGGGAACAAATTCTTAGTTTGTTGCCACACTTTTTCCTCTGCATGTCATGTGTTTTTCCGTATTCATGAAATGTTAATGGATAAGAATGTTAATTCTAATCAATCTACCTGAAATACATTTGAACCTAAGAGGCTGTGACAGTTTCTCATTGGATGTATGAGAACACGATATCAAGCCAATATCAGACATGGAACGAAACACTTGGCCATTGCCAGTGGTGTCCCCATGGCCAAAACATAATGGCAACACTTAAACACACCGCAGAAAATGAGTGAGTGAAACGTGCCTCAAATTCACTTCAGTCATGCACAGAAACAGGGATAGCAATAGAAAAAGGAACAAGAAGAGGAGTGAGTCGTTTTATTAAACACCAAGAAAGTCCCACAGCTGTTAGTGGCAGCCTTAATTCAGGCATTTGGATTGCAAAACGTGAACCTGAGCGGTGGTGCCACAACAAAATGGCTGCTCGGTCCGGAATTTCTGGTACCTTCTGAGGACAGGCGTTTGGGCATGGTGGACAGGGGCCCTGTAGAGCCATGAGCAGAGGGGTGAGACAGGGGCCGAGAGGGCCTGGATGGGGGTCTGGAAGGAGGCCGGGTGGGCGTGGCCGCCCGGGGCGGGAGAGAGTTGGTGGGGCCTGACTGGTAACGGGATGGAGGGCGAGAGGAGGGAGATGGGCAGCGCGAGGGCCAAGGGTGTGCACCTGATAGAGATGAAATGAGTCGAAATGAGAGGAAAAAAAAACTACATTTGAGTGAGAAAGAAAGAGGGAGGGGAAACAAATGAGCATGTAAATCGGAGAACAGAAAGGGTTTTAAGGCCTTATAGAATGAACAGCTAGGATATGAACTCTGATACTAGCCAAGAGAAAAGTTCCAGGTAATAGGAGGAGTAGAGTTGAGAAGGAATGAGAAAACACCTAAGTACAAGGACGAAATGCAACAAATCACATGTTGAGATTTCTTTGGTTAATTCTAAAGCAGTGAAACATAAAACAACGGGAAACAGGACTTCAAAGAAAGACATTTGGAAAGATCAATCAGATTCTCTTGGAACAGCAGCAGTCTTGGCCTGCAGTTCTCCCTTGCCCAAATCCTTTTATCATGAAAGGACTGGAAGCCAGAGAGATGATTTGGTAGATTGATTGTTAGTGAAGGAGAGAACAATGGATTAATAGATACCATGAAAAAGCAAAGGGAGTAGATTTTTTTGCTCGTTCTAATTTCTAGTATTTAAAGTGGAAATTTTGAGTTCTGTTTGATGGACTGACAAGGAATGATCCTGTTGTAAGAAACACTCAAGGAAACTTTGAGACAGCTATCAGAGAATATCAGCACATTGCTTGTCTAGCTGTGCTGGTAACCACTGGTAAAGGCTTTAAAACTGTATAACCAAACATGCAGTTTGTTTGCATACATTACTTAAAGTGTTAGTTCACCCAAAAATGAAATTTAGCCCATTATTTACTATCCTAGGTCTATATGACTTCCTTCTTTTAGACGAATGCAGTCAAAAATTATCCTGGCACTTCCAAGCTTTAGAACGGCGTAGGTGGGTGTTTCTCTCATCAGTCCAAAACAAGACCAATAAAGTGCATCCATCCATTAGAAAAAGTGTCTTACACGGCGTCGGGGGGTATTGCAGAAGACTGGTTTTCCTTTGTTAAAGTAAGAAAACATTGCTTCCTTTGTTCCTGTAAACAAACGTTGGTTTTCACGAGACGCAACGCAAATCTCCTACTTCCATGTACGACCAGTCGGCGCAAGCTAGATTAAAGGGATTATTACGTTTTACATATCCATATTTTTCTTACAAAAATGCTTTGATTTGCTACAGGAGGCCTTTATTCACCCTCTGGAGCCGTGTGAGGCATATTTTATTATTATGGATGGATGCACTTTATTGGACTTGTTTTGGACTGATGAAGAGAAACACCCGCCCATGCCATTCTAAAACTTGGAAATGCCTGGATAATTTTTTATACATCTCAGATAGCATTTGTCTAAAAGAGGGAAGTCATATTCACCTGGGATGCCTGGAGGGTGAGCAAATAATGGGCTAATTTTCATTTTTGGGTGAACTATCCCTTTAACACTGATTGTGAAATCCAAGATACCATAACTAGTCACTAATTATTCTGTAGGGCTAAGCAAAAAATCGGATGCAATTATCATGCGCATCTTGTCAGTAATGTCAGTTCTGTGATTAGTCTTAAATCTCCATCATGTGCTGTCAGATGGCGCGGCATTTACTATACAGAGCCGTAGTTCACTGACAAGCTATGCAACATCAAGTTCATTATCGGAGGCGATACAGCCCTTTTATTCTGGATACCCAACATAACCCAAAGTAAGTAAAGGTACAAACAAAGAGTTCAAAAATCATCTTGTACCTCCATTGACCACACGCTGATCCATTGTGCTGTAGTCATGAGGTCCGGATCTGGGTGGGGGTCCAGGGCTACACTGCACCAGTCTAGGTGAGTTTTGACGACCAGCTCCCCATGACATCCCTGGTTCTCTGCTCCTCTGACCAGGGGGAATGTATTTGTTCTCCCTGTTGAAGTAAACAGAAGTAAAAGGAAAACGCTCAGTTGAAATGAAACTAATTGAGCAATACTCTTCAAACAGAAACAAAAAAAAAAAAAAAACATTCTAGCACCAACTTGTAAAAGCGTGGTCACATTATCAAAAGGTCAATTTACTATAGAGTGTTTTCACGACACGTCATCAATCGGCCATATTGGCGGCACTGAGCATAACAATGCCACTGACCTGAACAAAACTCACACATTTTGCTGATTACTGCTGCTGAAAACGATCAATTGATGTCACGTTTTGGGCTACAGTAATCGTTCCGAGTGCGAAAAACATTTGGAGTACCACAGACTGCCAAAAGTTAGAACAAATCAAGAAGAAGAGTGCAAAAAAAAAAAAAAAAAAAAAAAAAAAAACTGTCAGAGGAACAAAAGGTGCTTGTGGTTGGCCAAAACTGAATCAGGATTTCCAGGGCAACAATCTTGATAACATTCATGTTTGTTCTTATTTCCTGTCAGGTAGGTGAAATTAATTACTACTGCTCATATGTATCTTTACCACCTCTTAACTTCATTTTGTCAAAATACTGCACCCTTTCCTGCTTACTAAGCTCTTCTCTATATGATTTAACAACTTCCACACATTTTTTTTCTGTGGTTTAGACAGCATAAATTAGCAGAACAACGTATACAGTCGTACATTAATCGTGCAATCCATGCTGTTGTTTACATCTGAGTATCTCCACGCATCCGGGTACCTGACCAAATTGTGACGTAGATGCAAACCCTCTATTGTCAATAGTGTAGATGCATGAAGTACAACTCACACAGAAGTCACTTATAGATTAAGCAGCCCAATGCGAAATCTAGGGGAATGGGAAAGCTCAATTTTGTCTGCAAAATTTGCAGAACAACAATAAATGTGACCGCATGTTAAGCCATTTGTTGCTATTGCCTGCATTGATCCAGACCAAAGAAGGAAATATAACTGTTGCGCAAAGGTTTATTTGGGCAGATGATTTACCAGGCAACAAGCTGTAATCTTAAACCAGCAATAGTTTTTGTATTCTTCAGGGATATTTAAATATTTCAATCTGAGCATAGCCTTTGAAGTTAATCAAAGTGAGTGTACTTGGCAGCCACATTTGCAATGCTTCCAAGCAGCTATTGACCAACTCCTATCTGCTAATAGGGAATACAGAAATCTCAAAAACTGCTAATCAAACTCACATTTAAATAACATTTTAAATCAGCAACAAAATTGCCTTTACCTGTTGAGGCTGTGAAGCTCCCTCTCTCCACGAACCACAGCAGTGTATTTCTCTTCCTCCGAGCGGTCGTCATTTTCCAGGGCCACACGGGCCTTGTAGGTGGCACTGGCTTCGATTTCCTCCGCCAGCTGTGAAGCACGAGCCTCCCGTTTGAGGAACTCCTCAGAGTTGTCTCGCTCCAAAGGAACCCTGGAAACAAAAGGAAAAAAAGACAACCTAAGAGACAACACTTACCTAGTATTTAAACAAACTGAGATACTATCAAAGGTGATTCATAACACAGATAAGAGGACTTACGTGTAAGAGGACAAGCTGCTGTCATAGGTGGACTTCACACCGTATGTCTCCTCATTGTACTTAAACATCTCATCAGGATCCCAACCATTTGACTGAGGGAGAGACAGTTTCAAAAATAGTGATTAGTGTTTCGCTTCATACATATTGTAACAGCTTTAAATATCTAAACACTGTTATTGCTTATGATACCTCTACATTATGTCAAGCCTGATTTGTTGACTGTTTTCTCACCAGATCGGTGTCGAGAGATTCCATGCTGCCTGAGATGTGCTGCTCTCCTCCATCCCAGGGTTCCAGATCCTTCTCTTTGTGCTCTCCATTCAGACGGGCACTTACCGCACTGTCTGTGAAGTTATCTTCACCACACACCAACACACAAGACAAACAACAGGATTCATTTCACTTATATCATGGTGATGCAAAAGCTCACAAATGTTATTGGAATCAACATAAAACACAGATGAAAACAAATTTATGATATGGGGGATATAATAAAGTGGAAAACGGGTGATAATTTCCGAATAGACACAAATGATGGTGTAGGGGCGAGGATCTCACATTTAGTCATAAGATTACAATCTTGTATCTGAGCTCACAGCATTACATACAGATTTCAAAGGCCATGTTTTCAGAAAAAAGGTGGAGCCGTATTTTTTTCTGACATCCTGCTCTGTTTTCCGTTGAAGAATTAAACTCTTGTACAATAACCAGATATCTAATGAGTGATTCCTTTCTCAAAGCAGACAGGAAACGTTGATCCCTTTAGAGTAAAATCACTGCTAATAGTTTATTAAATCCTGATGCTTAAACTAAAGGTGCGGTCAGATTTTCTGTATTTTCACAGGCAAAACCCACTCGTTTCAATAGGAATTCACATAATTCAGAATTTTGCATGAGGGTGAAAGGCTTTCCTGTGGGTTCCCTGTGGGTTTGCCGCACTAACCAACAGAAAGCTGCTTAATTTGAAAGTAACTTCGGGGTGCTACATACATCGCTACATTACTGACAATACCTTTTTGTCCGAAAAATTTCACTGAAATGTCACTACACCTTAACACTACAAAATAAACCTATGGAGACCGGAACACGAAAGCACACAAACGGAAGTTAGAATCCTTCATGGCGCCGCTCATCGGTTACTTAGGAAAAAGGTGGATAACACTAATTAGAAAGTGAGATTTCTGAGAACATGACCTTCACCAGAATAAGTCAGAGGTTAAAGGTCACAAAGAACTCAAGAGGAAATATAGTAATACAAAAGAATTAAGAAAGAATCAATACATGTGGGTTTGTTAAACTGGCATGATGCCATGCATTTCAATCAGAAGTTTTGATAAACTGATAAATGAAAAGAAACTAATTTCACTGATTTCAAATGCTGTTGTGTGAAACACAATGCCAAGTAAAGTTTTCAAGGCAGCATGATTTGCATTATTGCTGTTCTTTCACTGAATTTAACAGTTCATCTTGTTTTCAGTAAATTATATTTTATAAAAGAAAAGAAAAAAAACATGCAAACAGATCAAAATGAAAATCTCCCACCAAGATTCATTTAGATTAAGCAATATTGCAATGCTCATGAAATGAAACGGACCTGTAATGTAACACTGTCAGGTTAATTATGCAATGACAATCAAAATGTTACAGTAGCTACTTGCAGCCAGCTTTGAGTGGGTTCGGCACTTGTGTGTAGCTTGTTTAGCTTTTGATATGATGGTGGCAAATGCCATTTTAACTTCACATGAACTAGCTGATCATTTTTGTATCTGTGCCAATTCTGTAGACACCCTGTATTCTCTAGTGCACAAAATTGAATGTCTTGAAGTGAAGTACTGTAGAGCACAACCCTTCTCTAAAAGCCACCTCTAATTGAACACTGAAATGTGTCTTTTTGTAGGTACTTAAAAAGAGGCGATTGCGTTCTTAATCCACCTTTGAAAAGAGCTTTCTTAAAGAAATAGCATTAATGCACTCACATCAAACATTCATATAGCTGGCTAATCTATGTAAGACACAAAAAGCTCATAAGAAGCTAGTACTGTGTGCTTTTTTTGTGAGGATAATGCAAATACAACGTCCTCTGACTTAAGGGCTGCATCCGTGTTCTGTTATTAATGAAATTCTAGATTGACCCGGCATGATCCACTGATCAAGGAAGATTACAATAACAAATAACAAAAGCATCTCTGTGTCAAAATGCCTGCAAGTCATGCACTATTCACCTACTCAAAGAATGCCGCAAGCAACTGATTTTGCATAAAAAAATACACTGGTAAAAGAAAAAAGGATGGGTTTCATTACCTGCATCTGATGAGACTACACCCATTTAAGAGGAAAGAGACAGAATAAAAAAAGGGGTCAGTTTAAGGAAGTCACTGATCAGATTCAACTAATGACTAATGTATTTTTACATCTACAGTGACAGAGACAGACTTCAATTGTATGAAAGGAACAGTGGAGATAATATATACATACTTCAAATTTAATTCAAGTAGCAAATGCCGTTTTCAACAAAAGGATAAAAAAAAGCTACCACACAGGAGTATGTCTGGAATTATCATTTCATAAGTGTTTTGCATTGCTGATGTGTGTAGCAGCATTCTAAATATTTTATAACAAGTGATTTGCATTGGAGTCTTTGATCCATCAAAATGTCACCTTTTTTCCTAACAACACACTTTGAACTCTTATCAATAAAATATCTTATTCAGCATTAAGGAAAACATAATTGCAGAACTGCAGCAGGCACTGTCCATAATGATGTTTTCAAACAGAGATCAGATTGCGTAACACTGACCACATTTACATACACATCACAGACTGAGTTTATGGCTTTGGTTAGGCTTTTATTTCATATATCGCAAAGCTTATAAAGGGTTCCTAAACATGTAAGGACTTTTAAAGAAATTAAGACCTAAATAAATAAAAAGAAATACTTTACACTAGGGGTGTGAGCATTTTGGAAAAGTCGCAATTTTCAGGCATTTTGTTTTTGAAAGCATTTACACTGCATGTGCAATTTATTTATTTATTTTACTATTATGTACTTTAAAGGGGTCATGAACTGAGATACCACTGAAGTTTTGACATAAGAGGTCTTTGTACTCTAAAAACATCCTGCAAGTTTCAGAACTCAAAACTTTCTTGTTAGTCTAAAAACAGTTTATATTGAATCCAATCTGCCAAAACGACAGGCTGTGGCATATGCCACATTATGCTATAACAGTGTAGCTAAACACCGCCTCCGCAAAAGATCATCAACGCCTGCTTCTACATCACTGCCTGTTTAGCTCTGCCCACCAATTCACGCATGTAGTGTTTACGAGAGAGGTGAACGCAGATCTAAGCAGAAACCAAACGATAAAGACAGCTCTGAAGACAATAAGACGCTGTGCAGTGCAAAGTTGTGGAAAAACAGTCTTTGCATTGCCTTCCTTCTGATCCCAACGTTAGGAAAGAGTGGATGAACTTTATTTTTAAAGAAGTTCCAGACTGCGTCAGTAAGAACTCGGTCCTTTGTTCACTTTATTTTATCGCGGATTCGCTTACAAACGAAGCACAGTTCGATGCGGGATTTTTTAGAAAGATGACTAAAAGACGATGCTGTGACTATATTTGACCCGACAGTAATGTCGCAACACTCAAGTGTGAGTAACTGTTTTTATTATGTGATCACTATTGCTTTGTCTGTTAAACAGGTTGTTTGATATGAGTATTTATGCGTTTTTTACCTAAATCACAGCAGCATCCATCTGTGAAGGAGATGTTCTGTCTAACATACACAACTGTTAGCCAATCACAGAAAGGGGTGTTTACTTCCGAATCTACAATCCGCCACGCCCATTCAAACAGAGTGTTCTGATGAGGGGGCTCAAAAACAGGAAAATAGCCTATTACTTCTAAATTAAGATGTTTTTGAAGTAAAACTCTTGATAACATTATAAGCGGACCTCAGAAAACAGTACAAAATAAAAAACAGAGGCAGTTCATGAAACACAAACCGCTAGTAGGTGGCAGCAAATCACTGTCTTAATGAATGAGTTGAGTCATTCACTCAACCTATTAGTTCAAACTGCCGATTCATTCAAAACAAGCATGTGGCTGTTTCTATGAATTATACTAAATTGTTCAAAAAGCAGATTAATTATTGTTTATTGAGCTGCTGTATAAAATCAATATCACATTTGCAATCCTGCTGATATTTGGGAAAAGCACTCTTGCTTGTGTGATATTACACTACATCACATCATACGATATTAACATAACGTTAACATCACCAAAAAAAGTTTAATTTTGTTGATGATTTTAAATCAAACAAACCCTACTCCGCGTGCAAAATGTCATATATGTAAACAAGACATAAACTTAAGTTGCACAAAACTTATTTTTTCGCTAAAATTTAAGACCTCAATTAAAAATGTAATGCCTATCAGAAAAAAAACACACATATTTAAGACATTTTACTCGTCCTAAAATTAGAAGTTTTACATTTCAGACTTTTAAAGCTTTTTATGACCTATGGAAATCCTGTATGATGCAGAAAGAGCTTATGGTGAATTCAGTTATTTGTGTAATTTACATTACATTGACTTACATTCATATAAAGGTTAAAATTTAAAAAGAGAGAGAGAAAAAACATCTACTTGCTGTAATAATGTGTTTGGCGGATAGAAATGTAAAAATATAACTGAATATTCCCTTACAGTAAACATTAATTAAATGAAATTGGAAGAACTGGATACAATGACCAGATATTGAATATGTATCAGATTACGAACCAAAAACGACCCAAATTGTTAAGAAATATCTGATTCAATGTTTGTTTTCACACGTGTAACAAAATCTGATCTGCAGCTGGTACTACAAAAAAAAAAATAAAAAAAATAAAAAAAAAAAAGGCTGAATTGGTTGACAGTGTAAATACAGATATGGTTGCTTTGTATTTAGTGTAAATGGTTTCACTGGATATTACACCCATTTGGCTCATGCTTACAAGCAAACAACAAAACACCACACCCTCTCATTAGTGACAATCTGTAACACAACTATAACAACTAACCTAACCTGAAGTATGTATCCAATAATAAAACAATGTGTCTGAATAATTATAAAGCCCATCACAAATTATAAAAACAATAGGTGTTAAACTAAAAATAAATATGTAGAACTGAACAATGTCACTGAACTGGTATTTAACTGTTAAATGCCTTGGAAAAACTTTAGCAATCATGGGATATAACTAGTGGGTTGTACATTACAGGATTATTTTATCCAAATGACCATAATAATATGCAAGAGCTCATAGAGAAAGATTTGCACAAGCACATTTGTTCTGTTGTTCTGCACTTATCCACTGGCTAATACAATACACAGAACAAGTAAAATGTTTGCTTTTTAATTTTTGACCACAGTCTAATCTATAGTTTTCTATAAAATGTATATTTAGAGTCAGTGCTCTAAATACACATTACTCCACGTGCAGTAAAATAGATGGCTCTAGTTTCAGCAATTAAAAAAAAACATCTTGACTTTATATCTTGAAAAAACTGTTCTAATGGTTGATGCCAACTCAAAGCATCATTTTCAGTCACTTTGCAATGTGTAGAATTACACAAGACTTCAGAGAAATTAAGATATTTGTTGTGATGTCAGTAAATGGATCAGTTTTTTGTGTTCTGCTATTTGTGTTCATAGATGAATTGTTTTAATAGTTTATACCTACGCAGCATCTATACTACATCTTTTTCAAGTTCAAACCTGCAAAGGAACCAAACATTTCTTTGACAAAGGTCTCACCTTTCTTGGCATAGTTGAGGTCCACATCTTTAAAATGAACTACCACTACATCTGAGGACTTGAAGATGATGCTCTCCACAATGTCCTCGCGGCGAGGGCCCACATTGGGTTCAACACTCTTCCTGTGTGCAGCATCCAGGACAATGTCACACTGCAGACGCACAGAACAAAACCACGTAAAAAGAGGGGAAAATGTCACGTGTGCATAGAAATAGAATAAAAGTGAACATTTCTTTTGCTGCTAAGTGATTTAAATTAAACTCTTCTCCTCACCTCTGGGCCATAGGTCTTAAAAACTCCTTCATAGATCAGCCCATTTTTAACCTTAAGTTCACATTTGGTTCCCTGTTGAAGTGCAAAACCAAATTTCAGTAAAATGGCATTTGTTTTATTTTGAAAAAGGGGATGATAAAATAGAAACAGGAAAAAATATAACAGCTCCAATATGAACAAACAAGCATTTTTTTCCATTCTTGGACATCTAGACTCACCACAACAGAGGTCAAAACATGAACCATCCTCATGTTTGCATAAACTCCACTGAAAGCCGCCTTGAAGATAATAAAAAACATTATTTTGGGCTACAGTACTTTCACTCCTCTGATTTAATTGGTTGAGCAGCGTTCAATGTGCTGGTATACAATTCAAGGTTTTTAAATTTGGCTTATTTGAAATGGAGAGCAAAATTTTACATGCCAGTCAATTTAGGGAAAAAAAAAAAATAAATAAATAAAAAATTACAACTCACTGCAGCGGAGGGTCCTTTGGCATTGTTGCGTCCTCTGGGAAGAGAGTGAATAGCACAATTGATAAACTTGATAATAGATCATTTATAACACATGGGAATGTTTGACATGCTGTATACACAGTTTTCAGAGCCAAGACACAGTTTTTGCCAGAAACACGAATTCATGTGATACCGGCGGAGCTATCGATTGCACATGCACTGGCATACACCCAGAACTGCAATGACAAGGGAGTGACAGATAATCATATGCTTCATGCATTTTATTGTGCAAAGAAGCGCTTGTGAAGCTCCCAAACAACAGGCTTAGGAAAATTCAGCATTTCGCTGAAAGGACGTGAATCGTAGTCACTGACAACATTATATCTCAAACATGCATGAACGAAAGCTCCAAAATGAAAAAGTGTTCATCTACACATGTAGGATGAAATACCAATGAGGTTTCTAATGTGCAACAAGAATGAGTTCAGTGCACATGATCAGGGTACAAACTATCAAGTGCTTCCAGTCCTTTAAATATATTACAGAATAAAAGCTGTGAATGACAGGCCTTTTTCAGCAGCCAAAGTACAAATCAAATGCTGCATTACAGGCGCTGTAAGGCTTCACTGCACCACTCACCATTCCCACAGTTTCTACAACTCATAATACTCTTGTTGTTCCATGTAAACAAGAATGACATTTTTTCACCATGCAGTGTGACTATGTGATGCCAAGAAAGGCCTCTCTGCTTCTCAGGCTGAAGGAATAAACATTTCCACGTACATTCATTATACAATATTACTTGTGTATCACAACATGCTTTAAAAAAACACACTTACACAAGTGCCATCTAGCAAGGACGGACTTGATACATGCAACCTCTTGGAAACGTCAAGGTTGATACAGTGGTCTGACTTTCCCATGTGAGCGCGCACCGCCTCTCATCGGAAATGCACGCGACTGACAAATAGTTCCAGCCGTGAAACGTTCGTTTGCCAAACGGTCAGCACCAGGAAAAACGCAATTCTGACCTGGTGTCCTCGAGTTAACCAAATGCAGGAAAATCAGAACGGAAGCTGGGTTAATACCATTCTCAATAGTGACACCGAAAACTAACATGTGACTTCTCATATGGGATGATGAATTCCCATAATGCCGATTCACAGGCCCCTCAGAACGGTTTAAAAATCAGTTGACAGTCCTTAAACGTTAGACAGAAAAGAAAGGTAAAGTAAAATCATGACGTATCTGTAGCAACCTTTGCATTTTATTGAGACTGACACAAGTCAAAAGCAAAAGATTAAACGATGCAGAAATAATGTGATCATCTTCTAAGGAGCTCCTGATTGTATTGTGAGCTATTCCTAAATTGCATTTATCAACACACTAGACTGTCATGCGGATAAAAGGGACAGATAGTAAATAAATGCTGGCTAGTTCGCTAGCTAACAACACTACGATGAATTGTATCGCTGCTGACAGTTTCATTTTATCCCTAGCAAATCGTTTTTTAAAAAGTTATTCATATGTGAAACCCGTTCAATCATATGATACAGTCGGAAACGTTAAAAATGCATCTGTCTTGTGTGGCAAAGCTGCCACAGTCGTATTTCACCGGCAAAAAGACACAATTCATCCTGAACGTGTTCACCACAGCAGACAACCCGCCCCTCTCAAATATTCACGAACATATAGTCCGCTATCATCTGCTGTTTTATAATCGCAATGGCTTTGTGCCCATTAACGTGTGAATCTCTGTCCTGTGAACTTGGCCTATATCGGCCTACTTGCGCTCAATCCCGACCACTGCAACTTCACAACCTGCGTTTTTAAACTACGACACAAGTGCAGGCATGCCGCATCCCTATGAAGGTTCACGCTCAGCTATCCTCCAAATTAAAAAGCCGTTATGCTGCAGATTCGGCACTCACCTTCCTATGTTCTGGCGTCCAACGCCTCCTCCTGCTCCCCCGGTACCGGAGGCCGCAGCGGCTCCGCTGTTGCTTCCGCCGGGTTTGCGATTACCACCGGCCTGCGGCTTCATGGACATGGTGATCCCATAAACGACAGCTTGAGCAGAGTTTTCTGACTGTTTGAAAAAAACGTTTTACACCGCGGACGAGTGCGGAATATGCTATTTGACGTGTTAGCTGACAGTTGATCTAGTGACAGCCAACGTGTAAAGCTACTCCTCCAGTTAGTCAAGTCTCCACTAACGCTGCCTGCTACTTCAGCTAGCTCTGATGATTTATTTCCTCCTAAACAGAGACAATTTAGCCCGTTTTAAAAGCAAAGTGCGGACGATCCATATGTTTTAGATGTCAACAAAAATACCAACCCGGTAATTTCGCTTTTTTGTTATTTTAATTGCGATATTTTTAGTCATATACACAGTTCACGCGGGGCTTCAGCACTGACCGATAGACCTAAACAGTCTGAAAAGCCACAAAAAGTGGCGGAAGGATATATACACATCCCAGGAATGTGTGTACTCATTTTTACGGTTTTATTTGTTCTAAAGAGAATTGATCATCAGTGTTTACTTTAAATATGCCTGGAACGTGATAAGTTATTTATGTAATACTGGAAACGAATGAATGTCGATTTTGATGAACGCTGCTCTTATGTAGAGCGCACTATTTTCAGCAAATGCATGGATCACTTTGAACGTCCCTTGTCTCTAAGCCTGTAGAAAAATAGTCATGAGAAATGCATACTTATTCACTCGTTTCTAACGAGTAGTGGATTATACAGTCCTCACTGGCAGCATTTAGGTAAATTGAGTTCACTTTTGTACATTTTGTGAAGAACAGGAAAAAAAGCTGATACACTTGATAGGGAAAAAGCACACTCATAATCAGTGTTGGGAAGGTTACTTTGAAAATGTAATAGGTTACAGATTACAAGTTACTCTACTTAAAAAGTATATATATATATATATATATATATATATATACGTGTGTGTGTATATATATCCACACACATATATTTTTAAATCCTTCATCGCTTGAATTAAGATTATAATAATTTCATTTTAAAGCACAAAAGAGTTATTGAATTAGTATGTGCCCTATTCTGTGTCCTAAAGTCCCGAAACTTTGGTGTCTCATACTTTAGAGCAGTCAATGCAATTTCAGAAAGAAATCAATCAAATCTGTATGTGTTTGAAAATATTCAGATGTAGCCTAACCACCTTTGTAATCGTTAACATTTTCAAGTAACTGTAATTTAATTACACATTTTTCTCAGTAACTGTAACAGATTACAGTTACATTCATTTTCATTTTAATTTTTTTTTATTTTAATTTAATCAAATTACGTAATTCATTCTCCAGTGTTCGAATTGTGTCAAAGCTCTTGGGGGGTCCCCCTAACCAGACACCCCCCCCCCCCCTATATAAATATGATTCATATTTTTGTCTTGTCCTTGTTATCATTGAGAAAACCCAATTCTAAGATAAAAGCTTATTTTACGATGATCAGTGAATTAGATGTACCAAACAATCACTAAGCAAAGAAGAATTAAATATCTAGCCGAGGAAATTAATATTTTCAAACAAGTTTAAAGTGATTTTTTACCTTTTGTGGGCATTTTTTTTTAACCTTTATAAAGCCATTCTTTTTTTCTGAAAGTGTGCATTATCTTTTGTGTCTAATTCTTATATTTAATTAATAACGTCATTTAGAATAATAAGACATTTTAGGCTGTTATCACACAAATAAAATCATTATCAACAAAATTCATCTTTTCAATATAGAGGAAACACAAATACTGCATCTGAATCTGCATTTAGATGTATTTACCCACTGTTTAATGCAGGACATGAATGCATTTAGCCTGCACTTACAAATGCATGAAAAATGTTTTAATATTTTAATCCTAAAACGTTGAATGCTGATATTTAAAATTATTTAAAAAAATGAAAAGGTACTTTAAATGTGGAATTACAACCGCCAGTAGGTGTCAGCAAGTCACAGATAATAAGTGAGTCATTGCGACTGAGCCAAATTATTTTTGCGGTTGATTCATTGAGGAACGAAACGCCGTCATGTTATTTAGAGACGCAAAAATAGGCAATGGTGTCTAAAACGTAAGTCTCTTAATATTAACTTGTATAAAATCAATATCACGTGTGATTTTTGAAAAAAAAAAGGCACTCTTCGTGTGATATTAATTAACTATATGAAATTATATAAATATAAATTTTCTGTCCCCATATCCTGAATTTTGGGACAATGCATTTTATTAGACTGAATCACGCAGTGAAAGAACGCACTCTAAATGAGCAAAAATCAGTCTAGCTAGTGTTTAAGCACTCATAACTCCTCTTATAATCAATGAAGCTATCCATACACTGTATGATAAATAAATCTCTTACTTACGTAGTTCGTACATCCGCACTTTGTTGCTTATGATGAGGGAATTAGTGATGGGCCGTTCTTGAACGATTCGTACATTTTGAACGATTCTTTAATGTGACTCGGGACGAACGAGTCGTCTCGGAGAGTGATTCGTTCAGTCGCGCATGTGCAACATATTAGGTTCCGTACTGGAATTAGTTCACCTGTTTCGAGTCTTCTGGTTTTTGGAGTCGTTCGTTCATCTTATGGGGCGGTCACGTGATGAACGTACGACTCGAACCCGAAGATTCAAAAGATGAACTAATCAATTCTCTTTCCGCCTCAGACTGCATAGGTTAAGCTTATGGGGCTGTCACGTGATGAACGAACGACTCAAACCCGAAGACTCGAGAAATGAACTAATCAATTCTCTTTCCGCCTCAGACTGCATAGATAGGTTAAGCTTATTAGGCTGTCACGTGATGAACGAACTATTCAAACCCGAAAAATTGTCAGAGAAAAGGCGAGGTGACCTAATCATAGACTAAAGACCCAGGTAAACAATGAATTAATCTTTTCTGTTTCTTATAGCATTATAGTTTTGTCTTGTTTGTAGTGTGATCAATGGTTGTGTAAGCAGTCGATGTGTTAGGGAGGCAGCACGTAACATTTAAATTATATTTGCTAAAATGAACGAAATGACTTAAAAAAAAAATATTCGTTCATTTTGCTGAACGAGACTCAAAGGTCCGAGTCGGTAAAATGATCCGAACTTCCCATCACTAGAGGGAATTCGCGAGTTCAATCTGAGCAAAACTCCGGGTTTCAGCAATAACTGTTCTGAACGCCTATGATTGGCCACTGCATTCTACACTCAACAGAGTCGTGTGTGATTGGTTATAATGCGCAACGCTGTAAAAACGCCTAAAAATAAAATATGATTTAACGTGAGCAGGTCTAAATTTAATACAGCAATCGAATCTTTTCAGTGCATTTTCACTAGTTTTATGTTTTAATTATTATATTTTTATTGAAAAACCAGGGGACCCCCCAAGTATATTTTTTGGGTGTTATGGGGGTCCCTTAATGCTTATGGGAGGTCCGGGACCCCCCAGCCCCCCCTCAATTCGAACACTGAGTTACTCACCAACACTGCTCATAATAAACTGGAAGGTATATGGAAACCAGGGCTACTTTATCAACTTTTTAAATATTAATATGAAATACATCTTAGTAAAGATAAGGTTTATACAAGTGCTTGTTTACTAGCAGTGAAACACTAATAATGGTTTTAGATAATGGTTTTTAGACCGTCCAAAAGTTTACTTCTTTGTTTAAAGAAATTAATAGGCTACTTTATTCAGAAAGGATGCGTTAAAATCTGAAATTAAAAAAAAAAGTGAATTTGAACTTTCTATTTCCCAAAAAAAAAAAAACCCTGAAGAAAAAAAAAACAAACTTAAAAACATTACATTTCAGTACGCTTTCTTTTATGAAGGATTTTCCTCAGCAGAGTCGTGCGTTGCCCTCACACGTGACCGTATCTTAGCAACGTTATGCGTGGGTAATTAGACTGGATGGGAAAAGAAAAAACTAGAGACATTCGCATTGGCAAGATTACAAGTGTTATTGGAATTGTGTTCGCGTATTACTCAATTCAAACTTTTTAAAAACAAACCTGTGGCATAAATAATGTTTTAAACTGCACATAGACTAAATTAGCCTGGCTAACCGTCACGTTCAGAAATTCTGGTGGTTGCATCTGTAACATCGTCAGTCTGGTTGTGGCCCAGACAAATTCTCCAGCTTTTCCTCTCACAAGTCACAACGAGCAATGTCAACGACAAACGGGACATCTACTGCATCTGACAGGACAGATGCAGAAACTAAAGAGGCGGGTGAGCAGAAAAACACAGAGGAGAAAGAGAAAGAATTACATGATGAAGATGAAGAAGAAAGAAGTGAACTATACAGTCTGCGGGAAAATATTGCGGATTCAGAAATTTACACAGCCACATCACCGTCTGTTATTCCCAAGGAGACCAGAACCAAAACTCACCCACTGGTAACGATACGATAAAACTCACCTTTTAATTATCTTTAACTAATATGTCCAAATAACTACAATGTCATTCAAATATTATGTCACACTACAAATGTATACTACAAATGTTTCACGGTGACAAGAGGTCATATATTATGCATTATAATTTGCTTTAGGGCTAATAATATTATACAAGAAACAATAATGATATTGTGAAATAAAAATTATGTTATTGTCAAAAAACAAAAACGTCTTCATGCTATACCTCCATTTTGTCTAGACATTTGTGACCCTGGACCAAAAAACCAGTCATAAGGGTTAATTTTTGAAATTGAGAATTATGCATCATCTGAAAGCGTAATAAATAAGCATTTCGATTGCAAGCATTCAATTGATGTATGTTTGTTAGGACAATATTTGGTCGGGATACAACTATTTGAAAATCTGGAATCTGAGGGTGCAAAAAAATCAAAGTCTTTAAAGTTGTCCAAATTAAGTTCTTAGCAATGTATATTACTAATCAAAATATAAGTTCTAATATATTTACAAAATATCTTAATGGAAAATGATCTTTACTTAATATCCTAATGATTTTTGGCATAAAAAATAGATAATTTTGACCCATATAATGGATTGCTGGCTATTGCTACAAATATACCCGTACTACTTATGACTGATTTTGTGGTCCAGGGTCACATTTGTTCTTTGTTCTTGCAGGTCCTTGACTGGGCTTATGGGATGAACCAAACTCTGCCTATTCTCAGTCTGCAAGATGAAGAAAGACTTGTCATCTTGTATATTTGTGCCCATGTTGCTGTCATGTATGATCACACATCCAATTCTCAGCATCTTTTACAAGTAAGAGGCTCATACTACAACAAACTAAGAAAGTAAATGATAATGAAGTTAAATGTGATCTAAAGCTTAAAATCTTATTGTAAACATGTTTATATGCTGTTTGGTGTCCACAGGGCCACGGTAGTCCAATCAACTGTTTGTGTGCTAGTGAAGACAGACGCTGGCTTGTGACAGCTGACATGGGCCAAGAGAGTCTAGTTATCATATGGGATGCTTATACAGGGTAACACTGACCCAAATATTGTTCCATTTATGTTTTTGTAAATCTGCCCTATTGTCTTAAATATGTATTGTAAGAACATCTTTGTGACACTGTATATCCAAGTAAAAACACATTATCGAAAAGAAATAAATGTTGGTCTCGGTTCAAATCGGGTGAATGCGAGCTTGCATTGTAGCGGAGGGGTTTAGTCAGACTAAATCACTGGAAAAATCTGCCATACATCGCCAGAGAGAAGTGTGTAGTTTCACAGTAAAATCAAGTTAAGATATTTTGAATAAGAATTAGGAGGTCAAAATTATGAGCCATTCACAGTAATATCTATAACATGCATTTATAAAATTGACAGGGTGAATTTTCATTTCATTCCGATCCGTAACATGTTGCAGGATTCCTGTGCGGACATTGTTTGACTGTCATCCAGAGGGTGGAGTTTCAGCCTTGGCACTATCAAAGGATTCAAAATATCTGGCGACTGTTGGAGCTGGAGCAGTGCAGGTCTGAAACCTTTTATGTTGTTGTTTTATGTTGAAACATTTTATGTTTTCTATCATATTTTTAGATCTTAGATGCATCCATGAGAAGCCCTGTATTCCCAGAATCTATCATATTAAGGAAAATGTGCTTAAGAAAGATGATTGCAGTAAAAAGATCAAATGAAACACAGAATATTATCGCTGGCTACAAATAAACTGATCTATGTACTTTTTTTCTGTGTGTCAGCGAGTGTGTATTTGGCACTGGACAGATGAAAGCGAAAGCCCGGAATGTCGAGTTGATCTCAGCCCAAAATATGGTTGCCAGGTACGTTGCAAAACTGCACACTGATGTGGTTACTACACAGAGGCAACACATGGAGGGTTGAAGAGCAGCAACGTCTTAAATCCACATTTATTGTTTCTTTATGAATACTGTTTGTCACATCAAGTATCAAATTCACTTTTTTCATGCTTTCCCAGAATCAAATACTTTTCAATCCCTCTGACAACACACAGTTGGTCAGCAACAGCAGCACTCAGGTTCTCTTCTACAACTGGGTAGGAATTAATTATTTATATAATTGATTTACTATTTAGTTGTCTTTGTATATAATAATGCATTCTGCTGCTCAGGAAAGGGGACATCTGGAATATTCAGCTCCTGAAATTACCGACAAGGTTGGCAGAAGAATCTTTCATCAGACTGTATTTGTCTTCTCTGCCTTTGGCATTGACCTCTTGCAAATCTGTACCCATTCAGACCTTCAATATGGTGCTAGGTTCCCTGAGCCAGTCCATCTTCCACTACAATGGCATGCAGGCTTTTACAGCAACCTCTGCTGGAAACATAGTTCTTTGGGACAAGCAGACCGAATCCGTCTCTCGTCAACCAGCAGTGAGGAAAGCCATAAAACTTGTGCCTCTACAGAAGGAAGCAATCACTGTACTGACTTTGACTGACAGGTATATATGACACATAGATACAGTATATAGCAAACGAGTGCATTAGGATTTTTCAAATAAATTCCAATAATCCTAAACCCTATTACATTTTCATTTGCTGTTACACTGGTGTTGATGTTATAATTTGCTATGCATTTGATTTTTTTTGTCCAGCTGTCATTATTTTATGCAATTATATTATGTGTATACTGTCAAGTTTCATAGTAACGTGCGATGTGAATGGCCACATCAAATTCTATGATGGAAATCTCAAGCTCATCAACTTGTACAACGAGTTTAACTTGGATCCCATCAGATCCATCTCCTTTTCCAAAGAAAAGCCCTCAGTTAGTGGCCTGGGATATCCAAAAGACTGCACACTGGATGCCAAGCCATTTGTCATAAGGTGAGGGATTCAGAAAGATCTAAGATTTATTATGATTAATGTGGCAAAAATGACAAAAAAATGCATTTAAAAATGGTGCAAGTCAGGATTATATATATGAGAAAATGACATTTTTTTTAGAAAGACACTTTCCTTCACTGACTTAGCATTTATTTCAAAGATGTTTTGAAGAAAGTTCTCATTTTTTTACTCATACCTCAGCAATATGTGTGAGATACATTTCAAGTACTCAGTTAAAAGCTAAAACTGCTAACAAGAGTGCAGTGCTTAGATTGAATGCACCCATCCATGTACATTTAGAAATTAAATTTAGTCAGCGAATATGCTTGAAGGAGGGGGGGGGGGTCTGTTCTGCTCATCATTTAGTCACCCTAATGTCATTCTTACTTCATTTTTTCTGCTAAACCTAAAAGAAGATATTCTGAAGAATGTTGGTAACCAGTATTGGTTTTGGTGACCATTGACTTCCATTTGTATGGACAAAAATACTATTCTCAAAATATCTTTTTGTTCCATAGATCAGCGTTTCCCAACGTCAGTCCTCGCGCCCCCCACTCTGCATATTTTGTATGTATCTCTTATCACGTACGGCAATTCTTCTATTCGATCATCACCGGATATTCCGCCATTATTCCAGTTCGAAACAAGTGTATATGTTCCATTCAAAGGGCACTTAGGAGTGCAAAATGTGAATTTAAATTGCATTTATTTACAGAGGTATATGATGTCACATTTCACACTTCTCTAGTAAGTTTCGTCTGTGTGTGAAGACGCTGCAGGCAGTGGTGCAGCGCAAATCCATGACGGAACGTTCCGAAGGGAAGTAAACTTCAACGGATTTCCCCTGGTCAGGGAGTAGGGAGCAATGAACACTGTGTAGGGATCATGTCAATCGGAACACAGTTCATGCACGTGGCTTTTGTCTAATGAGCTGGTTATCTGAATCAGGTGTGTTAACTAAGATAGACATGCAAAATATGCAGAGCAGGAGGGGGCACGAGGACTGAAGTTGGGAAACGCTGCCATAGGTGACGGTAAATCATAAAGGTTTAGAATAGTCAGGATTTTAATTTTTGGATGAACTGTCTCATTAAAGTATGGTATCAACCATCCCTACTATTAATTTTTATCTGTTTATACCACCATTTGAAGGCAGGCAAACTGCAGCAACATCATTCCGTTGTAAATAATGTAATAAAATGTTTCTCTCCTTCCATTTACAGAAATTTTGTTCTCTCCACAACTCATGCAACTGCAGTACATGTAAATGCACAGAGAAATGTCCCACAGACCCTTCTAAAGGAACATGCAGAACCTCTGGAAGCAGTTGCCTGCCATCCTAAACAGCCACTAGTAGCTATGGGCAGCCATAGTGGCACCATTAAGGTTTGGAACTATGAACGTAAAGAGGCAGTCTGCGGCAGGGTCTTTCAGCCCCACAAACAGATCCGGTGTATTACCTATGATCCACAAGGTGAACTAGAAAGCAAGATCTCACTCATTACTCTCATACAGTTCATATATGTAAAAATATTTTACATTTCATGTCTTTTAATGGCACATTGTCTAATTAAAGAGTTTAGAACCACTTGCATTGCATTTATACCACATATGTGACCCTGGACCACAAAACCAGTCTTAAGTAGCATGGGTATATTTGTCAAAATTCTTGAGTTTTCTTTTATGCCAAAAATCATTAGGATATTAAGCACAGATTAAGTTCCATTAAGATATTTTGTAAATTTCCTACTGTAAATATATCAAAACTTAATTTTTGATTAGTAATATGCATTGCTAAGAACTTCATTTGGACAACAAGAAGGTGATTTTCTTAATAATTAATAATTTTCTTAATATTTTTGATTTTTCAGATTCCAGATTTTCAAATTGTTCTTGGCCAAATATTGTCTTATCTTAACAAACCATACATCAATGGAAAGCTTTCAGATGATGTATAAAGCTCAATTTCAAAAAAACTGCCTGTTATGACTGGTTTTGGTCCAGGGTCACATATTAAAAAATAAGTGAATTACAATAGCAAATGTTTGTATGAATGATGTGACGCTCTGAATATCCATGTGTATTTATTTGTCATGTTCTAGGTTTTTACCTGGCAGTGGGCTTTGCCAGTGGGGCTTTGCAGATTGTTGATGCCTGTACACTTCAGAGTGATGTTGAAGAGTGTTTGCAGTACAGTCAGGACAGCATTACCCATCTTGCTTTCTCCCAGGACTCACACTACCTGGCTGCTGCAGTTAGTAGGAGTTGCATTTTTGTTTTAGTTCAGTTTGTACTGCACATGTCAGCACAGACTGTTTTGTGAACCTGTCACATTGAGAAATAATGTAAAATGAAAATTTAATATGGCACAAAAAATGTTACATTTTAAGTGGACCTTAAGGAAAACAAATTAATAAATAGCTAAGAGATAAACTCCTTAAACTGCTTTTTACTATTACAATGCTGACTGTAACAGCAATGTTCCAGCTTTTGTAAGTGAAATTTTTGTTATGTGTTTTTTTTTTTTTTTTAATTTCAGGACACTGGAAAAGCTGTGACATTGCTCCATCGATGTAAAAAGGGGACCCAGGAGATTTGGAAATATCAGGGCAGGCACCACTCGCATTATAAACCCATTCAGGACCTGCTGTTTGGAATGGATTTAGACAGCAATCAGCCTCGCCTTCTCTCTCTTGGCATGGATCGCAGGCTGGTGAGCCCCTATGTTCCTGTATCATCTTGCTCCCTTGGTATGCGTTTAACTTTTTGAACTGTGTTAAACAAGTCACATCTGTCCTGTCTGTTCTACAGGTGGAGTATGATCTGCAGAACAGTGGAGAAAATGGGTTGTTGATTTTGAGTTATGATCAGATCGAGCAGAGTGCTGTGCCCACCTGCATGGTGTGGTATCCTCCTCTGACACCTGAACACTTCCTCCTTACAGCTTCCAACCTGTATAAGATGAAGCTCTTCAATGCTACCTCCAAAATGTGCAGGTTTGTAGTTTTCCTGTAGGTATAACAAATAGAAATATCACTGAAATAAACAGCAATCTGGTTGATTTGTTTGCAGAAATTTCAAATGAATGGTTTGGCTTTTAGTTTCTCTACAAATGACAGTGAGACAGAATTTCTGTCCCAGTGTGATTTGTAGAGAAATTAAAATGGAAAAAATTATTACACATACCTCAAATTGGATAACAAAATTGGATTTCAAGGATGTTTTATTAGCTTCTCATCCAAAAGGGAAATAAGTTAGCAATTTTGTTGAGATAAACATCTCTGTTATGACTACGGACAAAGGAAAAGAAGACTCATCCTAAGTACATATGTCATCATCCATAAGTAAAGGGAAATGACTTCATGTTAAGTGAGGTAATACTAAACATAATGGTCTATGGATTTACAGGTTTCCTGAAGCTCCAAATAATTACATTTTCTCAAAATATACAAGGAAAAAATAATTTGTTTTCATTGCTTGGATTTTTAAAGTAAAACACACTGAATAATATATATAACAATTTTATGCATAGCTAGGGTAAATACAGTACAGGTAAGAAAATTAAATGGCCCTCGCTAATCTAAACCTAACGATTAATTGCATCTAAAATAATTTGGTTTTTAATAATATGTTTTTGTCTACATTATGTGTATATACTGTGTATATTTATTATGTATATATAAATACACACACATACAGTATATATTTTTAAATATTTGCATGTATTTACATGTATATATTTATAATGATATATTTAATATATAAATATATTTAATATATAAACGTAACATATTTCTTAAATATGTACATGCATGTGTGTGTATTGATATGTACATAATAAATATACACAGTATATCACAGTATAGACACATCAAAATTAAAATTAAGTAACAATTATAGGTTCTGTGAAGAGCCATCGCTTCTCTATTTGTTGGGTATTATTGTGTCTGGTTTGTGCATTTTAATTTGCAGAAATCCTACGAAGTATGTACTCTCAAAAACAGTGTCATTTGTTGTCACATCCATAACACATGATTATTTCCATTTTTTAATATAGAAAACTCATGCATAGATTGATATTTTTCAGATGTTTAGACTCTATCAATAAGGGTTCTATCAACTCTATCAACAATTATTAAAATATAAACAGATGGTTTGGTATATTGGTAACACTTACATTCTCTAAGCATTTATATGTCACATCCATAACGCTGGATTTGCCCAGTGCTATATTTCCAAATATATCAGCAGAGCCACAGGTGCCTCAAGTAATCAAAGCACAAAAATTAGCATGATTATTTCTTTTATTCAACAGTTCACTAAACAAAAGGTTAACATTGAATAAATTAAATTTGACACATAATATTGCTAGTTACTGTCTGTTTTTGCTGTGCCTATGCAAATATTTGAAAACAATACCACAGTGCGTTGTTCCTTAAAGGAGAACTCCACTTCCAGAACAACAATTTACAAATCATTTACTCACCCCGTTGTCATCCAAGACATTCATGTCTTTCTGTCTTCAGTCATGAAGAAATTATGGTTTTTGAGGAAAGCATTTCAGGATTTTTCTCCGTAAAATGGACTTCATTGGTGCCCCGATTTTGAACTTGCAAAATGTAGTTTAAATGCAGCTTCAAAGGGCTCTAAACGATCCCAGCCAAGGAAGAAGGGTCTTAACTAGCGAAAAGATCTGTCATTTTTTTCGGAAAATAAAAATGTTTATACTTTTTAAGCACAAAAGCTCCTGTAGCACTAGCTCTGGGATGCGCGTCCAAGACGCTACGTACTATTGAATCACGTTGAAAGGTTACGAGGAATGTCGAGCGCTGTTTATAAATAAAAAGGTACAACGACATCGGACAATTCTAAAGTTGTAGGAGAAAATAAGATGGAGTTTTTCACCATACTCTACCTTTTTGAGTCGGAGTACACAGACGATGAACTGAGACGCATCCCAGAGCCTGTGCTACACAAGCTTTTGTGCTTAAAAAGTACACAATTTTTTTTTTTTCTGAAAAAATGACAGATCGTTTCGCTAGGAAAGACCCTTCTTCCTTGGCTGGGATCGTTTAGAGCCCTTTGAAGCTGCATTTAAACTGCATTTTAAAAGTTCAAAATCGGGGCACCAATGAAGTCCATTATATGGAGAAAAATCCTGAATAATTTCTTTACGAGAAATTTAAGACATGAACATCTTGGATGACAAGCGGGTGAGTAAATTATTTGTAAATTGTTGTTCTGAAAGTGGACTTCTCCTTTAATGAATGAGCATCTTCAATGAATCAATAAGTGAAATATTCCATTTTGTCCCTGAATGTACAAGATGTTTGAGCGAATCGATTAGAGCGAAAGAAGTTGGAAGTTTGTCACTGGTCGCCACCTACTGGTGTACCGAGAGAGAAAGTAAGGGAATGTTATTTAGTTTGTAGTTGATATGCAGAGCACTGAATTTATTTGAATATTTTTTCAGTCTACTATATTGAAAAAAAATCTGCCTCAAAATGAATTAACTCATTTAAAACATTTTTTTTCTGATTTTGTATATCTGTTCATGACGATGTGCTTTGCACAGAAAAACAGTCTTTGGGCCCTCTTATGGCTCTCCAGTGAAAAAGATGGCCGTCCTACCTGCAACTAAGGATGGCGACCCCAATTCTCGTTACATGGCATATATAACACAAGATAAGGTATTTCAGTGTTTTTGTAAAGTGTTTCAGGCCTCATAAACAAACAATGCATTTGATAATAATTACTGATCAGTTTTTATCAGCATGAGCAATCGTGTCAGTGTTATTGCCTTTAGTATGATTTAATGATTTAAATATTTTTTCTTTCATACCTGTTTTCTCTCTTTGATATAGGTTGGCATTCAGATTCTGCCTCTGGATGGAAACCCTCACAAGTCCTTCGCAATGATCTGTCACTCAACAGGCGTGTCAACTCTGGCTTGCTCATATGATGGTAGATATGCTTTTACTGCTGGAGGACAAGACTGCACTGTCTTTTCTTGGGAGCTCAATTTGTCGTAAGTTTGGGGAACATGCGTCCCATGCAGAAGTCCACTGGTTTTTGCAGCTGACTAGTTAACTAAGTCATAATATAGAAGTCATGAAATATATGCGTATAATAATAGTAGGTAACTCACAATTTTGTTGCTTTTCACTCAATTCGCATCTACGCAGTTCACTGGAGGCATCAGCTGCTCTAGGAGGGAAAGACATGCACCCCTTCTACAATCTTTTGGAGGGAGGGAGAGATGGACAGCTCTTCAGGGTTTGAGATCTCTGTTCTAATGCTTCTTTTTTCTTAATGTCCTGTATGTAGATCAAAAATGAGCGTTCACCTTATTTCATCCTAATCATTAGTTTCATAATGCTCTCTTAACATGTCACAAGGCCTACCAGTAGACAGCACATCCTATGATTTTTCCTTTAGGAAATGGAGGAATATTTTTACTACTGTCAACTACGGAATCAGGACCTTGACACCATGGAAACACGGCTTGTGTCCACACGCATCCCTCTTGCTGATGTGCCCTTCTTAATGAGAGCGCTTGGCTTCTATCCCACAGAGCAAGAGGTACGAGTGTTGTTGCAATCACCAGTTGACTCTACCATACAGATCTGTCATCAATGGGTGGACTACCACTCAATCTTTTGTCAACACTTGGTTGTTTTGTTTTTCGCTGAAGCTGGAAGACATGCAAAATGAGGTGAAGTTCAGCCGCTATGCTGAGACCAGAAATTATGTGACGGACATCGATTTGGAGGAGTTCATTAAGCTGTACGTCAACCACAGACCTGCCTCTGGCATTTCCAGACAGGAGCTGTGCAATGCCTTCCAGGTGCTTGGAAAGCCAGACGAAGAGGGCAGATATGCAATTGACAGAGACGAACTGCTAGAGTTACTGCAGGCTAGAGGTAAATACATTTTTATGAGTTTTACCAGTAAAGAGAAAGAATTATTATAATTGTGACCCTGGACCACAGTCTTAAGTAGCACGGGTATATTTGTAGCAATAGCTAAAAATACACTGTATAAATCAAAATTATAGATTTTTCTTTTATGCCAAAAATCATTAGGATATTAAGTAAAGACCGTGAAGATATTTTATAAATTTCCTACCGTAAATATACAAAGCTTAATTTTTGATTAGTATATGCATTGCTATAAACTTCATTTGGACAACTTTAAAGGTGATTTTCTCAATATTTTTATTTTTTTACACCTTCAGATTCCAGATTTTCAAATAGTTGTATCTCGGCCAAATATAGTCTTATCCTAACAAACTATTTGTCAATTGAAAGCTTATTTATTCAGTTTTTAGATGATATATAAATCTCAATTTCAAAAAATTTACCCTTATGACTGGTTTTGTGGTCCAGGGTCACAATTAACAGAGAAAGACTTTGGCTAGAATATAATTACTTGCATATTCATTTCAGGTGAACATATGACAGAGGATGACTTGGCTGAATGCTTTACAACTCTTTTAGGTGTTAGTGCAGAAGGAGGCAGTTGCACAGGTATGCAGAAGTCCTGCGAACCACCATACTGATGGACAAATTTGACAGCTTAATGCCTGAATGTTAAGTTTGACATCATACGTCAGTGTTTCCAGGTCCCAAAAGCAAACAGTGCTAATATACACTCACAGTACTCTAGAACTGAAAAAAAAAATCATGATCCTAACCTTCATCTCCATACTGAAATCTCACTTGGCCAGGCAGTGATTCCTTTTGAATCACTAAAATATTGGTGTCCAGGATGCCATGAGACATAACACCGAATGAATAGGTCATTCTATAATTAGGTGTACATTTAAACTTTGACAATGTGAAGAAAAACGTTTTCTTTTTTCCCAAAAACGACCTTACATAGCTGCTTTAAAACAAGCTATATTGTATAAAGTGCTATATAAATAAAGGTGATATGTAGGAATATGTGCATAAAATACCATCTATGTTTGCTACTGTCCACCATGTTACCTTTACTGGGTAACATAGTTGACAGGTAACTTAGTTGACATTTTTAGTGTTTTGGGCCTATACTCAACATGGAAGCCTAGAACTACTGTGCATATGGTGTGTTTAGAAATATATTTTCATAAGCAAAACATAAGTTTTAGTTAAATTGTCTTGTTAAAATTAAATTAGTTAACAATGGTTTTTCTGACACAAATAAAACAAGTTATCTCACAATAGACACTTATTATTTTTGAATCATACACCTAAATGTCTCAATAACCTAATCTAACTGAAGGCATAAATTAACTATGAAATTAGTTTATATTTGTATATTTGAGGTCATTTTCATCCTTAAATGCAGAGTAGAATGAGCAACTTTACAAAATCGGGCAGCTGAATATCAGGGTTGTTTGTGATATGAACATCATTTTTGAACAAAAGATATGGCTTTTTCAACATATAATAGTGAGATTGAGAAAAAATATAATCGTGTACTAGAAAATTAAGCATCTGGGCTTTATACTGATGAAAAAATATTCAAAATATACTTTGCGGACATGCGATGTACCCACAATTATAGAATGACTCGAATACTAATAGTGCTCATAAACAGCTGTTAAGATAATATTCTCACTTGAAAAGGAGTAGAGACTTGGATGTGGGATATTTCCCACCACAAACCCAGAAGTAACGTCTGGATTGATAGTAGTAAACGTGTTTGGTAACATTAATGCTACTAATGATTTAGTAGCCTTAAAACATTGCAAGTATCTGTTAACATTAAAAGAGCGCAGTTCCATAAATTATTTCCGGGTTGAAGTGGGAAATATCCTAAATCCTAGTGGTCTAGAACGCAGCATTGGACCTGGAGACAGCACCTGATTGCAGGTTGGTTTTGGGTTTCGAGTGTTTGGATAAATGTGTATGAAGGTGTAGATGACATACTTTCAAAGTGAATTTCAAAATGTATCAATGATTTAATCTTAACTACTACGTTTGTTCAATACAGAATCTCTGTTGGAGAGTGTGCTACCAGCTGAAATCAGCATGGAGACATTTACCACGGATATCTTGGGGTTTTCTTCAGCCACCCAGGAACTTTCTCAAGAACATGGGCACGATCTATAACATTTGAATTTTTCTGAAACCAATAATTTATATAATCAAAGAAATGTTTGATTTAACTGTATTTTGTGGTTATTGAGCTGTAGCCTCGATGTATTTTGCCATTTGCGTGTTTATTGCTTAACTGGAACGCAGATCAAATCGCACGGAAATAAACCTTGTTGTTTGACATTATACTATCGATGTCAGTCTCCATTTTTTCCAGATACATGTGTTAAACGTGCGTGGATGTCGTAGTCATCGTTTCGATTTGATTGTTTCGCTCAACAATCGGTTAAAATATCGTTTTCTTTGCTGTGTTCGCTAAACAAAGGAGCGAAACGCGTACCCGCATTGACCGTGTCTCTCATGCTTCCAGGGCATTTGGCTTCAGCGCAGGCGCACAAACCCCGCCTCTCTCCTGTGCTGTGTGCATTCGCATTGTGTCTAAACAGGCAGCGAGCAAAAAGATATTTTACCAACAGCAGTAATGTCGGGCAGGTCGGTTCGAGCGGAGACGCGGAGCAGGGCGAAAGATGACATCAAGCGGGTTATGGCTGCAATTGAAAAAGTGCGGAAATGGTAAGAGAGAGCGTCTACCCGTTAACGAACAGTACAGACAGCCTGTGGGGGAGGAGAGACAACGAGAAACAATGAAATGAAAGGAAAGAGAGCGTTTATTCCACTCCAATTTCAGTCAGATGTGCCGTTTCTGCGTTTCTTCGCGCGGCTGCTCTTTTGGTCGGCTTCTTAAAAATTAGTTAGGGAAAAATGTAGATGGCATTTTTCTTCCATTAAATTTTTATGTGGGTTGAACCTAGAAGCCATTTCGTTGCAGTCACATGAAGGCTTTGCTGTTTGAGCCTGTAATGCCGGCTGAATAGTAACCGAACGGGCTGACATGAGGGAACTAGAGTCAGACATCCGTACCGAACAAAAAGTGCCGCTGAACGGGCGTTTGACTCGTTCATCTCATCTGAGAGCGACTGACTCGCGCTTCTGAGCGACAGCGCGTGAGAAGAGTTTTATCCACGCGAGGGGTTTTAAACTCAGCGCGGAGATTCTGAATCTTCGCCTCCACTTTCACACTTATCAGGGACTCAAAAACTTAAGTGTACTTTAAATTAAAATCTATTTTAGCTCTATAAAAAAAGATCAGGAGATTAACAATAACACATCAACAGTATCTTTATAAACTATTATCCAAAGAGTAAAATAAGAAAAAGTTTCTTTTGGTGACATAATTGTGATTGAACTTTTGACTAGTGTTTTTTTTTTTTTTTTAAATTGTATCAATTACATGTAATTACAATAACTAGTATAGTTTTAAACAACCAATCATTATTGGAAAAAAAAAATAAATAAAAATAAAAAACTTGACCTCGTTTTAAAATGTTCATTTATAGTAAAAAAGACAAGTATAAATGCCTTGATGATATGTTATCAGTTGCGATATTTTTACACAATAAATACTTCAATTTAAATGTTTAAATTATTAATCCTCTGTTAAACTCATTTGTTTTCGATCTCCTTTGTCTTTGATATCTAACAATGCCATGCATCTCCAGGGAGAAGAAATGGGTGACTGTTGGTGACACGTCACTGCGAATCTACAAGTGGGTACCAGTGACAGAACCCAAGTCAGATGATGTAAGTCACCTTTAATCAGCATAATAGATTGACATTGCAATTCTGATTGATATTAATTACCCAGTAATTTTCTTCATGTTATGGCCAATATAACAGATAAATCTCTTTCAATCTCTTGTTCCCAAAAATGAATAAAATCAATACTAAAATGTAGATTATTATTATTGGCATTAGTATGATACAGTATTGTGAGTTCAAATATATTTTTCTTTTTTTTTTTCTTTTTTTATAAAATGTATTTTTACCTTTATTTTTAAGTTAGTAATTTGTAGTGGCATTGGGGTTACTAGTGCCAAATTATTTATTTATTTTTTTTGTGCTGGTGGCCCAGATCATTAAACAATTTAGTTTTAGTTTATTTATAACGCACAGTAAAACAACAGTCACTGACCATTGTGCTGTACAAAAATGCTAAAAACCCCAATAGAGGGTTTGCACTTCATCAAAGTTTTGTCAGTTATCCGGATGTGCAGCCATATTGGAGATACTTGGATGTAAACAACAGTATGGATTGCATGGTTAATGTACTACGTGAATACGTTGTTCTGCTAATTTATGCTATCTAAACCACGGAAAAATGTTTGGAAGCTGCTAAATCATATAGAAAAGGACTTAGTAAGCAGGAAAGGGTGCTATATTTTGAAAAACTAAAGTTAATAGGCGGAAAAGATACGTATGAGCCGTATTAAGATATTAGCTTAATATTTCACCTACCTGACTGGAAATGATAAGAACGAACATGAATGTTGTCAAGATTCTTTTTTTTTTTGGCCAGCCAAAAATGCTTTTTGTTCCTCATACAGTTTTTTTTGCACTCTTCTTCTTGATTTGTTATAATTTTTGGCAGTCTGTAGTACTCCAAATGTTTTTCCCGGTCTGACCGATTAGTACAGCCCAAAACATGACAATAATTTACCATTTTCAGGACCAAAAATCTGCAAAATATGTGAGTTTTGTTCGGTTCAGTGCCACCAATATGGCCGATTGATGACTCTGTGTGAAAACACTATAAAAAACACCAATCAAAATGAAAAAAAAAACAGCATACAAAGACATTCAGAAATAATCAAGCTCGGGATGACTCAGATTATAAGCCTCCTTTAAAAGGTAGGTTTTGTTAAACAGATATTCTATAGAGATTATCCTATAAAATAAAGGTAGGCTGTTCAGTTTGGGGCTGACTGTGGCAAAAGCCTGGTCTTGCTTTCTTTTTTTTTTAGATGTTGTTCATTGGTTCATTATTCTCAACATGGTTGAATTGCAAAAAAAGTGATTTGCATTTGACAGTGTACTTATTTATGTCACACAGAAGAACAAAAACAAGAAGAAAGGCAAAGATGACAAATATGGCTCTGAGGTCACGACCCCTGAAAACAGCTCTTCTCCAGGAATGATGGATATGCATGGTAATGCTGTGGACCTGACAGGTTCCAATGTCATCTTAAAATAATCATACGGTGTTTTTTTTAGGCTATGTTACTTGGAGATTATTGTAAATTATAGTGGTTTTTAAACCAAATTGTGATCTTTGTGATTCCTTAACATTTGTTCTTATAGGGCTTTCTGAAATATTTAGGTATGCCAGAAATGACTTGTAATTCCACATAAATTATGCATTTTTATTATGATTATTAATGGCTTTCAATGGGCAGTTATGCTTCTTAACCAATAGAGGGGGTTGATGAAACAGTTTCACTACACAGGAATGTCAATTGCTATTTTAACTTCTAACCATTTAGTCATAACAGTCATGTACTGCTTTCAAGCATTTCTCAAATCATTTGTAACACCATTTTTATTCACGTTTCTGTTTTCCACACAGATGATAACAGTAACCAGAGCTCCATTGCAGACTCCTCCCCACTGAAGCAAGAGACCAGCAACAACACTAGTCCTGCACCTGAACCCATGGCAGCTTCTCAAAACGACAGCAACGACTTAAAAAATGACCAATATCCTTCCAAACAGCCGTCATCTGGTCAGGATCATAAGAGTGGTTAGTCACAGCAATGAGGCCTCTAGGAGCTCATTATCCTCTTTTCTCTGTCTATCTGTGCTGTGGGATTTTTGGGGTCTCTAATAGCACTTCTTTATTTTCAGAAGAAAACCACTGCTCATCAGAATCTATAACAGCCAAAAGGGACAGCAAGTCACAGGGGGATTCAGAGCACTTTTTAGACTCCAAATCAACCCAGGTACATGCTTACAGCATCACTTGCATCAAAGTAAAAAAAAAAAGATTATATATATATATATATATGTATATATATATACACCAGCTGTGTTTTTTTTTTTTTTTTGTAAGCTTTTTAACTGATTCAGTGGTTTCTTTTGAAGGACTTGGAAGATGGTGCCCCTCCAAGCAAAAAAGGGAAAATCGATTCTTCCTCTGAAGAAAGTTAACTATCTTCTGCCAGCTGTCAGGCATTTGCGATCCCCGTCTCTTATCCTGAAACGCATCACAACATAGGAGGTTTTCTTCAGTTCTACACTCTTCCCTACTACCATCTATTCACTTTAATCCAGAAAACCTGTCTCTTGGAGTCATTTTTAGTGTAGAGGGCATGTTGGGATCATCACTGAATGAGTAAGGGTAATGAATCAAGCTGTGAGATATTGTACTGATCCTAAAACAGTTCATGCTGCCCTACAATCACTACGTGCTATTTCTTTCACTAAGATCAGTATTTTCAATTGAAACGGCACTGGAACTGCCATCATTTTTCCAAATTGGCATTGATATCAACTGCCATTTGCGATTTTGACAAAATTTGTATCACTCACCTTTTCTTGTTCACTCAGGAAGGTCAACACACTGTTTTTAAATCACGCTGAAAGTAACTGATTTCTGCTGCTGTAGTTTAGTGAGATTTCACCATAAGTAGCTAAATATAAAAAAAATGCAAATGGTACTAGTCACAAGTTATTCAACTTCTCCTGTGAAGACCATAGCTTGTAGCATAGGCCCTGCTTGGTTGAGTACATTTGTGTTACTGAGAAAAGGAATGTTTTTTTTTTTGTCTCGTCTGTCTACACACTTCTCCAAGTGCCCACATTTTGGTTCTCACTCTCTCTTTTTTATTTTTTTTTTTTATTTTTAAAGTCAAATAAGCCACAACTGTTCATTTCCACTAATGCTCAAGTTGAACTGTTGTGTTCAAACCAAGCTTTGAAATGCTGGTTGCCATTTCAACAGCACTACAACCTTCCAACCTACACAAGGGATACAATAATAACGTCATTTTGATATGTGAAATTCACAAATTACTGTTCTTTTAGCAGCAACTGTACTGACCGCATGTGTCGTCGTCCAAGGAAAAACGTGACTTTGATTAGATTGCAACACAGGCAGGTTATGGGTAGACAGCTGTGCGAATACCTCATACTCAGTCCAGCAGTGCTGGAATGTAAACACTAAGTATGACTTTCTCGAAATTACTCTGTTACGTATGCTTGAAAAATAAAATGTATATATTTATACGATTACGTTTTTGCTACCCTTATGTTTTTGCCACAGTATTTCGCCAAACTATTGCCTTCTGTAGTTCAATCTTTGAAACCTTTAGCAAAATGTATTCATTGGGACCATATTGTTTTTTTTTTTTTCTTTCCCAGTCTATAATAGAAATGTCTTGTACAGAAGTATGGTTGTGTCTAACCTATTTATTCCACATGTAGTTTATTGGTTTTCTAAAAAAAAAAAAAAAAAAAAAAAACAAATAAAAGAAAATATTTCCTTTGAATGCTCTTGAAAGTGCATTTTGTTGCCAAGTATCAAACCTGAATTTACTGCACATGGGTTTAAAGACTAGATTAATGACTAATAAATCATAACACGTGAAGACTAAATCATAACATGAAGATGTGAAAAAGTGAAACCGTTAAAATGAACTGACAATGTAGTGTGCAACAGATGTCTGAATGTGCTAAAACGCAACAAGATGTGATAATGCGAGACATGCTCGCTAGCTTTTTACACAGCTTTCACACATGCTGTGGAACAACTAACATGACCCCTGGTAAGATGCTAAAAGAACAATCACTCTGTTTTAATGCCAGTTTTCAGTTTGTTTTTCACTATGCGTCTGAAAGTCAGGTTGATGCGTGGCATTTTGACCTTTTTTCTGACTGGAAGACTGTGATACCAGTATGTGTTTGTGGGATAGTTCATGAGCAGAAGACTCCCGTGAGCCAGCTCCAGTCTCACAGGCTCAATCTGACGTTTGCTAGAACCAGTTCGTGCATCTCTATGTCGGAAAACGAAGTCACGGGCAGCCCCTAGTGATACAGAGGCAATAGGGCAGGCAGGATCGAGTTCCCGTTCATCATCCCGATGCTCTCCGATGTGATCTTGACCATCGTTATATCTGATGGTGAAAATAAAAATCAAAAACATACTTTCCTCACTCTGAAAGAACATTATTTCTATGTTAAGCAATGCACCAGTCATGTCTATGCCAATAGCGCACAGTTAAATTACCTGTTAATCAAAACAAAGTTGAATGTATGGCCTGTTGCTTTGGTAACAGCATCTCGAATGTGTTCCAAAGTGGGAGTCCATGGTTTAGCCAAGAGCTGGACTCCAGAGAAAGAGTACATCAGCCCTTCGTCGCCGTATGTTGCTTGCTTCCTTGGAATACTGTACATCTTTCCGTACACTTGTAATTTAGCTTTGTCACCTTTGTCACAGAGAAAATGGAAACACAAAACATTTCAAATATTGGACATTAATACAATCAACATCCAAAAAAGCAACCGGATACAGTACTGTATTAATATAGCTCACAGCATATGATACAAGTATAATAATAAAGTTAGATTGTTTAACAAGAAAATACATCACGTATGTTTCCTGTACTGTAATGCCAATATAAAGTGTTTTCATGACGCTTCATTAGACAGCCATATTGGTGGCACTGAATGTGAACAATGCCACTGAATCTAACGAAACTTGCATATTTTGCTGATTTTTGCTGCTGAAAATGGTAAATTATTGTCATGTTTTGGGCTATACTCATCGGTCGGACCAAAAAAAACATTTGGAGTACTACAGACTGCCAGAAATGGTAACAAATCAAGAAGAAGCGTACAAAAAAAACTGACAAACAAAAGGTGTTTGTGGTCGGCCAAACTGAACCAGGATTTCCAAGAATCTTGCCAGCATTCGTGTTTGCTCTTATCATTTCTGGTCAGGTAGGTGAAATACAGTTTTTCTGAATTGCTAAAACACATTTTTTACAACCATCACTCATTTTCTCAAAACCTTAAACACAAATACAAATGTTTAAACTAAATTCACAGAAATCAAATAATCACTTCAAAACCATTTTACCTGTACTCAAAATCAAACAAATCTTTCAAATCACACACACATTAGTCAATACTATATGCACTACCAATCCTTCATTAGACACTACATCGATGGAGAACACAGTGTGCAGTGCATGTAGTTACCAAAAAAGAATGTTTACTGTATATAGTAATCATTTTGCAATAAAAAAAAGAAACATAAATATGCACACTCAAAAGAAATCACACCTGAGTTTGTGGAATAAACAAAACAAAAAAAAAAAGGAAAAATACACACATAAAAAAGTAGTTTATGTGAAATTGTCCTAGGAAAAGAACAGGTATTGTTTTCATTTTAGGACAACTTTGATCACACACACACACATATTATATATATATATATATATATACTGTGTGTGTGACCCTGGACCACAAAACCAGTCTTAAGTCACTGGGGTATATTTGTAGCAATAGCCAAAAATACATTGTATGGGTCAGAATTATTGATTTTTCTTTTATGCCAAAAAACATTAGGAAATTAAGTAAAGATCATGTTTCATTAAGATATTTCGTAAAAGTCCTACTGTAAATATATCAAAACTTAATTTTTGATTAGTAATATGCATTAGTATATAAAATTGTAAAAAAGAAAAAAGGATCATGTCTTCGTCTATATCAGCTAAACAAAATGGTAATCTTGCAGTTCTATACAAGAATATATTGAAATTACCAAAATACAATGCAATGTAATCACAATCCCAAATGCAATGCAATGCAATGCAAAAAAAAAAAAAAAAAAAAAAAAATTCCATTCTTCTTTTGAACTTTCCAACTGATTTTGGTGGCCACAAACAATTTTTGTTCTGCCTCTGTCATTCCATGCACAAGAACATGGTCTATCACAGTAGCTAATTTTATCTTAAAAGGCTGTTCTTGGTTTTGCTCTTCCTCATCCTCCTCTTCCTCCACCTCGTATTCACACTCTTCTGTATCTCTGTATATTTATTTTGTATATTTAAATATTTAGAAACAAGTGTGAAGAATTTTGAATTGCTGTGTGTAAATGATGACAACCGTGCTGCAGTTGTGCTTAACTTTGGCTTTCTTGTGTTTAGGGTTTTGCATCACAAGTTCATCACAGAGCAAATTGTGTCTTAGTGAGTGAGAATGTGTTTAGAGTTTTGCAAAAAGAGTGCATGAGATCTGCAAACAGTGTCTAAACTGCCTAAACTTGTTTAAGGTTTTGCAGAAAGAGTGATTTATTTGACTAACTGGTTTAAGCTATTGGAAATTTGGTTCAGGGAATGGGGTTTAGTGTTTTAGCAAATGTGAAAAACTGTATTAGGCTAAAATCTTAATTAAAACTGCTTGTACATATCCTTACCACCAGTTAATAGGTGGTACTGCTTACTAAGTCCTTCTCTATATGATTTAGCAGCTTCCACATGTTTTTTTTTTTTTCAGAATTAACAGAAAAATGTATTCAGTAGTAAATTTACCATGCCATCTGTTTACTTTACTTACCAATATGGCAGCACATCCAGGTAACTGACCAAATCGTAACGTAAGTGCAAAGCCTTTATGCACTACTGTTCTAAAGTTTGGGGTCAGTAAATTTAAAAAAAGAAAGAAATTTATACTTTTATTCAGCAAGGATGCATTAAATTGATTAAAAGTGACAAGAATTATAGTGTCACAAACTATTTCTATTTCAAATAAATGCTGTTAAACTTTGACAAAGAATCCTAAAAAAAAATGCATCCTGGTTTTCATAAAAATATTATCAGAACAACAATTTTCACCTTTGACAATTATAATAAAAGTTTCTTCATCACCAAATCATCAAATTAGAATGATTTCTAAAAGATAATGTGACACTGAAGACTGGAGTAATGACTGCTGAAAATTCACGTTGTCAACACAGGAATAAGTGACATTTCAAAATATTAAAATAGACAACAATTCTTTTAAAATGTAATAATTCACAATATTATTGTTTTACTGTATTTTAACCTTGGTAGGCATAATAGACTTCATTCAGACTTATTAGAAAATCCTGATAAACTGAAAAACTGATACCAAACTTCTGAACAGCAGTGTACATGATACAAAAGGCCTTCAATACCTGTAAAATACTCCACCTCCTCTTCTAGCTGGTTGAAAAAGTAATCAGCCTCCTCTTTGTCAAATAGCAAACTGTAGTCACAGTCCAATCCCTCAGCCTCAATCTTCTGCCAGGGGATGGGCTGAGAAAAATCCTCTTCCACCTCACACTCTTCTTTGTATTTCTTGAGCGGTTCCTCTGTTTTCCATTCATCTGCCTCTACAGCTGATCTTTTTCTGGGTCGAGTTACAAACTTATCCATCTATACACCTGTAGGACAAAACAAAAAAGTAATTTCTCAGACTGTCTGGTACTATTTTCTAAATCGCTTCCGAATGTCAACTTCACTGTGCCACATTTAACAGTTTATATTACTCAGTTGTTTTAATACAGGTAGGGTGCCCACAAACCTCTATCTACATATCATGCACATTTTGACAGCAAAACATAGTTGACAGCAAACCATGGATAGTGCACTATGGTTTGCCACCAATGTTTTGGTGGTTAGTAACACGTGAAAAAGGCAACACAGCCCAGATCTTCGTTTATGCACGTGCATTATCTGTCTGTAACTCTGGGTAAAGGTTCAGTAGGGTCTCTTACCTGGGTGGCGTTTATGTTGTGTTTAACCGCCCAACCTACATAGCTTTACGTTCAAATTCTGTCCCAATTTTGTTTTATTTCCCGCATTCGTGGGTGGCACGCCTCCGGAAATGCACGTCAACGTCACTACCAATGTCACGTGATATGCAGTGCTTTACTTTTGTATGGTTACATTGTACAAACGCGTCTGGTCT
The DNA here is from genome assembly GCA_036247105.1 of Cirrhinus mrigala. Lineage (NCBI taxonomy): Eukaryota > Metazoa > Chordata > Actinopteri > Cypriniformes > Cyprinidae > Cirrhinus > Cirrhinus mrigala. The sequence continues at coordinate 21,643,952 of CM070011.1, read as the reverse complement.
AACCAAGACCTCGTTGATCTGGTACACAGATAAATTCGGAAAACAATGTAAACAAACATTATGCTATGTCTGCAACTGCGAGTGGATTTACTGAAAGCAAACAGGGAAAACGGACGCTTAATGTTTAAGACTATATTTTAACGTATTCAGAGTTCACTTCAGAACAACAATATAGCTACGGTAAAATGAGGAGGTATTTACAGGAACCTATTATTACATAAATAAATAAATGAATAGGCCAAAACAATGCAATTTCTGTAAAAGAAGAAAAATATGATGTTCTAATCACAATTTTCATTTAGTCAAACCAAAATTTATTCAGACACCTTTAACATTTCTCACATTATCACAGTTTATTTGCTGTAGTTTAGAAAATGGTAATAAAATAAGACAAACAGTGTTTATTTTAATTTACTTTGATAAAAAAGGTATGTAATGGATTACAAACAACCAAAAACTCAAACAGCTGTTAGTATGACAAAAATCAGTACTTTGTTGACAAATTACCAAGCAAAGCTTAATTTTGTTCAGTCTGGGGTGTAAAAAGGTAGCATTAGCAATTAAAGAAAAAACACTTAAGCAAAACATGGTCAGGTCAAAGTGTCTGAATAATTTTTGTCCCAAAATTTGTATTAATTTTACTGGTAGTTCACTGTATGAAGAATTTTTGGGTATGTCACAGATTACTTTATTTTGCTATCCTCACCTACATAAACGAACTATAGTGTCCTACACCCACTAGTAAAAAAAAAATATATAAAAAATTTAATGTGGTGTCTGATTGTAGATTTGTGATATGACTAATAAGTTAAAATAAATCCTGAAAAACGGTTTTATTATTTGTTTATTATTTAACATTTAACATATTATTTAACTTCTGTAGAAAGAACCCTTCTTGTTTTCTAAAAAAGGCCCAAAATGTACACAGCTTACAAAAGAAACATCACATAATGTAAATGTTACATTATATGTAAAATAAGAATATGTGAATAACTCAGTTTTGACAAAAACGTCAAATAGAACCTTATAATTCCAATGCGACGAAATTTTGATAACTATCCAGAACTGTGGATACTTATCACCGGGGCTATTTAACTGAAAAGTTTGTGAAGCGGACTTTTTCAAAAGTGCAAGATTTTATTCACTGTGAGTTGTGAAGAAGACACTGTAATTTTTGACAAATAGCAACAATGTTAGTCAGATATACTAGAGGACTACAAAGACGTTGTCATCCTAAAAAAATTTGCTCATCCTAAATGGTCACTTATTTATTATAACAGATTATTTTCAGTCCTTGTGTATTGCCTGAATAAGGCTGAAATGATAAAATGTATTCATATACATTACTAATCCACTGAAGTTAGTAGTGTGCACAAAAGACAGAGAATGAAGAATGACGAACTGCAATCATGTCTTCTTAGCAGACTACTCCACATTTTCATAATCATTTTCAGAGCAGTTTGCATACGTCTCATCTGCTTCTGCTGCACTGTTGACATAAATTGCAACCTTATTTTCGGGTCTATTGATGTACACCGACGAAAACTGTCCTGCAAGCAAACAAACATACAAATAAATAAAGTGTGATATAAGAATAATAATAAAGAAAGTAATTTAAGTTTTTATTTATTACTTATTACATTTTTTAAAAATTATATACTCACTTTTCTCTTTGGAGATATTTTTTCTGAACTCGTGATCATTCTCTGCAGCAGAAAGGGAATAACTATAATGTCCTAATGTTTTACTTACAGAATTATTATACAATATTTTGTTCTGTACATCAAATATTAGTATTATAATCTATTATTGGTGTGAAACAAGAAATACTCATTAAACCTACCATAAATGGTTTGATCTTTGCTGGCTTTTCGAACTGTCATCACAATGAGAGAAAGAAAATGTTTGAAAATGTAACTTTTAAAACTTGAAACAGACTTGATTCATGAGACTATGTGTTCTTGAAAATGGTCACATGTATTATAACTGTTTGATTATTGTGAATATAAATAAAGTGCCTACCCTGCTGGCTGTTTGCATAGTGCGACTGATCTAATGTTTCTTAAAAAACAAGAGAGAGATTAAGTTACTTTACTGAGCATGCAAACCTTGCATATTTATAATTTATTCATAATTTATCTGATATAACTTACTTTTTCTTTTATGCACAATACAACACGCCACGACCACAAGAAGGAAAATAATAATAGTTGCTCCTCCTGCTACGAAGGGCCAAAAATTCATCACTGTGTCCTCTGAGCTTTCTGATTCACCTCGTTCAAATTCTTCTGCCTTTTAGACAGAACATTTGTAATGTGTAAAAAGAAAAACAGACGGTATATCTAATTTTAACTGGAGATACAGTGTAACTTTGAAATTAAATAGTACTGAAGTATTTAAAAATTATAAGTTTAAGAAATAAGAAAAAATAAGTGTTATGACACAATAAAATATACAAACTATGGCATGTCTCTGAAAATGTGGGCATTTTCATGATTATACTCACTTGTGTGAATTCCAGTGTCTTGATGGTTAATGCTATTAAAGTTTGTGTGTTCCACTGCTATGCATTATAGAGGAGGATGGAGTAGTTTATAGTTTCATATGATTTGGAGAAGGTCTTCTGTTATCCCAAACCTTTACTTCAACTTTTAGACTGTTCTCTAAAATTAGATACAGTTGTACTGGTGTGACATCTCTGCTGTGCCGTTTGGTCTGCAAAGAGCCATTTCAAAGAAACATGAGAGCATCACTGTGCTCAGACCTGAGAAACCACAACAATTGCACTTCACAGGTTGATAAAATGTTGCACAGTGGTAATGTTTGCTGAGCTTCCTGCTGTTTTACAGTTTTTATAAGCAAACTTCAAATAACTGTAAGCTGCTTAGGCTGGGAATATAATGTCTTTTTATTTTATGAGAACTTAATATTTAATTAGTAAATCCCCAAATTACTGTTAACGGAAACCACAACACAGTTACGTAAATTCTGCTTACTTAACGCTACAATAAAGTTAGAGATAACTCAAAATGACTAATTAAACCCATATATATAACCAGAAAAAAAAACTTACCATTTAGAGATGAAACATGAAGAGTAAATATCCCCACAGTTGAACACAGAAAGAAATAATGTATGGGGTTTTTTTCAGACAAACATCAGGAGCGTGTGCTGCAAACCTTGAAAAAAATCACTCTGCTTTCATTCTGGGTAAAGAGGCTGTCGGACAAGTGTCTTCTGCCGTCATTTCCTGCTAGCTCTGTCTACTTGGCCATCATCCTGACGACAATTTCTGTGCTCAGGTGTGTGTTTGTATGCACTTTACAATCTTTACTATAACACAAAACCACTAAATTTGTATTAAGGTGGTTTTTTTGAATTAAACTCCAACTTTCATTTCAAAAGAGTTTGAAATAAAAAGACATTTGTTTTTTTATTTATTTATTAATATGTTTTACTTCTCACTCGTTTTGCTTAAACCATTCACTTTCTTTAAGAGTAAATCTTTTAAAATGAAAAAACTAACTCAGTGAATCAATTTCAACAGTATTTGATTAGCAGTGTTGGGGAAAGTTACTTTTAAAAGTAATGCATCACAATTTTGCGTTGCTCCCTGAAAAAGTAACTAATTACGTTACTTAGTTACTTTTTATGGAAAGTAATGTGTTACGTTGCTTTTGCGTTACTTTTTAATTCTGGGCAGGGCTTGCTTTTTTGTTTTTAATATAAAACAATTCTAATGTAAAAGTCCTTTTACACCAAAAGTGAAATGAATTCACCTCAGGCTGAAAGAAAAGTACATTTATGCAGGAGATCACTTTTCAACTACATAAAAAAAATTAAGCACAAATGTTTATCTAAAGTAATTTTTGCTTATTAGTATGGTTGAGTTGCATCATCGAAGGTCAGCAGCAAAGACACTGGTTAATAAAATGGGATTAAATACATAACAGATATTTGTTTTGTTTAACATATTTCATTATTGCAGGGTTGTGTTATATTCTGAGTTTGCATTTCACTGTTTTTATTCATTTTGAGGAATACTGAATCTGTTTTTTGTGAGTGAGATGAATTAATGCATGTTCACATTTAGTCTAGAACACAGTGACATCATGTTTACTCCCAATTTCCCGACAGGAGACTTGTCAATCAATAAATTGGGAAAAAAGTAACTCAAATATTTTCTTAGAAATTCAAAAGTAATGCGTTACTTTACTAGTTATTTGAAAAAAGTAATATTATTACGTAACTCGCGTTACTCCCCAACACTGTTGATTAGTTTTCTGACCAATTATTAATTACAGTGTTAAATTACTGTATATAAGTTAACTTACGTTAAAAGAACCACATTTCTGATTGATATGATACTAGGGCTGTTGAGGTACATAAGAAACATATTTGTGTCTGTCTTTAGCCATGTTTGTGTAATATTAAGAAAGGCCTCACTGCCCTCTAGTGGCCTCACAGAAGAGGATAGTAAAATAAGTAAATATGAAGATGCTTGGTGCTGACTGATTTTAAAGGCTTCTTTAGGGATTTTACGATTCTTTAGGGTCTTAATGAAAAGTCTGTAACATTTGGTTAAAACTTCTCAATGGTGGTGTAAACCAACTCCCTTTTAACTTCTCAATAACAGCCCTGTTTACAGCCAGCCGTTTTGGTGCTTGTCCCTTTAAATGCTAATGAGCTCTGCTCACCCTGCCCCTCTCTGTCCTGGGGTGCCGAGCGGTTCAAGAGACTGTATCTTTAGCCCTGGGAATAGCACATTATTAGGAAAGGTGATTTGCAAAGATTCATAAAACCCCCTCATACTCATTTCTTCTGTAGTTAAAGCTGGATCACGAATGATTCATCCAAACATAGATGCATATAGATAGATCGGCAGGTGCATTCCTATCAAAAACAAAAGTAACGTTGATCCTCTGCATCAGCAGCTCAGATGTTGGGAGTTAATGACGACTGCTAAGTTCATTATTACATCCAGCAACACATCAATTGCTCAATCGGAGACATTCTTGTCTACCCCTGCTCCAGTGTTGTAACAATGGGGGACAGTTTACAGCTCACTCAGGACGCATCTAATTTAAGACGGCCCTGTCAATCGACAGTCGTGTGAGCGGCCTGTGCAGACCTACGTCATTCTGCCAAGAGTCTCAGAACAGCCTGACTTGAGAAAGTGATTTTTGGGAATTTAAAAAAAAAGCACTTAGTGGATTTTTATCATTATAGGGTGGTTGTGTACACACACTGCCAACACATATTAACGTTCAAACAACATGTAAAAGTGAATTTTGTATCCGATCACACCTTTAAATTGTAATGTTGGCACTCTGAAATGGGTCATATTAAAGGAGTCATCGGATGCCTATTTTCCACAAGCTGATATGATTCTTTATGGTCTTAATGAGAAGTCTATTACATACTTTGGTTAAAATGTCTCAGAGGTAGTGTAAAACAACACCCTTTTTACCTTGTCAAAATCAGCCCTGTTCAGAGCGAGCCATTCTATTGCATGATCCTTTAAATGCTAATGAGCTCTGCTCACCCCACCCCTTTCTTCTGTCGGGTGACGAGTCGGTCTGTTTGCGTTAGCCGCATTTAGCCTCATTTAGCTGCTAAACTTGCTAACTAGCACATTATTAAGAAAGGCGATTTGCAAAGATGCTAAACACTCTATACTGATTTCCACTGTAGGTGAAGCTGCATCATGAATGATTTGCGCGAACATAGATGCATTTATGTAGGTTGCTGGGCACATTTCCTTCTAAACCGAAAGTAACGTTAATCCTCTTAGTCCTTAGATGTTGGGAGTAAATGACGACTACTGTATTCATTATTACATCCAACAACAGAACACCTCACTTTGCGGTCATAGTCGGACTGTTACAGCTCATCAGGGCGTGTCTAAGGTAAGACGGTCATGTCAATCAACAGTGTTGGGGAGTAACTACATGTAATGGAATTTACGTAATTTAATTACCAAAATAAATGTAATTGTAATTAGTTACAGTTACTGAGAAAAAATGTGTAATTAAATTAGTTACTTTTGAAAAAATGTTAATGATTACAAAGGAGGTTACATCTGAATTTTCACACACACACGCACACACACACACACACACACACACACACACACGTTTCCATGTTTTATGGGGACATTCCATAGGCATAATGGTTTTTATACTGTACAAACCGTATTTTCTATTGCTCTACACCTACCCTACACCTAAATCTAGCCCTCACAGGAGACTGTGCACACTTATACTTTCTCAAAAAAACTCTGCATAATTTAAAAGCCTGTTTCCTCATGGGGACCTCACAAATGTCCCCACAAGGTCAAAATGTATTGGTATTACTGTCCTTGTGGGGACATTTGGTGATAACGTGATAAGTACCAGGTCCACACACACACAGATATAATTGACTTCTGTCATAAATTGCACTGACTGCTCTAAAATGAGACACTAATAATTCGGGAGTTTAGGACACAGAACAGGGCACATGCTTATTCAATTTCCTAATTGGGTTTATGCATATATTTTTTAAGATTAATTGTTTTTTTTCCAAGGCATTGTTAGATACCAGTGTTTCCTGTCATAAACTATTTCTTGTTATGATTTCAAATCTGTATTTAATCTCAGAATGATGTCAAAGTAAATAAGAGGTGTTAAGTCTGAATTTGTGGTGGCAATGCTTTAAATAAAAATTATTACATGGCTCTGTAGAATGTTTGATTCTGATTGGTCAGTCATGACATTCCAATCTATGTTATTTCCCGATTACAACTGGTAAAAGCTAATAACACACTCATCCAGGCAACTTAAGTTGGCGCTATATGCTTGATAGTTTTTCTTAGTGGAAGCTTTGGGATTGGTTAGCTAATAAAATATTAAAACTCAATTTAATATTATGTGTACAATTTTTAATTCTGTCATCCTGGTATCATGGACTCGCTCTATTGTTTCATACAAACGCAGCTTCTGCCATTTTTTTTTTTTTTTTGTACACTGTAATGGATTATAAGATAACTAACAAACTAGTACTGTAACTAGTACTGTAAGTACTATTGCCGCTTACTAGCAACTGATTTCTTAATGTTCAAATATTTCAACTCAGATCAGTGTTTCGTGTGTAATTATTTACTTTTGTGGCAAGCAGCTGTGTAATAAGTGGGATAATGTACATCCAGCCAGTTGTTATGGCAAAATAAAGATGTATATTATCCCTTATTTATTATAATCTTAATTCAAGTGATGAAGGATTTTGAAAGTCTGACAGTAATCACTGTTGAGTGCTACTATAAGGTTAACTCTTCCTGGTTTAAATGTTTCAAAATGATTAACAGTTGAAAATATTAGAAATTTAGAAAGGTAATCAAAAAGTAATTAAAAGTAATGTTACATTACTTTAATAAAGTAATTGAAAAGTTACACTACTTATTACATTTTAAATCGAGTAATTTGTAATCTGTAACCTATTACATTTCCAAAGTAACCTTCCCAACACTGTCAATCAACTATCGTGGGAGTGGCATTTGTTGGTGTGACATCACACCGACATGAAGCTGAGAATTACTTGATTTGAAAAAGCAGATATTTTTTATAAAGATTACAAAAATACCACTGGGTGGATTTTCATCATAATAGGGTGGTTGTAAAAGTGAGTTTTGCATCTGATTACCCCTTTAAATGTTTGAAGTAAATACACCAGAGCTTATTCAAGGATGTGCATTCATTGCTTTGACGGAGCAAAAACATCTAAATGTCTAAAATACATGTGATAAAGATTACTCTCTTGAATTTATTGCTGTTGAACTAAATATACCAAAGCGTTTACTAAAATAACAAACCCTGATCGTTTTGTTTCAGAATCATCATCATAGATATTGTCCAGTAGAAAGAAAAATAGAATACATAAAAATACATAAAAGATTTTAACAAAAAATTAAGATAAGTTAAATACCCCCCTCATGCATGGGTAGGGGTGCACGGGGTAGGTGTAACACATTTCCACACATGCTGGCATAACAAAATTTACGGTATTTTTTGCCATATAAAAACTTTATAGAGAAAAAAAAATTGTGCTAATGTTCCAAAATCTTTTATTTAACCAAAGGTAAATTTCTCAAGTCAATTGTTCATCTCTGCTATTATTTTTATCTCCAATCTGTTATTTAGCTGTTTAGCTGCTTTTTTGGTCAATTTTTGTAATAAATACCTTTGACTGTACTTTTATTTGCCTGTTAGAAGTGTTTTATGTTGTTAAGAAGTGGGTAGGTTTTTAGGGTATAGGGGTGGGGTTAGGTGCTCCAAAATATCTATGTGTATAAAATAATGTGTATAAAATAATATCTATTTTCGCTAATGCAAGCAAAGAATTAAATACGTCTTGATCTGACGCATAAGACATACCACTGAAAACAATATAGAGACTATATCGCTATATGCTATAGAGACTACAAGGGGTAGTGACAAAGCCACAATGTGTGATGAGATAAGAGTGTTGGTTATGGTTATGTTACAACGTGGCCTTTAGATGTTACAATGTGCCCCATCTATGGAGCATTTTACTTCTATTCTTTTGGGGTAAATAAAGAAAAAGATATACCCTTATATGTAATTATGAAACAAACCACATATCACTAGACAAGTGTGAAATTTAAGTGGAAAAAATTATACTTCCCTCTGTACTCAAGGTATGTTATATATTGTATAGTATAAATAAATATAAATAATGCATTTCAATCACCAGTGAAAACATGAACCGGGAAAAAGAGGACAAACCCGGAAAATTTTTATTCCTTATTTATTATTTACTTATTTCTTATTTATTTATTCAGTTTTAGACTTAAACTTGTTTCAAACAATAATTATATTGATTTTTGCATTAAAAGTCTGATCCATTACACTCATTCACAGTGCTGTTGTGAATATATATAAAACTAATTACATGTATATTGCTGTGCAATAGATCGGACTGCTGTGACTGTTTCCTGTAGAAAAATTAAAAGAAAAGCAAAAATGTATTGAAACTTCTTTCAGTTCTATTTTAACTTCTGTATCTTCTGACTACTTAAATAATAAATAATGAAAATCACTAAATAATATTAATTAGGTTAATGATTAATTACCCACAATATGAAAATATAAACTAATATGTTTTCATCAAAGTTAGTTTCCAAGTTATAAACAAACATCTTTCATAGTGAAATTACACAAGAAAGACTTGTGTATGTAAAGAAAGTAAAAAAAATAGTATCGCTGATGTGATTTCATCCTTGGCAAAATAAAATAAAATAAAATAAAATAAAATAAAATAAAAGGTAGAGCTTTCAAATAAAAACAGCTATTATGAACTGGAAACCTACCATAGACAGGGTCATGGATGTTATTTTCTTGACCAGTAGCACCATGGTTAAATGATTCAGAAACAGAGCATTTATGTACTTTTTTGTTTAAATCAGCACAGAAAACTAAGCTGATAATGTCATGACATAAATCTGTATATCCCTTACATTTCTGTCCCGCTATAAGGATTGACTGTGTCAATAATTATATACTGCATATGCATAAATGAATATTAATTTACAATATCAATATTTAATATTCAACATAATTAACTTTTAAAGATGAGCTGATTAATTTAAACATAAAGATAACAAACAGAATTCTAATTCTGAAGTGATACTTACCTTTGAAGAATTTACATCCAACAATGAGAAGCACAAGCAGCATAACTAGCACTGCTGCTCCTCCTACTGCTCCAGTTGTAATCGGCCAAGTCAGAGAATCCACTGAAACAACAGCAGCTTCTGAGGAATGTTAATTCATGTTAGACAAAGACAGTCAACATTTTAAGGCACATTTTAAGCAGTAGATGTGCATTAAAACTTTAACCAGCAATATTCTCGTTTACCGTTGTATAGTTCAATCCTCTTATAGGCTAGGGGACAGGTGGTCTCTCTGTAGAGATTGCAGTGATAGTCACCTAAATCAGACTGCTGCACATTACGGATTTGGATGGAGAAGTTCAACAATTCAGATTCTGGTAATTTTGGGAATGTCTTAATCCGTCCACGTCGATTATTCCAGAATTTAGCCTCACCATCCAGACTGATCTCTGCAATGTATAGGTATGTTGAATTGAGGTGAGTCCACAGCACATTAGTTACATTCATCTGGTTTGAATTCAAGAAGTCTGATTCAAAGAAACAGGGCAGCAGGACATCAGATTAAGCTCAGTGGGTAATTTTACACTCCAGATTAGATCTCCTCGACATACATTTAAACCTGTGAAAACCACAACAACTTAGTACCACCAACATCTTGTATAGTTTTCATTGTGCCTACTGTGAGGGTTGATTATGTTTCTCACGAATAAATTTGCAATCTTATCTTTGCTTAGAATCATAGAACACAGATAACAGCATCCAAAAACTAAAATTTGAACTAACAAAAAAATAAAACTGTAAATTTTTAAATAGTATGAATTGAAATGCTTATAGATCAAACTTCATATTGACATTTTTAATGGATTTTTTTTTCAAAATAATTGTTTGTATCTTACCATGTATAAATCGAACAAAAATAAGGAGTCCTAAATTCCAGGAGATAAAGTAACTGTTCACACATGGCATGTTTCAGACAAGCAGCTGCAGTTTGTTGTGTCGTCTTTACATTCACCGCCACTATAAGACTAGGGTCTCTCTCTCTCTCTCTCTCTCTCGATACTTGTGTCTTTTGCTGCTTACAGGTTGTGAATGGTACTACAGCAAAGTTTACAAAGAGTACAAACAAGTAACTATATCCATTTTAATTGATATGAGTTTGTTTATACAATTTTCATCACAGAACTGACTGACACTGTAGAAGCATTAATAACTAGTGACAAGCATTTGGCCGAGTAACTGTAGAGCAATCTGCAAACTACATGAAGCGGTTCTATTCAGGGCAAAAACAAACAAGCATTCACTTCATAAAACCCTCTGTGTTAACCGATGCTGCAGTTCACAGGCTCAGTTACAGAGGTAAATGCCTGTCAAATCGATTAATCACAATAATCACATTTATGTATACATATCAATTTATATTAGGGCTGTCAAACAATTAATTGTATACAAAATAAAAGTTTGAGTCTGCCTAATATATGTGTGTGTACTGTGTGTAGTTATTACTAATATAATACTAGTTATAATTATAGTAATAATTACTAAATTAATGTATATATTTAAGTGAAATATGTTATGTACACAATATTTTAATTTATATATAAATTATATAAAAAAATATAATAAATACATATACTTGTGAATTTATATATGATATATATTTATATATATATACAAACAATTAAATACGTCTTGATCTAACGCACAAGACATACCACTGAAAACAATAGATTATCTTGCACGTTGAAAAGTGGCGCTATAGAGACACCAAGGGGTACAGACAAAGTCACAATGTGTGACGAGTTAGGAGTGTTGGTTGTGGTCATGTTACAACGTGGCCTTTAGATGTTACAATGTGTTTCTATATTTTATTTATATATAGATGAATAAACAGTACTCACACATATATTATGTAAACAAACTTTGGTTGCGAATAATCACAGAAGTCTTATATGTGAGAATACTATTTAAATCAGATTGAATCACGAAGGTATTGTTAGCTCATTTATGATTTTTTTTTGTCATTTGTAAGTTGCTTTGTGAGAGTCTCTGCTATATGAATAAATGTGAATAAGTGTAAATGTATTTGTAAACTGATGGTGAGTTACTTCATACTATGTTCAGGCACAAAACTATAAGACTGATGAAGGTGTTTCCATAGCTAGTCACACACTTAACAGGATGTGGTTTTATATGCTTTTATAAATAGTCTAAAAGGTCTGCGGGGTTCAAATCGCTCAAGACTATTAGTTACTCAGATGTGCTGCTTTAACATTTACTTCAATATTTAAATTAATTACCTCCTCAACTGTGCAGTTTTAATTTTAAGATGATAAAATGGTTGAAAGTAACATTGGAGCCAATGCAACTGCAGAACTAAATGCAGAATACTGCTGGTTACAGCTCATGCACCTTTACACCAACATCTTCCTGTAAAAGAAAAGTTATTATTAGCAGGGTGCAAATTACATAGCTCAGAAAAAAAAAAAAAAATCCTTATATTCCTATTTCTTTATATACACTGTGTAATTCACTGAGAACAAAGGTAATAAAAAAAACATGACAAAGGTAATAAAAACAACACTGACGACAACATCTGGTCTGCTAGGTCGTAGCCTGTCTACAGCCATGTCAAACTCTCACATCATCCAGCTCAGTTCAGTTCTTATCCAATAGTGTCTGTGCAATCGATAATACTGCCATTTTAGAAAAAATTAGAAAATACTGAGGCTGAATTCACTCAGTGAATCTACTTTTTATTAACAGTATCTGATTTTTAAAATGACTAGTTATTAATGACAATGTTAAATTATATGAGTTAATGTAAGTTAAAGTAACCACAGTTCTGATGGAGATTATTAAAGCAGCATTTCCCAACCTTTTTTCTACCGCGGCACAGTTTTGATAAGTAAAAAAATCAGTAGGAGTTCGATCTTCAACTGGCTGGTCATGTGACCTGTCAGTGGCTGATGGCAGCTGGCAGTCTGATTGTGACAGGTCACGTGACCTGCCAGTGGCGGGCTGGTGGCTGGCAGTCTCAACTGCTGTAGATCTGCGTGTACTGTAGTTACTAATGTGGTTCGGGTTGAATTAATCACTGTGGTACGTCTGGTCAAAACGCAACGAAGATGCTTCTTGCTTCACAGAATATTTATTTGCATTAGCATATGCAAACCTGTAGGTGTTTGTGTGGTTCTACAAACAAGTAGAAAACAATAGCATATATCAGTACTTAACATTATAATAGCATAACAATACAATAAACAATAGCACAAATTAACAATATTAATAGTTAGAGAGACATTAGAACATATTGGAAATAATATTCTTCACTTTCAACACCTTATCCATAAGTTATCCAACTTTGGTCAGACCGGGTTTCGAACCCGCGGCCGTTTGCCCTAATGGCGTCGCACTGAATAGCTCGTACGTAACAGAATGACTAAGCAGTTCTTAGCGTATTCAACAATGCCGTCAAATCGTCTAAATACTCTTTCAATACACATAATGCTTAACAAATATAATTCCGTTTCATATAAACAAGAAGAAAGAACCGTATAAACAATAATAATCATGCAACATGTAATATGTACACGCAGGTTGATCGGCCATGACAGGCCGTATTAGTCAAACAACTCACAAAGCATAATTATGATGATAACCCATAAACAACACGCTAAGTATGATCAATAAACACAGAAACTTACTTTTAGATGCACGCACACAATTAAATAACACCACTCTTTAAGAAATGAGGACAACTCTCCTGTGCTCCGCACTCTATGGATTCGTAGCAACAACTGACAATTCTTATGACGCACTTTCATCACACTCTAGCTTACTCCGTATTTCCTCAAGGGGGCAGTAACAGTCCATAGTCATTGAATAGTCCAAAACTCACTAAGAAGACCGTAATGCTATAGCTCTATTACCTCAGAGTGACTGAATGAAGAGCCCTTTGCAACAGCCGCCCCCAAATTTGCACAGTCAAATTTGCTCATTCAGAAGGGCTCGAAACTGTGTCCATATCTGGGAGTGCTGGTAGCTTAATGAGGCGTGCTACTGGTCTGACATAAGTTCTGTCCTTAATTCTAACCTCAGCAGTTCTGATTCGGCCGTCAACTCCAGGGAAAACATTAGTGATCCTTCCTACTGGCCAGAGAGCTCTAGGTAACTGTGGGTCCACAATCATGACGATCATGTCTGGTTGCACTTGGTCGGTTTCCCTCTGCCATTTACCACGGGTTTGTAGGTTAGGCAGGTAGTACTTTGTGAAGTGTGTCCAGAACTGATCAGCAAGTACCTGAGAGTGCCTCCACCTACGGCGGCTTAAGAGCTCTGTTTCATGATAAACAGTCTGCGGGAGTGAAGGGTCTAGCCGCCCCATGAGAAGAAGGTTTGGAGTCACTGGGTTGGGGTCAGCAATGTCTGTGGACACGTAACCCAGAGGCTTAGAATTCAGAATTCCTTCTATTTCGATGAGAACGGTGTTCAAGACTTCCTCTGTCATGCTTTGCCCTTGTAAAGTGGCATACAGGGCAGACTTGATAGATCTAATCTCACGTTCCCATACTCCTCCGAAATGGGGACTACTGGGAGGATTGAATCTGAATTGTATTTGCTGTTTGGCGAGCTCTGTCTGCAGGGTAGGACACAATGACTTAAAAGACTCTTGGAGCTCCCTTTCTCCCCCTTTAAAGTTTGTGCCTTGATCTGACAGTAACTCTGAAGGTTTTCCTCGGCGGGATGTGAAGCGTCTTAGAGCCATCAGAAACGAGTCAGTATCAAGGCTACTTAAGAGGTCGATGTGGACCGCACGTGTTGTCAAGCATTTAAACAAAATGCCCCAGCGTTTCTCACCTCGCCTACCTATTTTAACGGTAAAGGGGCCAAAACAGTCCATTCCTGTAGAGAAGAATGGTGGTTTGAATATCTGGAGTCTGGCTGGAGGGAGGTCTGCCATCTGAGGCACTGCAGGTTTAGCACGCCACCTTTGACATTCAGGACATGAGTGTTGTTGCCGTTTAACTGCTTCTCTTCCGCGTAAAATCCAATATTTACGTCGGATCTCTGCAAAGACCCGTTCCGAACCAGGGTGATGAAGCTCTTTGTCTATGTCCTGAATGAGAAGTTGGGTTATTTTGTGGGATGGATCTAGGACAATTGGGTGGATAACATCTGCATCCAGTTGTTGACTGCGGCGTAATCTCCCTCCAACTCGGATGAGTCCCACTGTGCTGTCATACTCAGGTGCCAACATTATGAGGCGGCTGGAGGACGGTACCGGTTTACCTGCAACTAGACAGTTGAAGTCCTCGGGAAAGCTATCAATTTGAACTTTCCTCAGAAGGTCTCTTTCTGCAGATTGATGATTCTCAGCTGATGGAGCCCCTTCTTTACCTGCCGCCCCGTGTCGTAGAAGTGCTGTGGCCTCAACTAAGGCTTTAAAGCTACTGAACTGTTGTGGGTCAGGCAAGCCCTGAACATCACCGACCATTACGTGACAACAGAAAGTAGACTTTTTCAATTCAGCAGAATTTTCAGATACCCTTATATCGGGGGTAATGGGCCAGTAGCAGGAGGACTGCCAGAGATAATCTGGTCCTTGTCTCCATGTTTTGTCTGTGGCTAGTTCCTTCAGAGTCTTCCCACGAGTAATGTAGTCAGCGGGGTTATTGGTAGATTCCACATACCGCCAGGTGTGTGCACTTGTAAGTTCCTGTATTTCGGCAATTCTGGTGCCTACGAATACTTTATAACGACAGGATTCCGACTGAAGCCATGTCAGAACTGTAGTGGAATCAGTCCAGAGTACAAAGGATTCAACGTTTAGAGTAAGCTCTTTAGCTAGTAATGAAGCTAACTGTGCACCGGTTAGAGCTGCACACAGTTCCAGTCTAGGCACAGACAGCTGGCGCTTAGGGGCTACTCTTGACCTGGCGGTGAGGAAAGCTACCTCAACATCTCCCTTTTGATCCTCCGTGCGCAAGTATGCTACGGACCCATATGCCCTTTCGGAGGCATCACTGAAGATATGTACTTGCTGACTACAGTTAAGGGAATCCAACTGAGAACTCACATAGCAGCGTGGCAGTGTGATTTGGGAAAGGTGTTGCAGTTCTCTTTGCCAATCATGCCATGTTTGAAGAATGTCAGTTGGCAGTAGTGGGTCATCCCACTCTCGCTGCTTAGCCCAGAGACTCTGTATAAGGATCTTGGCCCGAGTGATATAGGGAACAAGGAACCCAAGCGGGTCATACTGGCTCGCTACCACCTTGTATATATTTCTCATTGTGGGAGTTGTACAGTTGTCAAGGCGGTTTTGGTATCCAAGAGTATCAGACTGACACATCCATCGCAGTCCTAATGCGAGTTCTTGAGGATCTGATTCGGTCTGGTTAAGCCAAAGCTCACTGCTTTCTGATCTGGCTTTCTTAGGCAGATGATCGATGACATTAGGAAAGTTGCATGCCCACTGTCGTAGTTCAAATCCTCCTTCGTGACTGAGTGAGATACAGGTGTGCTCTCATATCTTGGTTCGATGAATACGGAGCGGCTTACGAATCTCTGGTCTGTACCGGTGGCATATTCGCTCTGTGGCTGATAAGTGAGAGGGGTCATCTCGGCTACCCTTTCACTATGAGGCTCCTGTAACTCTCTGGGATGAGGAACTGTATGTGCAGCTGGAGACTGTTGCTGATAGCGGGGGAGAGAAACCTCATAATCCTCTAACCAGGCTGGAGGCTGTATTCGACGCTTAGGACGCACATCAGCTGGTTGTCCTTCTCTGCTCTTCTGGTCTGGAAACATCTTCCAAAATCCACAGCAATTACCTCTCCGGCTCGAAGGACCAAATGTACTGTAGTTACTAATGTGGTTCGGGTTGAATTAATCACTGTGGTACGTCTGGTCAAAACGCAACGAAGATGCTTCTTGCTTCACAGAATATTTATTTGCATTAGCATATGCAAACCTGTAGGTGTTTGTGTGGTTCTACAAACAAGTAGAAAACAATAGCATATATCAGTACTTAACATTATAATAGCATAACAATACAATAAACAATAGCACAAATTAACAATATTAATAGTTAGAGAGACATTAGAACATATTGGAAATAATATTCTTCACTTTCAACACCTTATCCATAAGTTATCCAACTTTGGTCAGACCGGGTTTCGAACCCGCGGCCGTTTGCCCTAATGGCGTCGCACTGAATAGCTCGTACGTAACAGAATGACTAAGCAGTTCTTAGCGTATTCAACAATGCCGTCAAATCGTCTAAATACTCTTTCAATACACATAATGCTTAACAAATATAATTCCGTTTCATATAAACAAGAAGAAAGAACCGTATAAACAATAATAATCATGCAACATGTAATATGTACACGCAGGTTGATCGGCCATGACAGGCCGTATTAGTCAAACAACTCACAAAGCATAATTATGATGATAACCCATAAACAACACGCTAAGTATGATCAATAAACACAGAAACTTACTTTTAGATGCACGCACACAATTAAATAACACCACTCTTTAAGAAATGAGGACAACTCTCCTGTGCTCCGCACTCTATGGATTCGTAGCAACAACTGACAATTCTTATGACGCACTTTCATCACACTCTAGCTTACTCCGTATTTCCTCAAGGGGGCAGTAACAGTCCATAGTCATTGAATAGTCCAAAACTCACTAAGAAGACCGTAATGCTATAGCTCTATTACCTCAGAGTGACTGAATGAAGAGCCCTTTGCAACACTGCGAGTATAACGCGTTCCCTATCACTCTCGCTGCAAGGAAATACACTATTTTATTGTTATTAATGTATTCTTTTTGTATGATTGACATTTTTTTTCCCAATTAAAGCAGTCAAATGAACATGATCATGGCTGGTTGCCGCTCAACCAGCCAGCCGCTGCTGAGCTGCGAGTCTAATGTGTTCCCCGTCGCTCTGGCTGCAAGGAAATGGGACATTCTACTAGAAACATACATTATCTGTCCTTGACTTAGGGCCTTCAATGTTAGAAAAGGCTCCCATTATAGTACCACTTCATATTACAACAGGGTGATATCATGGTAATATCTACATTATTACCTAGGAAATTACATATAATTTCTGTTATTACCATGTCATTTCCTAGGTAATAATGTAGATATTAGCATACTACCGAGTCATAATATGATGTGGTACCACAGTTACTTTACATTGTGCTAGTCACTTAAATATCTGTTGATAGATACAAATGAAATATGTTTTTATATTGAAATGAAATTAGTTTATTGAATTAAAAAGATGTTTGGACTATATCAGTTGTCAGTTATATTCTAATGAATTAGGTCCTTATTATATGTCCTTGGCTGAACTTTACCGTAGTCTAATATTACATTGACATTAAAATTGTAATAATAATTTAAAATAGGAATGCTTATCAAAACTTAAATAACCAAAATCCATAAAGTCAGGCCCTGTCACAGCAACGTCAGTCCCGTCACGCCACGGTCAGTCCTGTCACACAGGAAATTATGATATAAAAATGTACTATTTGAAGAAATCTTAATGAATTAATCTCTTTAATGATGAAGTTGGGGGTATATATCCACTACTATGTTTTTGTAAAAATCTCCTATGTAAAGGTAGTTTTTTTTACAACAATATGAGTGCCTGGTGGGTATTCTGTGATTTTGTGTACTGCAGTTGACCGAAATGTTGCTTATATTTCTTACAGGGATTACAAAATCATGTTAGATACAATCAGGGATATGTGACCTATAAGAAAATGCTATTTGCGCCAAAGAAATTCATTAGGAAACCATTTTAACATATACAAATTTGTCTGTGACAGGGCCTGACATTTTAAGGGTGAAATGCATATAAAAATATATTTTATTTAAAAATAAAAACATGCTGAGATGGCACGATATTTGTTTCTTATAGTTTAACGTCCTCCATATGACTCAACATTTAGATTTAAGAATACAATCTTTTTTTTTCTCCCAAGATTTTTTAAGTGGAAATGTACATTTCTGGTAAAATGTCCCAAATACATTATTAGTATGGTTATATTCTTATGACTCTATTATTTTGTATGATTGACGTCGTAGGTTTTTTCCCCAATTCAAGCAGTCAAATGAACGTGATCACGACTGGTTGCATACTGATGCTTCGCTTAAACTCCGAGCACTCTCGCGGCTGCCTGACTGAGCGGCCAGTGGAAGCGGCAATAAGCGGCCAGTTGGGATCACGGTCATCTGAGCACTTTATTTAGGATAAACCTCCCTAAAATGTCAACAACTGTTGCCAGTAAGTTACTGTAATTAGAATTTACAGTAGCAAACTATTTAATTTACAGTTGCAAACTGTAGCTGTTTTACAGCCATATACTATAAAAAAAAAAGTCATTCATCAGTATACTACTGTAATTCATTAATTTTAATATAGATTTTAGTAGATTTTATAATTTTTATGTTGAATTCATTTAATTTAATTTTATTTTTACTCTACATAGGTACTACTGGCATTCAATTAAAACAGACACAATAATTACAAAATATCAAATACTTTATTTAAAACAATGCATGTATAACACTTAAAAATACAGTCTTCCACTGCTGGAACAGTGGATCTTCACCATTTCTCCTGTCTTAGGATGTTTTGCAGTGCATTATGTTGTATCCTCTGGATTTATCCTCACAAAGAATTTATAGGCAACAGAAACATAATAGAGAAAAAGACATGCAGCCAAAGAATACACAGTCATCTGCAAAAACCCAGGTGCTGCTCCAAAACGTGGCCACCACATTTGCTCACCATCCACTTTGTTAGTGACAGAAATATCTTCTCTGAAAAACAAGAAGTAGAAAAGGCACACTTTTAAAAGGAAAACCCCACACAGAATACACAAACTTTTCAAAACCATATTGTTCTCTTACCATGAACTATCAGTGGAGTGGTTAGCATGCTGGTCTTTCTTGATGCTTCATTGCAGTTAGCCTTTTTCACACTTCCGTGTTTCTGGCTTCCGGATTGGCGCTTACAGGGTAAACGTTTTTCCGGTGACAGCAGCGGCCGTACTGAACAAGAAGTTCGGGAATCAAAGTCTATTTTTACAAAATAGATACTATGATACTATGATATATACCGGTGTTTTACTCTAAAAATAGCAAACATTTATTCAAAAACTTTGTGTCAGCGTCTGGTCATCACAAATACTATGTTTATTTAATTATGAATGTTAGCACTTATAATACAGCACAGTTTTAAGTTTTGCCGTACTGTCTATTTGGTGCTGGCTGTGCATTATGACTCTTCACATAATTTTTTTTCGCGATTAATATTGTTATTATTATTATTATGAAAGTAATATTGTATTTTCTACTTGCTCTCCTTTGCATTATTAACTTTAGGGTGTAAATGTACGTTGCATAATGTGCCCAGGGATATACATAATAAAATAATATAATACTAATTAAGACATGACTCCGATTAATGGCTTTATTCCTTTTGGATCTGGATTACGTTGTTGTATTGAGTTTATGCATCATCCGGACTCAGAATTGTTTCATTTATTCTTGGGGAAATGTGCATTTGGATATAAACGCTGTCATAATTTTCCATGATGTAGTGATTCGAGGGAAATGACTGAGTAAATTGAGAAAATACGCTTAAATATACCGGAGATGGATAACAGAAACTATAGCTGGCGCTATGTTGCGCATATATTATATTGACGAGTACCGGTCTGAGTGCCCATATAAATTACAAACAAGTAAAATGTTGTTTCTTTGTTGATTATATAACAACTTGGAAAGCAGACAAAAAAGAAAAGGTAAAAGGCATTATTTGAGACAAGAGCATATTAATATAATAGGCACAGACTTGTAGCGGAACTGACTTTGCCCTGCGCTGACGTCACTTCCGATTTTTGTGAAAAAGGCTAGTTGCCTTTAACACACAAACACACACACAAAAAATGCAGTAAATCTTAGATTCCAATAATAATTATAACAAACTACTTGTAAAACTAGAAAGGCAGCTAACAGTTAGCCATATAACTTAACTTGTCTAACCTAGCTAACATAGGATTTTATTTTCTCAATAGGCTACTGGCCAACATTAACTACTAACACCTGAACAAAATTTCACATTAGTTAACCTAATGTTAATATAAGATAAACGTTGCTCGTTAAAAATTATTTTAATTCGGTAACAATTCAATAAGCTGACAAAAGCCGTTTGAAACGACAGCGCAGTTTACCATAGTAAAGTTTGTAACCGCCATGTTGACGGTTAAATATTACTAGGTTAAACTGGTGTGCAAAAATCTGACAAACACTCAGACAAACGTACATATATTTTTACTTTACTTGGTGGTCTTAATCTTTTGTAAGTTGCTCCGGAACTCTTCCACTCTCGCGGGTTCATCCCCGGGCAAACACCGCGGCACTGCCCTGCTGCTTCAGCGTCTTCCTCGGACACGAGTGGCGCGGTGCAGCGCGACTCCACAAAAGACAATGTAGAACCAATTAAATATACTATCTACAGTGGATGCTTACAGTAAAGTAATGCCCCGGTATATTTCTGACTTACAGATGTACTTCAAGCGCTCGCGCTGTGTCTGACACGAAGGACAAACGAATTTTCCAATCATTGCAAGCGATGTAACACATCCAGTGTAGTCCGTCCCAAGCTGTTGTGGCGTTGTAGACAAGGTGTAGGGCAAATCGTGTCAATCCAAATATATGTAGGATAGAGTAAATGAGGAAAATAAAACGACCTCAATAGACAGCCGCCAATGAGGCCGTTACAGCAAATACAGTAGTATACAGCAATTTTAAAAAATACAGTAAGTCTCGATATTTGCGGTCTGACATCACAGAAAATTCCCATAATGCAATGGTTATTACAGTTATTTACTGCAAAGGGGATTTGCAGTATTATACTGGGTGATATACAGTTAATAACTGTAGAAATTACAGAAATGTCTAACAGTGCGTGCAGTAGTGACAATAAGCGGCCAGTTGAGATCACGACCATTTGAACACTTTATTCATAATAAACCTCCATAAAATGTCGACAAATTAAATTACTAGATGAAATAATATATTTCCTTATAAAGAGAGTGGTAGAGCTGTATCATGGCTGGCTGACTGAAGTGGTCAGTAAAGCAGCCAGCCGGGATCACGGCCCCCTAGCATTTGAAATTCTTTTGTACTTGTTGGAATTGAATTGAATTGTATTGAATGTGTTGACATTGTTCAATAATAATAATAATAATAAAAGTCAGGATCATGGCCATTTAAACACGTTAATCGCTCTAAAATTCTCTAAAACATATGTAAAAGTAAAGAAGTGAACAGGTTCACAATAAGAAATTAATTTCTTATTTCACAACGTGACCCGTCAGTGGCAGCTCCTGCCAGCCAGCTGAAGGTTGAACCCCCGCTCAAAAAAAATCCCACAGTACACCACCAAACTAAATAAACAAATAAATAAATAAATAAATAAATAAATAAATGTTCCCCCCAATAATTAAACTATGCATCGTCAGAGTTGATATTTTGGATTTATTTATGATCAGACTGCACTTAACATTTTCTGATAATCATGCTCAGTGGAGTTAATGAGGTTTTTGAAGATTGACTGACAAGGATCTGTGTTTTGTTCCGTCAGAATGGGCGCACCTGAGGCAGTAAATTAATCGCAGTTTATTGTAGCATTATGGCGCTATTTTCTTGTTGTTTAATACATTTGGCCAAAATCCCATGCTATAACCACAATGCATGGGATATTTAACCCTTTAACTTTCACCCCTAAAAGCAGCTAATGAAAAATTATTTAACATTAAATTCATAAAATACATAAAATATATTTATGACGGGACATGGCGAGGCTCTGGCATGACAGCCGTGGCTTGGCAAGGCTTTGACAGGACAGCCATAGTTTTGTGAGCCTCTATGATAGCAGCCAAGTCATGAGAGGCTCTGTTAGGAGCGCAGCTGTGTCTTGACTTGACTCAGAAAGGTCTGCCGTGACTTGACTTGACTCAAGGAGATCTGCCATGACTTGACTTGACTCAGGGAGGTCTGCCATGATTTGACTTGACTCAGGAAGTTTTACTGAGACTTGACTTGACTCAGGAAAATCAGCAGTGACTTGACTCGACTCGTGAAGAACAGCAGTGACTTGACCTGGCTCGTGAAGACCAGTTGTGACTTGATTTGGCTCAGGAACAACAGTAGTAACTTGACTTGGCTCATGAAGATCAGCTGTGGTTTGACTTGAATCTTGAAGATCAGCTGTGGCTTGACTTAACATAGAAAACACAGCTGTAACTTGACTTGACTCGGGAACCTCGGCTGTAACTTGACTTGATTCAGGAACAACAGCTGTAACTTGACTTGATTCAGGAACAACAGCTGTAACTTGGCTTGACTCAGGAACAACAGCTGTAACTTGACTTGATTCAGGAACAACAGCTGTAACTTGGCTTGACTCAGGAACAACAGCTGTAACTTGACGTGGCTCAGGAACAACAGCTGTAACTTGACTTGGCCTCAGAGGATCAGCCATCACTTCATTTGCTTTGGGTATGGCAGACATGACAAGACGAGATTCAGATGAGATGACCTTGGCATGATGATGCTCTGGCGTGGCAGCCATCTTGGCCAGGGACTCAGATGGGGTGGCCATCTCGTGAACTTTCTCTGGGATGGCGGCTATCTTGTGGACTGGCTTGGGGATGGCGGCCATCTTGTGAACTGGCTTGGGGATGGCGGCCATGACAGGTGCAGACTCTGAAGCAGACGTGATGAGTGCAGGCCCTGGAGCGGCAGGCATGGCGTGAGCAGGCTTTGAAGCAGCAGGCATGGCGTGAGCAGGCTTTGGCTTGGCGGACATGACGTGAATAGGATTTGGTTCGGTAGGCATAACGTGAACAGGCTTGGCTTGGCAGTTTTGGTGTGAGAGGGCTCTGGCATGATGTTAACAATTCTGGACATAACATGTAAGCACTTGGGCGTGGCAGATACTGGAGGATGGCAGGGTTTCTCATCAGCGATCCCCACAGTAAATGCAGAACCACTCAGGCAAGGCAAAGTCTATGTAACATACGAGAGACCAGTGACGGTGATGACCTGGCATCCTACTTGAAATGTCCTTACTCAATCCAAAGTAAAAAATGTCCTTAAGGAAACTTTCCTTAAAGTCCACCAAGTGATATAGTTCACAAAAGTCAATGACATATTCCTCAATAGGCCGGTTACCTTGACGGAGTCGAACAAGACAATCTGCCGGATTCATTGTGATCTGTGTTCCAAAAGCTGCTGGATCTGTGGTAGGCAAAGTATTCTGTAACGGGACTTGACAAAAGCGTGAATAGATCCCCGTGCAAGCTTTATTGTACAGATCGTGGTCAAGACAGGCAGGGTCAGAACACCAGCAAACAGTACATCCAAGGGTAAGACAAAAGTGTAATCCAAAACACTAGCGTGGGTCAAGGCAGGCAGCGATACAATCATAAAAGCAGTAAGAGTAAGCAGTCCAAGGTCGAAATCCAAGAGAGCAGTTCAAAGTAACAAATAAACAAAGCAAAGAACTAGGCAAAAACTATGGCAAAGAAAGAAGGCAAAAACTGTGGCAATAAAACAAAACAATGACCATGGAAATAATGAAACAGGGGTCTGATCATGGGCATCACTGCATGTACAAGCATTACAGCAATAAATATTATGTATATAGCAGTCAAAACATCTTTTTTTCCAGCTTTAAAAATAGCATTAACGTGTAACAAGACTTCATTTTGAGAGACTATTCTCAGAGGCAACATTAAGTGATTTCCAAAATCTAAACTGTAACAACAAAATCTGAACTGTAACAAGAAAGGTTTTCAAAAATGACCAAAAATGAAAGAAACTCCTCTACACTGGAGAAAAATGCAATGCTAATCAACATCCTTTATCACTATATAAAATAATGATTTCGCCTCATTCTGGGATGTGAAATTACGTCAGATCACAAAAGGAAGTTATTTCAAACACTCTACGATGTTATTAAATGAATTTGAAACAAAAAATATCATTAAAATGTTCTCAATAGACAACAGGTTTGTAAACAGACTCAAACCCATGCACGTGTTCTACTGAGGTAAATTTGAACGCACAGACTTATTTTTTCATACGTTTGCTGCACTGTACAGCCCTGGTGCATCACCCTAGTTATCTTTAGTTATCACCCTAGTCAGAAGGTGTGTGCGGCTTGAAGTTGCGCTGTGCACACCGACTGGAGTATGACATTAAAGTACCGCAAGAGCGTTTTGAAAGCATGCAGCGCTGTCTGCGCTCTATAGCTCATGTGGTACCTTGATTTTAAACACAGATCTTTCTGCGCAGTGCCGCTTCCAGTCGAACGGAAGGCGGGGCCCTAGGCAACCGCCTGTATCGCCTGTTGGACGGGCCGGCACTGATTGCGCCTGCTGCACCCATGGAACTACAGCAAAGTTCCTTGATTGATGCCGAAATGAGAGTATAGTTCCTAGCCATATCGACGTAGAAAATCGCAACTTTTCATTTTTCGTCCATCTCTGTACACAATGTAACTACAGAAGAGTCAAGTTTTAAATAGGAAAAATATTGAAACTCTTCGGTCATTTTTGAGTGAGATGCTAATAGTCTAATCAGATTCAATGATCTATGCTAAGCTATGCTAAAAGTGATCAAGAGATCAGCTGAATGGATTCAAAAACGGTAAAACTCAACTGTTTAACTCTAGGGGAGTTGGAAAATGAGCCTATTTTCAAAAAAAAAAAAAAAAAGTGGAGTGTTCCTTTAAAGGTACATATTTGCACTTAAACTGTACATATTAGAACCTAATAGGTACAAAAGTGTACTTTTTGACAGTGACAGCTTTTGTACCTTTATTTCTGAGAGTTTATCGTTACATCTATTAACTTTAGTTTGTCAAAATATTACACCCTTTTGTGCTTACTAAGTCCTTCTCTATGATTTAGCAGCTTCCACTGTGGTTTAGACAGCATAAATTAGCAGAACAACATATTCAGTAGTACATTAACCATGCAATCCTTGCTGTCGTTTACATCCGAGTATCACCAATATGGCCGCGTATCAGAGTAACTGACCAAATCATGACGTAAGTTTTTGGATCTGATTTTTGCATTTGCATATGTAAAACCCAGCTCAAATGTCTGATCCATTACAATCATTCTCAGTGCTCTTGATATAATGTATAAATAATTACACGTATATATTGCTCTTCCACATTATTACAGTTCAGTTTAAACTATAGACTGGATTGTTGACTGACATTCCTATAGAGAAAGAGAAAAACGAAAAACACCGCTTTAATAAAACATCTTTTGTCTTCTATTTTAACTCCCAAAACTTACTAAATAAAAATAAATTAATAAATAACATTAATCAGTTAAAGAGATTTGAGAAATTTTACCACTATATGAAAGTACAAACTAATACGTTTTCATCAAAGTTCTAAGTTATCAACAAACATCTACATATTTTTCATAGTGAAAATACACAAGAAAGACATGTGACAATGCATTTTGCTGATATGAATTCATCTGTAGTCACAAATCATCAAAGACCGCACTTACTGTTTTCATTGGTGAACTTTGCTTTGTGCATTTGGGAGGTGTTCTCTGCAAAAAATTACATATTAACATATTTGACTAAAGTCTCTAACAAGGTTTGGTGTACAGTAGAAGTAAGCTTTATTATAGAGCTTTCAAACAAAATGAAAAAAAAAAAAAAAATACTATGAGCAGGAAACCTACCATAGACAGGCTCATGGATGTTAATTTCTTGACCTGTAAACATGGTTAAATGATTCAGAGCTTTTATGTGCTTGTTTTTTTTTTAAATCAGCTAAACTAATTATATAATATGTCATGTCATAAATCTTTATATTTTGTAAAGTTCTGTTATGCTATACATATGAACTGTCAAAAATTATGTATGTATATATACATTTTACAACTTCACTATTTACAGATTATTTACAACATCAATATTCAACATTAAAAATAATTAACTTTTCAAGATGAGTTGATTACATAAAAAGTAACGATGAAATCTAATTTTAAAGTGATACTTACGTTTGAAAAATTTACATGCGATGATGAGAAGCACAAGTAGCAAAACTAGCACTGCTGCTCCTCCTGCTGCTCCAGCTGTGATCGGCCAAATCAGAGAATCCACTGAAACAACAGCTGCTTCTGAGGAATGTTAATTCATGTTAGACAATGACAGTCAACTTTTTTAAAGCACATTTCAAGCAGTAGATGCACATTAAGACGAACTATTCTCATTTACCTTTGTATAGTTCAATCCTCTTATAGGCTAAGAGACAGCCGGTCTCTCTGAACAGTAAGCAGTGATAGTCACCTAAATCAGACTGCTGCACATTACGGATTTGGATGGAGAAGTTCAACAATTCAGATTCTGGTAATTTTGGGAATGTCTCAATCCGTCCATGTCGGTTATCCCAGAATTTTGCCTCACCATTCAGACTGATCTCCACAATGTATATGTTTGTTGAATTGAGGTGAGTCCACACCACGCAGGTTTCATTTGTCTGGTTTGAATTCAAGAAGTCTGATTCAAAGGAACAGGGCATCAGGACTTCAGATTGAAGCTCAGTGGATAATTTTACATTGCTGATTAGACCTCCTCGACATGCATTCAAACCTGTGAAAACCACAGCTTATAACCAGCTTATTCCACCAACATCTACAACGTCAACAGTACTTTCATTTGTACCTGGTGTGTGGGTTGATCAGTTTTCTCAGAAATGAATATACAATCACATCTTTGTCTACACACACACACACACACACACACATACACTATATATAATATAATAAATATAATATAACATAATATAATATAATAATATCATATCATATCATATCATATCATATCATATAATAATATAATATAATAAATATAATATAATATAATTTCACTGAACAGTTCAAAGCTGGTAAGCCATTGCTTAAAATCATAGAATCTAGATAAAAAGACAGATTACTAAAAACTTGAACAAAAACAAAACAATGTAAATTTGTCATGTAATAAATAGAATAAATTTCAATGCTTATAGGTCAAACTTTATATTGATATATTTAGTGAATTAACTAAAATGTACAATTTAGTAATTATATATGCTTACTTTTTTTAAAATCAAAGTAATTGTTTGTAGCTTACCATGTATAAATTGAAAATTAAAAATAAGCAGTCCTAAAATCCAGTAGATAAAGTAACTGTTCACACATGGCATGTTTCAGAAGAGCAGCTACAGGTTGTATTGAGCAGCTATAGGTTGTGTTGTCGTGTCGTCTTTGCATACACCCCACTATAAGACTAGGGTCTCTTTCTCTCTCTCTCTCTCTCTCTCTCTCTCTCTCACTGCTGAATGGTAATACAGCCAAGTTTATAAACAGTAGCAAAAGTATGTACATTTATGGTTTATGGTGACCCACCTCAACTGATGTCAGTTTATTTGTTTATAATATTCTGAAAAAGCACATTTGTGATTCTGATTCACACTGTAGAACTCTTAATAACTATAATAATAAGCATGACATTTCCGCTTTCAGACAGAGTAATTATTATGCAATCTGCAATCTACATGAGGGGCAAAAACAAATACATAAACCAAAAGCATTTACTTCATGAAGCCCTCTGTGTGTTAACCGCTGCAGTTCACAGCCTCAATTATAGTGGTAAATTCCTCTATTTGACTATCAGACAGTCTAAAAAAACAAAGAAAACTGAAACTGTATTCCAATTGTATTGAAAGTCTTATATGTGAGATTGTTATAATGAATCAGACTAAATGTCATTTGTAAGTTGGTTTGTGTGTCTGCTACATGAATAAATGTGAATGTAACATGTAAACGTATTTGTAAACTGATGATGAGTTA
This sequence comes from Cirrhinus mrigala, assembly GCA_036247105.1. Classification (NCBI taxonomy): domain Eukaryota; kingdom Metazoa; phylum Chordata; class Actinopteri; order Cypriniformes; family Cyprinidae; genus Cirrhinus; species Cirrhinus mrigala. The sequence goes on along the minus strand of CM070011.1, from coordinate 21,615,326 downwards.
CTTTATACTATGTTCAGAAACAAAATGAAAAGACTAATGGAGGCATTTCAATAACTAGTCAGGCGCTTAAAGGGATGTGGTTTTGAGGTAATGCTATAAGGTCTGTGGGGTTCAAATCGCTCAAAATTGAAAGTTACTCAGATGTGTTGCTTTAGCATTTACCTCAGTATTACTTACTAAACTGTGCCGTTTTAATTTTTAGTTGATGAAATGGTTGCTGAAGTAACATTGCAGCAAATGAAACTGCAGACTTGAGTACAGAATACTGCTGGTTACAGTTTATGCACTTTTACACCATAATCTTCCTGTCACAAAAAAGTTATTAGCAGGGTGCAGGGTGTTTACAGTGCAGCTTGCAAGTTTGTGAACCCTTCTGAATTTTTTATATATCTGCATAAATATAACCCAAAAGATAATCAGATTTTAACACAAGTCTTGAAAGTTGACAAAGAGAATCCAATTAAACTAATAAAATGAAAATATACTTTGTAATTTTATTTATTCAGAATTTTTTTTTAATATTACAATGCCTTTGCCATCCAAAAACTTGCCTACACACTCTAGCCACATGAGGCCATTTTCATGCACCATGAGGAACCCAGGGCCCACTGCACCAGCATAAGGTCTGCCAGGGGCTCTGAGGATTTGGGGGGGGGGGGGGACTTCCCATAAGCATTAAGGGACCCCCCATAAAACCAAAAAAAAATATACTTGGGGGGTCCCCTGGTTTTTCAATAAAAACCTAATACTTTAAACATTAAAATAGTGAAAATGAAATGAAAAGATTCAATTGCTGTATTAAATTTAGACCTGCTTACGTTAAATCCTATAACGTTTGGTGGTGGCTAAAGCAAAGAGGCTCCTAATATTTAAAGAAACATCGACCAGAATAGGTTGTTTTCTTGATATAATGTATAACTAATTACACATATATATTGCTCTTCCACATTATTACAGTCCATAATAAAATTTTTAAGTATAGATTGGATTGATGACTGACATCCCTATAGAAAAAAGAGAAAAACGAAAAACAAAGCTTTAATAAAACATCTTTTGTTTTCTATTTTAACTTCTCATTCTTCTGACTGTGTAAATACTTAATCATAAACTAAATAAATGAAAATCACTAAATAACATTAATCAGTTTGATAGGTGTTAATTTTCCCACTATATCAGTACAAACTAGTACAGTAGGTTTTCGTCAAAGTTATTTTCCAAGTTATCAGCAAACATCTACAAATTTTTCATAGTGAAATTACACAAGAAAGACATGACAATGCATACTGCTGATATGATTTCATCTGTAGTCACAAATCATCAAAGATCATACTTACTGTTTTCATTGGCGAAGTTTGCTTTGTGGATTTGGGAGGTGTTCTCTGCAAAAATTTAACAGAAACATATTTGACCAAAGTCTCTGACAAAGTTTGGTGTACAGTAGAAGTAAGCCATACTGTAATGCTTTCAAACAAAAACAACTATTATGAGTAGGAAACTTACCATAGGCAGGCTCATGAAAGTTATTTTGTTGACCTGTAACACCATGGTTAAATGATTCAGAAACATTTATGTGCTTGTTTGTTGAAATCAGCAAACTAAGTTGATAATATGTCATGTCATAAATCTTTATATTTCTTAAAGCTCTGTCTTTCTATACAGACTGACTGTGTCAAGAATTATGTATTGTAACGACTGGCTGTTGTTCGTAGAACGTGGGCTAACCGGAGCTAAACTGCACTATTAAACTTTCTCTAAGCTAGTTGCCAGCAGGGTGCTAGCACCTACACGCACTTTAACGTTGTTAATAAAACGCGAGCACTCGTGTCCCATACACCGCACGACTCTGAGTGTCTCTGTAAGCAAGTGCACCGACAGAATAATCCAGCAGAAGGCAGTACTGTCGTCTTACATCTTTTAATTAGAACACACAGTAAGAACATCCACATGCAAGGCCATATCAACAAGTCCCTCCCCTACACATCTCTCTCCATGACGGTAACAGTTACAATTTTTTATATAACAGTGCTGCAAATGAACCAAACCCACCCAAACTGACTTAAGCATAAACACAAATAACATAACTAATGCCAAAACCTAACTGTCTTGCTTAAATAACGCAAAAATAAGTAAACTCTAAAGAATTACCCATAATGCACCCGGCTGCTAGCACTGACTGCCGGGTCATTACATAACCCCCCCCCCCAAGAGGGTTAGTGTCCCCACAACCCTAATCTCCCACAACAAAATCCAGCAAATGTCCTGGCCGGCGACGAACACGCTTCGGCCTTCCTGATGTTCTACCCCCAGCGCCAGGCTCAGTCCTGAGTCCGTCATTGTCCGTTTCGGCGCTGGGAGTGGATGGTGGAGAGCTGCTCTGGCTTCCACCAGTCTCTTGTTCTGGGGCTAGTGGGTGGTACGGTACCAACCGGTCCTTATGAAGCACCACCCGTCTACCCCGTCCAGGCATTCGGACCCGGAAGACCACCTCCGAAATTTGGTCCAGAATCTCTCCAGGTCCCTGCCAATGATGAGTTAGTTTGGGCGACAACCCCCGCTTCCTTTGGGGGCAAAACACCCACACTTTGTCCCCTGGCCCCAGGGTAGGCCCGTGGGCCCGGGTGTCGTACGCCCGCTTCTGGCGGGCTCCAGCTTCCTCTAGGGCCTCCCTGGCCAGTTGATGGACGGTGCTCAGACGCTCTTTCAACCACCTAAAGTAGTCCAGTTCTGGCCCACCAGCAATCTCCGGCTCGGGGGGCGAGCCGAACACCAAGTCCACCGGTGTGCGGAGCTCCCTCCCAAACATTAGCGCCGCCGGTGTGCACTGACTCGACTCCTGTACTGCTGTTCTATACGCCCACAGGACCAGGGGCAGATGCTGGTCCCAGTCTCTCTGGTGCTGACTGGTTAAGATGGCAAGTTGGGTGGCCAGGGTGCGGTTGAAACGTTCAACCAGTCCATCGCTTTGAGGGTGGAGGGGAGTGGTTCTTGTCTTCTTCACCCCCAACCGCTGGCACACCTCACTGAACAACCGACTCTCAAAGTTCCGCCCTTGGTCACTATGAAGTTCGTCCGGCACCCCAAACCGGGTGAACATCTCGTCCACTAGTCGCTGTGCTGACGTGGAAGCACTCTGATCTGGAACCGCATATGCCTCTGGCCACTTTGTAAAATAGTCCATAGCAACCAGGACAAAGCGGTTGCCAGCCTCGGTGACGGGGAAAGGACCCAAGATGTCCACCCCGATCCTTTCTATGGGTGCCCCGACTAGGTACTGCTGCAATGGCGCGTGAGAGCGTTGGCTGGGTCCTTTCTGTGCCGTGCAGACATCGCAGCAGTGAACATGCAGCTCTGCGTCCTGCCGACACCCTGGCCAGTAGAACCGCTGCCGCAGCCGCCGCACTGTCTTGGCATTCCCGAAATGGCCAGATCCAGCTGCCCCATGAACCCAACGGAGGACCTCTGACCGCAGAGCGTGCGGAACCAGGAGTTGCAGACAGTCGATTCCCCTCCCCGGTGCTTGCCACCGTCTGTAGATCATGCCGTTGTGGAGCTCCAGGCTGCCCCACTGAGAGTGAAACGACTTGATCTCGGGGCCCTGGGAGGACACGGCTGGCCAGTCCGGACGTGTTTGGGTCTCCAGCCAGCCCCTTACCTTTCCCAGCACTCGATCATTCGCCTGCTGTTGCCTCAGCTGCTCGGTGGTAAATGGCTCCACATCTCCTTCACTGTCACCCGGCCCTGCCGATGCTGACGATGGCCCCAGACCTCGTTCTTCCTGGTGACTGCAATACCGACACTCGTCAGCGAGGCATGGACGCCTGGAGAGGGCGTCAGCGTTGGCATGCTGCCGCCCTGGTCGGTGCTGAACCTCGAAGTCATACTCTTGGAGGATCTCCAGCCACCTTGCCACCTGGCCCTCTGGTTGGCGGAAGTTTAACATCCAGGTAAGACTAGCGTGGTCAGTCCGAAGTGTGAACCTGGTGCCCAGGAGGTAGGGTCTGAAGTGACGGACTGCCAGGATCACCGCTAGCAACTCCCGCCGGGTGACACAATAGTTTCTTTCTGGTCGACTGAGGCTGCAGCTATAATAGGCCACCACTCGCTCTCCCGTCTCCCCCCTTTGGGAGAGTACGGCCCCGACCCCCACATTACTAGCGTCAGTGTCCACAAGGAAAGGTTGGTTGGGGTCAGGGTAGGCCAGCACAGGTGCGTCGATGAGAGCGGCTTTTAGCTGCTGGAAGGCTGCTGCACAGGCCTCAGACCACCCAAACCGCCGGCCCTTATTTGTCAGCTGATGTAAGGGGCTGGCAATGGTTGCAAAGTCTCTGACGAACCTTCTATAATAAGAGGCTAGGCCCAGGAAGCTCCGCAGCTCAGTGATGTTGGTTGGTGGGGGCCAGCTCCTTACCGCGGCCACCTTTGCTGGGTCGGTAGCCACCCCACTCTCGCTAACCACGTGTCCCAGAAACTGTGTCTGGCGGGTGAGCAGGTTACACTTGGCCGGGTTCAACCGCAACCCGGCGCTACGGATGGCTGTCAGGACCTCCCGTAAGTTGTGGACAGCCTGGTCAAAGTCTCTGGCATGGACCAACAAATCGTCCAAGTAGACCACACAGCGGGTGCGGGGAATGTCTTTTAGGACCCGCTCCATCAGCCTCTCAAAGGTGGCTGGGGCGTTACACAGTCCAAAGGGCATCACCTTAAACTGCCACAGTCCTTGCCCTATGGTAAATGCAGTTTTGGGCCGGGCCTCTGACGCCAGTTCTACTTGCCAATACCCGCTGCGCAAGTCCAAAGAGCTGAACCAACAGGATCCAGCTACATAATCCAATGCATCATCAATGCGCGGCAGCGGGTATGAATCCTTACGGGTGACTGCATTTAGTCGGCGGAAATCCACGCAGGGGCGCCACCCCCCCGTTTTCTTCCGCACCATAACCATGGGCGCGGCCCAGGGACTGTCCGAAGGCTCAATAATGCCATTAGCTGCCATATCTCGAATCATTTCTTCGGCAGCTTGACGCTTTGCAAGAGGCAGTCTGTGGGGGCGCAAGCGAATGGGGGCAGCATGGCCAGTGTCAATGTGATGTTGCACTAGAGCTGTCCTGGTACAGTCCTCCTCTCGGGCTGCAAAAATGTCCACAAAGTCTCTCAAAAGGCGTTGTAGTTGCTCCTGCTGTGGTGCGCTCAGATGCTCACCACTTCGACGCCCCAATTCCTCAACAGCTGCAACAGTCTCAGGTGATGGGTGGGCGAGTAGAACATGCGGTGATAGTGGCTGGGATGCGCTGGTCTGTGCTGCAATACTTCCCTGGGACTCCCCCTGAGTCTCTGCAGCTCTCGAGCGGCGGCTGGGGGCCAGTGGGCAGGGGTGTCCAGGCGGCGACTGCGGGGCGGCAGGCTCTCCATGATGGCTCCAGTCCGACCGCAGTGGCACAGTCTCATTACCGAGGCAGAGTACGGCCCCCGGCACATCGACACATGCTCCCCAGTGAGCCAACAAGTCCAAGCCAACAATGCACTCATCTCTGATGTCAGCGAGCCAGAACTCGTGGCTCGTCTGGCTCGTCCCCACCACCACAGACAACAGTTTCTTTCCAGGCATTACTGTCCTTTCGCCTGTGACAGTGAGCAGTTCGGTATTGGTGGGGGTCCAGTCCTCAGGAAGAGGACCAGCTGTTCCTGGCAACAGTCCTTTTCGTAGCAAGCAAATGGTGGACCCCGTATCCACCAGGGCACTGCAGGGCTGCCCATCAACAACATAGTCCAAGTACAGTCCTCTGGCAAGCCCGCAGCGCCCCACTGTAGGACAGTCATTGTGGAGGGGTGCCAAAAAACGGGGTGAGGGTCCCCTCACTGCCTCACTCCGAGGTCGTTTCCCGGGGATGATGTCGTACGGGGCAGGGGACTCGGGGCAGGGCAGTCCCTGGCAAAGTGCCCTGGTTCTCCACAGCGGAAGCAGCGGTCTAGTCTTGACCTCCGTCGGGGAGTTAACGCTGGTTGGGCGCGGCTGACCTCCTCCTCCTCAGGCTGGACCCCGTCCACCCCTCGTTCGGCTGCTCTCGTCAGCTGGCGCTGGAGTGGAGATCGACCTGTCACTGGCCCAGCCTGTAGCACCTCCTCGGCCCGCTCAGCCTCCCTCAGTGCCTCACTCAGATCTCGAGGTGACAACAGGCGGACATGCTGGCGGAGACGCTCAGGTGTAAGGCCCCGCAGGAAAGCATGGAGGCTTAGCTCCTCCCTTGCTGCTGCCGGGAAGGTAGGGTAGCCTTTCCGGGCATAGACCCGGATGTCAGCTGCGAATGCACCCACGCTCTCTCCTTCACGCCGGCGTCGGTTTGTCAGCTCCTCTCTGCTTTGCTCTGCCGAGGTTCTCTGTCCGAAGCTGCGGTTGAGAGCAGCGGTGAGGGCCTGGAGATCACGCCGCTCTTCAGGAGACAGATCAATGAGTACCTGAAGCGCGGGACCCTCCAATGCAAGGGCCAAGTGTGTTGCGGCCTCCTCACAGCTCCATCCATCGTGGAGGGCAGCCAGGTCTACCTGTGCAAGGTAGGGCTCCAGAGGCGTCAACCCGCTATATCGTGGCAGCTTGGCAGGTGATCGTGTGAGGAGGCCCGGCCGGCTGTTGATTTGGAGTGTCGTTGTGGCGGCTGGAGTTTCGTTCTGCCCGTGACCAGAAGAACGGTACACTGGCCGGGGAACACTGGCACCATCAGGCCAGTGCGGAGCCCTGCCCTGCGTTGTCTCACTTGTCAGGCGCTCTAGCATGATGCTGTTCTCTCGGATGGCACGCTCTAATTCGACTATACTTTGCTCCATAATGGCGTCTTCTAAACAGCCTGGATCCCACTTCTGACACCACTGTAACGACTGGCTGTTGTTCGTAGAACGTGGGCTAACCGGAGCTAAACTGCACTATTAAACTTTCTCTAAGCTAGTTGCCAGCAGGGTGCTAGCACCTACACGCACTTTAACGTTGTTAATAAAACGCGAGCACTCGTGTCCCATACACCGCACGACTCTGAGTGTCTCTGTAAGCAAGTGCACCGACAGAATAATCCAGCAGAAGGCAGTACTGTCGTCTTACATCTTTTAATTAGAACACACAGTAAGAACATCCACATGCAAGGCCATATCAACAAGTCCCTCCCCTACACATCTCTCTCCATGACGGTAACAGTTACACTTTTTATATAACAGTGCTGCAAATGAACCAAACCCACCCAAACTGACTTAAGCATAAACACAAATAACATAACTAATGCCAAAACCTAACTGTCTTGCTTAAATAACGCAAAAATAAGTAAACTCTAAAGAATTACCCATAATGCACCCGGCTGCTAGCACTGACTGCCGGGTCATTACAGTATGTATATATACATTTTACAACATCAATATTAACATTAAAGATAATTAGCTCTTCAAGATGAGCTAATTACTTGAAAAGTAAAGATAATCATATGAAATCTAATTTTAAAGTGACACTTACGTTTGAAGAATTTACATGCAACGATGGCAAGCACAAGTAGCAAAACTAGCACTGCTGCTCCAGCTGTGATCGGCCAAATCAGAGAATCCATTGAAACAAGAGCTGCTTCTGAGGAATGTTAATTCATGTTAGAGAATAACAGTCAGTAATTTCAAGCAGTAGTTGCTCATTAAAACTTTTACCAGCAATATTCTCATTTACCGTTGTATAGTTCAATCCTCCTATAGGCTAAGAGACAGCCGGTCTCTCTGAACAGTAAGCAGTGATAGTCACCTAAATCAGACTGCTGCACATTACGGATTTGGATGGAGAAGTTCAACAATTCAGATTCTGGTAATTTTGGGAATGTCTTAATCCGTCCACGTCGGTTATTCCAGAATTTTGCCTCACCATTCAGACTGATCTCCACAATGTATATGTTTGTTGAATTGAGGTGAGTCCACACCACGCAAGTTTCATTTGTCTGGTTTGAATTCAAGAAGTCTGATTCAAAGGAACAGGGCAGCAGGACTTCAGATTGAAGCTCAGTGGGTAATTTTACATTGCTGATTAGATCTCCTCGACATACATTTAAACCTGTGAAAACAAAAATTTAGTACCACCAGCATCCTCAATGTCTACTTTCATTTGTGCCTGGTGTGTGGGTTGATCAATTTCTCATAAATAAATATAAATAAATGAATTTACAATCATGTCATTGTCTCCCTCTCTCTCTCTCTCTCTCTCTCTCTCTCTCTCTCTCTCTATATTGCACTGAACATTTCAAAGCTGTTAGAATCAAAGAATCCAGATGAATACTAAAAACTTGAACAAATAAAAAACTAAATAGGATAAATTTCAGTATTTATAGATCAAACTTTATATTAATATATATTTATTGAATAAACTAAACTTACAATTTAGTAATTAAATATGCTTGCTTTTTTTTAAATCAAAATAATTGTTTGTATCTTACCATGTATAAATTGAACACCAAAAATAAGCAGTCCTAAAATCCAGTAGATAAAGTACCTGTTCACACACAGCATGTTTCAGAAGAGCAGCTGTAACTTGTGTTGTCGTCTTTGCATACACCCACTATAAGACTATGCACTATGTCTCTCTTTTGATACCATTCTTGGGGGTCCTTTGCTGCTTACAGGTTGTGAATGGTACTACAGCCAAGTTTATAAACACTAAAAAAAAAAAAAAATGTATATATATATTTAGTAACCCTCTGTGTGTTACTAAATGCTGCAGTTTAGAGCCTCGATTGTAGAGGTAAATTCCGCTATTTGACTATCAGACAATCTAGAATAACAAACAAGACTGAAATTGTGTTCCAATTGTATTGGAAGTCTTATATGTAAGTTATATGTGCTATATGTGATTATTATTATAAAACAGACTCAATATAGAAAGTATTGTTGGCTCATTATGATCAATTGCTTTTTTCTTTCTCATCTGTAATTTAAATTTAAGTAAGTTAATTTGTCGGTTTGTGAGAATGTCTGCTACATGAATAAATGTGAATGTATAATGTAAATGTATTTGTAAACTGATGGTGAGCTACTTTATACTATGTTCAGGCACAAAATTAAAAGACTAATAGAGGCATTTCAATAACTAGTCATACACTTAACAGGATGTGGTATTGAGGTAATGCTTTTATAAATAGTCTAAAAGTTCTGCTGGGTTCAAATCGCTCAACACTATTAGTTACTCAGATGTACTGTTTTAGCATTTACCTCAATATTAAATAACTTACTTTTTCCTCTGTGCTGTTTTACTCTCTCCTTGACACCAACATCTTCCTGTGACAGAAAATACATGAACATTACATGGTATCCATGATGTTACTGTGTTTGTGTGAACAACCCTGTGAGTAAATTCATCTGTAAAGTTCTGTATGTAAACAGTGTGTCAGACTGTTCAAGGTAGGGAAGCCCGAAATTTCTGAAACGGAAATTTTGAAATGGCATTATTTTTCCTCTACTATGGAAGTAAATGGCATTTCAATTTTGGGTGAACTGTCCCTTTAAGGTGGGGCTTTGCAAAGGAGAATTTGCATGTACATCTATAAAGCAATTCTGTCTGAATGTTAATTCCAGATATCTGTATTGAAATTCTTCCCAGTCACAACGCTAATTGCAGAAATCTCCAAAAGAAGATCTTCCTAGTCAAAAATCAGGTTGAGATATCCATAATTACATTTCAGATGTCCTTAAATTAGATTTGACTAGGAAGAATTCCAGTTCCAATTATATCTTAAGTTTTGGCTAGTCAAAAATCTAGTCCAAGATTTTAAAGGGTTAGTTCACCCAAAAATGAAAATTAGCCCATGATTTACTCACCCTCAAGGCATCCTAGGTGCATATGGCTTTTTTCTTTCAGACGAATCTAATTGGAGTAACATTAAATTTTGTTTTGGCTCTTCCAAGCTGTATATTGGCAGTGGGCAGTAGGCTGTATATTAACAGTCCAAAAGAAGTCCAATAAAGCACATCCAAGTAAAAAGTGCTCTAGGGGGTGAGTGAATAAAGGCCTGTAGCCTGTAGCAAATCGATGCATTTTTGTAAGTAAAATATCCATATTTAAAATGTAATAATAAATTTTCTCGAGCTTGCGTTAATTGTCAAACATGCAAGCCATTCCGGGCAGATGATGTAAGATGTAGGGCCTACGCGCAGCATATGCACTGCCTGAGAAGTGACGAACACAGAAGCACAGAGGAGAGAGCAAAACAAAACAACAGTCACAAATTAGAAGTACAAAACAAGCATTTCAATATAAGCCAAGAGGAGACTGGTTTTCCTTTGATAAAGTAAGGAAATTTTGCTTCCTTTGCTCCTGTAAACAAACATTGGTTTTACATTATGTATTTTGGATATCTTTAATGGTGATGAATTTGGTTGCTAAGGGTTTTGCTAGAGAGGATGTTCTGGGGGGTTGCTAGTCCATTTTAGGAAAACCGTAAGTCCAATCAAACTGAATCTGACCTGAGTTGTTATTTTGGTTGGTTATATTATGAGTAGTCAAAATAACATTGTAGAAATTATTATATCTTAATGCTAATTATGACGAGTCAAAATTGCAGAAGACATATCTGGATTTCATATTTTCACTAGCCAAAACTAAATTAAGCTTAGTAAAGCCAGGTGTATTAAATGCTAAAGCAGCGTGCCACACTTCTGTGGGCTTTAAATAGTACCTAAATGGAGGGCCACATAGTGTTACTCCTCTTGTATTTTCTTTATTACGTCATGAAAAAATACATTAATCTGCATTTATTTTATATTTTGTGTAAAGAATTAAGACACCTCAATGTTCATAGCTTACCTTCAGTACACCTCACCCATACCCATGTCTCGTCAGAACGAGGATGAAACTCCGCCTTGTGGTCGAGCGGTAGAGTTGGGGTACTCGGACTCGTACTTGACTTGGATTCAAGCCTTTCGGACTCTGAAAATATTTCTGAGTCCATCTGAATCCAGGGACAGTTGATGGAAATGTTACTGACTCAATGCATTATCACAAAAGTTCTATTCTGTATTTGCATGTGTTTTTAAGTAGTGTCCAGATGGGTTTCTGTCAAAGTCCCTTTAAGGCAAGTCATTTCACTCGACGGGCACTCTAAAACTGTTCACCAAGCTTACAATTAAATTGCATATTTGAAAGCACCAATGAAATCTGACAGAAACTGCCCTATATATATTGTTCCTTATGCTCCATTTGCGTTAAAAAAAGCTTACTTTTCATTCTAGAGACTGTTTCTATAGCAACCGGGACTTCTAACAGCAGCTGCAGTGACGCGCTGACTTTACTAATCAACGATTGGCTCTTTCATTAAGAAGGCGGAGCTTGTCATTTCCTGAAAGATATGACAGTAATCCTGCTCAATGCAAGTTCTTTTTGCTTCAATGTTTGTTAACCAACAACCCACTCTGTATGCCACTGATGAGGGGAAGATTTCGTTGTTTGTTCATTGTTCATGGGGAGGGCTTTGGAGTGCATGACGGCAGTATGGAAAGACAGCGGCTCACCGTTCCCCACGTTTGAGGTTTTTCTGAAATGTTTTCGGGAGGTCTTCGATCATTCTAAGAACGTTAACCCAGGGGAGGAGGTCCGCTGCAGAGTACGCTCTTACTTTTCGTACCCTTGCTGCTCAGACTACATAAGTAGATAATACCCTGAAGGTACTTTTTCGTAGGGGCTTAAATTTCGATCTTCAGACTGAGATAGTATGCAGAGACGAGGGGAAAATGCTATTTACTGAGCTTTCATCCAGATTGATAACCTTCTCAGATCACGTCACCCCCCGTCACGTTCCTCTCCAGCAGTAACCTCTGACGACCCTGAACCTGTGCAGGCTGACACCTACCATATCTCTCCGAAGGAAAGAGAGCGACGCATCTCCTTACAGCTTGTGGCGAGCCCGGCCACATGAGGGTGTCCTGTCCGTCTCGATCTCACCTATTTTAGCCCTTAATGCTGATAATTGTGTCACAGTTCCTGTAATCCTCACTATCTCTAGTGAGACTGTATCAGTATCGGCTATGTTGGATTCTGGGGCTGCGGGAAATTTTATGTCTCTGGATTTTGCCAAGGAATACTGCATTCCCCTAATCAAGTGTATTTCTCCTTTGGCAGTCGAGGCAGTAGATGGATGGCCTGTGGGCAACGGCAAAATAACGGACCTCACCACCACACTCACCATGAAGACTGGTTCGCTGCACCATGAAACCATCCAATTCTATATAATTTCATCCTCTCACGCACCCATCATCCTTGGACTACCTTGGCTCCGACGTCATAACCCAACCATCTCCTGGCAAGAGGCTCAGATCACTCGCTGGGATAAGGTCTGCTTCCCTGGTTGTATCCCTGCCATCACACCTCTTCCCCTCCGAACTGTTTCTGCTGAGGAGACAAACATCCCAGGTCTGCCTACTGTTTACCATTTCCGTGAAGCCTTCAGCAAAGCCAAGGCTTCTGAATTACCTCCACACAGACCTTCTGACTGTGCCATCAATCTCCTACCTAGTACCACCCCTCCGAGGGGCCGAATATTCCCACTGTCACAACCTGAGTCTGAAGCTATGAGTGACTACATCAGTGAGGAACTGGCTAAAGGCTTTATTCAAACTTCTACTTCACCAGCCTCGACGGGCTTCTTTTTCGTTAAGAAGAACAATGGTGGTCTCACGATCGATTATCGTGGCCTCAAAGATATAATTGTTAAATTTTGTTACTCTCTACCCCTAGTGCCCTCAGCATTAGAACAGCTGAGAACCGCCAAATTCTTCACCAAACTCGACTTACGCAGTGCATATAATCTCATTCAGATTTGAGAGGGAGACGAGTGGAAGACTGCCTTCTCCTCAAGCACTGGGCACTATGAATACCGGGTTATGCCCTTTGGCCTGGTCAATAGTCCGTCCATTTTTCAGTCATTTATTAACGACGTCTTCAGAGACATGCTCAATAAGTACCTTATTGTATACATTGATGATATCCTAAATTTATTCAGAGACCCTCAAGGAGCATATCCAGCAGGTTAGAGCAGTTCTGAAACATTTAATAGAACATCGACTCTACGCCAAAGCAGAGAAGTGCGAGTTCCACTTGACATATGTTTCTCTTCTTAGATACGTGATAAGCTGTGAGGGTGTAGCCATGGATGAAAGCAAAGTCAATGCAGTCCTCAACTGGCCACTGCCCAGCACCATCAAAGAGTTGCAACATTTCTTGGGGTTTGCCAATTTTTATCGCAGGTTGATCAGAGGTTTCAGCTCAGTAGCTGCTCCGCTAACCAATATGATTAAGAGGTGTTCCAATCATCTTCACTGGTCATTCCCAGCTCAAGAGGCTTTTAAGGAGCTTAAACAACGCTTCACTACTGCACCCATCCTGCACCATCCTGATCCCAATTTACCTTTCATAGTCGAGACTGATGCTTCCAACATCGGTATAGGCGCTATACTGTCTCAACATCAGCATTACCACTGTCACATATCGGCCAGGATCCAAGAACGCCTGACGCACTGTTGCGTCAATTTGAAGAGAACCCCGACCCAAATGTACCTGAAACCATCATTTCCCAATCTCTTATTCTATCACCCATCCAATGGGACATAATTACCGAGATTGAACTGGCCAATGAGGAGTCCTCACCTCAGGCTACCTCCCTCAGTCCAATGGGCAGGTTGAGAGACTTAACCAGGAACTCACAAGATTTCTCTGATCCTACTGCAGTCAAAACCAACAGGACTGGAGTCGCTACCTCATGTGGGCGGAGTATGCTCAAAATTCTCTCCGCAAACCCTCTACTGGCCTGACCCCATTTCAATGCATTCTAGGATATCAACCACCTCTATTCCCCTGGTCAGGGGAGCCGTCCGATGTTCCTGCAGTCAACGACTGGATCCAGAGAAGTGAGGAGACTTGGAATCAGGCACATCATCACCTACAGCACGCAGTCAGATGACAGAAGGAACAAGCTGACTGGCATCGCCGCTCTAGCCCGGAATATACCCATGGCCAGTGGGTATGGCTATCCACCCGAGACCTCTGTCTCCGTCTGCCATGTCGCAAGCTCAGTCCCAGGTACGTGGGCCCATTTCAAATAATTAGACAAATCACTCCTGTATCTTTCGAATTGGCTTTATCTAACCATTATCGTGTTTCTCCTACCTTTCATGTATCCCTGTTGAAGCCTGCTGTTGGTCCTAGCAGTGGGGGAGAGGAGGCGCCAGAGGACCAGGGCCCCCTGGCCATCTTGGTGGAAGGCGAGGAGGCCTATCAGGTCTGAGAGCTGCTATACTCCAGGCGCTGGGGGAGAACTCCCCAATACTTGATCGATTGGAAGGGTTATGGCCCGGAGGATGACATTTTGGATCCCAATCTTGTAGAGGAATTCCACCGCAACCACCGTAGCCGCTCACAGGGAGGGGGCTCTGTCACAGAGAGTGCCTCCGTAGCTTCCCCTTCACGCCATCAGAGGGCTCCATCATCAGACTTTTGATAATCCTTCGCTGCCTTCGATTTCCCACAATCCTGTGCGTGTGCGTCATATAGAGATGTGGCTAGAAGGAATACAGCTCCACCGGAAATTAACAATGAAATGAATTGTTCTACCTATTAGATTGTTTTTTTTTAATGTCTACACCTGCCCCAGCCCTAAACTTAGCCCTTACTATTGTCACACGCACCGAGTCACGTGAGGTCACGAGGACCCGGAAGTAACCTCACGCAGGTACTTAAGCAGGAAGTAGGTGTCTATCCAGCACCAGACATTGAGTTCATGTTTGACTCCTCGTCAGGTTCCGTTTCCAGCTCAACTCACGTGAGTACAACTCTCTGCTCTTCGGAGCGCTTATTTACCTGTTTGTGTGCGTGTGAGAACGTGGATTTCTTGGTGGAAATCTCTACTCCTTTTCGGAGCGTTCTCAGACCAACTGCGTGATTACCTGCTCATTCGCGCACGTCCGCGTTTGGGTTTTTCCGTCACGCTACAAAGGGACTACTCTCGATCATTCATTTCTCGTCCAGCCTCCGTGACAGAATGTCTGGTCCCGAAATGGTCCCGGCGGATTGGGAGCAACTGTGGGGTGTGATCCAGCAGCAGACCGCGGAAATCATGAGTCTGAGGCAGGAGATGGTGGGACTTCGAGCGGAGGTTACCGCGCTTCGTGCCGAGACCGCCGGTCTTCGGGCGGAGTGCGGGGCTCTCCAATCGGATCTCACCACCCTGCAAGCGGACTATGATGACCTGGCTGCTGCTCAGATCGCCCCCGCGGAACCAGTCCGCCCCGCCCAATCACCCAAGATTTCACTCCCGGATAAGTGGGATGGATCCGGTGCCCGGTGTGAAGTTTTTCTCACTAATCTCTCTCTCATTTTTGAGTTCCAGCCGTCCCGTTACCCCACAAACCGCAGCCGGATCGCTTTGCTCATCTCACTTCTCACCGGGCAGGCAGCCGAGTGGGCTACGGCGGTCTTGAAGGCCAACGGAGAATCCGCCCATTCTTACTCTGCGTTCACCGCCCAGCTCAAGGCCGCCTTCCAGCACCCTGAGAGCGAGGTGGAGGTAGACTCACGTCTTTACCATCTTAAACAAGGAGAACGCAGCGTCAGCCGATACACCACCGAGTTTCGCACCCTGTCAGTCCAAACAACTTGGAGTGACACCGCTCTCTGCACAGCCTATTATGAGGGACTTTCCATCAGACTCAAGGACGAGCTGGCTGTGCGGGAGCTTCCCGAAACCCTGGAGGGCATGATCCAGCTGGCCCTCCGGGTCGATCAGAGAATGCGTCACTCTTCACACCGCACTAATCCTGTTTTTCGTTCTTCCACAGGCACCACCCCCCGCACCAGGACCCTGGATTCACCCGTCACCTACGCTGTCGCTGCGCCCTCTCCTCCTCCACCTATCGCCTCAGAGGCCCACTCAACCGGAGCCGGGGAGCCCATGCAAATAGGCCGCACCTCCCTGTCGGCTGCAGAGAGGGCCAGACGCTACCGCGAAGGTTTATGCGCCTATTGCGCCTCCCCAGAACACCATCGAGCGATCTGCCCTCTTCGTCCGGGAAACGGCCAGACCAGGTAGAGAGGGGGAGGTCTTTACCTGGTCCGGTGACGAAGAAATCCTGTCCCGCCGAATCCCGGATGCTCCTTCAGGTATCAATCCTCGTGGGCCACCAACGGATCGTGACCACCGCACTTGTTGACTCAGGTGCGGCTGGGAACTTTATCGATCAGGATTATGCCGCCCAGTTGGGGATTGAGACTGAGGTGTTATCCCAACCGCTAACCATCACCGCCATTGACGGTCATCCCCTCAACTTCAGCCCTGTCATCCGTCGCACCAAGGAAATCCTTCTCACCATCGACAACCACACTGAAAAGATTCAACTGTATGTCACCAAGATCACCTCACCATCCGTCATCCTGGGACATCCCTGGCTCATCACTCACGATCCCTTCATCTCCTGGACCAACAATAAAATCATCCACTGGGGGGCGACCTGTCAGGAGCTCTGTCTCCGGGCGCCGGTTGGGACGTGTTCAGGGGAGTCCGAGGCCTCCGATGTCAACCGGGAGGAGATCCCTGTCCCGTATCGTGACCTGGCCGAGGTCTTCAGCAAACGCCGCGCTACCCAACTTCCACCTCGTCGCCCCTACGACCTCGCCATTGACCTCGTGCCGGGCGCGGTGCCCCCTCGCGGCCGCCTGTATTCCTTGTCTGCCACTGAACATCAGGCGATGGAGGAGTACGTAGCGGAAGGGCTCCAGGCCGGCACTATTCGCCCTTCCCGCTCCCCGGCGGCTGCGGGGTTTTTCTTCGTCAAGAAGAAGGACGGGGGTCTTCGTCCCTGTGTGGATTATCGGGGGCTTAACCAAATCACCATCAAGAACCGTCATCCACTCCCCCTTACCAACACCGCCCTGGACGCCCTCTCTGGTGGCCGCTTCTTCACGAAGCTGGACTTACGGAGCGCTTACAACTTGGTCCGCATCAGAGGGGGCGATGAGTGGAAAACGGCCTTCATAACCCCCACCGGTCACTACGAGACCCTCGTTATGCCGTTTGGTCTGTGCAACAGTCCGTCTGCATTTCAACAACTCATCAACGACGTTCTCCGGGACATGCTGGGTCGCTGGTGCTATGCATATCTGGATGATATCCTCATATATTCTAAGACTCTGGAGGAACACACCCAGCATGTCCGAGCAGTGCTGCGGAGGTTGCTGGCCCATCAGTTGTACTGCAAGTTGGAAAAATGTGCTTTTCACCAGCACTCCACCACATTCCTCGGTTTTGTCATCTCGTCTCAGGGTGTGGCCATGGATCCTCAGAAGCTGGAGGCTGTGCGCTCGTGGCCCCTACCCACGTCGCTTAAACAGCTACAACGTTTTCTGGGGTTCGCCAACTTCTACAGGCGATTCATCCAGGGCTTCAGCGCAACTGCAGCACCCCTCACTGCTCTCACCAAACCCTCGCACGGAACTTTTTGCCTCACCCCCGAAGCCATCCAAGCCTTCAAGACTCTGTGCCACCTGTTCACCACCGCTCCAGTCCTCACCCACCCCAACCCGGACAAACCCTTCGTTGTTGAGGTGGACGCCTCCAATGTGGGCGTAGGAGCCGTCCTCTCACAACGTGGTCCAGACGGGAAACTACACCCATGTAGTTTTTTCTCTAGAAAATTCAATTCCACTCAGCAGCGTTACGGGGTAGGGGACCATGAACTGTTGGCCATCAAGTGGGCTTTAGAGGAATGGCGTCACTGGCTCCAGGGTGGCGGCGACCCATTCACCGTCTGGACCGACCACCAGAACCTCACCGTCATCCGCCAGACCAAACAGCTTAACCCCAGGCAGGCGCGGTGGGCCCTGTTCTTCGAACATTTTAATTTCCAACTATCCTACCGGCCCGGTTCGAAGAACAGCAAAGCAGACGCCATCTCCCGTCAACACCAGCGAGACTCCACCACCTCGGAGGCCGCGTCTGTCCTGCCATCCCACGTCATCTTGGCTCCCCTCCGGTGGGGGTTAGAAGAGAGAGTCCGCCAGAGCCACAGCCAAAATCCACCTCCTCCGGATACTCCCACTGGACGTCTCTTCGTACCTGACACCTTGCGCCAAGAAGTTCTCCAGTGGGGGCACGATTCCACTCTGGCAGGACACCCGGGAGTCCAGAGGGCCATCAACTTTATCACCAGGGCGTTTTGGTGGAGGACGTTGAGGAGAGACGTACAACAGTACGTCCAGGCATGTAACATCTGCGCTCGCTCCAAGACCACTAACACCCCATCCACCGGCGAGCTGCAGCCCCTCCCCATCCCCAAACGTCCCTGGTCTCATATTTCCATCGACTTCGTCACTGGACTCCCCGAATCTCAAGGGAAGAACACCATCCTGACCATTGTGGATCGGTTCTCCAAGGCTGTGCATCTGGTGGCTCTCACCGGACTCCCCTCTGCCAAGACCACCGCGGAGCTCATACTCGAACACGTAGTCCGCCTGCATGGGTTCCCCAAGGACATCGTCTCGGACAGAGGGCCCCAGTTCACGGCCAAGTTCTGGCAGGCCTTCTGCCGTCTGATCGGGACCACCTCTAGTCTGTCGTCCGGATTCCACCCACAGACTAACGGTCAGACGGAGCGGGCCAACCAACAGCTGGAGCGCTTCCTCCGATGCTTTGCCGGCGAGCATCAGCGCTCCTGGGCTCGCTACCTCGTGTGGGCTGAACTTTCTAACAACATCCACACTTCCTCCGCTACCAATCTGAGCCCATTCGAGGTATGCTATGGGTTTCAACCTCCGGTGTTCGAACATCAGGAACCGGAGGTTGAGGTCCCATCTGCCCAACAGTTGGTCCGCCGGCGGCTCTGGAACCATGCTCGCACCGCCATCCAGAAAGCCAACACTCGTTACACCACTCAACATCGCCGCCGGCACCCCCCGGGACGATTGTTCCATGTGGGTGACAGGGTTTATTTATCCACCCGCAATATCAACCTTAAAACAGACTCTAGAAAACTCACTGCCCGCTTCATCGGACCCTTCAAGATCACTCATCGGTTAAACCCTGTCACCTTCAGGCTCCTGCTGCCCAAATCCCTCCGGATCCATCCTGTTTTCCACCAGTCCCAACTCAAACATGTGTTCTTCTCTCCTCTGTCTCCCCAGGTTCCTGCCCCACCTCCGCCCCGGATCATTGACGGTGGTCCTGCTTACACCGTCCGGCGAATCCTTGATTCGCGTCCTCGGGGCCGTGGCACCCAGTATCTCGTTGACTGGGAGGGCTACGGTCCGGAGGAGCGGTCTTGGGTTCCGGGCGGGTCATTCTGGATCCAGCCCTCATCCAGGACTACCGTCGTCGGGTATCCTCCGTTCCGGGACCGTCTGGTGCCGGTCCTGGAGGGGGGGGTACTGTCACACGCACCGAGTCACGTGAGGTCACGAGGACCCGGAAGTAACCTCACGCAGGTACTTAAGCAGGAAGTAGGTGTCTATCCAGCACCAGACATTGAGTTCATGTTTGACTCCTCGTCAGGTTCCGGTTCCAGCTCAACTCACGTGAGTACAACTCTCTGCTCTTCGGAGCGCTTATTTACCTGTTTGTGTGCGTGTGAGAACGCGGATTTCTTGGTGGAAATCTCTACTCCTTTTCGGAGCGTTCTCAGACCAACTGCGTGATTACCTGCTCATTCGCGCACGTCCGCGTTTGGGTTTTTCCGTCACGCTACAAAGGGACTACTCTCGATCATTCATTTCTCGTCCAGCCTCCGTGACAACTATAATACAAAAACAGTATTATTGTTGTACAGCGTGAGAGAAAAAAACATTAGATTGATTTGCGCATGCCCAGGTGCTAGAGCTGTATCCCTTCTAGCCTTAACCGTCATATAGGCTATATAAATAAAGATATTCTGGTGAAATTAAACTTGTTACTTTATGTAATAGATGAGATCTGACCATGATATACTTTATGAATAGTAATAGTGTAAAAAGCATAATAAATAATATTTTTTGTAGTAAAAGTATTTTACAAAATGTTAAAAGGGTTCAAGTGTGTAGTAAATTATACAATATACTACCAATAAAAACGAAACAGCCACTAATAACAATGACCTGTTCTGCAACAATACTTGCAACAGTGCTTTTATTTTTAAGCAAAAGATGCCATTCTCTGCCGTCTTTTCTGATGCACAGACCTTCAGTGACAATGACATTGAGGTCTTTATGTATTATTAAATCACTTATACATAACTGTTTAAGATCGTTTTTCTACAAAACGTACAACTTAACTGTTAGGTAACCTAGCAACGACGTTAGGCTGCCTCTGAAGTCTGTCTGAAACTGTTTCTAGAGTTACCTTCGCAGGCTTCGAAGTCACTGCCTGACAGGGCAGCGAGGCAGTAAGTCAGCTGACTAGGCTTTCGGACGCAGCCATTTGCTGTGTTTGAAATGGCATACTTGCTTACTGCTTACTGCCTCCTACCCAGTATACTACTATTTTTTGAAGAGTAGTGTGTGAAACAATATACAATACCCAAATGTTTTTCAGAGTAGTATGCTTGTCACATGACAAACACTTAACATTAATTTAGCACAGCTGTCAAGCTTGTTACCTTACAAACAAATGCACTAACAGTTCTTTTTACAAAGGCTTGTTAAGGCTTCATACTAGTAAGCAGTGCTATATTGCCCAATGGAAATCATTTCATAGTTGATGAACTTTACATATTGGACAGGATTGCAAATAATGTAAAATTCTGTTTACACTTAAATAGCAGCATTTCTTTAGCATGTAAATAGTAGTTAGGTGGAAGATATCTATTCTTCAGTACTGTAGTACATTAAAAAAAAGTATGCAATAACATATTGAGTGTAAATTATCATTTATATAAACTTTATTAAATGAATGCCACTTTATTGGCACAAAAACCTCCCTAAACCAACAGCTAAGTATAACACTGTATTATTAACTAGGCCTTTTATTTCCACTTTTCAAATATTTACTTTATTTTTGTTGAAGATAAATGCCTTTCTGATCTGGTATGTAATGGGACAAGGAGAAGCATGAGTTTGAAAAAAGGTGGATTCGAACGCGGGTCAAACGCGTCGAAAGCACACGTGTCCTCTTACTCCCTGCGCCACAGATACTACAGAAAAATATGTGTTTTTTTGCAATGCTGTTTATCGCACCAAGGCATTGGTGGGTGGAGTTATTGTAAATAGCATCTGCCGACAAATTGGTCTATTTGTCCTTAGATAAATACACCCCATTTCTTTTTAGAGTTTTTTTAAAGGGAATCTGAATTCTGTATGCTTAATTGAAATACTATTTTTTTATATATGTATTATTTATATATTATATTTCTGCAATATTATTATTATTTAATATCTTTGAAACAATTACTACTGTATAAAGCACTAGATAAAGGTGACATCATTTTACTTGATCGGAAAAGTGCCGTAGACATTAAAATACAATTTATGTCCTACTAACGATGTTGTTTTTAGATACACAGCGATTGTTTGAAGTTTATATGTATATGCATATATGTACATATACATGTGTTACATTTATAATTGCTATTCCCCAACTCCAGTTCACTCACACATTTGGAGATGAAATGTCACATGCAGCGCATTGCATTCTGTGAAACAGTATCAGATGCATACATCAAATTTCAGCAAATGTAGCAGGTAATCCAGGTATTCCATGCATACAGAGAATTTGCATACTATTCACAGCATACACATAGCATGCTGCAGTATAGTAGGAGTTGTATGGTAGTATGCCATTTAGAACACAGGTTCTATACTGATTTCAGTGTACTTGTGTTATTTTTAGCAGATTCTGGCATATAGAGTAGGTCATCCGGGTATTCCATGCATACAGAAAATTTGCATACTATCCACAGTATACATACTGGGTACTGCAGAAATAGTAAGAGTAGTATGATAGTATGGCCTTTTGAACACAGCCTTTATCTTTTTGTGAGCGCATTTCCGCACATGCGCAGTACAAATTGTGTTTCCGGTACGGATCGGGTAACGTTAGTGACAAGCGGTAGCGGTAGCCGTGTCGGCTTTAACCAATCAGTGAACAGATTATTAACAACCAATCACAGAACATTAACTGAACTTATAATGGACAGTTGAAAATTGAGGAGAAGATTGTTTTTTTATGATCTTAAAGTAATTGTTCAAAAACAGCTCCACTTGTGCCAAACAGAAAAAAATAATAATGACAATAATTATTGACAGGATGACACAAAAGCGAAAAATTATGTCAAAATGCCTGTCTATGAGACTATCCATGTAAATGCAGTCAGTTTTGTCTTAAGTGAACCTGCACAGTTGGGAGAAATACAGATGTGTCAAAATATTTGATCTATGCGTCAGATCTTAAAGCGACAGCATCGTAAACCTGCAGCCGCTGACTGCGTCATAAATGTTAATCAAACAGAAGAAAAAGAGAAAATCACTCACTGTTCTTGTGTGAATTGCTTATTAACTTTAATAAGAATCATCTATATTAAATGTATACAGTAAAAATTGTTTTAATTGCAGTGTTATAATTTCACATTTATTACTTCATGAAATGTCTGTAGTAGCCTTTATTAGATAGACCTGAACAGCTAAAAAAAAACATTTCATTTGTATTTTTGATTAATATATTCATTTATCCTTTTGCATGTTTATTTGCCTTAAGTAAGCTTTAGAATGTTTTACTTACATTAGTTTATTCGTTTTTGCTGTTGTATTGAAATTATTATCATTTTTTTAAACATGGTGGCAGTTTCTAGCTTAAAAAAAAAAATTCTTTTTCTAACATTTTTGCAGCAATAGTTTTTATGAGTTCACCCGTGACAGTGAGCAGTTCGGTATTGGTGGGGGTCCAGTCCTCCAGAAGAGGATCAGCTGTTCTTGACAGCAGTCCTTTTTGTAGCAAGCAAATGGTGGACCCCGTATCCATCAGGGCGCAAGGCTGCCCGTCAACAACGCAGTCCAAGTACAGTCCTCAGGCAAGCCTGGAGCGCCCCACAGTAGGACAGTCATTGTGGAGGGGTGCCGAGGTGAGGGTCCCCTCACTGCCTCACTCTGAGGTCGTTTCCCGGCGATGATGTTGTCCGAGGACTCAGGGCCTGGAGATCACGCCGCTCTTTAGGGGACAGATCGATGAGGACCTGAAGCGCGGGGCCCTCCAAGGCAAGGGCCAAGTGAGTCGCGGTCTTCTCACAGCTCCTTCCATCGTGGAGGGCAGCCAGATCAACCTGTGCAAGGTAGGGGTCCAGGGACGTCAACCCGCTGTATCGTGGCAGTTTACTGGGCGATCGTGTGAGGAGGCCCAACCAGCCATTGATTTAAAGTGTCGTTGTGGCGGCCAGAGGTTCATTCTGGCCATGACCAGAAGAGCGATACACTGTACGGGGAACGCTGGCACCGTCAGGCCAGTGCGGAGCTCTGCTCTGCATTGTCTCACTTGTCAGGCACTCTAGCATGATGCTGTTCTCTCGGATGGCATGCTCTAATTCGCCTATACTTTGTTCCATAACGGCGTCTTCCAAACAGCTTAAATCCCACTTCTGACACCACTCTAACAACTGGCTGTTGTTCTCTAGAACGTGGGCTAACTGGAGCTAAGCTATGCTGTAAAACTTTTACTAAGCTAATTGCCAACGGGGTGCTAGCACCTACACACGACTTAACTTGGCTAGCAAAAAGTGCGAAATTGTAGCATATATATATAACTCTGATGTATTGTTGGAGTGTATGAAATACACATGTATAGGCAACAGTCTATGTGACTCTAGCCTATACATGGTCAACAAGTAGGCTAACACATCATTTAATCAAATGTATTTGATTTCTTGCAGCTCTACAGTGTGGTCCACTTGTCTTTGCACCCTGGGAAGGGCAATGCTGTCGCAAGGCACTTTTTTTTGTAAGTATTATTTAAATTAATGTAATTTTTATTTACAGTCAAAGTCAAAAGTTTACATATTGCAGAATATGCAAAATGTTAATTATTTCACCATAATAAGATGGTTGTTATTTTTTTATTTAGTACTGACCTGAATAAGATATTTCAAATAAAACACATTTACATATAGTCCACAAAAGAAACTAATTGTTGAATTTGTAAAAATGACCACATTCAAAAGTTTTCTTAATACTGTGCTGTTACCTGAATGATCCACAGCTATTTTTTTGTTTTTGTTTTTGTTAAGTGAGTTTATGAGTCCCTTGTTTGTCCTGAACAGTTAAACTGCCCACTGAAATCTTTCAGGTACCACAAATTCTTTGGTTTTTCAGGCATTTTTGTATTTGAACCCTTTCCAACAATGACTGTATGATTTTGAGATCCATCTTTCCTTGAGATCCATCAGAAGGTACAAACACTCACTGATGCTCCAGAAAGAAAAATGATCCATTAAGAGCCAGGGGTGAAAACTTTTGAATAAAATGAAGAAAATATGTAAATTTTTCTTATTTATCAGTGAGCATTTGAACCTTCTGTAATAGTTGCATAGGAGTCCCTCAGTTGTCCTCAGTGTGAAAAGATGGATCTCAAAATCATACAGTCATTGTTGGAAAGGGTTCAAATACACAAAAATGCTGAAAAACCAAAGAATTTGTGGGATTTTTCTGAACAGCAGCAGGCAGTTTAACTGTTCAGGACAAACAAGGGACTCATGAACAACTATCACTAAACAAAAAAAAAAACAGTGTATGTAAACTTTTGAACAGGTCATTTTTATAAATACAACTTATTTTCTCTTGTGCACTAAACGTAAACATCTTTTATGTGAAACATCTTATTTAGGTCAATACTAAATTAACAATAACATGCGTTTTGTATGATCTCTCTTGTGGTAAAATAATTAGCATTTTGCAGATTCTGCAAGGTGTATGTAAACTTTTGAATTAAACTTTATTTATTAATGTATTTTTCATCTATGCTACAGAATTTTCATTCACTATTTTCCCCATGCTGTCTGTTCATTTTTCTTGGTGCTGTGGATAACAGGTTTTGTCTTTGTTTCTGTTTCATGACTGTGTTTCAGTTTCACCACTGATGGGAATAAATATACTGCCAGACAGAGAGTGAGCAGAAGATTAGGATGGTGGTGCAGAGTGATGGCCATCAACCCTCCCAGTCCAGCCCTCAAAATGCATCTGTTTGTTTCATTTATATTTTTGCACACTTAAAATGCTTTCATGGCTGTAAATTGTTGATGTGCTGTACTCTGGGTTGCAAACACCATTCTAAAATGTTTTTAAATGTTTTAATAAAAATACTTGTTTGGATTTTATTCTGAATTATAGTAGTGTCACAATTTTACTAACCATTTGTATGTACTATTCCAACTACACAACACACAATAATAATTACAGCAAATTACAGTAGAAACAAAATTACAAAGTACTGTAAAAATACAGTACAATACTGTTTTGTAGCTATATCGTACCTTGTTCTACATACTGTAAAGTACATTACAGTACATTGCTGTAAAACAAAATACAGTAACTTGCTGGCAACCTTGCTGCCAGTAAGTTACTGTAAAAATACAGGAAAATGTTTAACAGTGAAAGTTAAGATACTGACGAACAGCAGTGTTTTGTTGGACTCGGACTCGTCTTGGACTCGACTGGTTAAAGACTTGGACTCGACTTAGGTGAACTCAGACCCAACACTAGCCAGCAGCATACTCGGATTGACCCTGTTCACACAATCACTAGTATGTCCCAAATGTATCTGTCACTAGTGTGTACATTGAAATGAGTATTCCAAGGTATCTGGATGGTTTACTATTTTCGGTGGAAGTTCGAAGTGTAGATCCACTCTATAGGACACATGTGTGATCCACATTCACTAGTCGGTTTCACTAAAGTAATTGTAAAACACAATTTGACTCTTGTCTGAATGTATTCCAGAATGTATTTATCCAACAGCTATTACAAAAATATAATGATATTTGGGATTGTAGTTTGAAAGTCACATGCAATAATATCTATTCTACTTACTGTCCTCCTTTTCAATGGCATTAACAACGGCAATGGCAAACCTATTAGTTAGTGTTGATTGTGGTTTAGCAGTTCTCACGGTAGCCACCAGAGGTCACAGACAGCACACTTTTGAGCAAATGTCTATAACTACAGCACAACGACCAGAAATGCTGCAATGAAAGACGTCTTGTCAAATGCAAACGCATTCTGCAGAAGATCGTTTATTTTATATTTATTTTTTATTTATTTTTGAGTATAAACCCTACAAGTAATTAAAAATTGGCAAGAATTTTATACTGACTAAAAATTTGCCAAATGAAGATTTTTCATATGATCAAGATAGTTTGAATAGATTTTTTTTTTTTCATTAATGCATTTAATGCACTGGTTTCACAAAGCTATCGTGTCCTACGGTTAAACAAATGTTTCAGTCTAGACACACAGAGAGATGGGGGGCGGAGGGGAGATAAAATGTAAACGGACTTTTAATAAAAATAACCACAACAAATAAAACACAAGAAAACAAGTAACATTGAAAACATTAACAAAATTGCTAGCAAAACCAAGATATGCCAAAGTACACAGGCTTATATGCAAAGGGGGTAATAAACAAGACAGGTTTAAATAACGTGAGAATAATGAGGGGAACTGAACAGAAGAATCAACATAATACATGAACGGACAAGCAAAGAATATGACTCTTGCTCCTACTGCATCTGTGGTTGTGTCTTTTTGTGGTTAAGGTGATATTCTAGGTAGCATGGTTGCATCTCAGACACTACATACAGCCACAGCACACAGCCTCTGTTCAATGCAGATGAGCCAACAATACTTTGAAACAGACATTTTATACTTTCATCTTGATACTGCATGTACCTGTCTGTTAGCATTGATGAGAATGCACTCTCAGTCTCTCTGATCACTTGTACAGTCTGGTTTTTCCATATGCTTCCACAATTTGTTTATAAAAGTTACATTTGAGGCAATAGGTTTGCATGGGCTAACTTTTTCCCTGCAGCCCCAGTGTTTGAGGTATCCTTTTAGAACCAGGTGTTGCAATATTAAACAGGAATGCAAAGAACAAAACAGGCTTTTCATGTCCTCTCTTTGACCGTAGCGTATAAGACAGTATCTAAACTTGACCTGAGTCCTCAGTAGAGCCATTAATGGGGTTATCATGCACACGATCTAATGAAAGAGACAGAAAGTACATAAGATGCATGTTAAATGAAGTAAAGCGTATTTTTTTATCATTTGACAAGATTACCATTGCGCTCATTGTTGCGTGGCCTGTAAATAACTGATGCATAGGTTACTTCAACTGTTTGTCCTGAAAGAGGAGAAAATATTTTTTTTAAAAATAACAGCCATATCAAAAATACTTTAAAGCACTCAATTTAATATAATTATTTAGTATTAATTATAATTAAATGCACTCTGTACTACACAGCCATGAGAGCAATAATTTATTAATATTAGTATGTAACTGAGCCATTGATCCTGTACTGTCATAAATCTTTTAAATCCCTTTAAAGCTCCTAATAAACCTGCCTTTACAACGGAATCCTTATACTGTGTTTTAACTTAATGTGAAACTTTGCTCGGAAGAAACAGAACCAAAGCATTCAATAAGACTACAGACTGCTAATACTTACGTTTAAAAAGCTTTCTTGCAATTATGATGAGTACAAGTAGCACTGCTCCTCCAACTGCTGTTCCAACTATGATCATCCAAGGCCAAGGGAAATCCACTGAAGCTGTGTTAAATGGATTATATGCACTGTAATTATGCATTTGCAATCAAATTTCTTGAACCCCCTTGAGCGGCAAGACATTGTGCTGCCTATCAAATTAGCTCTAAACATTCATGTTCAAAATTATTCAACCCCAAAAGTCAAATTTGGCATAGAATCTTTTATTCTTTAAGACCTCCAACAAACTCTGCCTGTTGCAATCTTGGTCCATTCCTCACCTGAACAAGCTTTCAGATCACTGATAATCTTCATTGAGGTTTAAATCTGGAGACTGAACAGGCCACTCAAGAACATTCTCTGATCGATCCCTGAACCAAGATTTGGATGTATACTATGGAATGGCTGTCTTGCAGGAAAATCCATTGGTTATCAAGCTTCAGTATTTGCACTGAAGGTATCATAATTCTTGCCAAAATGGCCTGATATACAAAGAATCCATGATGTCCTTCATATAGTCAAGATTTCCACTTCCTACAACAGCAGAAAACCCCTAACAGTACTGGTCCACCTCCGTGTTTTGACCACGAAGATGGTGTTCTTCAGCTAATAAGCTTTGCCAGACATACCGTTGATACAAGGGTCTAAAAAGTTACAGTTTGTTCACATCACTCTGTAAGAATTCCTCCAGAACTCTACATCTCTGTCCAAAAGAATTTTAGCATGATCAGATTCAAATTTGAGAGCTTTCTGACCCTGTATAGACAGCAATTTAATTACTATGTTCAAGGCCCAGAAAGGTAGTATGGACATCATTAAAATAGTCCATGTGACATCAGTGGTTAAATCCTAATGTTAAGAAGCTACGAGAATAGGCAGAGACTGACGCAGAAGAGAAGAACTTGTTGAATAAAGTCATTATTTTTGTTTTCTTTGCGCACAAAAAGTATTTTTGTAGCTTCATAATATTACGGTTGAACCACTGATGTCACTTGAATTATTTTTGTTGAATAGGGGTTGAATAATTATGACATAGCTGTGTTATTTAAAAATCCTAAAATATTACATTATATATTGATACAATCGCTTTTAATATACCAGTAAACTGTCATAGATGCAATTTTTTATAAAATTCTGAACCTTTAGAAAAACTTGTATTTGTAAAGTGCTACAATCTCTGGGGGTTGAAAAATTTTGTTTGGTACTGCATACATGCATTGCAAACCTAATCTTTCAATCTTGAGAAATACACAAGCACTATGCACATACACATGTATTTAGACAGACATCAGCTCTAATGGTGCTTTGTCTTGCTTGACTGTGAAAATAAACATTTTAAGCAGTTTCAAGCAGTAGAT
The DNA here is from genome assembly GCA_036247105.1 of Cirrhinus mrigala. NCBI lineage: Eukaryota > Metazoa > Chordata > Actinopteri > Cypriniformes > Cyprinidae > Cirrhinus > Cirrhinus mrigala. Next base: position 21,586,275 of record CM070011.1, on the reverse strand, counting down.
GCACATTAAGACTTTAACCAGCAATATTCTTATTTACCGTTGTGTACTTCAATCCTCTTATAGGCTAGGAGACAGTTGGTCTTTCTGAACAGTTTGCAGTGGTAGACACCTAAATCAGACTGCTGCACATTACGGATCTGGATGGAGAAACCCAGCAATTCAGATTCTGGTAACTTTGGGAATGTCTTAATCCGGCCACGTTGGTTATTCCAGAATTTAGTCACACCATCCAGACTTATCTCCACAATTTCTCCGAATGTCGAATTGAGGTGAGTCCACACCACACAAGTTTCATTTGTCTGATTTGAATTCAACAGGTCTGATTCAAAGAAACAGGGCAGCAGGACATCAGATTGAAGCTCAGTGGGTAATTTTACATTGCTGATTAAATCTCCTTGACATGCATTCAAAACTGTAAAAAATAAAAATAAAAATCTTTTCAGTACCATCAATATTAAAAAATGTTAAAAGTTACAAAATAATTATCAAAAAGTTACAAAACACTGCTCAAATTTTATGATCATCTGAATGATTATTAAGGAATAAAATCAAATGTATTGAAAATAAATTGTTCATCTTACCATATGTACATGTAACATCAAGAATAAGCATCCTCATCATCCAGGAAATAAGGTCACTTTTCATGCATGCCATTTTTAAGAAGAGCAGCAGCAATGTGTGTGCCATGGTCTTTACAAACACCTCTTTAAGAAATCAATATTTTGGGGAGGTATCATTTTACTTCCGTTCAAGGTCAAACTGTAATTGCTGCAGCTTGCAGGGTGTGAAAGGTACTGTGTGTTTTTTTTTGCTCATAAAGTCCTAACTTGCTAACCTCTGGTGTCCCCAGGGCTTATAAGTATGCTAGAGTTCTAAATTCAGAAACACATTTAATGTCTACACTGACTAACTGAGGTTAAATAATGCTTTTGAAACTGCGAGACCTTTGTCAAACATAGTTATCATTTACAATCAGAATAATGTAAAAATCAAAAGAAAGGATTATAAATCTATATAAAGGCACAAATCAAATACAAGCAAATTTATTTAATTAATTTTGTTAGTTCTGTCAACTAATGGAAACTAACTGGAAACTTATACTGGAAACTAACTACAGCTAGTCAGATGCTTTAGGGGATGTGGTTTTGTGGTAAGATGTTTCAGCCTCTGGTAGGTCCACGAGAATAGTTTCTCACATGTATAGTTTTACTGTATTTAGGCCTATTCAAGTATTTCACTTCACCATTATATTGGACTTCTAGCAGACACTGCTGTGTTATCTAACCTGCATTTCTGTATGACAAATGATGATCGATCACTGAGATTTTGAAGGCCTTGAATATTTTTCATCAGTTGTAAACAACAGTGATATGCAGACAGCCCTAGCTCGGGCAGATCTTGCTAAGATTACATCCTCACACAACGACGAGCATAACTTTTGTAAACAATCGTGGTTACTGCAAACAGTTTTGAAATATATATGTAAAGTGAATCATTTGGAATCTGATCATTTCTATGAAGCATTATGCAGCTGTATTTCTGCTTCTCTTTCAGTAATCAGTTATCTGAGTTTAAATACAGCATAGTGGCCATTGTCATTTCATCATTGTGGTGATAGAAGCTCTTCTACATCTCTTCACCGGTTATTGTGGCTTTGCTTAATGTCCTCACTGGTAATCAGACACAAATAGGAGTCTCGTCTAACTGGATAGACTTAATGTACACTTCTTTTGCGTGTCTAAAGACAAAAGTTTGTTCTGTGCCGCCCCAGTTTTCTGCAGAGAGCCATTGTTTGTGCATAATGTTTATTTAATTTATGGTGAATAAATATTGACTTAGCAGACTGCGTGTAATACTAAAAGTATAGCACACACACTCCAGACATGCAAAAATAACAATAATTTTGGTATTGAAGCAAAAACGTTTGCTGTGACACAGAGGAACATTATGACTCTTTGTTCGTTATTACATTGAAAGATAGTAGGATTACATGGTTGCTTAAAAAGTGCCATTATTTTGTATTGTATGTCAATCAGGACGCGTGTCTCTTGATGCAGATAGAATAAGCTCAGTGGACGAGTGCCACCATGAGGCAGCAACCCATATACACGAATTTACAAAATGGCAATGAATGTGGTTCAGACGAACATCACATTCGCCAAAAAAAAGAAAAAAAGATGGTCATGTCAAGAGGGTGGACATAACTGGCCATGCTTAAAAAGTCTTTTAACTCTAGTTGTGCTACTTCCATTGTTTTCAGGTTGCCAAATCGCCTGCATCATTGGCAGAGGCTATTTACACTAACTCTGCCCACCAATGTGTGATTGGGGTAGTCAAGACTATAAAAGATGACCACCAAACATTAGCTTTAGCGGCATAGATGGTAAAACCCGTGCCATAGCCTTTTTGACGCAATCGATCCCAGTTCAAATCTACCTTTTGCCAAACTTTTTTTCTCCCTTTTTAAATCTCATATCACATTGGAAAGGCTTTATTTTGCGATTAAAATTAAGCAAATAATCAAAAAGTTGAAAATAAATTATCGGGTAGGGTTAGAGTAGGTGTAGAGAGGGCTTTATTGTCCCAATAAGGTGGCATTCATTTAATAGTATGTATTAAAATTATAATTTAGACTCAATATGTTATTATTGCACACTGTTTTATACTGCATTAATGAGGTGCAATAAGCAGTATAAATAGCAGAAAATACTGTAGTTAATAGTAGTTAATAGTTTAAATATAATCCATTGCTATTTGCACTTAGTGTAAATAGCATCCATCGCTATTTGCACTTAGTGTAAATAGCATCTATCCCTAAGAAAATATGCTATTTTCACTTGTGTAAATAGTATCTATTGCTATTTGCACTTGATGTTAAAAGCCTCTTAGTAGTTATAAGGATATAGCAAATGTCAAAAAGTTTGATTGATGACCTTTGACACGCCCCCACGCCCCAGGGGATTAAACCTCTGACCTTTTAATGATCTCCAGATGTGATATAACAGCTGTTTGTAATATAAGTGGATTACAGTGACTGACCTGTGACCTCCTAGATGAAATAGGAGAATGTTTAAATTGGTCTGTAATGTTCACCAAATGTGATATGACAACTGTTTGTAATATATACATAGTACCATAATTAACCTGCCGGACCTCCGGCTGATATAAGAGAATGTTTAATTTGGGCATGTCAAAGTTCAAATTTGTGCTTTTAGGGTTGTTTTGATCTTATTCATTTGGGACAGCAGCAGGGCACATGTGCGGGGTATCGGAACCCCCACTGCCATCACAGGTTTTTGGTCACCATACATGGATGTGAGAAAGAGATACTTTTTTAAGGACATTGGTTTAAGGACATTATCAAAAATAAGTAAAATAATAAAAAGTTGTAAGAGATCAAAACATATGGTCTATATATCTCTCCCTCTCAAGTTAAAATTCAAGTTGGTTTATTGTTATGGACATTTGTGTTACAGTATAGCCAATGCGTTTTAAATGTGTAAAATACAGAATATAATTACACAGCCAAAGTAAAAAGGATCAATAAATGAGTAATAACGAGAGGAAATAATGCAATAACATAACTTTCTTCTCCCCCATAACATAACATGCTGTTTACTGAATTGAAAATAAAGAAATAAAAACATTATCTTAATGAAAAAAAAAAAAAAAAAAAAAAAAACTTTGAGCTTAATTAAGAAAGGAAAATAAATAAATACATTTCCCTACATTTTTCAGGGAGGTAAAGAAAATACATCTTTGTTTACAATATGTCAACAGCGACTCAAATGAAAGCATTGCAAACAGTTGAAGCTGTTTGAAGAGTGCAGAGAACTGTTCACAGGAATGGAGACGGGAGGGGTGAGTGGAGCAGCATACACACACATACACACACACACCATGGCCAAGCATCAGTTTGAAATAAGACGTTGCACTTGCACGTCATTGTTCATCCTGCAGTTTATCATAAGTTTATCTGATGTTATTTAAAAAATAGCAGCTCAAGAATCACTTATTCAACATCATAATATCTTACAAGACAGTATTCTCGCAGTTTTATTCATTTGCCCACTTTTAGAACAGGTGTAATAATTTGTTTCTGGAAGCATCTTTGCGATCACGAACGCAACGTCATGGGAACATAAAATTGTTCCGGTTTCACAGTGTAACACGATGAAAAACTTTTATATCTCACAACGGTGTGACGAGGCCTAGAACAGTAGCGCAGTTAAACACACAAATAAAGTCCAGATATCTAGCAATTTAAGCGTACTTACGAGGGATCAGTCTATTGTGTCGTTAGGCTATATTATAAAGGTTTGTACGCTTATATTAATTTCAATGTCTTTATGAAACACAGTTACAGAATTTGTCTAAGTGACATTCAATGCAATATTTTATTAAAAGATAACGCAGAGGAGTGTTTGAGTAACACTCTCAGCTCTGTCGCATTTACTGTCAAGTTTTCACCGCTTACAGGCATCCAACTACCCAGAACCTGTAACACTATTGTAATTATTTAAAAATACATATAAGCATCATGTCTGACACTTTTGTAACTGGCTAAAAACTAATATTTAAGCTAAACTTTTAGGGTTGTGAAAAATTAAGAGAATTAAGATGTGTTAAAGACTGCTTACTGCATGTTTTCTTAAAGAAGACTTTAAGTGTTTAAAATGTAATAGATGTACATGTAACAGAAAAACAGTAAGACTCACTTTTCATGTTGAGACCTTGTGTCTTGCGCCGCTTCATAGACAGACCTGAAAGATGCTCTAAAAGTACATCACAGTTTTAGTTTGAACACTCTCATGTAGAAGTTCTTTCATTTAATTCTCTTATACTCTATTTGCACATGTTTTCCTGTGAACACTCACTGCATGCTTGGCCAAACTCTTCACTGTCAGAAAAAAAGGTACAGTTCTGTCGCTGGGGTGGTAGCCTAAGGTACAAAGTGAAAAGGTACAAATATGTACTTTTAAAGTACTAATATATACTTTTAAGGTACCAATATGTACCTTTAAGGTACCAATATGTACTTTCTAAGTACTAATATGTACCTTTAAGGTGCTAATATGTACTGTTTAAGGGTAGGTAAGGTACAAAAATGTACCTTTTCCCTTTTGTACCTTAGGGTACCGCCCCAGCGACAGAACCTTTTTTTCTGAGAGCGTTGAGAGTAGTCTTCATCTAAAAACTGTACAAAAACAATGAACAAGGTATACATCGTCATCAGCTTGCATCAAAATCAACATTAAAAACTAGAAATAGTTTAGAAGAGTGTCTCCTTTTTTATACTTTAACATGTTTCTGTTGTAAATTGTACAAACATATTGTCACGAATCTGGTCGGTGTCCCGTTATCCGCTCACCACCAGATGTCACTCTCACCTCACCTACACACTCTGACTGTTGCACCACACTCCGGACTGCATCTCCCATCCTCCACCGCACTGATTGCGTCAGCCCCCGTGACCAATCAGGCTCTCTATAAAACCCCCGGTCCTTCACAGTGCACTTCACAGATTGTTAGATTGTATTGTATTCCTAGCGTTTTCCTAGTTTTTGCTCCGAGTTCCTAGTTCCCAGTGTTTTGTCTTTTCCGCCTGGTTACCTCGTTTGTCTGTCTAGCCGCCTGCCTTTTCGGACTATCGCTCTCGTTAATCGGATTACTCTCTTCGACTGCCTGTGATATACCTGTCTGCTCCTGTCTCGACCCTGCCTGTCCGACCATGTCTTTGTCTCGTCCCAATAAAAGCTCGCATATGGATCCACTCGCCTCTCGTCTCGTTCATCCCGTAACAGAACAATCCGTCACAACAGGATCCAATAGCTTCACCACCGGACATTCAGATACAGACACTGACAGGATTCTATGCCGCATAAAACAAGGACCGCACACACTTCATCGATACATCCGTGAGTTTATTTCAATTGACAATTATTCCACTCTCCCGGACTGTATAAAAGCCGAGATTTTCTGTGACGGCGTGAACCAGCCCCTCCGTGCGCGACTGAGACGCGAGGGCCCGCGCTCGTCGCTGGAGGCGTTTCTGAACTTTGCGCTGTTGTGTGTGGGTTCGCCGTACACCGTGGGGGTCGCGCAGAGGGAACTCGACAACACCGTAATGGCGCCCGCGCGTCCCACTCGCAAATTGGCGGTCATGCCGGAGCACGATCCCACGAACACGTTTGCCGCCTGGATCGCTCGTGAGATGGCGGCCGTGCAGGAGCGCGCTCAAGCTATGGCGGCGTCAGCAGAGCCCGCGCACAAAATGGCGGCCGCGCCGGAGCGCGTTAACGCGGTAGCGGCGACGGCGGTGCCCGTTCACAAAATGGCGGCCGCGTCGGAGCGCGTCCACACAATGGCGGTGACTACAGAGCCCGTTCACAAGATGGCGGCGAAGCCCGAGCTCTGTCACGTCACAGCTACCATACCAGAGCTATATGGAGTTACAGCTGCATTTCCTGAGTCAAGTCAAGTTGCAGCTGTGTTTCCTGAGTCAAGTCAAGTTTCCAAGTCAAGTCAAATCTTCCCAGAGCCACTGCACAAGATGGCTGCCACGCCAGAGCCACTGCACAAGATGGCCGCCATTACAGAACCTGTGGTCATGATGTCCCACGTGCTGGACACACCTCTAGTGACAGTATGGGCAGCTAAAATGGCGCTGCTCCATACCGCGGCGGCTACCCCAGAGTCAAGTCAAGATACAGAGTCAAGCCAGGTCACAGCTGTGCCCCGCAAGTCAAGCCAAGTCACAGTTGTTCCCCACGAGTCAAGTCACGTTACCGCTGTTGCTCCTGAGCCAAGCCATGTTGTTCATGAGTCAAGTCCTGGTGCAGCGGATCTCCATGAGTCAAGCCAGGTTATAGTAGATCCTCATGAGCCAAGTCAAGCTGCTGCTGTTGTTCCAGAGCCAAGTCAAGCTTCAGCCACTGCTCCAGAGTCAAGTCAGGCTACAGCTGAAGCCTCCAAGTCCAGTCAAGCTTCCAAGTCCAGCAACGTCAAGCCAGTGCCCGCTAACGCCACGTCAGCCAAACCACAGCCTGCTCAAGACATCTCCGTCAGGTCACAGTCTGTTCACGTCATGTCTTCTGCTCCTGAGTCTGCACCCATCATGGCCGCCCTTCCTGAGGCAGTCGTTCCTGAGTCAAGCAGCGTCACAGCCGTGGTTCCTGAGTCAAGTAAAGTCATTGATCTTCACAAGCCAGTTCAAGTCACCGCTGGTCTTCACGTGTCAGATCAAGTCACTGCTGATCTCCATGAGCCAAGTCAAGTCACCGTTGATCTCCATGAGTCAAATCAGGTCACTACTGATCTTCACGAATCAAGTCAAGTCACAGCCGATCTCCACGAACCAGGTCAAGCCACAACTGATTTTCACGAGCCAAGTCAAGTTATTGCTGACGGCCCAGAGTCTAGCCACGTCCCGCCTGTCGGCTCAGAGTCTAGCCACGTCCCGCCTGTCGGCCCAGAGTCTAGCCACGTCCCGCCTGTCGGCCCAGAGTCTAGCCACGTCCCGCCTGTCGGCCCAGAGTCTAGCCACGTCCCGCCTGTCGGCCCAGAGTCTAGCCACGTCCCGCCTGTCGGCCCAGAGTCAAGTCACGTCCCGCCTGTCGGCCCAGAGTCAAGTCACGTCCCGCCTGTCGGCCCAGAGTCAAGTCACGTCCCGCCTGACGGCCCAGAGTCAAGTCACGTCTTGTCAGACCGCCCAGTGTCTCGTCACGCCTCGTCTATCTGGCCAGAGCCTCGCCATGTCTCGTCTGACCTCCCAGAGCCTTGTCACATCATGTCTGCCAGTGTGATGGCGGTCACCATTCTCACTGTGTGGGCCGCACACTACACTCCAAAGGTTACGTCTGTTCACGAGTCAGCCCCTGAGGTCACGCCTGATCACAAGCCTGCTCCAGAGCTCCCGTCTGATCACAAGCCTGCTCCAGAGCTCCCGTCTGATCACAAGCCTGCTCCAGAGCTCCCGTCTGATCACAAGCCTGCTCCAGAGCTCCCGTCTGATCCCAAGTCTGCCCCAGAGCTCCCCTCACTTGGAGAAGCCAAGCCCATGCCTCCTGAGGTGTCAGCCTTGGCTGTAGATCCTCCCATAGAGGATCCCTCTACATTCCTCTACAACCTCTCTGCTTCTCCCCTTATTCTGTCTGCCTCCTCTGTCTCTGCTGTTCTTAGGTCCCAGGCCATAACGTGGTTTCCTGCTCCAGAGGTCCCGCCTGGTCTCCAGTCAGCTCCAGAGGCCCCGTCTGGTCTCCAGTCAGCTCCAGAGGCCCCGTCTGGTCTCCAGTCTGCTCCAGAGGCCCCGTCTGGTCTCCAGTCTGCTCCAGAGGTCCTGTCTGGTCTCCAGTCTGCTCCAGAGGTCCTGTCTGGTCTCAAGTCTGCTCCAGAGGTCCCGTTTGGTCTCAGGTCTGCTCCAGAGGCCTTCTCCATCAGAGAAGCTGCGCCAATGCCTCCAGAGGTGTCAGCATTGACTGTAGAACCTCCTATGGAGGCGGCGTTATCCTGTGGTCTCTCTGCTTCTCTCCCTGTTCTCTCTGCCTCCTCTGTCCCTGCTCTCACCAGGTCCCAGTCCATGACGCGAGTTCCTGCTCACCCCTGGAGGGCCCTGGCGCCTCCTGTTCCACCCTGGAGGGCCTCAGCGCCTCCTGTTCTGCCTCCTGTTCCGCCCTGGAGGGTTCCTATGCCTTCTGCTCCGCCTCCGGCTCCGCCCTGGAGGGCTCCTGCGCCTCCTGCTCCGCCCTGGAGGGCTCCTGCGCCTCCGGCCCCGCCCTGGGGGGTGCCTGCTCTGTCGGTCCAGCCTCAGTCACTGGGCCCCCCTACATGGACCTGGCCCTCCAGCCCTCGCCCTGTCTCGCTCCCACCCCACCGCTCCCCTGGACTGTTGTTCCCTTCGAGCGTCTGGAAGCCACTCCTTGGGGGGGGGGCTATGTCACGAATCTGGTCGGTGTCCCGTTATCCGCTCACCACCAGATGTCACTCTCACCTCACCTACACACTCTGACTGTTGCACCACACTCCGGACTGCATCTCCCATCCTCCACCGCACTGATTGCGTCAGCCCCCGTGACCAATCAGGCTCTCTATAAAACCCCCGGTCCTTCACAGTGCACTTCACGGATTGTTAGATTGTATTGTATTCTTAGCGTTTTCCTAGTTTTTGTTCCGAGTTCCTAGTTCCCAGTGTTTTGTCTTTTCCGCCTGGTTACCTCGTTTGTCTGTCTAGCCGCCTGCCTTTTCGGACTATCGCTCTCGTTAATCGGATTACTCTCTTCGACTGCCTGTGATATACCTGTCTGCTCCTGTCTCGACCCTGCCTGTCGACCATGTCTTTGTCTCGTCCCAATAAAAGCTCGCATATGGATCCACTCGCCTCTCGTCTCGTTCATCCCGTAACACATATATCCTGTATAAAAGACTATGCCTATAACCTTTTCAAGGGCGTGCGGTATAATGTTATGGTTCTTAATTGTGATCACATTACAAGGTGGCATTATAGTCCCTCTAGCAAATCTGCCAAAAGTGTACAAATTGAAAAACATGTAGCACAATATGGTAATTTTCTTAGTGATTGAGTTACATAGGGGTTTTGCTCTCACAAAATTTGATTATATTTTGTGTCTGTGTCCTTTTCAAGAGTGCGGAACTTTAAGCTTTTTAGCTTTGTGCAGCTTTGAGCGCAATGGTGAGATATGTTTTAGTTGTAATAGTGTAAAACAGCAAGACTTACTTCATGTGTTGATGGCTCATTGTAGAGATGGATAATTGCACTAAAAGAAACATCAATTTAGTCAAACAATCTCAAGTAGAAAATTTTCATTTATTTCGATAATCACTAAACACTTACAGCTCTCAGAGAGGAGACCTTGCCTAAAGACACATTCAGTTCAACAAACAAATGTGAACAGTGTCATCCATAATCCTGACATTATGACTTTACTATCAGTAAAATGTCAAGGACAATAGATCAAAAGGTGCTTTCTGTATACTGTATGCAATATCATTTTCTTATATCATGTACAGAGTTACTAGACCTCTTGAATTTACAACTGTGCCCACATAGATCTTGTTTGGATATTGTTTTTGGGGTCTGTAGGGGGTAAAGCATGGACCATAAGGTTTATTCAATACCTATTTATTTGAGTCAAAAATAATAATGCAAGAAAATGAGTCTATGAATCTAAAGCATTAGAAAGCCTTTAAAAAAGAATGCATGAAACCATGGTACTTGTAAAAAATAATAAATAAAATATGTTGAGTGAATCTAAAAAATGTGTTTTCTTTGTTCAGTTAAGAAGCTTCATCTGGACCCCTGTATCACATGTTTGTACCTTGCCTGAAACTCAGAAAACATGAGCAATTCCTCTCAGATGATAAACACCTCTGGTAAAATCATTTGAAATGTAGGTTTGTCAAAAGGAAAGAATAATCTGTTATCTGGTTTAGCTGTATTTAAAACAAAAACATCTTAAAGACATTGTGTCAAACTTATTTGATAGCATGATTTTCGTTTCATCATGTATTGACCACATATTTATTAGACTGATAAAAGTAGCGTGAACTTCTGTAGAAATAATAAAACTAATTCCTGTAAGATACATTTGGTAACCTTTTATTCAAATTTTCAAGCTAGATTAAAAAGTATAAAACGTAGAATATATGATTTTGGGAAAAAGTTGGAAAACTGGCTTTTAGCGTTTTCACCCATGGCCAGCAGTGCTGCTGACCTGGACTGTTGACCTTTCTGAATGATGTCATTGTGTGTGTGTGTGTGTGTGTGTGTGCTGTATCTCCTCCCTCACCCCTCCTGTCTCTCTGTGAGGGTCTGAAGCAGACTGGTCTGCACTTTCACAATGGACAAGGCATGGGACTACACGTTTTTGTTTATGATTCAGCTATTAACTATTATTTTGTATTATTACTATTTTATTTATTTATTTATTTATTTTTATTTATTTATTTTGTAAATCACTCATCCATGTTTGGACATCATTGTGTAAAGATCTTCTTCTAAGCATTCTGGAAAATACAAGGATTTTTTTTTTTTTTTTCATATTTACTATTACCTAAAACTACAGTAATTGTTTCTCTGTGTTTAAGTGCCACGTTTATTTTTATTTTGTGTTATATAGAGTTGCATATTTTATTACCATTCTCTTTAAAGTAGTGATACGTTCATTTTATACAACTGCTTGAATGGTGTGTGTGTGTCTGTCTGTCTGTACTTGTTTATATGATTTATCAATACAAATTTTGTATGATTATATGGGTTTTATAATATAATATAAGCTATAATAACATAAATGCAGCTTATGAGGATATTTCTTGAGTCATTATAATTAAAATACTTACTAAACAATTTATTTAAATACATACTAAACAATTTATTATTTAAAATGTAAATATACAGAAAGATTTGTGTGATGGCAAGGTATACAGTTTGAAAAAAACCAACGTGTGTATGTATGTGTTTTCCAATTATTTTTTATATGTATGCGACATTGCAGATCATGAGATCTATAAATTTAGACAACCCCAGATGTAACATGATGATCGGGGCCCCCCCTGACTTTCAAAATTTCCCATGGTGATCCGATATACTATAAACCTAAAATAAACAGGGGAAACGGATCATTATCTAGACGAGTCAACCTGGAATCTCTCTCCCTTTCACTCATGGCCAGTGATGTCAAGCACATATCTAGCTCACCAGCATCCATATAACTTCAAACACACAGAAGCCTTGTGGACAATTTTAATTCATATGACCATTTTTACAAAGTTTCTACAAAGTTTGTAGAAAGAAGAAACTTTTAAAGAACCTGATTAATAGAAATTAAGTTTAAGTCAGAATGTTTCTACCGTAGGACGGAAGTGGTAGAGAACACTGTTTATTTAAACTTTAAAGAGATAATACGCTAATAAATATATATTTAAATAGCACATTTAAAACATTCACTTAGAAAAAACTGAATTGACTAACTTAACATTTGGTCTGCATCTCCTCCCTCACCCCTTCCATCTCTCTGAGAGGTTCTGAAGCAGTCAGACCCTCAGTTTCACAATGGACAAGGCAAGGGTCTGCAGGGTTTTGTGTATGACTCAACATAAACTAAATGCATTTTAATTTTGTAAAAATTGTATTTATTTATTTATTTTTTAGTAAATCACTCATCCATGTTTGGACATTGTTGTGTAAAGATCTGCCTCATAGTGCTCTGAAAAATGTAAGGCTTTTTTAAATATTTTTTCGCTAAAACTATTCAAAATGTTTAAGTGTTTTAGAGCCATGTTTATTTTTATTTTGTGTTATATAGAGTTCCATATTTTATTACCATCCTCTTTAATGTAGAGATAAGTTTATACAAGAGCTTGAATGGTGTGTATGTGTGTGTGTGTGTGTGTGTGTGTGTGTGTGTGCATTTAGTTATATTTTAAAAACATAATTTGTCAGGACAAAACACTGTTTGAATCTTTTTAAAGAATCTGAAGTGATTGAAACAGAATAAATCTAATGTACATTATACTTTAAGCTAAAAAATTAAACAAGCACCACGTGATTCTACCAAAGTTTATTTAAATTTGAAAACATTATTATTAACGGTCAAAGCATTACAAAAAGTTTCATACACTCCCCTCTCTCTGTGTCTCGGTCCGTCTCCGTCTGTCTGCATGTGTGTGTGTGTGTGTCTCCTGTCTCCCATTTCATTTCTGTGAACAGTTCTCTGCACTCTTCAAACAGCTTCAACTGTTTGCAATGCTTTCATTTGAGTCGCTGTTGACATATTGTAAACAAAGATGTGTTTTCTCTACCTCCCTGAAAAATGTAGGGAAATGTATTTATTTATTTTCTTTTCTTAATTAAGCTCAAAGTTTTTTTGTTTTTTTTTCATTAAGATAATGTTTTTATTCCTTTATTTTCAATTCAGTAAACAGCATGTTATGTTATGGGGGAGAAGAAAGTTATGTTATTGCATTATTTCCACTTGTTATTACACATTTATTGATTCCTTTTTTACTTTGGCTGTGTAATTATATTCTGTATTTTACACATTTAAAACGCATTGGTTATACTGTAACACAAATGTCCATAACAATAAACCAACTTGAATTTTAACTTGAGAGGGAGAGATATATAGACCATATGTTTTGATCTCTTACAACTTTTTATTATTTTACTTATTTTTTAAATGTCACATCCATGTAGGCTGATCAAAAACCTGTGATGGCGGTGGGGGTTCCGATACCCCGCACATGTGCCCTGCAGCTGTCCCAGACGAATAAGATCAAAACAACCCTAAAAGCATGTGTGGGGGCGTGTCAAAGGTCATCAATCAAACTTTTTGACATTTGCTATATCCTTACAACTACTCCTCCGTCACTATTTACACTTGCAAATAGCCACTAACTTAAATTTTCTGTGAATAGCAAATAGCTCATCTTTATCCTCAGCAAATAACATCTTAGGTCTCTTCTTCACAAAAGTTATCACATGACATCAGAAAAATAAAAGTATAGTACATGCGTTGCAATCAACTACTTTATGATATGTTAAAAAATTTTGTATTTGTTGATTTGGTTTTAGTTTATTGTTATTTCATTTGGATAGTTTTATGTACACTTACATTTACATTTATTCATTTCCTTTGTGTTTGTGCTTTTCCTTTGTATTTTGTAATAGTTCTGAATAAACAAATAAATCTACTTTAATTGTGCATTTTGAGGCTTGAAATTTTCCATTCCTTTTTGCATTTTGTATTGTTTGTAAGGGCCTGTTTACACCTGGTCTCTTTATGCGTTTTTTTTTTTTTTTTAACTATTCCATTTATACCTGGCCACATATGTGTCTCCGCTAAACAGAACATCCAGTCTTCAATGACCCTTTACACATCTAAAATGAGAAAGAGCTTTGCGATTGACTGTACAAAGAGATTTGACAAGAAATCTGAGGTATATTTTTACAGACTGCCAAAAGCTACAGAAAAGAGAAGCAAATGAATCGCTGCAATTCACAGAAACAAATGGACTTGCGAACTGGGCAGCGAAACATGGATTTACAGTCTTTTTTTTAAAGAAATTCAAACAATAAATACCGTTTTGTGGCTCTTTAATGCAGTGTGAGAGATCTCTGTATTAATTATTAGATCAATTGACATGTAAACCGATCGTCTTTTCTTCTTTACTTAAAACATGAAAAAAACATGAATGAACATCAGAACATATTTTATTTTAACAGCGGAAAGACGTCAATACACACAATTTTTCAAGTTTAAAGGTACATTCACGCCATATCGGAATTCGCGACTTCCAACTTCCAAAAAGCGTTCACGTCTTCGTAGAACTCGTAATTACAACTTGTGAACTGGGAGTCTTCTGAGAGCTAGGACTTGTACCACATGACCACTGTACCACCTGACCAACGTAGGCTCTGTTTAGGCATTGATAGTGTTGCCATAGAAAAGCATAATTCTGAGTCTGAGGACGTGAACAGCTCCGAGTAGAACATCACATGTTGTCATCTCAAAATTATGGTAATTACGATATGGCGTAAATGCAGCATAAGTCCACCGTAGTTAATCTACTCTCATGTCTGATCCTGCCTTCATGCCATGTCGTTATTCCTATAATTCTGAGATGACAACATGTGACATTTTACTCATAGCTTTCCATGTTGTTGGACTCAGAGGTAGCGCCTAAGTAGTGTCAAAATGAACCTGGCGGCGGTCACGTGGTACATCTGTCACTGGTCCAAGTCATAACTCTCAGAACATGAGTGAGGGCTTTGGCATTGATAGTGTTGCCATAGAAACTCACATTCAGATAGAGTAGAATGTCACATGTTTTCATCTCAGAAGTACAAGATGGCGTGAATGCAGCATGATTAGTTCGTCAGACAGAATGGCGGATTCGGTGTTATGATTGGTCAAATCTCCTGTCAATCAAACTGTTTGCAAAGGGTAAATTCCCGCCCTACATGCAAATTTATGTCAAGGACAGCAACAGATATGCGTTGCTTTTTATTCATGATCAGCTAATTTTAAGATCAAAGGAAGAGAGAGCGGCATCAGCACTGGAAAGATAAGTTAAACTCACTACTTTTAGCGAAGATAATTGCCTGTTGAGCGTCTGCGACTTAATTTCAGTGTCATTTGCAGCAGTTTGCTCGTAGGCTTGCTGAAGAGATAACGTAACGTTACTCGTCTACTATGTACATACACGGTTTTTACAACCAGATGCATTTACACTTGTCCAGTTTCGCCTGGAATGCATCCCAGATCACCTCCTGAAGTGGTTTAAGCGATCTGATTTAAATTCGTCTGGAAAGCGTTTCAGAGGGCATTTAAAGTACACCCGGTCTTTTCACGGTCAGATAGCTTCTACAAACCTCTTTGTTTAACTTTGTTTTTTTTGACTAATAGGGGTGGTATTCTATACTTATTGCAGTATTCCACTGTATTGTATAGATAGGTGTAACATTTGATTACTGAATAAGCCAAATAAAAGTCTTTCTGATCACACACACACACACCTGTTTACTGTACAAATACAAAATTTTACTGTTTGCATCTCTAGTACAAGCCTCTTTCCTTAGCTGAAGTATGCAAACCTCTTTGCCACATAGAAACTATTGAAAATTAAATTTTCAAATGAAAATGGCAACATGATCGTTTTATAAAGTATGCGTTTATGTGCTTCATTTTCGCTGGAGGAAACAGCTGTGGTGTGATCAGGGGTGAGCACAGGGAAAACGTAGGCTACAGTAGATGTTTCCCCCATGATTGCTCCCTCATGATATTTTATATACTGTATTTAAACTGCTCAGATGCAGATAGTATAACAATCTATTGATAAACACAGACCTTGTCCTTTGTTTTTTTGCGCTCTGCACCACTGCGGTCTGCGAACTAAAGAACGCGCTGAAAGAAAGGCGGGATGGAGCCGATCGAAGTCTGCCGCAATTTTCAAATGAAATTTAAAGGGGACTGAGGCGATCACGAATTCGTGTGTACAGTTTATGGAGCTAATCGCAAAATTTTAGGGGGGCTGAGTAGTCAGTTTAGGGGGGCTATACCTAGTATAGCTATATATACAAAAGTATATATACTTTTGTCCCCCTACAGTGTTTTGTCCCACTGCATGCTAATTTGGTGCATCATTTTAAAAACATGTTTATGTCATATTATACCAAAAGAATATGCCAAGAGTGAGGTTCAGAAAGACAGACAGAGGTCTGATTCAGCCAAATGTTCATGAAAGGGCGTTTCTGGACATAGGCTTATCCGTTGGGAATATCAGTCTCAGGGCTGTTGCTACATTGCATTTACCTTGGTCATATTTAGGGTTTAGCCATACCTTAGCTTTTCCACCTCCACCTATCAATTTGCAATGTTTCCAGATGTTTTTATGCACATTTTGAATTTATGCATACAAACAACCGGATGGAAACATGAATAGGCCTACTGTTACATTATGTTACTGTTACATTATGTTGATTATTATAATAATTATGTTGACTATAATTTATATGATACTAATTTAATTTATTTTCATATTGTTCATTCTGTTAAAAAATGTTTTATCAAATAAATAAATATTTAATAAAAACAAGAGGAACACAAAAAAATCTAGCTTGTATTGTTTACTTTTGTCCCACCTGTGTGTTACTTTCGTCCCCACCAACGGGTTCGAAAGTAACAATATGCAGCTTATGTTCAAAGTGAAATTATACTGAACTCTTTCTACATTTTCACAACATACCACCTGGTATTGATAGACTACACTTCTGAGTTATAGGCCACAGCAAAAATATATCTCTGTCTACAACATTATCTTTTTAAATTATGTTTTTCTGAAAAATGGTACTTGTATCCCCGCTCTCCCCTAAATTATTGAGAGTATTGAGAAGAAAATATTTCCTTATTTCCTTTGGGGGCAAAAAGGAAATAAGGAGAACCACGTTATTCTCAGGAAATACACAGTATTTTAATGTTGTTTTTAATCCTTTTCCCAACTGAACAAAGAGACTAAGAGAGAGTTAAAGAACCTGTAAAGAACAATGCAGGGGCTTAACAGGTTCTTTGTGTGGCAGTGGTGCTGTATAACCACCCCAAACAACCTCTGAAGAACCAATTTAAAGTGGATCAAAAAAGTTTATCAAAGTTGTCCTAAGAGAAGAACGGGTTTGGTTTTAGGACAACTTTGATGAAATGTTTTGATCCACTTCAAATGTTGACTACTATATATATATATATATATTCCTTTTTTGTATGTATTATATATATTATATATATTCCTTTCCTTTTTTTCGGACCTAATTGTTTATAGTAGTTAGTTATGGTAGTAGTAGGTGCAAAGATTTGCATATAAGTGAGCATTTGCATCAGTCACATGCAAAATAATCTGCAGATACTCAAATATAAATTCGTCCCACATGCTGAGAATTATTGACATTGCAGGGCTCCACCTGTTAATACATTTCTGCCCGTAAGTTATTTCCTTAGAAACCCTTAATCGTTACATAAATACACACTATGTCTCACTTTTTAAGATAAATGACGTAAATGTGAATGTAAATACACTCCAAAGATGTACATATAGTGTTATGAATCGGTTCACAAATGACCATTACTTTACTGTACAGATATTAGTCATATCAGGCTTTTATACTCAATGTAATAAGTGTCCAAATGATGCATTAGTAGTCATTAATACATTTTAGTGTGTGTGTGTGTGTACAATAATGAGATCAAGAGCTTAAGAAAACTTTTCAGTCAAATGACTGGTACAGTGTACATTTTTTATACTTGCCCAAGTTACTTAACTATTTTAAAAGTTTAAGTAACATTTTATTTCACTGCCCTGTGTATATCAGTCTTGATACTGCTTGTTCATAAAATCACCGGTGAGTTTGAAAAGCTGCCATAGGGAAAACATGAGTTTACCTTGTGCTTTATGTAAATTTCTAAAAAACAATCTGTCATGTCTGCCTTTACTTTGAACATGTGTGGTCATGTTAGCCAAACACTGCTTGTAGTAGCAGTATGGCAGGATGTATGACAAGCAAACTGTATAACTGCAGTAAATTAAAAAATAAATAGTCATGAAACTAAACAAAGACTTCTGAAATGAAATATTACATAGCAGTTGCCTTTAAAAATCAGTCCAGGATAGCAGAACCATCTTATTTAAACAGTCTGTGTTCATACACCCAAGAATGTTTTTTTTTTCTGCTTGCTTCATTTTCTAATACAGCACATTTAGTTATAATTTCATTGAGTACAACCAATTTTAACTTGTTTGTTTGAAAATTTGTTTGTTGTTAACTTGTTTGTGTTGGGATTACAATAATACGTTTTGTTCATTGGCCTGGGTGTGGAGAGTAAATGTTGATGTTTCGCAAATTTACATTCTCATGGGATATTCCAAAAAGTGTATGCAACTTTACCTGGGTAAATTCAGGAAGCAGATCATACAGAACTTTTGGTTGCAAAACCAAATAGTTAATATTTACTGAGCTCATATTCAGTTCTTTGGATTTTTGAACTTTTCAAAAAATTTTTAAACTGCTTTACATCTACTGCAAGATCACTTTACAACAGTGTAATTCCCAAATAGAGTTTTAGTAACAGTGTTTTGAATTAACTGTGTTAGGTTCCCTATCTGTCGTACACTCCGAGTTGTGTCGAGTAGTGTACGACACTAGGGGTCGCCCTTGAGAGCCCAAACACCTCTGACAGTTTTGAAAAGGCCAATGAAAATTGGGTGTGCAGATTTGCATAGCTGGCCACGCCCCGGACATCCGGGTATAAATAGGGCAGCGTGTGCATCTGCTCACTCGTTCTGTTCTTCGGAGCCGAATGCAGCGTCTCTGTGTGAGAAGCGGCAACATTCACCTCTCTCGTCGTTGGATCTACGGCACAGACAGCGGTCTCTCCCTCTCTGACACGGCTCGTGTTGTGAGAGTTCCCCTGGGTGCGTCGACGGCGATCTTCAGGAGAAGATTTTCCTCTAATTGAGCAAATTTTCTCTAAAAGAGTTCCACGGGCGGATTGTGTGTTTCACTATGCCTTTCCGTCCGTGTCCAACTGGTTGCGGATTCTACCTTTCCCCTAACGATCGGCACGATCGCTGTGTTCAGTGCTTGGGGCGTGAGCATGCTGAAGCAGCGTTCGCTGAGGGAGGTTGTCAGAACTGCGATGACATGCCCTTGGGCACGCTCCGCTCACGAGCCGCGTTCTTTTCGAAGAAGCCGCGGCGCCATTCAACTGCTTCCCGCTCCGGTCCTTCTACTTCCGGGTACGAGGCCGCAGCGATGTGCGTTGAAGAAGAGCGGCAGGGTTTGAACGACGCTTTGCCGGGTACGTCCTCGCAAACCGTTCACCCTGTGTGTCCACCGATGGAGTCTCAGGACGATTTTGAAAGCTCGTCTCAGTATGGGCTGGATCTTTTGTTCAGGGCTCCTGCTGAGGAAAAGGCAGGGTCTGTAGCATCGGAGGGAGAGGCGTCAGAGGCTGACGTCATGGCTGAACTTACCGCTCCGGCGGGAGAGTCTCAGTCTGTGGCGGATGCCGAAATGGCCGCCGCACTAAAATGGGCAGCCAAGGAGATTGGGGTTGTGTGGGTTCCCCCACCCAGCCCTGAGCCTTCAAGGCTGGATGACTGGTTCCTGGGCAGTGGACGTGACTCGAGGCCACGTTCCTCCCCGGTCCCGTTTTTCCCGGAAGTGCATGAGGAGTTAACGAAGTCGTGGAAAGCCCCTCTGTCGGCTCGTTCACGGCACGTTATCTCCCCGTCCCTCACCACCCTCGATGGCGGTCCAGCGAGGGGGTATACGGAGGTCCCCCAGGTGGAGAGAGCGATTGCGATGCACTTGTGCCCGCAAAACGCCGCCTCCTGGAGGGGCCGCCCGAGACTCCCGTCCAGGGCTTGTAAGTTTTCGTCTGCGCTTGTAGCGAAGGCTTATGTGGCCTCTGGGCAAGCTGCGTCCGCCTTACACGCTATGGCGATTTTGCAGGTCTTTTGACTGCGCTCACTTCCATCAAAAGAGTGGGAGACCTCCAAGCCCTCTCCGTGAACAGTTCGTGCCTGGAATTCGGACCAGCGGATTCTCACGTTGTCTTGAGACCCCGGCCTGGATATGTGCCCAAGGTCCCCACCACTCCTTTCAGAGATCAGGTAGTGACCTTGCAAGCTCTCTCTTCCCAGGAAGATGACCCCAACCTGACCTTGTTATGCCCAGTCCGTGCCCTGCGCATCTACATGGAACGAACGCAGCCCTTCAGACATTCGGAACAGCTCTTTGTTTGTTACGGAGGACAGCAGAAGGGGAAAGCTGTCTCCAAACAGAGGATCTCCCATTGGCTGGTAAACGCGATCTGTATGGCCTACCTGGCCAGAGGCCTACCCTGCCCTCTGGAGGTAAGAGCCCACTCAACCAGGGGCATCGCTGCCTCAGCAGCCCTGGCGAATGGGGCCTCTTTAACAGACATCTGTAGAGCTGCGGGTTGGGCTACACCTAATACATTTGCCAGATTTTATAATTTGCGCACAGAACCAGTGTCAGCTAGAGTCTTGATTGCTAACTCTTGACTCGGCACACTGGTTGGTGTAGAGCTTGCATAAAGCGCTTCCCCTAATGGTGATTACGCTTCTGAGTTTCAGTAGGTTTCCTGATGCGAACCCTGGACACCATCTCCATCTTTGGCACTTCTGCACATGGCGGAGTTTAGCGGAGAAACTCGCTATGGAATCCCTTCACAAGGTATGAATACCCTTATTTTGATTGGATTGTGCCCCATATGTAGTGGCCCCTTATGTGGCCCCATATGTGTATTTCCACCTATAACTCTTGTGGTGCGGTGTTTTCCCCTGAAAACAGGTTCTCTAGGATCTGAGTCTGGCTGTCTTCCCGGGTGTGAGACCCACCTCAGGTCCCATGTCTAACTATGTCACTCTAACCCCCCCTGTCGGGCAGGTCGTGAACTCCGTAATGTCTTTCCTTCGGGAGCAGGCATTTTTTTCCCAACGATCTCAAGACACTCAGCCGCCCTTGAGGGAGGCCCGGCTGCAGGACCCCGCTGTACAGGTCAGTCCTTGGACGTTGGATGGTCACAGAGGAGGTGAGCTGCACTTACGTTAACACGTTGCCCTGTTACTTCTGCACTTGTCTCTCGTGACGCGGCCAGACATGTGGCGTGTTTTTACGGGGACCCCTAGTGTCGTACACTACTCGACACAACTCGGAGTGTACGACAGATAGGGAACGTCTCGGTTACGTATGGTAACCCTCGTTCCCTGATGGAGGGAACGGAGACGTTGTGTCTCCCATGCCACATCCCTGGTCCGCCTCTGAGTGAGCTGAGACGCTCGGCTCCTCAGAATCAGAACGAGTGAGCAGATGCACACGCTGCCCTATTTATACCCGGATGTCCGGGGCGTGGCCAGCTATGCAAATCTGCACACCCAATTTTCATTGGCCTTTTCAAAACTGTCAGAGGTGTTTGGGCTCTCAAGGGCGACCCCTAGTGTCGTACACTACTCGACACAACGTCTCCGTTCCCTCCATCAGGGAACGAGGCTTATCATACGTAACCGAGACGTTTTGTGTGTCATATGAGGATTATGAGAATATAGATAGAGAATAGAGGATTATTAGATAAAGAGAACATGTTTATCAGGCATTCACCACTGCTACCTCCATCTGCCACACCTCCGGTAGCACCGCCCACTCGTTCATCATCACCCGAATTCTAACCTGTTGCACCTGATCAAGTTTGTCAATAAAACTTTGGATTGGATTGCTACTCACCTCTCGTCTCCTCCGTATCAGTGTGTGTGTTTGTGACAGAAGACCAGACTGACACAAAAGGAAATATAAGCACCGAAGCACCAGCTGCACCGAACCCTCTCGCCAAGTTGGTGAATGCCTTGAAGGCGGCATTTCAACCCACACCTGCGCCGTCATCTGCCTCAGGATTTCCCATGGCCATGCCCACCACGTTTGTGGGCGAGGCGGCTGAGTAGCGGTTTTCTACTCCAAGTCAACCTATTCATCCAGATGCAACCACAAATGTTTCCATCGGAGAACGCTAAGGCCCCCACGCCCCGTGGTGAGTACCCTTTCCACAGAGGTAGAAACCA
This sequence comes from Cirrhinus mrigala, assembly GCA_036247105.1. Taxonomy (NCBI): domain Eukaryota; kingdom Metazoa; phylum Chordata; class Actinopteri; order Cypriniformes; family Cyprinidae; genus Cirrhinus; species Cirrhinus mrigala. Next base: position 21,564,132 of record CM070011.1, on the reverse strand, counting down.
CCTCTCTTGCAGTATTACCTGTAACGTTGCATACTTCTCATCTGTCCCTATGTGTTTCTGCTCTGGTAGACTCTGGGTCCTCCGGCAACTTTATCTCCCAGGACTGTTTAAATCAGCTTCAACTTCCCCGTCGTTGCCATTTCCAAGTGCTTGCAGTGAAAACCATTCAGGGAAAACCACTGGGGCATGGGACGATACGTCATTCATCACCATTCATCACTCTACAAGTAGGACTGTTTCATTCGGAAGAGATGCGGTTTCTGGTACTGGAGGATTCCACCGTCAGTATCATCCTGGGACGCCCGTGGCTCCAGAAACATCGTCCAGAACTCAGCTAGGGTCCTTGCGATATCATCCGCTGGAGTGAACATTGTCAGACTAACTGCCTTGTCAACTTACCTCACTCACCATCTGTTCCTGTTCTTCTGTCGTCAACCTAATTGGAAAGTCCAGAACCATCTTTCACCCCTGAGATCCCAGCCGAGTACATGGCGTTCCAGGATGTATTTAGCAAGCAAGCAGCCACCCACCTACCACCGCATCGGCCATGGGATTGTGCCATTGAGTTGCTGCCTGGGACCCAGCTCCCCAAGGGGCGAGTATACCCACTGTCCATCCCGGAGTGCCAGGCAATGGAGGAATATATAGCGGAGGCTCTGAGTCAAGGTTTCATCCAACCATCTACCTCGCCGGCCGCTTCAAGCTTCTTCTTCGTGGGCAAGAAGGATGGAGGTTTGCGTCCCTGCATCGATTACCGACAACCCAATTCTCAGATTAGACAACCATATCCGCTTCCTCTGGTCCCAGCTGCCCTCAAATAGCTTCGAGGAGCCCAAGTCTTCACGAAGCTGGACCTGCGGAGTTTGTATAACCTCGTTCGTATTAGTGCGGGAGATGAATGGAAGACGGCCTTTGTGACACCTACGGGGCACTATGAGTACCGGGTCATGCCATACGGCTTATTCATCAGCCCATCCGTCTTCCAAACATTTATGAACGAGGTCTTCTGGGAGTTCCTCCATCGGTTCGTTGTTGTCTACATTGATGATATTCTGATCTACTCCCGGAACTTGGCCGAACATCGCCAGCACGTACAGCAGGTCCTCCACAAGCTATGAAAACACAGCCTCTATCTCACGATGTGAGTTCCATCGCCCATCCGTACAGTTTTTGGGGTACATCATCAATGCCGAGGGCGTGCAGATGGATCAGGGGAAAGTTTCTGCCATACAAGAATGGCCACTACCTCTCACAGTCAAAGAACTTCAACGTTTCCTGGGATTCTCCAATTTCTACAGACGCTTCATCCAGAATTACAGTTCCATCATGGCTTCGTTAACCTTCTTCCTGGGGGGTAAACTGAAAATCCTCATCTGGAACCCTGCTGCTCACGAAGCATTCCAATGGCTCAAGGAGATTTTTAGCACCGCACCCTTACTACACCACCCAGAACCCGAACTTCCCTTTACGGTTGAGGTCGATGCTTCCACCACTGGAGTGGGTGCAGTGCTATCCCAAGCGGTCGGCGAGCCTCCTGTCCTCCATCCCTGTGCTTTCTATTCTTGTAAGCTGTCTCCGGCGGAGCAGAATTATGATGTAGGCAATAGAGAATTACTAGTCATCAAACTAGCCCTGGAGGAGTGGCGCCACTGGTTGGAGGGATCTACTCATCCATTCACCATTATCACAGATCACAAAAATCTCCAGTACCTTCAAGAAGCAAGACATCTCAACCCCAGACAAGCATGTTGGGCATAATTCTTCACACGCTTCAACTTCAAGATTACCTATCGGCCCGGTTCCAAGAATATTTCTGCTGACGCCCTCTCATGACAGTTCTCCTCTGATCACCCTGCTGAACCAGAACCCATCATTCTCTCCAACCTGATCATCAGCCCCATCCTCTGGGATCAGGACGAAACCATCAGCCAAGCCACCCTCCAGGAGCCCACTCGGCCGGAATGCCCGGAAGGGAAGATCTTCGTTCCTCGCTCTCAACGACTACCCCTTCTGGGCACAGCTTATCAGTCCCCGGTCACTGGACACCCAGGCAGCCAACGGACCCTCTCACTCCTTCAAACCCGTTACTGGTGGCCCAGTATGCGCCGTGATACCATCAGGTACATCCAGAGCTGCTCTGTCTGTGCTATGTCTACCTCTCCCCGTCAACTTCCCACAGGAAAACTGGTGCCACTACCCATTCCACAGAGGCCCTGGTCCCATATTGGAGTGGACTTCGTGACCAGTCTCCCGTGCTCCGAAGGTAACACCTTTATACAAGTAATGGTTGATCGCTTCTCCAAAATGTGCAAGTTTTTCCCTCTAAAGGGGTTGCCCACTGCACTTGAGACTGTTGAACATCTCTTCCAGCAGGTGTTTCGCCACTTTGGCTTGCCCGAGGAGATCGTGTCAGACCGGGGACCTCAATTCATCTCTCATGTCTGGAAAGCTTTCTTTAAGCTTCTTGGTGTTTCTGTTAATCTCTCCTCCGGTTACCATCCACAGACCAATGGCCAGACAGAGAGAAAGATCCAAGAGCTGGGACGTTACCTCCAGGCATACTGTCACGAGGACTAGCACAGCTGGAGCAGATTCCTCCCGTGGGCCGAGTACGCACAGAACTCTCTCCGCCAAGATACTACCGGCTTTACACCCTTTCAGTGCGTATTCGGTTACCAGCCTTCGCTGTTCCCCTGGACAGAGGAACCTTCCCATGTTCCAGCTGTAGACCCCTGGTTTCGGGAGAGCGAGAGAGTTTGGGACTCAGCTCATCACCATCTCCAGCAGGCAGTTCGACAACACAAGAGGTTTGCTGACGTCAGAAGAAGACCTGCTCCCGCTTACCAACCTGGGGATCAGGTCTGGCTGTCCACCCATGACCTGCGTCTACGTCAGCCCTGCCACAAGCTGAGTCCCCACTATATGGAGGGGCAGCCGTGGCCTAATGGTTAGGGAATCGGGCTTGTAACCGAGAGGTTGTGGGTTTGAGTCCCAGGTCCGGCAGGGATTGAAGGTGGGGGGAGTGAATAACCAGTGCTCTTTCCACCCTCGATACCATGCCTTGAGCAAGGCACCGATCCCCCAACTGCTCCCTGGGTGCTGCAGTGATAGCAATATGGTTGGCCACTGCTCTGTTTGTGTGTGTGTGCATTTGGAAGGGTTAAATGCAGAGCACAAATTCTGAGGGTCACCATACTTGGCCACATGTCCTTTCCATTCCTTTTCCTTTTTTATATTGGTCCGTTCAAGATCAAGATCATCGTTGATCAAGGTGGATCAACGATGTCATCTTCCAGCTTCAGCTCCCTCCAGGGTACCGCATACACCCCATGTTCCATGTCTCACTCCTAAAACCCTTCTATCCCTCTGCCACAGATCATACAGGAGCTGAAGCGGAACCTCCTCCTCCAGAAGTCCTGGACCAGCCTTCCACCTTCTATCCCTCTGCCACAGATCATACAGGAGCTGAAGCGGAACCTCCTCCTCCAGAAGTCCTGGACCAGCCTTCCATCTACACGGTCCACGAGATCTTGGACTAACGGCGTCGAGGGGGCCATCTAGAATACCTCGTGGACTGGGAGGGGTATGGACCCGAGGAGCGATCCTGGGTGCCCAGAGATGACATACTAGATCCCACTTACTACTGGACTTCCACAGGAGTCACCCGGATCGTCCTGCCCCTCGTGGTTGTGGTCACCCTCGGTGTCGTGTAAGGGTGTCGGAAATACCCCTGGAGGAAGGGGTAGTGTCAGGCATTCACCACTGCCACCTCCATCTGCCACACCTCCGGTAGCACCGCCCACTCGTTCATCATCACCCGAATGATGTGCAGGAATACTAACCTGTTGCACCTGATCGTCATTGAGCCACACCCTATAAAAGAGACACTCGCTCATTCTCTCATTGTCTGGTCTACCGTTCACATGCTAACGCTACTTTGGACTCTATGCTATTCTCCACGCGGATCTCCCTGTTGTTCTCTGGTGTTTGGCGTGGCTCAATATCTGGACTCCGTGTCATCTCTACTTTTCAAGGACATTCAGTGAAGAACTCTTTACTCTGCTTTTCACCATTTGATCAACTATCAAGCTTGTCAATAAAACTTTGGATTGGATTGCTACTCACCTCTCGTCTCCGCCGTATCAGTGTGTGTGTGTTTGTGACAACGTTTTTGACTAAAATATTTAATGTCGACATGGAAGCTTGAGGTTGTACAAGTTGGTGTGTAATTTTGAGAATGTGTTTATAGTTGTGAGAATTGGTGAATGGTGATTTGTTTTCTGCATTGTGTTTTAGCAACTGAGTATAAAAAATTGCATAACTGACTACAAATTGACTAACTGACTACATATTGCCATTAGACAAAACTATATATAAGTATCTAATGTCTGCTTCTTGTAAGCATCCTTTTCCATGGTGATTTCTGGATTTGGCACTCTGTTAAGACTTTCTGTGTTCATTATAGGGCAGTTCATACCAAGGACTTTTATGAGATTTGTTTGGAAATTGTATTAGAATAGTGAATTCAACACCACAGCTGTTACGTGCTGATGCATGAAGCGTGAAACAGGCGGATACATCTGCAGAGCTTTATTTAGGGACATCGGGGACAAAACAGGCAGGGTCAGGCAACGGCATTCAAGAATGTTGGAGCAAGACAAAGAGTAGTCCGTAAAGCAGGCTAGGGTCAGAGATCGGCGAACGTAATCCAGAGGGGCTAAGCAAAAGGTAATCCGTGAAGACAGGCAAGAGTTCCAAAGGCAGGCAGCGATACAGACTAAACGATAAAACTAGGCTAGGAGACAAAACTAGGAAAGCAAGACAAAACAAGAAGAAACTAGACACAGGATAACTAGGAAAACGCTTTGTATGAATGCTAGCAACAATTCAGTACTCGCCGACTAGTGAGAGGAAGTCCGGGGCTTAAAAAGTGTCTCTGATTGGATGCAGGTGACAAGTGCAATAGCTGATGGGGAACGTAGTCCGGGGTGTGGAGTAACAGTCAATGTAATATGAATGTGAGAGGGCGACATTTGGTGGTGAGCAGCCCAAAGGTAACGGCCAGATTCATAACAACAGCTGTCAGAGCGACAAGTGAGTTTAACTTCCATTTTTGTAGTAGCTCTATAGCATTACTATTGAAGAGTAGCTAGTGAAGTGGATTTATTTATTGTGAATCATGTGCACTGTATTATTCGACGCAAATGTCATAAATGTTTAACATGTTAAATCGGTAAAAACATGCACCAACAAACACAGACAGGGGTAACAAACTGATCCCACAAATCCTGCCAAAGGTGTCTATTGCTATTTGTCAGCATCTGTGAATTGACCACATGTCACATGTGTGCGTCTCTCACGTGGATGTTTGTAATAACAATAGCGCGAATAGCATGTGGGCGTGATCTAATTAAAAGTAATGAGCTCCGAGGGAGAAAACAGGACATCGCGTTGGTTTCATACGGATCACTTTAACTCTGAAGATTTGTTTTCGATAATACTTACATTTAAAAGTAGACATTTCAAGCTTTCTATGGATATATCGCTCATGTTTGTGTGTCATGAATTCGCTGAGTTTCAGTTAATGTTAGTGACGCATTTTAACTGGATATTCACGGAGCCTGAGAAGACTGAAAGGACACCCTGTATATTTTCTTTATTTTTATGAACCACAAAAGTTTGTTAATATGGTGAGTGTACACAAATAAAAGTAAAGCCTTTACAGATTCAGGTGATGTATTACTTTTATGTGTCCAATCAAAATTGAGGGAGCAATTTAAGTTCTATTTGCTGTCCTTTGGAAAATATGCGAGTGCTCCCGCCGGCGCCTTTGCCGACCCCAGGACGTTAAGGTTAATCAGCATTAGTTTTAGGAATAATTGGGTTAATCAACATTAGCTCAGGAATAATGTGACAGTAATATAAAGCCCTACCAGGTGAAAATACTGTATATCTTTTTATGTGTAGATTTCAGATTAGTGGATGTTTGTACAGGCTGCTATAAGCTGTCTGCATACTGGAAAGATTAAAGACAGATTAAAGTTGCCAACTTTGATCTTCCTATTTGAAATATTTCTTTCTTTCTTTTTTGTGGTTGAGCACTGCATTGAGCTTTTGGCCTGTTGAATGTGCACACTTTGATTGTAATCTTTAAAGATTAAAGACAGACCATAAACACACCAGCAAGTTGAACTATAACTATATATGTGGCCTATATTCACGTTATTCACATGTATGAATATGTATATCTGCTGTAGTCTTTTCACAACATTTAGTTTATCATTCATGCTACATAATTAGTTAATAATAGATATTACTTTGTTGCTTGTGAACTATATTTTGCTGATTGGATTCTCTTAGTGATATTGTGTTAATCCACTTGCTACAACTAGAAAACCTGATATTTGTTTGTGAGCTAATATTTGTTTCTATTTTATTTTGTTATGGGATCTTTAGTTTGCTGTGTTCATTTGGAACAGGGTTAGGTAGAGAGGGGGTGCCATTTTCTCTCTGGACTTGTTTTCTCCTCTTTGTGTTAGTTAAGGAGTTAGGATTTTTGGTAACACTTTATTTTGATGGTCCCCCTATAGATAGTCTGCTGACTATAAATTACTTTGCAGTTGCATATCTACTTACTCTCATCAAGGTAGTATCTGTAGATTGTCTATTAAATGTTCTGTAGCAATCATTACAATGTCTATAACATGTAAGCAGCTATTAAACATTTGGTCAGTAAAGTGTTATCAATGTGTTATTAATTTAGGTTGTAGATGCTCAACAGCATATTAGCAGACATGCAACAAATCCTCAACAAGTTCTCAGTACCTTTATATAGCAAAGTAAGCGTGTTTTAGTAGTTAGCATGTAGCTGTTAACCAGTGTATCAACAAACTTTCAGTACACATTCAGTTGTCTGTAAGTAGCAACACAAGATCATTTCAACATATATAAGGATACTTATTCCTGATCTTTTGCTTTTGCAACTATTTACAAGAGTGCTCTACTAACTGTTTGTTGCATATAAGTTACCTTTCAGTAGACAGTAATTATACTTTCAGGTACTTTCATCTGTTGTCACATTAGGCCCATCAAAATGAAGTGAAAATGTAAAAAATGCTGTTGAATGACTCTTACATTACAGCTAGTCAGTGGATGTTCAGCAGACAGTCAATAGACAGTTAGTACCGACACTGGCAATTGTTTGTTTTAAGATTAAGAAGTATGTATCTGCCAAATGGGAAAGAAACAACAGTCATCACTTTGTTCAATCAACTGCTTTTAATGAACTGCTGTCAAGGAAAAAATAAAAGACAAGAGAGAATCAAACATAAAAACAGAACAAAACAAAAAAAAAACATTAGCCTGTTTTCAGAAAAATAAAAATGTTTTTGTACAGTAAAATGTTCCCTTCAGTTCGAAAAACACTGTTGCAAACAGTTAAAGAAAGATAAACAAACTCTTAGCAAATAGTAAACACAGAACACATTCTTCTTTTTTTAACACATCACTTATTTAGACAAAAAGGCAAAAGTGATCCTTTCTTTTTCATCGATAGCACTTTTTTTTGTACATCTCCTACAATGTGTTCTCTGCACTTTTGAGCAAACTCAGCTAATTTCCCTGGTGTGAAGGTGATACTGTTAAACTGCTCCCTGTCTGCAAAGTACAGCTCTGCAATCGGAGCGAGCTGGGCCACTGCATTCCGTGAGACACCTTCTCTTTGGAAGGCTTTGGTCATGGTTGCTCCACGTCTTGTCAGCTTCAACAGCCTTTTATACCGACGTATGACATCACGAATACTGCTAGCTGAAAAACAAACTACAGTGAACACCTCAATGACAATGATACCCCCACCCAAACAACTTATTTAAAAAAATACAAAGCCATATGTTTCTTTGTGTTCTATAAAAAAGTTTTTAAGCCAAGTGAACATTTAGCCTGCCTTCAAATAATTTATTGACAAGGATATTATTTTTTTCTTAACTAACTTTTCTTAACTAAGACTAGTTAAAAAGTATCTTATCAATTTGTAAACATATTTTCTGGGGGGTACTAAGAAAAGGGAAAAAAGTATGCTGCTCTTGAGACCATCTGCCCTGTACAGAAAGATCTATGACTTCTGTTGTGACAGGAAACCTGTCAGACTATTAAGTTAAATCACTCACAACATATGAATAACCCTAAACCTAATTGGTGGTTTACTTAATGACTTCAATTACTTTCTTTTCATCACAAATATATCTTGAGTAATACAAATGACTTCTGTCCTGGAATGTATTATCATTTTATTTTCAGTTCAGCTGTCTGTAATAATATGAAAGAATACAATGTTGTTATAGTGCCATTGTAAATACTGTACAATTCTAAAATTACGAGATTAAAGTCTGAACATTTCAAGAAAGTGTTCTGTTTTGAGAATAAAGTCAAAATTATGAAAATTAATTTGTAGAAACAAAACAGAATATATTCTATAGCCTATTGTGCATGCAAGTGGCCTGGATTGGGAGCCCCGGGAAAAAATCAGCTTCTCAGTCTCAGCTTTCAAATTCTGTCAGTTTTATAGCGAAATACAATCAATATGTCTTACAATAATGTGTTTTTCACGCTCTTTAATGGAGGTTTCTACAGATATGAAATTTAAGACTTTTTAAGACCTTTTCTAATACCACCTTATATGAAATTTAAGACCTAAACCTGTAATGGAAATACACGTTATATTACATACATATATGTAATATTTAATGTGTTTAATGTAAAAAGAAAACTACATTTCTTCGCTGTCATAAATTATATTTATTACTACTATATACATTGAACTTTTCATATCAGCAGATAATATTCCATACAAAATATTCCCATAAATGTACCACATTACCAAGATTTTTGGTGGTGTAAACTATTTATTCTGAAGCAATATTTTCATCAGTGTTCTATCAGCTTTTACATACTTAAATCTGCCCTTTTTAACTTTTGAAACGTATCACCTTTCATGTCAAATTATTACAAGTTATCATTAAATTCTATAGGGCAATTACCAGTCAAACTAAATAATTTACGCTTCAAATTTAAAACTGCAATGAATAATGTTAGAGAATAATGTTTTAAATACATTTATGAATATACAAATAAGAAATGTCGGAGGGAAAATGCATACTTTTAAACATACCAAACTACCAGTAGCTGGCAGTGAGTCACTTAATGAGTGAGTCATTTATTTCAACTGATTCCTTCAGAACGCTGAATCATTTAGCAGCAAAACACTGTCTACTGTTGCTTGGAGAAAGTGCTATACTTCTGCTGTGTTCCTTGTTTGGAACTATTTTTGTTGGTGAAACAGAACAAAAAGTAAATATTGTGTCTAAAATGTAAGTAACTTAACTACTTGACTATTTGTTTATTAAAGTAAAGTCATTGTAACACTTGCAATCATGAGAATGTTCAGCAAAATAGCTCCCTTGGTATCTTACTGAACTATGATATTATAAATAAACAACGCATTTTGAATTTTTACCTCAACATGTTTTTTCTTAGTTTCTTTATGTGTACTGTTATGCTCATTTGTTTTAAAGTCTCACACAAAGACACAGGCAGCGCAAGTTTGATGCCAGAAATACCAGTGATGGAGTACTCGAGTCCTGGACTCGGACTCGAGTCCGACTCGAGTCACTATTCTTTGGACTCGAGTCCGACTCGAGAATCCACTCTCTGGACTTGTGACTCGACTTGGACTCGCGGATTGATGACTCGTACTTGGACTCGGACTCGAGGATATATACAATCGGACTTGAGCATTCATCACTTTGTTTTTGACTAAATATGTTATAAAAAAATTATATAAGGTGTTACACTTTTCCTGTTTCGTGCCCAAGACCAGCCGCGATCTCCCTTCACAGACACTGCTACCTCTCGCTCTCTTTGCTTGACAACACACTCACTGACGTCACTCACTTTTACGCTCGTGCAATGCATGATGCATGATTCGCGGGCTAAATGTTCACATTTGTAAAATGCAGAAAGACGTGCCCCGGATCGTGAAGTTCGCCTACGCGAATTTTGCTTCTAATGCTGGAAAGAGCAGCGCTAAATGTTGTGTGTGTAATCGCACAATTGAGGAAAAGACTGGGACAACCTCAAACTTTAACAGACACCTGTCACGGATGCACCCAGAAAAGTAAGTAAAAAGCTTTCCATTGCCTAACGTTAGCTTTTTTCAAAAAAATATTATTGACTAATGCATATATGATAACAAACAGAAGAAGCTAGGGTTAATTTATGTCTGGTTCAGATTACAGCATTTTTTTGTCTGTTGATAACTTAACGTTACTAGTCACTGTGCCAGATCAGATTTTTGCGATATTTGTCTGTTGCGATAGTCACTGTGTCAGATTAAACAGTCTCTCTCTCTCTCTCTGCATATCGTATTGATTTTTACGTTTTAAGTATCTTTAAAATACAGTGTCCTGTAAAATGCAGGTTTCTTTTTTTCGCTGAGTGTATTTCTGTAATACACAGGGTTCGTACGGTCATGAAAAACCTGGAAAAGTCATGGAATTTTAAAATGGCAATTTCCAGGCCTGGAAAAGTTTTGGAAAATTAAATTAACCCACAAAGTATTGGAAAAGTCATGGAAATTTGTTTCACCATCTCTGTATATTAGAATATTGCTAATTGCTAGGCACTCTCAGACTCGAATACGGGACTTGAGACTCGACTCGGACTCGAACTCTGGTAATGGTGACTCGACTTGGACTCGACTCGGACTCTTCTTTGGTGACTCGGACTTGGACTCGGACTCAAACACTGGGACTCGAGACTCGACTCGGACTCGACAGTTGGTGACTCGACTACAACACTGAGAAATACACTATCCATTATCAATCACTGTTTTTGAATGTATTAAAATAAAAATCATTCTTGTATTTTTGATACAATCACTGTTTTTGAATGTATTAAAATAAAAATCATTATTGTATTTTCGATGCTTCGCCGGTTATTTTTTGTCTTACTTAAGTTTTAGAGAAAAAAAACTTTGGACTGTCCAACGATTGTAAACAGTCATTAGGTCCTTCAGACTAAAGATATTTTATGGTAGTGTGACCAAAAATATTTATCGATTTTGAATTTAAGACATTTTAAGACTTTTTAAGGCCTTTTATTAGGAAAATTTTATTTGAGACTTTTTAAGGACCCACAGTCACTGTTTAATGTGGTGTGACAAATCACTGTATTTGCCTCAGTTTAAGCGTCATGTGAATCAATCTTTCTGATTACAATGAGTCATTCGTTTCATTACATTAGGCTATGCTGTTTTTTTCATGCCTTCTGATGTTTCTTCACATTCATATCATGCTATAACTTGAAATAAAGAGGAAAAACATATTTATTTCGCAATAAAACTGACAAATTGAAAGCTGACCTGTGCTATAGCTATTAAAAGCAACAAAGCACAAAATTAGTGCAATTATGGGTGGCTGGCACACTACAAATAATGAATGAGTTTGATGACATAAAAAAAAAAATCCATTTACTGTATTATGCCATGAATAAAACAGCTTGTGAATTATTAACATTATATACCTCAGAAAATACATTAACTTGTTAATGAGTTGGAATCCACTTCAACCTTTAGAATGTTTTATTGCTGTTCTTAATTAAACTCATGTGAAGAATGAAAGGTTGGATGCCACAGATGTTTTTGCAGAATAGGTAGTGGAATTTTTACTAAGAAAACAGTAAGCTATAATTTAATAAAACTAATGTCTCATTGTAATTGAAAACGTGAGCGATTAACATGAATACAGAGATCTGTCACGGCACATTAAAGAGTGTAAAAGACAATTTGTTTTTTAAAAGACAAGTATAATTAATCATAATTTGCACTTACAGACTGCATAGGCACTAATATAATGAGATTTTGAATTTAAAATTTAAAACACAGAAAATATTAAATGTTTGAAAAAAAAAAAAAAAAAAAACAGAATGATACTTTTAAAAATGAGACCAAAATTACCGGTCGGTGGGAAGAAGTCATTTATTGAATCGATTCATTCAAAATGGCTGATTCATTCAGGAGCGAAGTAAGAAACTGTTTTTATGAATAAATCAATGAATCACTGCTCAACACGTTTTTGACAGATGGTAAGATCGCTATCATGAATTCATAAGCTACAATAAGTTACAGATACCTAAAGCAGCTGCTTTTATTATGCTGTTTAAGTGCAAGTTTAATAGAAATTATTTTAATGACATAAAAACATTTAAACTTTATTCTCATAATTTCAACTTTATTCTACAAATATTTTGATTTTACCCTCAAAATATTTTGACTTTAATGTCGCAATGTTAGATTTTTTTAATGTGGCACGCCATCATAGAAGAATAAGTATCTGCATTGCAAAAAATAAAACATTAAGTAAATTATCATTCACTATGATGTAAACAGAGGAACAACCATACAAAGTGTTTACCTTGTTTTATCTTGTCAAATTCAATCTTCTTGCCCTTCTTCTTGTTCTTCTTATGTTTCTTGCTTTTGTTTTTCTTGGTTTTGCTTTTCTTTGTTTTTCTTCTTTGAGGAGTCTCTTCTGAACTTTAAGAATCAGAAGAGTCATCACAGGAATCCTCTGTGACTGATGACTCTCTATCTGTTGATGTGTTCCCATCACTAGATAGGTCAACAGCACCAGTTTCTTTACATGCCACTGATGTACTAGGAATCAGGTCATCTGAATGAAGAAATACAAAATATTGCATCAAAATCATTACAAATGCAATATACAATTTTGATTTCCTTTTAATGTCATTGCATGATAGATAAAATGAAATTAAGGTGTACTATTCAAAACACTGCTCAAAATTTGCTTTAAGAATAAAATTATGAAAATCACTAACATCTAATCGATATGATTTAATATTTACATTTACTCATTTATCAGACGATTTTATCCCAAGCAATGTAAAAAATGAAGACAACAGAAGCAATTAAATCCAACAAAAGATATATGAATATATAATATATAATTATATATATTATAATATATAAAATATATGTATTAATATATAAGTTATACAACAAATATGTTGAGTTGTTACTTTGCTGCGCTGAAAGCTCCACTACTTGCTGCCGAAGCTCGCTGTTCAAGGTTTCCAACTCATTCACTTTAGTTTATGATACTTCAACCTTGTTTTGCCACATCAGTATGTCTTGCTTTATTGGCTTCATTGTAGTCACTGGAGCTAAAACAACAAAAACACAGTGACAGTTGCATTCACTGTTGCATACAATGTTAATTTATATGGTGTTATATGCAGAGTTAGCACTAGATTTTTACAGTATCATTTTACAGTATAATTTTCTCATTTTTGACCTAGATGGCTTTTAGCTGGTTTTGCACACACATAAATATATATATATAAATATTCTATATTCTATATATATATTCTATATATATATATATATATATATATATATTCTATATATATATATATATATATATATATATATATAGAATATATATATATATATATATATATATAAATAAAAGCTTTCCCTTGATGTATGGTTTGTTATGACAGGACAATATTTGGCTGAGATACAACTATTTGAAAATGTGGAATCTCAGGGTGCAAGAAAAAAAAATCTAAATATTGAAAAAAAAAAAAAAAATACGGTAGGAAATTTACAAAATATCTTTATGGAACAAAATGATAATTTTGGCATTTGCTACAAATATACACCTTGCAGAATATGCTAAATGTTAATCATTTTAACAAAATAAGGAATCATAAAAACTGTGTTTTCTTTTATTTAGTACTGTTCTGAATAAACTATTTTACATAATAGATGTTTATATATACACCACAAGACAAAATAAAAGGCGAAAACATTTACTGATGATTAAGAAGGCAATGCATTAAGAGCTGGGGGTGTAAACTTTTGAACAGGATGACGATGTGTACATTTTTATTATTTTGTTTAAAGATTTTTTTTTTCCATTTAATATTGCACTTCAGAAGCTACATAAATATTTACATGTCTTCTGGGAGAAATATGTACAATTTACCCTGATCATCCAATTCAAAAAATTTACACTCTCTGGCTCTTAATGCATTGCATTGCTTTCTTGAGCATCAGTGAATGTTTTCATCTTTTGTAATAGTTATGAATGAGTCCCTCAGTTGTCCTCGTTGTGAAAGAGATCAAAATCATACATTCACTTTTGGAAAGGTTCTAATATGCAGATGTTGCCGGAAAACCAAAGAATGCGCAGGAGCTGGAGGATTTTTCTGAAGAACAGCAGGCAGATGAACTGTTCAGGACTAACAAGGAACTCATGAACAACTATCACTAAACATAAAAAAACAATTGTGGATCATCCAGGAAACAACACACAGTATTATGATTTATATGTAAGTATGACATATGTAAACTTTTATTTTTTATTATTTTATTATAATATTTTTTATTATTTTGTCTTGTGGAGTATATATAAACATCTGTTATGTGAAATAGCTTATTCAGGTGAGTACTAAATAAAAAATGACATGCAATTTTCATGACCCCTCTTATTTTGTTAAAATTATTAACATTTTGCAGATTCTGCAAGTGATATGTAAACTTATGAGCACAACTGTGTATATATATAGGTGGCCAAAAGTATTAGAACACTAGTATTTTCACCCGCTAAAAATAGTTTTAAGTTAGTTATTTCCATCTTTTGCTGTAGTGTGTCAGTAGGAAATATCAGTTGACATTTCAAACATTACTTTTGCCATTATTGTAATAATCCAGTTAGTCTGACAACAGCCAGTGCTCCAGACAGAGATCTGATCTTATCATCATTCAGTCTGTCTGGAATGGCATGAAGAAACAGAACAAACGGAGACAGACTCAATCCATAAGAACTGTGGCAATGTCTCCAATATGCTTCAAGAAACCTACTTGCAAAGTTACTGTACTGTGAACTTGCACATAGTTTTTCAGGTAGCTTTGAACATCTCTTGAACATCTTTGTTGCCACAGTTCTTCTGGGTTTAGTCTGTCTTGGTTTGTTCTGTTTCTTCATGCCATTCCAGACAGACTGGATGATGATGAGATCACATCTCTGTGTGGAGCACTGGCTGTTGTCAGACTCCTTGTGCAAAAAATATGATTACAATTAATGACTAAATGAATGTTTGGAAATGTAAACTGATATTTCCTACTAACACACTACAGCAAAAGATAGAAATAGTTGTCAAGTAGTATATTTGGCTTACCTTCACGCTCTTCACTTTCTAAGTTGCGTTTTTTCCGGGTGTTGTAATGTGACATCTAATAAAAAAAAAAAACAAATACATAAATACATTTAAAAAAAAAATCAAGTTACATAGCATACATCCAATCAGTGGCCAATTGTGGACTGTCTTGAGAACCTGTCTGACCAACTAGCAGTTAGTTAGCAGTTACTTTTTGGTCAAAAATTTGACAAACCTTTTTATGCAACTGACTTCAATTTAAGACCAGTCTAAAAAAATATAGATGACTAACTTTTAATACTAATGTAAGCAGTTTATGCAACAGGTCCTAGTCTTCCAGATTGATGATGACTAAGTTTAATTTTCCCTCATGTCATTGTTAATACTTATAATATACATGTATATACCAAAATAGTTAATCTAGTTTACTACAAGTGACTACAATATAAGTTGAAATAGACCTACCACACTATTATACATGTTCTGTTTCATAGAAACCGTCAATAAAGCTGATCACTTTTCACTACTTGAAACAGGACTTCATAAACACTGAGTCAAATGACATAACATGTTAGCTGTAAGCCAAAAAATAAAATACCTTTCTTCCACAGTTGTTCCGTCTGGAGCTTTCGGTCACACCATACGGTAAACTAAAATGGCTGTTCTGCCGTTAAGAAAGATCCACCGGGCCGCAAACCTAAATAATCAGTCTTCCTCAAGAGGGCGCTTGAGAAATCTAAGTTACCTCGTGACAACGCCATTGGTGCAGACAGAAAAACAACTAAATAATAATACAAATAAACAGGGGCGTAGCACCAAATTCTGGGCCCTATGCACAAGCAGTGGCCATGGGCCCCCGTAAGCTCGAGGTTCACAACTACTTACAACTAACCTTACTACTAATCTAAGAACTCTTATATGTATAACAAAAAAAGCCTTATTACACAACTTCTCTGAATTTCTGTTTTATTTGCAGAATGCTTAAAAGCTAACAGTAGATGCCACCAAAGGTAGCCTAACATTATAGGCCTGCAAGAAAATAAAATTTCACTCCTCAGGGGCCCTCCCCCCACTTGGGGCCCTGGTAATTTAGTCCCACTTTTCACCCAACTACGACGCCCCTGCAAATAAACTTCACTATAATTGAATAACAATTAAATATTATTTTAAAAAAACAAACGACGTAGAGTGTATATATCATTTTATTATTTATTTTTAAATAGTTTTTTCCCCAAAACATCTGGCGTCAAAGTCCCGCCCATTACCGGATTTAAATCGCGCCAACAGAGATCTGATGAAGTTCGGGTAGGAGGGAAAAAATCAAACTTAGAAAACAAAAGAATAGATTTACATTTAATCAACTGTGTAGATGAGCACTTTATTAAGATCACTCATTGAGAAAGTTTATGTTAGGGAAACGAGCAAGTCGCGTCGGAAATTAATAAAGTGGATGCAAAGGAAGGGATTACTCCATGGTAAAATGAAATGCAGGCGATGCAAGAAACGCATGAAAATGGTGACGTCGTCTTGTAAAGATGGTTACATCTGGTAAGTATCTGATTGATTGATTGATTGATTGATTGATTGATTGATTGACTGATTGATCGATTGAAAAATCAGGCATGTTAAACAAGTTCAGAAAATAACAAATATCAATAGAAGACATCTGTCATTGTGAAAATAGAGTAAAATATTTTAAGCCAGTGGGAGAGTATTTTTGTACATACAGATTGAAAGACACCATTACACAATTGTTGACAAGATGACAATTTCAGAAATGCAGCATAATGCTTCCAGTTAATTTATACAGAATTCACATTCATTGGTCATTTCAATATGACATTTTTAATATTAAATTTACCAGAGTAAATGATAATTTTTTAATCTTTTTAATCTTATTGTTATTGTAGTCATCATGTCATCATATAATCATACATGGCAATAAACACACACAAACACACACATGTTGTGTTTACATGTTTTATGGAGACATTCCATAGGCGTAATGGTTTTTATACTGTACAAACCGTATTTTCTATCGCCCTACACCTAAACCTAGCCCTCACAGGAGACTGTGCACACTTTTACTTTCTCATAAAAACTCATTCTGCATGATTTATAAGCCTGTTTCCTCATGGGGACCTCACAAATGTCCCCACAAGGTCAAAATTTACTGGTATTACTATCCTTGTGGGGACATTTGGTCCCCATAACGTGATGAATACCAGGTGCACATACACACACACACGCACACACACACACACATATATATATATATTTACAACTCACTTCAAGTACTAAGACACATCAACACATCATAGTCCAGATTTTTCTAAGCTATGCCAGCAGGAATGTATTTTACATAACGAATATTATACTCATTTGCAGGCAGTGCAAGAAGTCATGTGGACGAAGCAGGAAAAGCATAAGAACCAAGTCCATTTTTTCCCATTTCCATGCAAGCCTTTTTAGTTGGATGAAGTATATTCACAGGTAAGTTGTATTGTATAGGTTGTTTGCACATGACGTCATTACTGTGGCGCGAAATGCAGCTGGAGGGCAGGAAGTGATTTTTCTCCATAGGAATCACTAGCAGAAACTCAAAATGCCTATGTTTTGCGTTGTTTATGGATGCTCAAATCGGTCAAACCGAGAAACCACAAAAGAGCTTTTATCATGTATGAAAATTTGTTGTTCATAAGGGGGGAAAGGCAAGAAATTGACTGAAAACCGCAGGAAAAAGTGGCTTGTAAACCTCCGTCTGTGGTCAGGAGGAGTGTCGGATAATTCTTGTGTGTGCAAATGGTTAAGAAAAGATTTAATAATACGTTAAGATATTAATAAAGAAATATATAAATAGATACAGTGTGAGACAGTGAGAATTCACTTAATGCTAAAGGCCACACGTAGACACAATATAAGATATTATATTTGTAGTTTCGAGAGCGTCATTGATTATAACGGAACATTGTGAGATTTCAATAAATTGAAGTGAGTGACAGCTTTTTAGTGACTATACGGAAGCGCTATTTGCTCGCTTTCTATAAACAGTTCAGAATTTTAATAAAAGTTTCGATTTGCGTGCTGCTAACAGGACCAATAGCCACAAAACCGAGCAAATAGCGCTTTCATATAGTCACTAAAAAGGAAAGGAAAAGGAAAGGACGTCTGTCAAAAAGCTGTCACTCACTTCAATTTATCGCAATCTCACAAGGTCCCATTGTAATCAACTGCAAATATAATATCTTATTTACATTGTATCTACATGTGGCATTTGGCATTGAGTGAATTCTCAGCATCTCACCCTGTATCTATTTACATATATCTTATATTATTAATATTATTATATCTTTTATTAACCATTCGCGCACACAGGCGTTATCTGACTGTCCTCCTGTCCGCAGACGCAGGTTTACAAGCCACTTTTCCCTGCTTTTTTCAGTCAATCCTTGCCTTTTCCTCCTTAAGAACTGCAAATTTTCATACACGATACGAAATGACATTTCTCGGTTTGACCGATTTCCATAAACAACTGAAAACACAGTCATTTTGAGATTCTGCTATTGATTCCTATAGAGAAAAATCACTTCCTGCCCTCCATCTGCATTTCGCGCCTCCTCAGAATCACGTGATTGCAAACAACCTATTGTCTGTGTTCTCTGGTGCCGTTTCTGCCATAACTGTCTGCACATTTTGTCATTTTTCTGCAATATTGTATTGCATTGTGTTTAGATTTTCACAGGGTCTCCATATGCGACAGGTGGATATGATGCTAGATGACATCTCAAATAGTAGTGCGACCCTGTCCAAGATGTCCATGAAATTGCGACATGTATGTGTGAGAAGTATGCGGAGGCTCAGGAAAAAAAGAGGACAAAAAGTTGGTGGGCTCAACATCTGTGTACACATTGACGAAAGCAAGTTTCGTCACAGACGAAAAGTAAGCCATGACCTCAGAAAACATATCTATTCTCTTCAAATGTGGATGTGTACACTGTAAAGTAATTTTCATTTTATAGAAAATAACATTTTTTTTAATGTTAAATTTTAAATTGTAGTCAAAACTCTAAAATTATCTCTAAATTAACTACTAGGCTGTTAATTTAGACATTTGCTATTAATTTATAGTGTTCTTTGTCTGTTTGATTACATCATTATTTGATCTTTACCATGCATCTCTGCCATATGTACATCAACTTGACATTGTCACCACTAGTGATCTACTACTAAATATATTGTAAAAACTTTAATTTGCTGTGAAGTTGCTTTGCAACAATATGTATCATGAAATAAATTTGAATTGAATTGAGTTATGACAATAACAAATTACAGTAATTCACTTTTTTATACAGAAAAAAGTAGTTTTACAGTACTTTTTCTGTTTTCTAAAATTACATACAAATGTATGTAAAATTACAAAAATAATCTGTAATTAATACAATAACAAAAACATTAGATGATAAAAAGCGAAATGACTGCCAGCAACAGCTGCCCAACAAAAAGTAAAATATCTTTAACGGCTGCAGACATGAAGACACTGCCAGCACCGGAAACACGTTCATCATCTCCGAGCATGACGTGAGGAGAGCCTTCAAGAGAGTGAACACCAGGAAAGCAGCAGGACCAGACGGCATCTCAGGTCGTATTCTCAGAGCCTGCGCAGACCAGCTAGCACCTGTGTTCACAGAGATATTCAACCTCTCTTTATCTCAGTCGGTGATCCCCACATGCTTCAAAGAATCCATCATTGTTCCTGTCCCAAAGAAACCTCATCCTGCTTCCCTTAATGACTATCGCCCTGTAGCCCTCACCTCAGTAGTGATGAAGTGCTTTGAGCGACTGGTCAAAGACTTCATCATTTCTTCTCTACCAGACACACTTGACCCACTACAGTTTGCTTACCGTCCAAACCGCTCTACAGATGATGCCATCTCTCATCTCCTCCACACATCACTCACTCACCTGGACACTAGAGGGGGGAATTATGTTAAAATGCTCTTCATCGACTACAGCTCAGCATTTAATACCATAATTCCCTCCACACTCACCACCAAGCTGGAACATCTGGGTCTCAGCTCATCTCTGTGTCAATGGATCTGTAACTTCCTAACTGGCAGACCACAGGCAGTAAGGATGGGCGGACACCTCTCAGCCTCCCTCACTCTCAGCACTGGAGCCCCCCAGGGTTGTGTTCTGAGCCCCCTGCTGTACTCTTTGTGCACATATGACTGTGTGGCCACTACTAGCTCCACCACCATCATTAAGTTTGCTGACGACACCGTCGTGGTGGGCCTGATCTCTGATAACAACGAGACGGCCTACCTGAAGGAAATTAGAAATCTGGAGAACTGGTGCCAGAGGAATAACCTCCTTCTAAACGTCAGCAAAACAAAGGAGCTGATAGTGGACTTCAGCACTAAGCAGGAGAGGAACTACCAGACACCCATAATCCACGAGAGCCCAGTGGAGAGAGTGAACAGCTTCAAATACCTCGGTGTTCACATCACGCAGGACTTGTCATGGTCCTGGCACATCAACACCGTGGTGAAAAAGGCCCGACAGCGTCTCTACCACCTCAGACGCTTGAGAGACTTCAGACTGCCCTCCAAGGTGCTCAGGAACTTTTACTCCTGCACCATAGAGAGCATCCTGACGGGAAATATCTTAACCTGGTTCGGGAACAGCACCATGCAGGACAGACGAGCCCTACAGAGGGTGGTGCGATCAGCTGAGCGCACCATCCACACAGAGCTCCCTGACCTGCACTCGATCTACAGCAGACGGTGCTGGACCAAGGCCAGGAAGATTGTGAAGGACCTCAGCCATCCCAACAATGGACTGTTCTCTCTGATGAGGTCAGGAAAGCGATTCCGCTCCCTGAAGGCCAACACAGAGAGACTGAGGAGGAGCTTCTTCCCACAGGCGATACGGTCTCTCAACCAGTACATCACACAGTACTGATCCGTTTTGCACATCCACACACATTTGCACTACCCATTTGCAGTTGGGAGAAGCCTGCGCGGGGATAAATGAGTGGAATTTACATACCATTTATCCCCTGTATGCCTCCTACCCACTTCCACTTATACTGCACTGCACAGAACTTCTTAACTTTTTATTTATTTATTTATTTATATAATTCATCTATTTTCCTTTTATTCTGTTTCATTTTTATTGCTAGCTTACTTTTTTAAATTATATTATATTATTATATTTATATACTGTACTTATTTTTCATATTCAACTTCTATTTTGCCGTTTTACTTTTACTTAAATTGTTTTACTTAACTGTTTCTTAATGTGTCAATTTGTTGGGGCAGTCGTGCAATACATTTCACTTCATGTCGTACCGTGTATGTATGTGAATGTGACAAATAAAATTTGAATTTGAATTTGAATTTATTTATATAAGATGAAAACACTGCTAAAGGTATCTTGTGAATTATTATGATCAAAGACCTTCACTGTTAAAAAAAATAAATTAATAAATAAAATGTCATATGACTGGCAGCAACAGAACATTAAACTAATCTCAGCATCTTCACTCATTACAATCCAGTCTGACTTTATTTCTTTCACAAAAAGCTTTGTATTAAGAATTAACAGAGTTTCAGTTTACTGGTTTAGTTGGGCTCTTGACCCTTGACTTTTGACCTTTTAACATAAGTTTTCCTCTGGCTGCTGTAACTGTGTTTCTAAAGCACATTTGTTATAGCAAAAATTGCAAGAAAAAATCTGATCAGATGAAGTTGGTGACTTATTGATGATGATTCAATCATTATATAGTGGCCTGATTCACTGATCTCATCCAGAGTCTTCTTTCTGAGTGTGTTAGCTGTTAATTTTGCATTATTTACGGGAGTCACGTGATGTTATCACTGTTAGATATTCAGATTTTTTTTTCATTCATTATATAGAAATTGGTTTGAGCTGTCTTTTTGACTCACAAACATCAAGACTCAGCACATGAATCTCAGCAATAGTGACATTTAACAAAACGCTTTTTTGACTTTAGTAGATTGTTTTTTGATGTTGAGTGTTGATTTGTTTTTCTGAATATTTTGTGCATTGTCACTCTTGTTGAGGTTTATACAAAAACTTATAATGTCTGTGTGAATCTACGTGATCATATCCAAATAATTTCTGCACTTAAAAACTTTCAAAATCATCAATAAGTAACCAATTTTACATTTTACAAATGTGCTGCAGAAACACAAAATTACAGCAATCAGAGAAGATCTAGTGTTAAAAAGCAAAGAGTTAAGAGCCGGACAAAAGCAAATGCTTATCTCCACAATGGTGACTTCAAACTTTATTATTCTCAATAAACGTTAACTTCAATAATGACTTTTTGTATGAAAGTCAGACTGGTTTGCAATAAGTGAAGATGCTGAGATCTAAAAAGATCTGTTTGTGTTTTGTTCTGTTGGGATTTAAAGGGTTTCTGTTTTTTGTTTTGTGGGTTACCATTGTGCTGAAGAATAGAGTCTGTGCTTCAGAAGACCTAAAAACATTGATATGCTGCATTTTTGCCTTAAAGGCAATAACTGTGTAGTGATTGATGCAGTGATAGTTTCATTAGCACATGTGTGCTATTGCTAGCTATTTTTTGTTTGGCAGTAGTTTCTATCAGTCATTTACTGTGTTTTTTTTTTTCTTATCATATTTTAACCATTATATTATAAAATATAATGCTATTATAAAAAGATTATAAAATCTATTAATAATAAATGTTTAGCACTCTGTGCTGCCTTGCATTTTACTATTTTTTTTAAACATTATTATTTTTATTTTTTTTTATGGTGTAGACAAGACACAATATTGTTACATTGCTCTAATAAAAGAAATTGAGATACTGAAACAATTTTTGTAAGACTAATAATAACATGGATTATTACAGGCCTGTCAGTTGACCTAAAAATAGTTATTTTGAGTTTAGTGCTTTTGACTTTCATAAAATAAGAGTGTGTACAAATTAATTTCATTTATTTATTTATTTTTTTCAGTATGCCAGAGGGCGTTTTGGTGGTGCATGGAGAAGGAAAAGCTGGGTATTCGGAATGGTTGAGATTTTGCTCTCCCGAAAACCAGTACTGCGTTTGGTGGACAAAAGGGGCAAGACAACCCTTTTGCCAATCATAGAAAAACATGTTAAAACAGGCAGCATTATTCATAGTGATGAGTGGCGTGCATACTCAACTCTTTCAGAGAGAGGATACCAACACCACACAGTGAACCATAGCATTCATTTTATTAATCCATCGACAGGGGTACATACACAGAAAGGGCATGGGCAAACTTCAAAAGGGAAGTGTGGAGAATGCGTGCAAACCGGTCAGAGAAGGCTCTCAAAAACCATCTAATATATATAGAATGGACTTACTGGTTAGGCAGAAGATACAGACAGGGAATTCTTGGAAGACTTTTGCATGATATCAGTCAGTTCTATCACTGACTCAATTTATTTTTTTTTTCTTTCTTTTTTGTCTTTTTTCTTTTGTTTATTTAATGTTTCTAACCTTGTTGTGTTTCTTGGCCATACTTGGCCATACAAAATTTCCATGTTTTTTTTCTTTTGTTTTATATATATATATATATATATATATATATATATATATATATATAACAAAAGAAAAAAAAAAACATGGAAATTTTGTATGGCCAAGTATATGTATATCTATATATATATATATATATATATATATATATGTGTGTGTGTGTGTGTGTGTGTATGTGTGTGTGTGTACAGTATCTTGCCATGTAAAAAAGGCCTTTTCATTTCATGTTGTCCATAGTAATGTTTTTTAAACATTTTTGACAGCAGTTCATTAAAAGCAGTTGATTGGACAAAGTGATGGCTCTGTTATTTCTTTGCCATTTGGCAGATATATACTTGTACTGTGGTGTTGTTGTTTTCCTGTTCTTAAACCGAATAATTGCCAGTGTCGGTACTAACTGTCTATTGACTGTCTGCTGTACATCCACTGACTAGCTGTAATGTAAGAGTCATTCAACAGCATTTTTTACATTTTCACTTCATTTTGATGGGCCTAATGTGACAACAGATGAACAGATGAAAGTACCTGAAAGTATAATTACTGTCTACTGAAAGGTAACTTATATGCAACAAACAGTTAGTAGAGCACTCTTGTAAATAGTTGCAAAAGCAAAAGATCAGGAATAAGTATCCTTATATATGTTGAAATGATCTTGTGTTGCTACTTACAGACAACTGAATGTGTACTGAAAGTTTGTTGATACACTGGTTAACAGCTACATGCTAACTACTAAAACACGCTTACTTTGCTATATAAAGGTACTGAGAACTTGTTGAGGATTTGTTGCATGTCTGCTAATATGCTGTTGAGCATCTACAACCTAAATTAATAACACACTGATAACACTTTACTGACCAAATGTTTAATAGCTGCTTACATGTTATAGACATTGTAATGATTGCTACAGAACATTTAATAGACAATCTACAGATACTACCTTGATGAGAGTAAGTAGATATGCAACTGCAAAGTAATTTATAGTCAGCAGACTATCTATAGGGGGACCATCAAAATAAAGTGATACCGGATTTTTTTAATTTATTTTTTGTTTCCTTTTCTTTTGGTAGGTTAGTTAGTTTCCGATTATCAGGAAGATGTATTATGTTTGTTGTTTTGGCCTAGCTTGATATGGGAACGTACCACCTGATATGACATACAGTATGGTTGGCACAACTTATATTTCTGTTGATTTTTACCATTTATGATATGATAACAGTGATATGATCACTTACAGTCACTTACATTAAAAAAATGACACCGCTAAATGAAATGCAAGAATTTACTAAGTTTATTAATGTCATATATATTGGAAATATGTTAAGTATGGAGGCACTCAAAAGAATATACAGAACAGTTTAACCCAGGATCAATTACAGACTGATTTGTGGAGAAGATGAATTGACATCCATGAATATATGGTCATTCAGAAAAAGAAACTTACTTAAACATCCATTTTAGAACACCAAATCACAAATTAAGTAGTGTGTTATTAAGTAATGACAGAAACTGAAACATTGCTAATATGTCAGTATATTGTGAAGTGCACAAGAGAGTTTTATTTATTAATTTTTTTTCATATTCACTGCTTTTTGGGCCACACGAAACTTCATCATCTTCATCCTGTTGAGAATAAAAGACAAGGAAGTTGTTAGCATTAACGTAATATCCATTAAACAAAGATCTTGAGTCATAGTCATCACTTACAGCAGTTGGCGAGCTGCATCCACTCTGGAGACACGTCAGCCTTCACCAGCGCACAGGCGCGCACATAATGATTGAGGGAAGTGCAGAAGGATTTCTGGGTTCCATCATTGAGACACATTTGGAAAAGGCAGTCAGCAGCGAATCGCCTCTTTGTTATAACGTCACTGCACTTGGCAAATGGACCTGTTGCCTTCTCCAACAAGCCACAGTAGTTTGGTCCGCTATATTGCAACTTCTTATCATCTGAGCAAGGGGGGAAGTGCCAGCAGCTGCTGTTGCTTTCAGGGACACTCCAAGACTTTGCCCATTCTGTGATGTCTGTCGTGCCTTTACCATTCGGTGTGACATAATCATCCTCTACATCACTATTGTAGGTTCCACACATTCCAACGACATTATTGTAGTAGCTACTGGACAATGTCACCTTAAAGGTATCTGCCCAGTTATACTGGACCTCCAAGCCAAAATCTGTCTGCAGAACCCCTATAGCGCCTGAAAGGGTGATGCTGATCCTCTCAGAGTTCAAAAACACAGGAAGGGTTAAAATTGTGCCATCAACCTGAATAGGAAAAAAGATATGTTAAGCAGTGAATTTCCAGAGCACAGAGGAACCAACCCTGCTCCTAGAAGGCTACCATCTTGTAGATTTTAGCTCTACTGAAGTCTGCAGAAAGGTAGCCCTCCAGGAGCAAGTTGGCTATGCCTGGTGTACAATATTACCTCAGAGCAGGGATAGGCAACATCGGTCCTGGAGTGCCGCTGTCCTGCAGAGCTTAGCTCCAACCCTAATCAAACACACCTGAACAAGCTAATCAAGGTTACTAAGGCTACAGGCAGTTTTTTTAGGGGTGGAGCTAGGACATCGGCACTCCAGGACTGATGTTGCCTATCCCTGCCTTAGAGGGACACTGAGATGTTTTAACATAGACTTGATGGACAGTCACATGTCTGGACCTGTAATACTTCTGTGTTGAATGTTCTGTACTAACTTACTGTCACACGATTGCGGCTGCCTTGGATGAATGTGATTTCATGGTCTTTGACTGTAATGGTGGCTGACTTGACGTAAGAACCACGTGCGCCTTTGCGAAAGTCGTTCTTGTTGATGATTTTGAAAGGTGTTAGTGTTTGGTCTTTGCCTGAAGTTTTAACTAAAGTATAGGAGCAGGTACCCTGGAAGGAGAAGTGATTGCCATCGAAGGTTTTGTAATGAGGATCTCCCTTGGCAATGCAAGAGGCCATTGATTTTGCAACACACATTGCCCTGTTGTTCTTTACTGTGCACTGCTCTTGTTCACGGCACACAAAGTTACTGCAAGGATCTGGAACATGGATGCACATCTGTATTATGGTTTTATTCAAAAATGAACTTCGGAAATGCTGTACAAAGTTTGTACTTACCTCTATTGTAGCACCCAATGACACCACCTTGGTTGTCACAGATCTGATCATTGCCACATTTCATGGGTTCACAGGAGAACACTCCAGCTTTGCATTTGCATTTTTCTGCGCATTTTTCCGTAATGACTGTCTCACCAGACTGCAGAACAAACAGGAGATAATAAGTTTCAGTGCTTTCCCATGATTAGTGGGATGTTTGACTACCGCAGGGAAGAAATGCAATGGTTTCTCACCTTGTAAAACTTTCCCTTTACTGGACAACCACACTCCTGCAAAGACTTACATTCACCTCCATCAAACGCGAAGCCATCATCGCACTGACATCCCTCCTGACATGGTGGGCATTTCTGTAACTTAGTCAGGCTAGCACAGGATGAGCCACAGGTGTCAGCGCAAAGCTCATAGTGACTGTTACGTGAACACTGAAGTGCTGTGAGAATACAAGATTGTTTTAGGGACTGGCTCAGGAATTCGTTTTTGGAGAGAGTATATTTTATTCTACATGGGATCTTCCCCATCTAAAGGATTAGAAAGAAGATGGCTATTTTGCAACATGCAGGCACTTACGACAGAAGGTGTTATTCCTCCAGATGTTGATTAAAATCCCATTCTCTTGACAGATGGCAACATACCTTTGTATGTGGCGACAGTGAACTGTCTTGTCATTTGGTTGTGCTGCCACATCTTTGACACATTCTTCAAAGAATTTCTGAGGTGGAATTTTTAAGTAACAACTAGAAAATGGCCCCTTGTCTGGGATTAGCATTCTGCAATCTGTCTCTGCCTCTTTCTGTTTGTCCTCGTCAGGATCTAAACACTTGGCGCCACAGCCTGTGTGACACATCTGTTGATCTGATGGTGAAACCCAGCCCTCAGCAAAGTATTCCACAGAAGAAGTCTGAATACCACCTGGCAGGCGGAAATCATCTTGACTGTTTCCATTGTAGTTACCGCAAAGTCCTTTGACTGCATTTTTAAAAGTGGACGGGATCTCAATTCTGGCCATTGAGACTGTATCATATGTCAGTTTCAATCCAAAGTTTGTTTCCACAATAATATTAACACCGCTCTGATAGACTTGCACAAGTCCTTCATTTAAAGTAGCAGGAAGATTGGTTTTAACTTTGTCCACCTGTAAAGACAACAACACCACATAACTTTGTAGGTAACAGTTCTTGATCTCCTAAAACAATAGTCAGTAAGCAATACATTACCTGAACCTCCCAGATGTGGCCGGGCAGCAAAGTAATCTTGGTTTCTTCTATTTGTATTTCAACTTTTCGAGTAAAGACGGGCTCAGAGGACTGCTGTTTCACTAATACTTTGAAAGAGTTCTTCTGATTTTGGTCCTGAGTCGTCTCTGCCAATCTGTACTCACAGTCTCCTTCAACAGTAAAGGACCTCCCATCAAATGATTTATAAAGCCCAAAGCCTGATACTGTGCAAACTGTCTTGCCCTCAGGGAAGCAGCCCTGAACTCCATCCAGGACCTGGCACTTTTCGTTTGCTTTGCAGGTGAATCCATCATCACACTGAACTCTTCCATTCTCTCTGCACGTACATCTCTGCTTGCAGTTGTCTTGAGGGAAGAATTCCTGGCCCAGTTGGTAGTACAGGCCCTTGTAAGTACAGCCACACTGCTGCGCAGCCACACACTCCCCATCGCTCAGGACAAAACCTTTGTCACATGTGCAGCCTTCAACACAGGGGGTGCCCTTGCAGTTCTTGGGCTCAGTGAGGCCACGGCAGGTTTGGAGGCATCCTGTTGCGCAAACCTCATAGTGGCTGTTTGCCTTGCAGGTTGTAGCTGTAGAAAGACCATATTAAGGATGAATGCCAATAAATAAAATGTTAAACTAGTGTAATTTGTATTTCAGATTATTTGAGATACTAAGTGCAATACTAACGGCAGAAATTGTTGGTTCTCCAGGATTCCACTTTGCCCAGTGCATCTTGGCAAGCAGCGGTGTATGCAGTCAGAGCACTGCAGAGGGCTGACAGTTGGCCACCGTACATGCACAAATCATACACACAATCCTCATAAAACTGATTTGGATTCACTTTATCATGGCAACCTTTAAACGGTCCCTGTTTGTCTATGATCTTGCTGCAGGGCTTTGTAAAAGTGACTTGGTTTCTCTCTGTGGCATCACATTTAGAACATGTGTTGCCCTTGCATCCATCTGAGCAATCTGTGTCATTTTTGACTTTCCAGCTGGTTCCGAAAATTGTTGGGGTTGCAGCATAGTTGTTGTTAGGAGTCAGGAAATCATCGTTGGCATTGTCATTCCAGTTGCCGCAAAGCCCTCCCACTTCACCAGAATAGGTGCTGGGGAGAGTCAGCATTACGTGGCTTTCCCAGTTGAATTTCAAAGTCAGACCAAAGTCTGTTTTTATCATACCAAAGTTCCCACTATAGAATATGGAGATCTGACCATCTTGTACTTCAAATGGCAATTTCACAAACAGATTGTTGACCTTTAAGAAAAATTCATCTTATCAATTTATGTTCAAAGTCAAGTGTTTTTTTTTTTTTTTTTTCTTGATTTATGCATGCAGTTATGTTAGTGTGTCTTTTTGATGAACTGACCTTCACTTTCTGTGGGCTTTCCTTACTTAAGACAATTGTGTATCCATAGACTGTTAATGATACAGTCTTGGTAAAAGAAACTGCCATGTTCCCTCCTCTGTTATCATTGTTGACCACTACCTCAAAGGGTATCAATGATGGGTCAGCTGTATCGAGTACTCTGGACAAATAATAAGAGCAGGTTCCTTGGAAGTCAAAGGATTTACCATCAAATGTGTGGTAGTGTGGATCCCCTGCAGCCTGGCAGGTACTATAGGACAATGGGTAACAATCTTTCACTCCATTCCGTGTGCCACACAGTAGGCCAGCCTTACACTTTAATGCTGTGCATTCAACATTTCCAGTTTGAGGGTTGCACACGCATTTCTCTGTGCATTGTTTCTCACTCCAAAATGCCTGGTTGGGTAGATAATATAGGCCTTTGTAAGTGCAGCCACACTTATTCACAGGTATACAGTCATCTCCACTACGGACAAAACCTTCATTGCACAGGCAGCCCTCCGTACACGGCTCTGTGCACTCATCTGGACCCTTTCGATCAGCACAGGTTGGAGGACAGGCTGTGGCGCAGGCGTCAAAACGCATGTTGGCAGGACAGTATGTGTCTTTAAGGATTACACAAAGTAAAAAGAAAAAGAAATGAAACATCTGGCATAAAAACAAATATTTTGCTTATACAGTAGACTTAATATAATCATAATTACTTTTGTTGTAGCATCCAGTGGCACCGTCTTTTTGGCCACAGGTCTGATCTTCACCACATTCCATGGGTTCACAGGTGAACACTCCAGCTTTGCAGGTGCACTTCTCTGTACACTCTCGCTGAATTACTGTCTGACCAGACTGCAGAATAATATTTGTGGGGAAAGTCAAAAGTTCGATCACCATTTGCAAAAACAAACAAACAAGCAAAGAACAGACCAGATAGATTCTCACCTTGTAAAACTTTCCATCTACATTACAACCACAACTATCCAAAGTCCTACATTCGCCTCCATCAAACAAAAAGCCATCATTACACTGACATCCTTCTTGACACAATGGGCATTTCTGTGACTTTGTCAGCCTTGCACAGGTCGAGGTACAGGTGTCAGCACAGAGTTCATAGTGACTGTTTTTGATACATGTGAGTGCTGGAAGAAAGCAGAGCCACTTTAAAAAAAATGCTTCAGTTCAAGGTAGAACAACTGAACAACTTTTCCAAGTCTCAATTAGCATGTCTAAATGGAAATTTAAAAGCATTAAGGGACATTTAGTATGCAGCCACTTACGACAGAAGGTGTTATTTCTCCAAAGGTTGACTGACGTCCCAGTCTCCTGACAGCTGGTAACATATCTTTGTATGTGGCGACAATGAGCTGACTTGTCAGTTGGTTTTGCTGCCACATCTTTGACACATTCTTCAAAGAATTTATGAGGTGGAATATTTTTGTGACAACTAGAAAATGGTCCCTTCTCTGAGATTAGCAGACCGCAAACTTTCTCTGCCTCTTTCTCCTTGTCTTTGTCAGGATTTAAACACTTGGGCCCACAAGTTGTTTGGCACATCAATTTGTATGATGGTGAAACCCAGGCCTCAGCAAAAACTACCTCCGAAGGTGTCTGAAGACCGCCTGGCAGGAGGAAATCGTCTGCACTGTTTCCATTGTAGTTACCGCAAAGTCCTTTGACTGCATTTTTAAAAGTGGACGGGATCTCAATTTTGGCCATTGAGACTGTATCATATGTCAGTTTCAATCCAAAGTTTGTTTCCACAATAATATTAACACCACTCTGATAGACTTTTATCAGTTCTTCCTCCAGAGTCGCTGGCAGATTGGTATTAACTTTGTCCACCTGTAAAGAAGACACCGACATAAAACTTCAAACTCTGTAGACAGCAGTTCCTGATCTCCTAAAACTATGATCAGCAAGCAGTACATTACCTGAACCTCCCAGATGCGGCCGGGCAGCAAAGTAATCTTGGTTTCTTCTATTTGTATTTCAACTCTTCGGGTGAAGGCAGGCTCAGAGGACTGCTGTTTCACTACTAAACTGAAAAAGCTTATGTCATCATCCTCGTTCTGAACTGTCTCTGCCATTCTATACTCACAGTCTCCTTCAACAGCGAAGGACCTCCCATCAAATGATTGATAAAGCCCAAAGCCTGATACTGAGCAAACTGCTTTGCCATCAGGGAAGCAGCCCTGGACTCCATTCAGGACCTGGCACTTTTCGTTTGCTTTGCAGGTGAATCCATCATCACACTGAACTCTTCCATTCTCTTTGCACGTACATCTCTGTTTGCACTTGTCTTGAGGGAAGAACACCTGGCCCAGTTGGTAATAACGGCCCTCGTAAGAACAGCCACACTGTTCGATAGCCACACACTCACCATTGCTCAGGACAAAGCCCTCATCACATATACAGCCTTCAATGCAGGGAGTGTCCTTACAGGCCTTGGGCTCAGTGAGGCCATTGCAGGTTTGGGAACATCCTGTTGCACAAACCTCATAGTGGCTGTTGTCCATACAGGATGAAGCTGTGGACAAATTATATAGAGGACTGATTTTACAACACTTTCTTGCATCAATTTTGAGTTATGAATCATTCAAAATCTTAAATAGAAGTAAACAACGAAACAGAGGAACAAATACTAACGGCAGAAATTTTCGGTTCTCCAGGATTCCACGGTGCCAAGTGCTTTTTGGCAAGCAGCTGTGTATGCAGTCAGAGCACCACAGAGGGCTGATGAATGGCCACTGTACATGCACATATCATACACACAATCCTCATAAAACTGATTTGGATTCACTTTACTATGGCAGCCTTTAAATGGGCCCTGTTTGTCTGTGATCATGCTGCAAGGCTTTGTGTAGGTGACAATGTTTTTCGCTGGGCCGTCACATTTAGGACAAGCGTTGCCCTGACATTCGTCTGAGCATCCGGGGTCATTTTTGACTTTCCAGCTGGATCCGAAAATTGTTGGGGTCGCAGCAGGGGTTTTGGCAGGAGTCAGGAAATCATCATTAGCATTGTTGTTCCAGTTGCCGCAAAGCCCTTCCACTTCGCCAGAGTAAGTGCTGGGCAGTGTCAGTACTACGTGGCTTTCCCAGTTGAAATTCAAAGTCAGATCGAAGTCAGTTTTTACCACACCAAAGTAGCCACTGTAGAATATGGAGAATCGACCTTCCTCTTGTTCAAATGGCAAATTCACAAACAGATTGTTGACCTTTAGGACACAAATGACCAACTAGTTAACATTTTTTGTTAATGGTATTTGGAGTTTTTGTAGATCATAATTTGTTCATACATGTTGTTAAAAAACTTTTTAATGTACTGACCTTTACTTTGCCTGGATCTTCTTTACTCAAGACAATTGTGTATCCGTAGACTGTTAATGATACTGTCTTGGTAAAAGAAACCGCCATGTTTCTTCCTCTGTTCTCATTCTTGACCAGTACCTCAAAGGGTACGAGTGATGAGTCAGCTGTATTGATTAGTTTGGACAAATAATAAGTGCAGGTCCCTTGGAAGTCAAAGGCTTTACCATCAAATGTGCGGTAGTGTGGATCCCCCGCACCCTGGCAGGAACTATAAGATGTTGGATAACAATCTCTCACTCCATTCCGTGTGGCACACGCTTCAGATTTCTTACATTTTGTCACTGTACAGTCAACTTTTCCAGTTTGAGAGTTGCACAAGCATCTCTCTGTGCACTTTTGGTCCCCCCAGAATGTCTGCTCGGCTGGATAATATCGGTCTTTGTAAGTGCAGCCACACTTTTTCACAGGTATGCATTCATCTCCACTGCGGACAAACCCTGCATTGCATTGGCAGCCCTCCACACATGGCAGCGCGCACTTGTTGGGGGCATCTCGATCGGCACAAGAGGCAGCGCAGGCTGTGCCGCAGGCTTCGTAATGCATGTTGACTGGACAATCCAGTGCTGGGAGGAGAAGAGGAGAACAAGAATATAAATACTCTGATTGTATGACAAACAAAAACAATTCTACAAAAAGCACCATGTAGATGTTTGTATGTGCAATTGTAGAGACACTTACGACAGTTAGCAACAGTCCTCCAGTTTCCAACGATCTTGATTCCAGCTGACATGCAAGCTCCGACATAGCTTTGAATGTTGTTGCAGAGGAAGTTTCTCACACCGTTATTAATACAGACGTCGTAGACACAGTTATCCACATACATCTGGGGATCCACAGTGTTGTGGCAAACAGCAAATGGCCCATCCTTTTTAGCCATGACACCGCAGTTTGTCTCTCTGCGGTACTCCTCTTGAAGACTTGGAGAGCAGCTTGGGCAATCTCCATTACACTCATCAGTGCAAAACAAATCATTATCTGGAAACTTCCAGGACTTGGCAAACTCAATGATACTGGAGAGCACCTTGCCTTTGGGATCAACATATTCATCTTTTCGGTCACCGTTGTAGTTTCCACAAAGACCACCTAAGTTCTGGAAGTAGCTAGATGGAGCTGTGATATACAACATCATATTCCAGTCATATTTCACCTCTAAGCCAAAATCTGTTGATATAATAACATCCCATCCTCTCTGATTCACTTTTATTTTGCCACCATCTACAGTCAAAGGCAGGTAAGCGTTTTCACCGTCAATCTAATGAGAGGTGAGAAACAAGAACACAAACACCAAAGAAAGAGATTTAGTTATTGTTCAGTGTGGTCATAAATAGATAAAGAACCTAAAAAGTGCTTTTCGTTTTTACCTCTACTACTCCTCTTTGGCTGCTGACCACCACTCTATGATTGTACACAAGGACAGAAACTGTCCTCACATATGCCACCCTTTTGCTTCCCCGGTGATTATTCTTTGCTAAGATGGTAAAAGGTGTGAGACCATTCTGAGTCTTTGTATTGTTTACCATGACGTAGGTACAAGTTCCCTGAAAGTCAAACAGTTTCCCGTCGAAAGTTTTGTAATGGGGATCGCCAACTGCCTGACATGTGGCGGTGTCAGTGGAGATGCAAACACCATTTCTGCACTCCTCCTTCTGACGGCACTTAACATTCTCACAAGGGTCTACTGGAGCCGGCACTGGCGTAAAAACTTAGGGAACAAAGATTTCAGTCAGTTACAATTCGTATGTCATTATTTAATCATGTGTTTTACTTCAGACGTGATTTCTTACCTGAGTTACACACTCCTTTTGTGCCATAACCGTGCCTTACTTTCCCACCAAAAACATAAACAGCCATCGGCGAATTACCAGATATGGTGATGGGACCTTTCTGTGAACCAAGTGACCTGGTAGACCATACGAACTTTTCATTAGTGGGGAATTTTTTCCACTTAAACGAACCACTGATACTGGAGGCTGATGCTGCTTCAGCAACAACAACAACAGAGTTATCGTAGCCATCTTGAGCGTGAATGGTCCATGATTTTGACATCTCAGAGGTGGGTATGACATTGGTGAGAAACTCATCATTGGGATAATTGCTACTGAAATACATCACCATTACGTTTTTGTTACTTCGAAGGATCGCAGCGTGTTTGCTCACATCAACTTGAAAAACCTCTCCAGCATTCAGCTTTTTTTTGGTTTGATAGGAGCTATGCCTAGTGAAAACGGTCACAACAGTGTTGTCCTCTGGGGCAACCACATAGGCTGTGTCCTGGCTGGAGGACAGATGCATTGCAGGGATCAGGTATTCATTGGAGAGAGACTCAACTGGCACCAGCTGCTCAAAGACATGCTCACAGGTGCCTACGATCATGGAGCACTCGTGTCCTGCCAGGACAGCCACTGGAGACTTGGATGTGATTTGCGTTCCAGTCAACGTGTTAAGACTGCGATGTAGATAAACTTCGTAGGGAGCCAAAGTGATGGTTTTGGTCCTTCCAAAAAAGGCTGTCCAAAGATTTCTCGTACCGGCGACAATGGTGATTGTGTTCTGAGAATTGCCGTTGACTATGGCCATCTCCTTTTTGTATGGATTTGGACCCGTGTTTGGAGTAAAGACTACATAACGCTTGCCAAGTTCATTTACTGGGAGGAGCACGGTGCTGTCTCCGGTGAATTCCTTTAAGTTGGCTGAAACGACTGAGATGTCAGCATTGGAAGAGATGTACACGGTTTTACGGAAAGTTCCGTCACCTTCAATCTCAGCGTTTTGTGGGAGGGTGACCTTTCTGGTCTCACCTCGTCCAATGCTCACAGTTTCGCTGTAACTCAGTGCCTTTATCTCGATTTTCACAGTGGCAGGGGCATTTTGTGCTGTTATAGAGACACTCAGACTGGCTTTTCCATATTGGTAATTTGTCATGAAAGCAGTGATGAATTCACGGCCAATAGGACATCCGCTGACTGTTGCGGTAAAACAGAAACACAGTACATATATAAAGTAAACATTATTAGTAATAAAAACTTAATAGTTCATTACCAAAGAAAAAGGAGGAAAACTGACTTTCCATTAAACATTTCGATTAAGTGTTAGAAAACGTATTACAATATAACTTTTAATTTGTTATAATCTTACCTGTCACAGTTAAAACTGCCAGGCAGAAAAGAAAAGAGTGAGTCCCCATGGCTGTAAAAGAGGAACAATATATTTACTAGGACAGTCAAAATCAACCTGTTAGTTGTGCAATTATTTATTTATTTTTTAATTCAGTCTAACACGTTAACAAATATTTCACACAATTAACACAGCATTTATTTTTTGGCAGAGTACATTATATGAACAAGCTATAAAGCATGATAAAACCGAGTTCTCCTTCGCTCCTAAGTGGATGAATGAAATAGTAAACAGTCCTAAATGAGTTGGAATTGGATGTGTGTCAGATCAGCGTTTGCTTTATTGATGTCATTGACATTAAATGACAGACTGCAGCAGGTTTCACTTTAAAAGCAGTCCTGTCTCTATATGTGAAGATAGTTTTGAGTTCACTTAGATTAAAAGTTGTTATATTTTTCAAAGCTCATTAAATGTCAAAAATATGGCTTTCAATTATAATGAAATGTTGCTAAAATTGAGGGAAAATGCATTTAATGAAGACATCAGTAGCGGTATTGGTATCAATGATACTGGCCTTCATTAATAATAGTCTACTTAGTAAAAAGACACAAATTTCAAATCTTGTTTCTGCACTAATTTGGAGGTTCACTGTCAAATGATGACAACAAAAATACATTATATTAATATGCGATTACTTGCAGAAGAATGTGCAGTTAATTAGGTAATACTTTTTAATCAACTGACAGC
Source organism: Cirrhinus mrigala (assembly GCA_036247105.1). Taxonomy (NCBI): domain Eukaryota; kingdom Metazoa; phylum Chordata; class Actinopteri; order Cypriniformes; family Cyprinidae; genus Cirrhinus; species Cirrhinus mrigala. The sequence goes on along the minus strand of CM070011.1, from coordinate 21,527,416 downwards.
ACTGAATTTGACCTATCCTACAAATTTTACTTTTAAAGCTAGTCTTCAAAAGGTGAACATAATTCTTAAGAGTGAGCAGTACTTACCTGGAGGCCAGGTTTCTTGTGAGCAAAATCTTACATTAAGGGAGGGCTTATATAGTATTGCTAGTGAGGGGAAAAATAGGTACAATCCGGAAACAGGAACTCATTTTTAAGGTACATAAAAATGTGTGTAAATTAAAGCTAACAAGCGTTCTGCATCACCGATATAACAAACATGAAAGTGACGACAGAAATGATGTAATTACACACAATATTTGTGAGTTTATAAAACAAATATACTTAAAGGAGGGAAGGATTCGGATGGTTTGAAATGTGTATTTATGGATCTAGAGAACACACCACTGTGTACATTTCCTCCCTCTGCAACCAACAAACTCAGCCAGGCCAGTGTGTTAACCAAAGTATAGTGAAGATTCACGAAGCACATGAACAGTCCTTCAGCAGCCTTCAACATGTTCTGTCAGTCACTCGCTTCTCTAAATGTTCCGTTTATTAATCAGTTGTGTGATTATTCTGTAAATACATTTCATATTTATTTGCATGCATGCATCTGCAATGTGAGTTTGTCAGCGAATGTGTGTTTTATGACACATTGTTCACACAAGGCAGATGACTTGGGCTAAAAGATATTTGCTCAGCTATCTTGTTCAGATGGATTGTATAAACAATATGACAGTACAAACAGAAACTGATGTGTTTTAATTACTTCGTTTGAGTGACATGTTTGCCTAGATAGTCTCCGTTGAATTTTCCTAGTATACTTTATCTTGTCTGAAACTAGTTAATCCACCACTTGAGGAGATCAGACTTCTCAGAACTGCTTCTGTTATTTCCCTAATCTAAGTTCATGTCAGCTGTCACTTGAAGATCAATCACAAGACATGCGGTTGCACATGTATTTACGTCTGAGCCAAACAGTTTAAGAATTCATGTTGGAAATCAACTTGTTATGGAAAGAACAGAGTGCCTTGAATCCATATATGAAATCAAAAGATACAAAAACATTGTGGAAGGCAGCATCAGAAAGCTGTATCTCTGTCAATACCAGGTCTTCCATCTTAAATGATGACCGTAAACAATACCAAAACGTGTAAGTAAACGGGTAGAATGGGGGGTGTTGTCATGCATGCATTTTTGTGTCTCTAAACTTGACTGCAATATTTCCACATTTATCTGAAAAATAGTAGTTTAATACACTCTTAAAAATAAAGGTGCTTCACGATGCCATAGAAGAACCTTTTTGTCTAAATGGTTCTATAAAGAACCTTTAACATCTGAAGATCCTTTCTGTTTCACAAAAGGTTCTTTGTGGCAAAAGAAGGTTCTTCAGATTATAAAAAGGTAAGAAAGAGATGTTTTTTTTTTAAGTACCTTTGACTAAATGGTTCTTTGTGGAACCAAAAATGGTTCTTCTATGGCATCGCTTTCAAGAACCTTTTGAAGCACCTTTATTTTTAAGAGTGTAGTTTATTAAAATACTACACAAAGTCAAAGTCAAGTACAAAAAGTGCTGTTTTTACAACTGTACACATTTTCTGCATGAATTTATTTATTCATCACATTTACGAATTATCCAGTATACTTATTTATCAGCAATTCCGTTTTATTTGTAATATAAATTCAATACCCTAAGACTAAGAACACTAATAACTATAAAAACACTGACATTTTGTGCACAAGTCAAATGTTGATCTAAAAAATACCGTTCCATTTTGTGTACTCTTGTAAGTCCAGTAGAATCACATGATATCAGATGTGATAGTGTTTATATATAAATGTTGATGTGCAGATATTAAATATAAGATTGAACAAGAGAATCTGAGGTTTAGTTCTGTAGCAACTTCATTTAACATCCATTAACATGACTCCAAATCAAATTTGGAAACCACAAAACAAAACAAACGTAACTCCAAAACACTCTTTAGTCTCCCCTAGATTAAAAGCAGTGAAAATCACTTATATGTACTGCGCACCAACTAGAAACAGTCATCCCTCTCCAGCATTAAATTTTGGTTTGTGTGTGTGCGGGTACCCTAGCAGCATAAGACATTAGTATAGTAGTTCTTAAAAGATCCTAAGTAGTTCTCAAATATTTTCTTGAGAACATCTTTTTTTGTTTTCTTTTTGCTGAACGAATTAAGCTGAAAATTGGACAAACCGTCTAGGATGCGTTCAAATTTTTTTTCAAAATTCAAAATTGCAAAAATCTTTAACTGTAGAAATTTAAATTTAAATCTGCATCCAATCACCATGAGCCAATGAATCGGACCTTCCGGTTCAAAAGTTATTTGCAGAAATATGAGTGCAAATTTGGCCTGTTGGTGGCGCTAGACAGTTTGAGATAGAGAATCCAAATTTGTTATAGTTCACATTAAGACTGTCCTCTATCAGTGTGCCAAATTTCATAACTTTTCTCACAAGTGTGGGCTGCCATAGACTTCCAGAGAAGCAGCAGCAGAAGTAAACGAATGGTGCTTGGTCACTAAATAGCAGTTAAGAAAAATTGCATTCTAGGTGACTTAATTCCGGTTACTTCTATGAGTCAGTCATCTGTAACACAGAATCAGAGTGCATTTGCCCTAACTTTAAAGAGATTAAGAAGAGTTATTGACATTTAAGACTAGGTCCTGACTAGACCATGGTGTCATGTTCTGTAGAAGGGGATCAGAAAGACATTGGCGCCCTCTAGTGGGAAGGTAAGAGTTGTGTGAAACCAAATTTAGATAAGTTGTAGTGGAATGCACTGTAACGTAATGTATGTAGTCTTCTGTACAGATTCTAGATCCATTATTGTATATATCTGTGTAATTTAAAAGCTTGGTCTGTTTCTGACCATCAAAACACGACGTAGCAACCCTCTACGGACACCTTGGCAACTGAATCTCTATTGGCTAGTAAATTTTGTAGTTTGACGGACTGATAAACTATAAACTACTATATATATATATATATATATAGTAATAATAAATATAATAATGATATCATAATTTTTATTATTATTATTATACAACTTCTACTAATAAGAACAATATAAAAGGCACTAAGGATTAATGAGCTGTTGGGTTCATGAATATTAATCAGGTTGTGTGCGTTCGCTTTAACTGATTTGCTGAAATCAGGACAGGGACTATAATAGGTGAGCACCAGCCAATGAGATTGTCGTTTGAGCATTAGTTCCGCCTACTAGCGAAGAAACCAATTCTTAAAAGCTGAAGAATTCCAAAGGAACTCCGTTATTTTGACAGGAAGATACGACAAAGAATATTGTTTACATGTAGCGTGTCAGTTCAGCATGGTAAGACTCTCTCGCTCTCTCTCTTTGTGTGTGTGAGACAAAGCGACGGCGAGTCATGCACCTTCACACTAGACTTTACGGTACGTCAAGTACAAGTACGCGGCGCATCCATTCAGATGAACTGAAAAATATCACAGATCGCTTGACTGAGAATGAAACTCTGCAGCGCTCAGTCATTGTTGGGTGAGTGAAAATATATCTGTGCCAAACTTACACTTCGAGTCCAACTCAAACACTGCCGAGTAAAATCTAAGTATGTATTAGACATATTAGACAACATTTAGTCTCCCAGAGTAAAGATTTAGTTGCATATGCAAGTGATTTACTCGCAATGTAGAGGGTTGCGTAGTATCAGAATAGTGTATCTAAAGGCATCTAGATTTCATTAGTGATATGAATGATTTCACTAGTGGCTTATAAAAGACAGGCTACCTGTATATAATTCTAGACCTGCTGATTTTTCTAGGCCACCTGTTTGTGCTGAGTGTTTATGAGGTTTTGAACAAGCAGGTGAAGCTATATCTTAAGAAATCTTGCATTGTTTTACAGGTTTGTAAAGTGTAAACCACAGTAATCCATCACAACACACCTGCATAACCACGTTTCTGTCAACACTTAACCACACGACCCCAGAACCAACCCACAGAGGATACATGATTCCCAGGTCCAATGTTGCTCTAACAGACTTGGGTCTTGACAGACTTAAGCAAACAAATATAATATTATAATATTTATAATATTATAAAGTCAACAATATAACAATATAAGACCAACAATTATACAGATAAACAATAATCTTTTTATTTTCATCCAGAACATTCAGTCAGAGATGAAAAAATAGTATACAAAATGATATAAAAACTGAGTCATTACTCATGTTTATGACTTTGCTTGTACAGAAAAGCTAATAATCTTAAAATAAAGCTAATAATCTGACTATGGCATGGCAATGTTCACCAAAATGTCATATCTGACCGTATATCAGGATCATGTTTAGTATGATTATTGTATAGTGCTGTGGTTACATCTGCACTTCTGTCTTCCCATGTCTGCAAAACAGAATACAGCAGAACGTCTTATCATACTGTGATGATAAAAATGATTTTTGTGATTTTTTTCATGGTTATTCCCATGCGCCTACTGACATTTAAATCATATTAGCCTTGTAATTTTCATTACCTCTCTCTTGATGTGTTCATGGGTGTTGAGATTTCTGTCACACAATGTTTAAACTTCTCATGATAGCCACCAGAGGTCGAAAACACCACAATTCTGCACAAACAGGATGATATGTAACTGCCACAAGTTAAATACTACTGTTCAAAATTATGCTCAAAGTCAGCACTGAATGAGCAGAGAGCCACAGTGTAACTCTGACAGTACTGGAGTCTGTTTTTTTTTTTTTTTTTGTTTACAAGTCAGGTATACTGTGCACAGTAAAACTGACATAATTTTAATGTACATGTCATTGAGCCTAATCTTTTCCTTACAACAAGACAGAGTGAAGAAATGTTTATGTCAGGCAGTGTTTACAAGACAGTCTGCAAATATTCTATGTTAATTATATCTCCTGATTTAATCTATATAGTTTTTTTTGACAGGAGTTCAAAGAAAGAAACATCAGTGGTAAGAAAAGATTTTCACACAAGATTAACTGAATATTTACTCGTTGCAAAACAGACGCTATTGCTTTCTTTTGAGAAGTTGTTCATGGATATAGAAATTTCAGCTCTGGTTTTCTGTAAGCATTTTGGCCCGGGGTTTTTATACCAACTCAAATCTGTAACATGATTCTTTGCCAGATAGACAGTTACTGCTCCTACACCTGCTTTATCCTGCTTTACGGTTGCATCTGCGGACTTGACACGTCGTCTGCAAAGATTTCAGTGGTTTAGGTGATAAAGTAGCTGAGTTTCACACGCTACTTCAACAGTAGCTACAACTCACAGACTCATGCAGCTGAGCCAAGAGATTGACTTTCAAATAAATATAAAAGGTAAAGACAAAGCTGATGTACATGATGGACAAGCATTAGACTCTTTCCACAATTTTTGTAGTTTTTATACCCTTTTTTTTTATTAATTATTTTTTAAGAGTAAAAGGTATGAATTAGTTTACTTTGGTTTCCCTGGTGTTTTAGAAAAGGTCCAAATGATGTTACTTCATGGGTTTTCATCTACATATTACATTTTTGGTCATTTAGTTAAATGAGTTTAAAATGTAAAAAAGTTCAAAATGTGATTTGTGTCTCTAATACTTTTATAAAACATCACAAGACAAATGTAATGTGGATTTGTGTTAACATTAACATGACAAAACAAATTTCTGCTTAAAAACAGAGCATGAATTAGACTGGATTGGTGCCATCGCTGTTCATCTTTTCAGAGCACTTGTACAGTCATTTTTATTTGCAAGATATTTCTATACAGCATTTCATCGTTAGATTCAGCTGGTGAGAACCATACCAGATGGGAGTTCTCTAAAAATATTTCGCTTTTTTTGTGTTTTAATTTGGATGTTTCACTTCTCACTTGCTCATCTTTTGTTTCAGTGCTTGATAGAAGCGTAAATGACCGTCTCTGGGTTCACAAGAACAGATGCAGATGCAGAGCCATTTATAGGGTTATTATCTAGAAAATCTGATGAGAAAGTAGGTAAAAAAAGAAAAAAAAAGATGTAAAAAAAAATGTCTTACAAAACAGATAAAACCATCACATGTTTGATGTACAGTGTACATAACTGACACAAATAATTACCTTTATTGTCACGGCAGTTGCGTGACTTAACAACTGAGGCATAGGTTATTTCTTCTGTTTCCTCAACTTTTTGTCCTGAAAGAAATTATACATAATGTAAGTTACAATTATGGTTGCTTAAAATTAGTAATTAAAGCATTTTCTTGAGATTACTCTATCACAAAATATCCAGACTCAGACTAGACCACAGCAGGCACTAGTTTATATAACAATATACAGTAAATACTGAGAAGTAAGATTTACCATCCACATCATGGCAATTGTGTGATCTGTTGTTGACTGATGGATCGACTGTTTGCCCTTAGAACAGAGAAGATTCTTATTATTATTATTTTTTAAAAAAAGTAAAATACTGTGATCACCAAAATCATCCTCACTTAGAGCCCCGGCAAAAACAGTGCATTAAGAAGAGCCAGGGATGTAAACTTTTGAACAAAATGAAGATGTGTACATTTTTCTTATTTTGCCTAAAATATCATGTTTATTTCGTTTATAGTAGTACTGCCCTTCAGAAGCTACAGAAGATACTTACATGTTTCCCAGAAGACAAAATAAGTTAAATTTACCCTGATCTTCAAATTCAAAAAGTTTTCACCCCCGACTCTTAATGCATCGTGTTTCCTTCTGAAGCATCAGCGAGCGTTTGAACTTTATGTAATATTTGCAAATGAGTCCCTCAGTTGTCCTCAGTGTGAAAAGATGGATCTCAAAATCATACAGTCATTGTTGGAAAGGGTTCAAATACACAAAAATGCTGAAAAAACAAAAAAATTTTGTGGGACCTGAAGGATTTTTGTGAAGAACACCAGGCAGTTTAACTGTTCAGGACAAACAAGGGACTCATGAACAACTATCACTAAACAAAACACACAAAAAAGTGTATGTGAACTCTTGAACAGGGTTATTTTATAAATTCAGCTATTATTTTCACCTGTGGACTATATGTAAATGTCTTTTATGTGAAATATCTTATTCAGGTCAGTACTAAATAAAAAATAACAGCAGCTCAAATAATTCATTTACTATCTTTTAAAATGTCACTTGCCAACATGCTTCTCAAATATTCCAGAGAGACTTGATCACATATGTATTGATTATAGCCTGCATATAATTCACCAGCATTTGTAACTAGCTTAGCATATTTATTGACATTTATACTGTTTGCTTTTACATCATAGCAGAGTGGTCAGACTCACGTTTTGTCCGTGTATAGTAAACACACGCAGTGATCAAACAGAGAAGCAGAAATCCTCCTCCTCCTGCTGCAGCTATGAGTGAAAATTCAACAGCAGCCAGACCTGATCAAGATTATAAAGATGGCTGAGATATAAACCATCATAAATTCAACCACATCACAACAAAATATCAGGTTTATACATGCTGATACTCTATAAATGTCCTTGTAAAGAGGTATAATTCAAATACTCACTGATTTGTATCTCTTTATAGCCCAGAGAACAGTTGAAGTTTCTGTAGAGTTGACAGCGGTAGAGACCCAGATCAGAGAGCTGCACATCTCTAATCAGGATGGAGAAGTTACCAGAGGCAGTGGCATCACCGAATGCCTTAATTCTATTGTGTCTGTTATTCCACGTTTTTATCTGACCGTTTACTTCGATCTCTAAAATGAAGACAATGCTTTCATTAATCTGAGTCCACACAGCAACTGAATCAGTGGTCAGGTTTGATCCAAAGAGAGCTGGTTCAAAAAGGCACGGCAGCAAGATTTCAGACTGAAGCTGTGTGGTTAAATTGATTCTTGTAATGAGCTTCCCTTCAGTACACACACCATGACCTGTGTGAAAGATTGGACATAGACAAGAGCTTGATAAAGTGAAGGGAAAAAAAATCAAATAAGGAGTGCAATAAAAGCAATATAGAATATAGTACAGATAATAAACATGAGGAAATGTATAAGCATTCAGAGAATTTACTGACCTCTGCCATAAACAAGACAGTAGCACAACATCCACACAGCAGAGAAATGCAGTCCAAACCGCTTCATGGTCTAAAAACTGATCACTGAAGCAGCAACAGAAAATAACAACCGAGTTCAAGGCAGTAAGGTGAGAATTTGTTGTGCGTGTCACTTCCTGAAAAGGCTAAAAGAAAAAAAAAAGGCTAAAACCTCAAAGCGCAACTGGTTTATGGGTAAAAAAAAAATCTTGTTTCTTTGTTTATTGAAATAATTTAAAACAAAGCAAACAACAAAAACACTGAGGTATAATGCTGTACAAGTTTATGCGTTTTAGCAAGTGCATTTTTTTGGTTGTCAATTTTTATTTCATAAAAATCACCTCATACCAGCAGTCAAACAGTGATGTTTATCTGCTTTAGGGCCTGGATGCCTTACCATTAAAGGCCCTATGATTATGTTCTCCAGTAGAAAGTAAAGATGTCTGACCGTGTGCTGAAGCACAGCTGACTCATGCAGCAAGATCATTTCAATGATCTCAAACATTAACAGGTCTTAGGCCTCAGAATGATTTAAAAACAAGACTTGTGGTTTGGAAACCACACTTAAACACCACTGAAATGCTATGGCAAATCTGAAATACGCAATTCATGCGCAAAAGTTGGAGTGAGCCACAGCAGCATGAAACACATAAATGACTACAGGAAATGTTTGTCTGCAGTTATTGCTGCTAATTTAACCAGTTAATCTAAAGGTAATCTAAAGGAAGTAACCACACTGGAGCATTGGGTGTTATAGAACAATCTTTAATAAATACATGAAAGATGCATCCCATTTTATTTGTTCAAGTGTCAGTTTGGGAACAAAACCAAAACCAATAACAATGTTACTTGAAAGAAAATAAATATAAAAATTAAATATAAAAATAAAAACGGTTTCAAAATCTAAAAACAATAACAGTATATCACTGAATGACACTGAAATAACACTTGCTAACATCAGTGGACAGTGGAAGTCTTTTCAAAAAAAAAAAAAAGAAAAAAAAAAAATTATATGTACATGGTTCTTGTTTTTTTTTTGGTTAATTGTAACAAAAATAAATTAAAATACTTTTTGATTGATTTTAAAAAATAAATAATAATCAATGAACTGCTTTAGTACCAAGCAGTTAGAAAAAGGGTCAAATTTATTGTAAAAAATAAAATGTCTCTGGTTATCGGATCTTCTAATGGCCGCTGCAGTGACACAATGACTTTACCAATTAGCGATTGGCTGTTTTATTCAGAAGGCGGGACTATTCTGCCATATTGCGCATTGCAGTTTCTCCCATTTATAAATAATAGGAGTGAACAGTCTTTGTTTAGTTTGTAAAGACAGACAGGTAAGAATAAGAGACTGAAGTGAATCAGTCCTCACAGAAATAAAGACTTCAAAGGGTAATTAGTTAAATATGATACAGAGATGACTAATGCCTAACAGCAAATAAACTAAGGTTAATCTGCTCCAGGTTTGTACTGTCAAATGAGTGGTATTGCATGCTGTGGAGGGTTGACAAAGTAACATAGCAGCATCACCTCAGGTTGCATATTACAGGTTTTGTTGGTTGAGGTGATGCTACTCATTCACACCTATGCCTTGCAAAACATTACAGCATCCGTGAGTTGTGTTTGCACACTGTTAACTCAAAACTATTAAGAAAATGGTCTTGTAGAGATCACGCAAACTGGCTAATAAATGCAACGCTGAATTAATGACGTTTGATGTTCACAGTAGAAGAGACCCTGATATTCTGATCTGAACTCAAGGTCTTTAAAAAAGCTTTTGCCATCTTGTGAAGAAAATCTTAAAAGAATAAACATACAGTTGGTGGAAATGTACGATCAGTTAAGTTTTTAGTTTTCAGCATTTAGTATCAGTATTTTAGTTTTAGTTTATTAGTAAACATCTAGTTTACTTGACCTTTCTAAAGAAATGACTTAAATGATCTTGTGAGCTCTTTTTGCTTTTTTCATGACAAAAATAGAAAGGAGAGATACTGAGAAATATATGACACAGTTACAAATCATATAAAACATACAACAAAAACTGACTTTCTGAAGCAGCTGATATTCACATTTCTACCCTGGTTTTGCAGTTTGCAAGCTTTAATTAAATTAATCAGGTAAATAAGGGTGGAAATGACAAATGTGTTGTGAAATGTGGCCTGCCAGCTTACACAGTCATGTTATAAAGGTGTACCTAACAAAGTGTCAACTGAGTTTATATGCAATACAAACAATGCATTTTACACACAGTATGCAAATGACAGGCTACTGTATAAATGTCATAGATAATGATGTAAATGCACCCTTGCTTTCATTTCAGTGGCTTATAGACAACTGTTATGTAGGTCATCTCATCAACTGCTGGTCCTGAAAGAACATGTTAAGAGAAAATGTTAGTGATGATGCTTTGTACAATGTGTTCTCCAGATTAAAAAAAAAAGGAAAAAAAAAACAAAAACGTTACGTTACATTCACTTACTATTGTAATAACAATAAATTATGCGTAATTACATGCAAGTAACCCTAAGCCAAGTCCTAATCCTAACCCTAACCATACAGTAAGTATATGTAGTTAATTATTATTACTACTCAGTACTTAAAGGAGAAGTCCACTTCAAGAACAACAATTTACAGATAATGTACTCACCCTGTTGTCATCCAAGATGTTCATGTCTTTTTTTTTTTCAGTTGTAAAGAAATTGTGTTTTTTGAGGAAAACATTTCAGGATTTTCTCCATATAATGGACTGATATGGTGCCCTGAGTTTGAACTTCCAAAATGCAGTTTAAATGCAGCTTCAAACAATCCCAAATGCGGTTGTAAATGATCCCAGATGAGGAAAAAGGGTCTTTTCTAGTGAAATGAGCAGTTATTTTCATTAAAAAAATACAATTTAAATACTTTTTAATCTCAAATGCTTGTCTTGTCTTGCTCTCCCTGAACTCTGTGTATTCTGGCTCAAGACAGTTAGGGTATGTCGAAAAACTCACTGTATTTTCTCCCTCAACTTCAAAAATCATTTCAAAATCATCCTACATCGCTGCATAAGTTCTGACCCAGTCTTTGCAAAGTGAACATGCAAAGAAGTTCAAACATCCTTGACAAAAAAGGTAAATCAGCGATATAGGAAGATTGTAAAGTTGAGCGAGAACATGAGATGGGAGTTTTTCGACATACCCTAACTGTCATGACCCAGAAGAAAACAGAGGTCGGGAAGAGCATGACAAGACGAGCGTTTGACATTAAAAAGTATATAAATTGTATTATTTTTAAGAAAATAACTGATCATTTTGCTAGATAAGACCCTTCTTCCTCGGCTGGGATCGTTTACAACTGCATTTGGGATCGTTTGGAAGAAAGACCCCCTTGTCTTGGATGACAAGGGGGTGAGTACATTATCTGTAAATTGTTGTTCTGGGAGTGGACTTCTCCTTTAAATATATAATTACACTGTAACAAGGACGACTTCAAATAAAGTATAACCAACATCTGCATTTGAGAACACAGAGTGACTTCAATTAAATCAGTCTTGCTCAGAATCATATTGTCATTGGGTCGTTTACTTGTTTCGTTTATCATGTTTTTACAACATGTAACTTTCACTTCAATTGCTTAATTGTAATAGCATATGTCTTACATTTTTATGGTTTGTTGTATAAAATTAATAGTTTTACTCACCAGGTCTCATAGCAGAGTTATCAGACTCTATCAGACTATATTTTGTCCATGTATAGTGTAAACACACGCAGTGATCAAACAGAGAAGCAGATATCCTCCTCCTCCTGCTGCAGCTATGAGCTGCCAGTTACTGAGCAGTGAAAATTCAACAGCAGCCAGACCTGATCAAGATTATAAAGATATAAACCATCATAAATTCAACCACTTCACAACAAAATATCAGGTTTATACATGCTGACAGTCTATAAATGTCCTTGTAAAAAGGTATAATTCAAATACTCACTTATTTGTATCTCTTTATAGCCCAGAGAACAGTTGAAGTTTCTGAAGAGTTGACAGCGGTAGAGACCCAGATCAGAGAGCTGCACATCTCTAATCAGGATGGAGAAGTTTCCAGAGGTAGCGGCATCACCGAATGCCTTAATTCTCGTGTCTGTTATTCCACATTTATCTGACCGTTTACTTCTATCTCTAAAATGAAGACAATGCTTTCATTAATCTGAGTCCACACAGCAACTGAATCAGTGGTCAGGTTTGATCCAAAGAGAGCTGGTTCAAAAAGGCACGGCAGCAAGATTTCAGACTGAAGCTGTGTGGTTAAATTGATTCTTGTAATGAGCTTCCCTTCAGTACACACACCATGACCTGTGTGAAAGATTGGACATAGACAAGAACTTGATAAAGTGAAGGGAAAAAAAATCAAATAAGGAGTGCAATAAAAGCAATATAGAATATAGTACAGATAATAAACATGAGGAAATGTATAAGCATTCAGAGAATTTACTGACCTCTGCCATAAACAAGACAGCAGCACAACATCCACACAGCAGAGAAATGCAGTCCAAACAGCTTCATGGTCTAAACTGATCACTGAAGCAGCAACAGAAAATAACAACCGAGTTCAAGGCAGTAAGGTGAGAATTTGTTGTGCGTGTCACTTCCTGAAAAAGCTGAAAGAAAAAAAGGAGGCTACTTTGTAAAACCTTAATGAGCAACTGGTTTATGGGTAAAAAAAAATCTTGTTTCTTTGTTTATTGAAATAATTTAAAACAAAGTAAACAACAAAAACACTGAGGTATAATGCTGTACAAGTTTATACGTTTTAGCAAGTGCATTTCTTTGGTTTTCAATTTTCATTTCATAAAAATCACCTCATACCAGCAGTCAAACAGTGATGTTTATCTGCTTTAGGGCCTGGATGTCTTACCATTAAAGGCCCTATGATTATGTTCTCCAGTAGAAAGTAAAGATGTCTGACCGTGTGCTGAAGCACAGCTGACTCATGCAGCAAGATCATTTCAATGATCTCAAACATTAACAGGTCTTAGGCCTCAGAATGATTTAAAAACAAGACTTGTGGTTTGGAAACCACACTTAAACACCACTGAAATGCTATGGCAAATCCGAAATACGCAATTCATGCGCAAAAGTTGGAGTGAGCCACAGCAGCATGAAACACATAAATGACTACAGGAAATGTTTGTCTGCAGTTATTGCTGCTAATTTAAGCAGTTACTAGGTAATCTAAAGGAAGTAACCACACTGGAGCATTGGGTGTTATGGAACAATCTTTAATAAATACATGAAAGATGCATCACATTTTATTTGTTCAAGTGTCAGTTTTTTTTTTAAATGCATTTGTAGTTTTTTGCTTGGGAAAAAAAAAAAAAAAACAGAAAATCAGTCTGGGAACAAAACCAAAATTACAAATGTTACTTGAAAGAAAATAATCTAAAATAAATAGAAAAATGAAATAGAAAAATAAAAACGGATTCACAATCTAAAAACAATAACAATATATCACTGAATGACACTGAAATAACACTTGCTAACATCAGTGGGCAGTGGAAGTCTTTAAAAATTTGGTTAATTGTAACAAAAATGAAAAAATGAAAAAAAAAAAAAAAAAAAAAACCCACATCTCTGAAATATTTTATTTTAAGACAATAAATTATGCGTAATTACATGCAAGTAACCCTAAGCCAAGTCCTAATCCTAACCCTAACCATACAGTAAGTATATGTAGTTAATTATTATTACTACTCAGTACTTAAAGGAGAAGTCCACTTCAAGAACAACAATTTACAGATAATGTACTCACCCCGTTGTCATCCAAGATGTTTATATCTTTCTTTCTTCAGTGGTAAAGAAATTATGTTTTTTGAGGAAAACATTTAGGATTTTTCTCCATATAATGGACTGATATGGTGCCCCGAGTTTGAACTTCCAAAATTCAGTATAAATGCAGCTTCAAACAATCCCAAAAGCGGTTGTAAACAATCCCAGACGTGGAAAATGGGTCTTTCATTTCAATCATTTCAAAATCATCCTACATCGCTGTAGAAGTTCCGACCCAGTCTTTGCAAAGTGAACATGCAAAGCAGATCAAACATCCTCAACAAAAAAGGTAAAACAGCGATATAGGAAGATTGTAAAGTTGAGCGAGAACATGAGATGGGAGTTTTTTGAAATACCCTAACTGTCATGATCCAGAAGAAAACAGAGGTCGGGAAGAGCATGACAAGACGAGCGTTTGACATTAAAAAGTATATAAATTGTATTATTTTTATGAAAATAACCAATCATTTCGCTAGATAAGACCCTTCTTCCTCAGCTGGGATCGTTTACAACCGCATTTGGGATCGTTTGGAAGAAAGAAAGACATGAACATCTTGGATGACAAGGGGGTGAGTACATTCTCTGTAAATTGTTGTTCTGGAAGTGGACTCCTCCTTTAAATATATAATTACACTGTAACAGGGATGCCTTAAAATAAAGTATAACCAACATCCCAACATCTGCATTTGAGCAGTTTGCACTGAAAGCAATTTCAGAGTGACTTCAATTAAATCAGTCTTGCTATGAATCATACTGTCATTGGATCATTTACTTGTTTTGTTTATCATGTTTTTACAACATGTAACTTTCAATTCACTTGCTGAATTGTTATAGCATATGTCTTACATTTTTATGGTTTGTTGTATAATGTTAATACAATTTTACTCACCAGGTCTCATAGCAGAGTTATCAGACTCTATCAGTCTATATTTTGTCCATGTATAGTAAACACACACAGTGATCAAACAAAAAAGAAGAAATCCTCCTCCTGCTGCAGCTATGAGCTGCCAGTTACTGAGCAGTGAAAATTCAACAGTAGCCAGACCTGATCAAGATTATAAAGATGAATGAGATATAAGCCAATTATAAATTCATCCACTTCATTACATTTACAACATCAGGTTTATACATGCTGAGTCTATAAATGTCCTTGTAAAAAGGTATAATTCAAATACTCACTTATTTGTATCTCTTTATAGCCCAGAGAACAGTTGAAGTTTCAGTTGAAGTTTCTTCTAGAGTTGACAGCGGTAGAGACCCAGATCAGAGAGCTGCACATCTCAAATCAGGATGGAGAAGTTTCCAGAGGCAGCGGCATCACCGAATGCCTTAATTCTCATGTGTCTGTTATTCCAGAAGTTTATCTGACCATTTACTTTGATTGCTGCAATATAGACAATGGTTTCATTAATCTGAGTCCACTCAGCACTGGGAATCTGTGGACAGGTTTGATCAAAAGAGAGCTGGTTCAAAAAGGCATGGCAGCAAGATTTCAGACTGAAGCTGTGTGGTTAAATTGATTCTTGTAATGAGCTTCCCTTTAGTACACACACCATGACCTGTGTGAAAGATTAGAAATGTACAAGACTTGGATAGACAATACAATCAAAATTATTCAACCCCCTTAACCTGCAAGACATTTTGCTGCAGAGAACAAGATTTTATGAAAACAATTCAACAAAGGCATCAGTAAACTATTGGAGAAATTTTATGAATACACATTTGATTAGGAGTTCCTCCTTATCAATGATTAGAAACTCCTTTAAATTAGGAGTTTATTAAGGCAAAAGTCATAGTTAATGGCTTTTTAATACCGAAAATTGAACCTTAAAATGACCACTATTCCTCCCTATAGCTTTTGTGAGAGCTCTGTTGACTTTGCTGTATTTGCTACTCAACTTAAGCACGTGCATTAGCTAAATTTATGTATGTGTAACAGCCCAGGCTAATTCTGTTTTAAATAGTGTTTCTTTTGTTCCCTGCCATAAAAATAAGTGACTTAACAGCAATGTTGAATATGGGTTGAATGTCTATGACATGGCTGTATTATTAAAAAAAAATCCTATAACTCAAAAACATTACATTGTATATTGACATTATCACTTTTAATATGCTAGTGAACTATTGTAGATGCAATTTTTTAAACAAAATCCTGGATCTTCAAAAAAACTTGTAGGCCTATTTGTGAAGTACTTCATGGGGGTTGAATAATTTTAAGTGGAACTGTAGTTGAAGACAAAAGCATGCTTTAGAGGGTGCTATAAAAGAAATGTAGAGCTGATAAACATTTCAGAGAAATTACTGACCTCTCACTTGAACAAGACAGCAGAAGCACAACATCCACACAGCAGAGAAATACAGTCCAAACAGCTTCATGGTGTAACTTCTCAATGAAGTTGCAGGAAAAGTGTGCATGGTGGTGAGAAATAGGGTCACCTCCTCACAACTTCACATATGAATGTATGTAATATACTGTAAGTCACGATTTGAGTCAAAGTATATTTTTATTCAGATTTTGCATTCCCTGGGAATCAAACCACACTCGGAAATAACCCAACTGCTGAATTACAGAGCGCGGGCTTTTTGAGTCCTCTGCAGGGGAGACTGGTTCTCAACGCCGCTGATTTGGAGCACTTCTTCGGCGAAATAAAGGTCTGTGTAACGTTACATTTTATTTTCTTTCCAAAACCTTTAACATTGCTGTGCTGTGAATTGTATTATTGTACGCAACGCGACATAAGGACGCGATGTCAGTCAGCTGCGTTAGTTCGCATGATAGAAACACCTTTTGTCTTACATAAAATAAATGGATTTTTTTTCGTTATAGCACCGAGTTTTATTTGATTTGATGTTAAAATATGTTCTCTAATGTCAGTACTGTTTGTTTATGGGCATCTTTCAGCTACGAGTAAAAAGCGAGGCCGCGGTCTGAGGTTCGCAGTTACCCCAGCGAACAGCAGCCCTTCACTGGCTCAGATTTGGGCGACACCCCGGCACGAGAATTAGCGCTATTTCGGTAAAAAGCGATAACAGATTAAAATGCTACCTTTAAATGTTACATTTTTATGTCTAAAATGCTTGTTAAATAAGTGTAAATGTATGTAATATTGTAGACTATGCTGTATTCACCCAAATAAATTCAATTTTTCTTGCATTTTGCCCATGTGTTCTTGCTTAATAATAAAAGTTCATTTGTTTGATTATTGCTGTAGCCTTGAGTAATTCTGTGTGTTTACTTATAAGTTCCAGTCCATTTTAAGCCTGCAATATATATATATATATATATTTTTTTTTTTAAACAATAGCGGATTTAAAACAACTCCGCGTGTTTAGTAAAAACATTTAACCCAACCAGCTGGGTCAAAATAACCCAGAATGTGTTCAGTCCATTATTTACCCTTGTTGGATTGTTTTTAACCCAGCATTTTCTTTTTAGAGTTCAGTAACGTTGGCACTGCTAGCTCTGTGCACTACTGTTTAAACTACAAACAGGGACTCACTCCAACGAACACTGAGAAAAAAGAAGTTATATTACAGACACAGGGTGCACAGGCAGTACTTTATGTTAAATTCTATTTTGAAGTTAATATGTTTCCCACTATCAGTGAAGACTGCATTTAGTTGTTGTAGTGATGCTGGTGAACTTAAAGGGAAAGTTTACCCAAAATTGAAAATTCTGCCATCATTTATTCACCGTCATGTCATTTCAAACCATTATGTGGAATCTTCTTTTCCAAAATATCTTGGACTTTTTTTAGTAGTTGTTTGGAAAGAAACACAGTAGAGACAGGAGATACAGCGCTGTTTGTTTCAGAGAGGTGGAGCTCTGTTCTACTTTATTGATTGGTCTGCACATTTCTCATCCACTACTGAGGAGACAGAGTGATACAAACACTGGATTTCAAAATCAGGGGACAAGTAACTTTTTTTCCAAGTCTTGATTCAGAAAGGACCAGAAAAAAAGAAAGTCACCCTTGCAAAGCTGTACTCTAAAATAGACTGACGTGATGAGCAATTTTAAATTTTCTTTAAGATTCAAGTTTCACCATTTTTTGTCAACGCCATTGTAAACACTTGACACCCTGTTAAAACAGGATGAATATAACATTGATGCTGAAAAATATAGAAAAAAAAAAAAAAAAAAAAAAGGTGGAAAAAAAAAAATTCCAAAAATGAGCTGAACATTTTTTTAGACTTCTGAAGAAAATGAAACCATCATATTAAAGTAAAGATCAGACTGGTGGTGTTATTCGAACAAAGCAGAAGCACATGAAGCGGGGAAAAAGCAGGATCAAGAGATGCCTTCAGATATCAAGGACCTCTTTTAGCTTTCATCACATTGAACTATTTCTGCAAGTTTGCATGAGCTTATTCACTTTCATATAGAGATATTTAGATCTCTGATCGTGATAAATGGTACCGATTTTATATATAATCCAAGTTAAAAAAAAAAAAAAAATTCTGTTTTCCAAGAGTTGAAAATGCAGATGGAGTAAGAGACTGAAACATGAATATATCTGAAAGCATTCCAGACCTCTGCATGACATTGAATAGCTTAGATTACAGGTAGTATGATTTTAAGCTTCTCAAAATTACTAAAGAAAAAAAAAAGTGCAACAATGGTGCAGAGATGTATCAAGTTTGGTACTCCCTCTTTTTATCTTTGTATGTTTGTTTTGTGGTCTAGGGAAAATCACACGTTGACAGAATATACACGTTAGACGTGCTCCTTTATGATTAGTAAAAGAGGATTTACAAGTATATTCCCGCCAGAAACAAATTCATCTTCAAAAAAAGCAAAAGGGCTACGGGTGGCGGACATTGTACAACCTTTAAGAAAAGCCCTGAAAGAACAGTTAGCAACCACAAAATAAAGATGACGACGCGTGTCAAACTGTCAGACATTCAACCGTAGGGCCAAACGCTCCGAACAGATCTGCAACAGGCCACTACTGAAGACTAGAACCAGGCTGAAAAGAAAAAGCGAGAGAAACACAGAAGAAACATTCATCTCAGGTCTGAAGTCTCACTGAATGTCCTGTTCTCCTATACCAGTTGATGAACGATTGTGACTTCCTTCCTAAAGTAACAGGGCAGAGAACATCTCAACAGTGCTGCACAGACAGGGTCCGCATCTAGATGGACAAAGGTAATGAAGTCCTTTTTGCGATTCATTTGTAGTAGTAGTACTTTCAGATGCTGGAAGCTCAATGCTCTTCACCCGACTGACCACAAAAATCTCCACAGTGTCTTGTTCCACCCACCGATCCATCCGACTGGGATAAATTTAAAAAGCGATGTTAAAACTCAGAAAAAAATGAGTTAAAGGAAAAACACTGCAAAAGGTTACTCTATTTACATACATTGATTTTTTCTTTTTTAAAGACAAAAAAAATCTTTACAGAAACAAATTTTCAGCAAACGAGTCTCTTTACAAGTTCTTCATCCTTTTGACGTTCACGTCTCTATTCACTTGGGATTTGTCTAGTTCTCATCCCAAAATGGGCCAAAAAAAATAAAAATCAAAGCATCGGATTTAATCCTGAAAATCAGTGGCTCTCTGCAATGCTCTCTCTGACCACCAGTGGGCACCAAAGTAGCACCAAACATACCACCTCCTTCCCAGCAGAATCTCACTCTTAAATGGCAGTGAGTGGGATCCCTAAAGACAGCGAAAGAAGGGCGATGGTGAACAGGAGTGGGGCGTGAACGCTTGTGTAGGAGAGGGAGGCGTTCTCCCGCCTCAGTCGTCGCTGTCCGAGAGGGTCTCGTACTGCTCTGACAGTAGCGGTGGCTCTCTTTCCCATGCGCGCGTCGGGGCTACGGGGCCGGAGGCGCCACCCTGTGGTTGCTGCTGGGACTGCATGGAGGGAGACGGGCAGGCCATGGAGGTGGGAGGAGTACTACTGAGCATGCGCATCGTCAAGGGGTTATAAGGGAACTGCATGGAACCTGAGGTAGGAGGAAAGTGAAAAACAGTCAACTAATGTCATTAACATAAACAGCAGGGCTCGTACAGATACTGTAAAATGAAACTCCAGGACTATCAAGGAGTTTTCAAGCACTACTTTTTTGATTTTCAAGGACTTCAATCAGAGATCTCACTTATCGAACAATAACTATCCAAATTCAGCAAAAAAAAAAAAAATCAGCAAAAAAAAAAAAAAGATTGAAAATCCTGATCTGAAACAAATGAAACCCGCACCGAAGTCCCTATCTAAATCAAATGATTCGCAATCTACGTTCTGAAGTCCAAATCTGAATTAAGATTTGCAAACCATCGTTTTAGATCAGGACTCATTTGACTTAGGTCGGGATTCCAAATCACGTATCACAAATCATTCGATTTGAAACATTAATTTGAGAGAAGATTCACAAACCCGTTCTAATCTAAATCAAATCATTTGAGATTCGTGAACCATCATTTTAGATCAGGAATCATTTGACTTCGATCGGGATTTCAAATCATGTATATCGAATAATTTGATTTGAATCATTCAATTTGCTAAATGATTCACAAACCCGTTCCGATCTAAATCAAATGATTTGCGATCTACGTTCTGAAGTCCCAATCTGAATTGAGATTTGCGAACCATCATTTTAGATCAGGACTCATCTGACTTAGACCGGGATTTCAAATCACATATCGCAATTCATTTGTTTTGAATCATTCAATTTGTGAAATGATTCACAAACCTGTTCCGATCTAAATCAAATGATTCGCAATACGCACTCCGAAGTCTTTATCTGAATCAAATGATTTGAGATACGCGAAGTTCTGATCTAAAGCAAATGATTTGTGATACTCGATACGACTGGAGCACTTCGAGACAGTAAATCATTTTGCAATGGTTTAACTGATCCAGAGTTTTGAAAAGCTCCGTTTCACCCATCACTGTGTGTTTTTAAAAAAAAACAAAAAAACAAAACAAAACAAAAAAAAAAGTACAGCTGCAGCGTAAATGACTCGATTGGTTTATCGGTTTCTCTTTTCGTGTCTTCAGCCACGTGTACACGACAATGTCAGTACTACTTGCTTAGCTTGATTGTTTTCTGACGTTAACTGAAACAAGCAAAAAAGGTATGTTTTTTGAATTGCATGAAATTTGCATGACAAGATATGCGCTTATAGATACACTGTTTTTCAATAATTCAGGCATTTTCCAAGTACCTCTTCAAGAATATTGCTATTTTCAAGGGATTTCCAGGCCTTAAATTTGAAAAAGTCAAATTGGTGTGAACCCTGTAAACAATTTCATCTAATCAAGTCGCTCACCTGTGGATGACGGCCGGTCCTCCCAAGCCCAGGTGGTAGCCTGTCTGTGGTAATCGCCCTCCGAATGAACAGAGGACACAGAAGAAGGACGCTCTCCAACAGAGTACGCCTGGCCTGGGTTTGGAGACTTTGATTTCCTGCTGCTAGCTTTGCTCTGAAGCTTCTGCTTTCCTGCTATAGAGTCAGAAAAATTGACAAGCATGTCAGCAATGAGGCTTATGTCCTAGGCACAGATTCAGTCTTTAATGTAAACATTCAGAATAGAGGTATCACAATGTTTTTGTTATTCACAGTAACTGTGATATTTAAAAATGAAAGTTTGATATGTTAATACTGCACATATAATAATATTGTAAATAATTCAGAACCAGCAACCAGTTTGTTTGTTACATCAACATAGTAGGCGGGTAATACTACACCAATTTTAAAACAGAAAGACAATGACGGAGTTTGTAGCTCTTACTGTCATCTTGGAAGACATGAGATTTGTTCAAACGGCAGATTCATTCAGAAACGAGGCAAGTGACTGTCTTTTATGAATGGGTTACTGAATTATTGACTCACTCAATTTGTTCAAAAATGTGAATTCATTCAGTAACAAAACAGTGCTGTGTTGCTCAGAGATGGGAAACAGTTCTGCTATGGCTTTGAACTATTATCGTCAGTGAAACTGAGCAAAAACGGTCAATATTGTGTCTAAAATGTAAGTCACTTAATTTTAACTTCTTGTTTATTGAACTACTGTATAAAATTAGTGTCATATTCCAATTGTGTTAATGTGATATCTGTGATCTGTATTTCTACTGCACTATGCATTTATAACTTTCTGTGAGTTGTATTGTGCTCGTTTTGATTTCTGCACAAGACTCAATCACTCAAGCCTATCTGACGTACGTTAGCCTTATGTGCCACAGCATAAATACATCAGCTGCAAGTGTGACGTCAAAACGGACCGGCTTGGAATTGGCAGACTGACTTGGAATCGGCAGCCTGACTGGCTGGTCACCGGTCTGGGCCGATTATGCGTAAAATCGGATAATTCCGGTCCTTGGCCGGTCGATTGGTGCATCTCTACTTTAAACCTTCATAGAGTGCTTGTAATAATTTCAGATTGTGATCTAAAGTTCAGATCTAGAGTGAATGCTCTCTGACATATAACACTCACGCATGTGGAAGAAAACGGACAGTGCTTTTCAGACCACATAATTCAGTGAAATCATATTCTGTAGAAAGAACATGTGAGAATTAATCTGTTCTCAGATACCAATGATAAGAAGACAGGACGAAAAAAATCCTCGCTTTTTCGCGCAATCGTTCGCCTGGTATGAACAGCCTCATTGGGATCTATTGTTTCGGGTTCAAAAGCATCATTGCGCTGAACATTCGTGCACATTTTTGATGTGAAAAGGCCTTTAGCTGTGTATTCATCTCACACAGATTAAAAAGAGCAAAACACAGTTTTTAACCAACCCACAAATCAATCTGCTTTGAGTTTGAGACAAATCCATGTTCATTGATGTGAATTTACAGTATGAACCTGTGTTAGGGGATGGGCTGGCCTCCTGTCGGCTGTCTGAAATGCTGCTCATGCTGCCTGAGGTGTTTCCTGTCCCTAGCTGGGCTTGCTGCTGCTGCTGCTGGTCCTCCTGCTTCTCCTCCATGTTCCCCATCAGAGCCTTCCTGATGATGTCCTCCAGACCCAGATTGCTGGCTGGATCACTAAACGAGTGGTTTCTAGGGTTTACACTACCTGTGAAACATAAAACACAAACACTCATGCACATGTTGGAAACATCGAAAACCAATTTAAGATGTGTTTAAACTATGACAAACACAAACAGATGAAAATATATCAAATGATGCAAGTGTTGATTCAGTTACATTTTTTATGGTGAAATCATACAGAGAGTTGTGAAACTTACTTGATGTTGTTACTGCTGGGAGATTGAAGATCTCTGTGCCTGGCTGAGCATTACCTGTTGAGATAAGGAGCAAATGGGAGATAGAATTAGGTGCTATTCAGGTGGAAACTGCCTAAATAAAACACATCAGTGTATCAGTGCAATGAAGTAAATATCGTGAGCTTGAACGTCAGTTTCTGAGAAAATGGGCTTGTCACTCACCGACTTCTGCTTTGCGGAATATCTCCTGCTTTTTGGACATTACCATAGGAGACGTGCTCTCCAGTTTGGTAAAGAATGAAGGCAGGTAACTGCTGCTGCCTGGAGAGCGCGAGTCAGTCCTGACATAAAAAAACGGTCTAAGGTCACACAATGCATATGGCATGGGTAATTTGGGTAGCCCCAAATAACAAAGACAGCAATAATTTAATAAAGCATGTGACTCTGGACCACCAAGCCAGTCATAAGGGTCAATTTTTTTAAATTTAGATTCATAAATCTGAAAGCTGAATAAATAACTTTTCCATTCATGTATGGTTGAGATACAACTATAGTAAATCTGGAATCTGAGGGTGCAAAAAAAATCAAAATATTGAGAAAAATCGCATTTAAAGTTTTCCAAATGAAGTTCTTAGCAATGCATATTACTGAAGGCTCATACTGCAAAGTAGTACAGAGAGACAATGAATTTCTACCTCTGTTCAGGGAGATCCTGCTCTCGTCGCTGACTCTGCAGCACACTGGCCTCCTGTTTATCTAACCCAGAATAACCCTGAGGAGGAGAGATTGGCTCATAGTTCTCCGGGCCTCGTCCTCGATCAGGAGACCTCCCAGGCCTAAGAGACAGATGGACATTGTTTTCAGAGTGTTAAAAGCATCTCATACTCTTTGCATATGTGAACAAAGGTTCTCAATTGAATTTTCACAAACTACTTAAAGGGGCAGTAAGCATTGTTATTCATTGTAGAACTTCAGCCAGACGTAGCCAATCAACTCATTATTTTTAAAAACCATTATTTTTGTAAAGACACTGTTGTACCAATGACAGTCTCGTATTTAGAAATTGTGATTTCTCGTACTGTGAAGCTGAAAATGGCATTTCATTTCAATGATCTGATTTAACCATCATGCTCTCAGCTTTCTACTTCAAATATATAGGCTTTTCCTGTGAATGCACAAAATTTACAAGATTTGTGATTGACTAAAAGAAACTATGGCTGAAACAATTACATTTGTCCTTATTTTTTGGCAGCTTACAGAGTCTACAGCTGTCACAGAGACGTACATTTAAGAACACAATTTTTAAGGCTCTGAAACCATTATGGTCCTTCTGTTTTCAATAGGGACTGTTGGTCAGGTGTCAAATCAAGCCAAGTCACTTTTATTTATACAGCGCTTTCAACTAAACACTAAAGCAGCTTTACAGTATTAAAAACGAAAAGTAGTGTGTAATAATGCAAAAGGACAACAGTAAACACTCAATTTTCAGTTGATTCAGTGATTGTCCAGCTCAGTTCAGTTCAAATAGTATCTGTGTAATCAAGTTGATGATATTGCTGGAAATGGTGTGCCCATGTACAAATATTCACATGCAATAACATTCAAAAGTTTAGGGTAGAGCAAGGCTTTAGTAATGTTTTTGTAGTAATGAGTCTCTGCTCACCAAGACTGCATTTACTTGATTAAAAAGACAGTAAAAACTGTGAATAGCTATAATTAAAACATTGAGTAAAACATTAAATTATAATATTTCAGAATTAATAATATTAAGTATTATCATAGTTTTACATTTTTAGGATTCCTTGATGAATATAAAGTTCAGAAGAACAGTATTTATTTAAAACAGAAATATTTTGTTACATTATAAATGTCATTACTACCACTTTTGATCAGTTTAATGAGCCCTTGCTGAACAGAA
Source organism: Cirrhinus mrigala (assembly GCA_036247105.1). Taxonomy (NCBI): domain Eukaryota; kingdom Metazoa; phylum Chordata; class Actinopteri; order Cypriniformes; family Cyprinidae; genus Cirrhinus; species Cirrhinus mrigala. Next base: position 21,502,471 of record CM070011.1, on the reverse strand, counting down.
CTATAAAATATCTGAACAATAATTTATGTGTATCCATTTTTTTTAAAGGCTCGTGTGCATTTCAGGTACAAATGACTCTCATTTGAGTGCAATGTTTGGAGGTGTACTTGTACACTCTGTGTTTGTGTACACTACACGGGAATTAAAGCAAAAACAAAAAAAAAAAATCTTCGGATTGAAAATTTTTCCTCGGCCAAACGCCATTCCACAGCCATACCTGTCACACAACCAGTTTAAGAGCAGTTTTTTTTTTTCTTCTAATAATTAGAAGCGCTTATCCTCCTAATTAAAAAAAAATTAGGAGCATCTGATAAATAATTAAACATTCTGATCAAAATTAGCCTTCCTAATATGAAGTGATATTTGACTCAAAGTGATTTACAGAGGCATTTTCTTTGTACTGTTCTTTGTAATAGCATTTTTCAAATTTTATTAAAAGTATGTCATCATCTATGTCAAACTTAAAATTTCAAAATAAAACAATATAATAATAAGCATAAGACAAATAAGTTGCCAATCATATGAATTAAGTATTAATAAAAATAATCTGTACTAAAGAGGTGGCATAGAACAACACAAAAGTGGCTTGTAGGTGCATTTTCAGACTTAATGAGGCTCAGAGGTGACATGAGTGTAAATAAATTCATGTTGAGATTAATGTTTTAAATATAAAATTTTGAATATAGAAATATTAAATGATTTAAATAACTGAAATTATACGTTAAAAATTAAACTAAATCCACCAGCAAATGGCGTCAAGTCACTGATTTTTATCTCTGAATAATTCAATTGATTCGTTTGAACAACGGATTCATTCGGGAATGACGTGTCTTTATGAATATTCATTGTGGATATTCATTGCATTCGGATGCATTCGTTCAAAAACGCACTTTCATTCATGAATGAAACACCGCTGTGTTTGCTTTTAGAGATGTGCCTCGACTGAGCTGTTACTTTATTTTGAACTATTTACGTTGATAAAATCAGGCAGTAGCGTTCTAGTCGGATAGCTTAAGTCACTCAATATTAACTTCTTGTTTACTGAACTGTTGTATTAAATCAATATTACATTTGTTACCACCCTTAACAATTATTAAAAGCTGTCACTCTCTTTATCGCGATCTGTGAGCACACAGAAAATGGTCTATAAAGGAACCCGCGAGTGAGTTTTGCTTGAATGAGACTCAACAGCACGTGCAAATGATACATTTCAACGAGTATTTTAAATACCCGCAACAAAATGATGTGAGGAGCGACACTATGTTGTCACCGAGAAGCTGCAGCCGTGGCAGGGATTTTGGTGTGCCGGCAGAACAACAACAACAACGCGCTATACGTTTCTTTTCCCCTCATTTTGACGGAAATCCGTCGTAGACTCGCTGCAATTAACGGAAAACCGTCGTGGCGACGGAGAAATTAAATCCCTGTGTTCATATGTACCTGGCTCTTGGTTTATCGGAGTTGTTCTCGGGAGATACTCTGCTTGGTGGTCTCTGGTGGTGTGCAGTGGAAGCTGGGTTTTCTGGGCTATAGCGGTTAGGGGGTTTGACTCGACCTACAACACCTCCCACACCAGAGCTCTGGAATGTGGAGGAAAGTGAGGAGGAGGATGATGAGGAGGAAGGCAGCGAGCTGGATGATGGGGGAGGATCTTGGCTCTTTGCAAAGTCCTGTGTAATGATATGCTGCAAGACAAGAGAAAAAGTGAGTACAGTGAAAGAGGAGTGACGTGACAAAGCATTAGGAGTGTGACTTACCGAAATGTGGTCAGCGAGGGTCATGATGCGGTGCGTTTTCGGGACAGGCCCGTAACTGTCTGCTTGTGAGGAGGGGGGCTGTTGAGGTGCAGAAGGTCCTGAATCTCCTGACTGTCTGATCCGGTTAATGTCAAACCTTAATCCTGTATAACAAAAGATCAAAATCAAGATAAAAGTTATTTCACAATGAAAAAAAAAAAGAATCTTAATGGTTCTAATTTAAGCTTCATTTTTTAAATGATATAGGCATTTGTTTCTTTTTCTTAGTAGAATATAACCTGGATGTGTTCCTGAAATATTACGAGATTTTCCCCATCTTGACAGAACAGATGTTCAAGTTTCTGGCTGTGGCACCAGAGGTTTGAAGTCTCACCTGAGCTCTTTTCTGATGGGAAAGGACCTTCGTTCTTCTCTTCTCTCAGCGCTGGAGAGTTGGCAGGGCTGATCACCTCAATTCCACCCTGAGCTTCAAAACGACTGGATGACACTGAAACATGTAGACATAATGTTACAGCCTTGTAAGTAAATACAGTTGGTTTGTTAGTAAGAGAGGGTGTGCCATCTACACCTTCAGTACACTGTCTTCAACCTGCATCTATATCAACACTTGCACTACAGATTTGTGCAAAACTCTGGCAGTATTTTATAAATGTCGGAAAAAAAAGTTTTGCGAAATTACTGTTTCCGTTTAACCGATGTTATGCGACTAAAACATAATTTTTTCCTCCCTCGATAAGTCATGGCGATGGATTTTGGCTATATTTAAGTGAAAGAGGCATATGTGTGTATATTTACAGAAGCAGCTGAAGAGCCGGTTCAGAAACGTGCACAGCGCGGCTGGTATAAGCACTGATTAGAGTGGCCGCGTCATAGCCATAATGTGCCGCAGATGTGTGCAGTGTTAACAGTCTAAGCGGCTACATATGAATTGTTTCTTGGAGGTTATAGTACACTAAAGAATGATCATATCTTTACATATGCCATGTGACCTGTAAATGCAAAAAAAAAATCCATTGCAGTTTTGCGAAATATTCCTTTTTCCAATACCCTGAAAAAACCACCCCTTGCGAGCGTAAAAACTTTTGTGTGTTATATGGGAGTTTTTGCGAAATTGATGCATTTTCATTAGACGTATTTTAAATTGCAATTTCAATTTGCACAATTTGAAGGGTAATGGAAATGCAGCTTATGTGAATATTTAAAGCTTCAGTATGTATCATGGCACCACCAAGCAACGTGGCATAAAAAAAATGAGCCGATTACACAGAAGTTGGCATCAAAACAACCTTCTAGCAGCATTTACAGTAAATCATTTAGGAAAAAGAGCAAATTTCAATCCTGTGGTAAGAGCTACACTCCGTTTAACAGAATTACCTTGTCAAATCTGAGGTCAGAAGTTTGTGACTGTTGTCAGTGTCAGTTGCAGCTGGGTCACAGGTTGTGCTATCGAGGTTTCCTAAGACTATTAGGTCTCATGGCCTCAATGGCACTAGTCATCCTATTAGGTGTCCTGTTAATGTCCTCTGTTAGCAAATCCGTATGTATTATGCTTAATCTTTGTCTTTCAATTTGTCTAATTTCTTAAATCATCCTTTTTGCTTCTGAGCAGGATATAAAAGATGTTTATGGCACTGTGACCAACTTCAACAAATGATGACTTCCTGTTTGCTATGCTTTGTGGCATGCAACTAACTTTTGGAAGTTCAAAATCGGGGCACCATACCAGTCCATTATATGGAGAAAAATGCAGAAATGTTTTCCTCAAAAAACAATTTCTTTACCACTGATAAAAAGAAAGACATGAACATCTTGGATGACAAGGGGGTGAGTGCATTATATGTGAATCTTTGTTTTGGAAGTAGACTTCTCCTTTAATAAACTGATCATCATTATTATTACACAGCATAATAGTAAATAAACACTGTCTATCTGATGACACTCACTGCTGCTGGAGGAGTCAGAGCTCTGCGAGCCTCTCTCACGGGAGTCCTTATCTGGAGCAATCTGTCGCGTGATGATGACATCAATAAAATTTGCAGCAGTTATGGTGGTCTTCCCATGTGTGCGCAGCTCTTCCTCCATGCGTGACTTGGTGGGTGGGGGTTTGTCTTTACTCCCTGCAGCTCCTCCACCCTCTGCATACACAGGATGGGAAGCTTTCCCACTAGGAAGTGACACGTCCACATACGGTGACTGCACGGACCGGCGTTCCACCTCTTGCGACTCCTGTGCTGCCCGTCGCATCACATCATCATCCCGGGAGCTGCTGTTATTATGCTTGCCCTCCTTGACTTTCGCAACATCCATCTGCGGGGCAGAAGCAGCAGCGTCCACCAAGGCGGCGAGAGCATCGGCTGCATTGCTGTATCGGCTGGCTTGAGCTGTAGCTGCTTGTGAGGGCATGTGCCTGGATGACCAAAAGAGAAGTTTAATAGAGCAAAACTTTATTTAAAATTTTTTAAATCTTCAAATTTAAAGGGATAGTTAACCCAAAAACAAAAAATCTGTCATCTATTACTCACATTCATGTCATTCTGAACTAGGACTTTTTTCCTGGTTTTTAGATTTTTCTGGTCGACTAGTAGTCATTAATTTTAAGGATTAGTTGCACCTTTAATAAACCATATAAATCATAATAATGAGCCTTTAATTGCCTACATAGCCTAATAAGCGGTCAAGCGGACAAAAAAAAGCTTGCCACAGCGCACCGGAAGATGCAATTAAGAATGTTTCAGGGAAAAACAGCATGGAGACTGCATTAACGTTTTAATAACTTTTTGATAAACTAGTGCTTTCTTTGTTTTCAGCTTAAGAGATGAAGTCGGCAACACTGACTCGTAGTGGATGCACCTACATGTTTCATATGGATTATATAATCTGAGAATATATTTGTTTTCTATTTGAATTAGTTCATTTAAAAGTAGACATTTCACTCTCTATATATAGCCTACTTTTTTCATGTCTGTAAGATAAGTATACACAGAGTTTAGAAGTTTCGCGTTCAGGTTCACCGAGACGGCAGAAAGCACACCCTGTTTGCTTTAATTATTTTACAAAAGCGCAACGTTTCGTTGATATTGTGACTGTGCACAAATAAACGCAGAGTCTTTACGGATTCGAAAGATGTATTGCTTTTATCTATATGACCAAAAAGACTGTACTGGCACCTCCATCTGTCATGCAGTGAGCACGCTACTATTCAGCTTCCACACTCCACACTGACACTTCAATAGCGCACATTTTTCTAGGTTAACATTACACTAAGCGGCCATGTAAAGTTGCTACTACTTACATATTTGAAAGCCATATTTGAGGTCGATGAATGATAGGTGAACGTTTGGATGTCCTGCCCAATGTACTGTATTACCACATAGACTGGCCGTTAACAATCTGTCCATCACGGACTGCGTAACTTCGCCACTTCCTGTGGATTTTTTTTTTCTGCGACTAAGTGACTAATAAAATTTTGATTGACCAAGCCTCTTCGCGTCCACCAACAGTTAGACTATTAGGGGGCAGCCCTATTCTAAACTTACGAGAACTTTTCACTCATTTTCAGAACACAAATGAAGATATTTTTAATGAAACCATAGATTTCTGTCCCTCTATTGAAATACATATATATTCATACAGCTCAACAACATGGTAAACAGAACTGTATTTGCTTCATGTATGAGAACCTAAATATCTTAATTTGCATTTCAAAGATAAACAAATTTTGTTGATTTGTAATGATTTGAGAGTGAGTGAAAGATGACAGACGGTTTATTTTTGGGTTAACTATCCCTTTATCAATCACAAAAATAAGCTTGGAAAAACAGTGTGTTTTAATATAAGTTTATATAATACAAATAAAGCTAATAAATGCATTTACTAATAAACTAACTACTAGGTTGATGTCATAAATAGGGCAATTGCTCACATGAGTGGTGTAATGACGCTCTTGGAGTTGGTGCCCTGGAAGATGCTCGGCCGCTGTTGGAGGACGCCCTCTTGTGATCTCACAGAAGGTGAAGTGGAACGCAGAAAACTTCGGCTGCCTGGTCGACCAGGTTGCTCAGAGCCTGCTATGTAAATAGAGGCACATCCTGAGAGCACTGGCAGAATACATCAGTTATAGACTAGGCAGATTGGATCATTATTGGTGAAATCATTGTCAATTAGACTTACCTCCACGCATATATTCTACCGCTGCACGTTCCCGTTCTCTCTGATCTCTTTCTCGCTCCCGCTCTCTTTCCCTCTCCCTCTCGCGTTCCTTCTCTCTCTGATTCTCTCGCTCCCTCTCCACAATAGCTGCAGTGGCACTATGATGGGTAGGATGTCCTGTAGGGAATAAAGAACAGGAAACACACAAAAGTGGGGTTACAACCAAAAGGGCCCTTTACACTTGCTGCACTTTGACCCAGCTGTCGCAGACAGATTGATAATACCAGTGATGTGAAATTATTGCACGGATATATAAATGTATATAACTAACTCAGGAATTAATCCGTTAAAAAAGGCATTCTTTTTTCAATGGATTGTACTAGTACCCCCTTTTTACTGAAAAAAAAACAAAAAAACAAAAACTGGTTACTGCTGGTTCTCGTGTGTGGGGGGAACTGCAAAGCTTGTATTTGTATAAATACAAAACCTGCCCACAAACAAACAAGCTGCACCTTTACAAGAACATCAGTGTATGAAAAAGTTTATTCAGTGGTTTTATGCAATCACAATCTGCTTTTATCAGAAGTTACAACAAATATTTGTAAATAATATTTGTAAATAAAATCATTGTGTTACAAGCACTGCAACATATAATAGGATGTCTGTGAACTGTGCATTGCTGCATCAGGTACACTACCAGTCAAAAGTTTTTGAACAGTAAGATTTTTAATGTTTCTGAAGTCTCTTCTGTTTACTAAGCCTGCATTTATTTGATCCAAAGTACAGCAAAAACAGTCAAATTCTGAAATATTTTTAATATTTAAAAAAAAATGTTTTCTATTTGAATATATTTTAAAATGTAAATTATACCTGTGATTTTAAAGCTGAATTTTTACCATCATTACTCCAGTCACATGATCGTTCAGAAATCATTCTAATATTCTAATTTGCTGCTCAAAAAAAGCATTTATCATGTTGAGTAGAATTTTTTCAGGTTTCTGTGATATAAAGTTCAGAAGAATAGCATTTATCTTAAATAGAAATAACATTATAAATATAAATTCCAAAAAAAAGACAACTATTTTCTATTCTTTCTATTCAAAGAATCCTGAAAAAAAATGTTTTAAATATTGATAATAATAATAATAATAATAATAATAATACATGTTTCTTTAACAGCAAATCAGCATATTAGAATGATTTCTGAAGGATCATGTGACAATGATGGCTGAAGTGATGATTTTAAAATATATTCAAATGGAATGTTACTGATTTTGCTGTATTTTGGATCAAATAAATGCAGGCTTGGTAAGCAGAAGAGACTTCTTTAAAAACATTAAAACTCTAACTGTTCAAAAACTTTTGACAGGTAGTGCATTTCATTGGTTAGAATGAAGCCATTTAGTTTTGTTGCCTGCCAGTTTTGCCAGATGGAGAAACCCGAATTGAAAAACTGAATGCTCTTAAGGTGCATTCCATTAAGATGTTTGGTGCCACTTTAAAACTTTTCATACATGATGATATAAATTGTTTTTGTAAAGTCTCATCTAAATGGTGAACACTCACAAGAGACCAGGACTACTCATAATAGACTTCTATAAAAAGCATTTTGATTGAAGGTTTCCCTTCAATGTATTTCACCATGTTAAAATGTCGCTTTGATTGTCAGAGAGAATCCTCACATTTATTGGCTGCTGCCTTATACAGGGCTCCAGACCCAAAAAACAAACAAACAAACAAAAAAACAACCATCAATTCAGGAGTCACTGGCACCTATGAGAAACAAAATTAGGCGCCAAATAATTTTTTAGGTGCCACAGAATAAACACGTTATATTTATTCTTTTTTCTTTTTCTTAACCCTTTAACATTTCAGTCATACTGTCATGTGTTTATGCCTCATCTTTTTTTGTCTTTATCAGCATTTTAATCCATCGTGTAGATGTCCTGGGAACTAAACGTCTTTTCCAACTTGAGAACTATACACATTCACAAAGAACTTTATTACACAGAATCTGTGCCAATATCATGGACCACAACTATAAGCATCACATAGGAGTGTGGTTTGGGCTCCTCCTCAGTGCATCCTAAATGTTGTCATATGTCTTTCATCCAGTCTCTTTCTCTTCATTAGTAACATGCACTTTTAAAGGTGTTGAATTTTAGCTTTAGATCCTTGCATTGTTTCTTATCATGTAGAGTTAAGTAAAAATATGAACGTGTGCAATATAGCATAAATTTAGCAGAATGCTCCACTTTATAGTTATTTTTCTAGCTGACTGATGAGCTTATGGACAGCGAATTGTTATTCTGAGGTAAATGTGTTGTTAGGTGGCATTGTTTATGTTTTCCGAAGTTTGAAACACTGAATGAGCGATTAAGACATTTCAGTAAGTTGTACTGGAGGCTACATTATAAAATAGCCTACCTTTTGAAGTCCATTCATGTTCATTTTGTATTCTAGTAGTTCAGAGAAAGATATGATAGTTTCACGTGCCGCTTTAACTGGCACGCCTAATGGTTAGGGAGTCGGGCTTGTTACCGAACGGTTGCGGGTTCGAGTCCCAGGTCCGGCAGGGATTGAAGGTGGAGGAAATGAATAACCAGCACTCTCTCCACCCTCAATACCACGACTGAGGTGAGTCCCTTGAGCAAGGCACCGATCCCCCAACTGCCGCAGCGATAGCAATATGGCTGCCCACTGCTCCGGGTGTGTGTGCACGGTGTGTGTGTGCGTGTTTGTTCACCACTCACTACTGTGTGTGTGCACTTGGATGGGTTAAATGCAGAGCACAAATTCCGAGTATGGGTCACCATACTTGGCCACACGTCACGTCCTTTCCTTTCCTTCCTTTCCTTTCCTAACTGAGGCTATAAACTAAAGCTATCCTTCATGCCGCATTAAGGAGCACCAAAACTGTATTTATTCTTTGAATTTCGTTATGTTCGTTAAATTGCTACTTTGTTAAAAAGTAACAAAGCATTATTGCGATTACTAGACGGCATGTGTGCTACAAATAATATGATGTTCACGCATTGACTAAGATCTTGCTAAGAAGAAGCTATAGTATCGATTATAAACTAGAATTGTTAACGATATTGTTAATGTCCAAACAGCTGACAGCATTGCCTGTTTTAGTTTGTTCAAGTTGTACATGAAATACACACTGCTTTCCCGCGCTTTCACTTCGCATGTCTCCGTCATTTCAAGCTCTCTCATGCTGCACAATGGAGCTGCTTTCAAAGCAGAGATGAGGACTGTTTGAAACACTTTTTCCTCAAACTTTAATGCAGATTGTCTCAGATTATTACGTCGACATAAACTATGTCAGGAAAAATGGCATTGCATGCACATTTTAAAACCATAACATAACCATAAATCGCCACTGGCCATCTCAGCAAAAGCTTTACTCGCAATTGAATATCTTTGGTCACAAATGCGACCGTTTTAGTCACAGTCTGGAGCCCTGTTATAGATAATCTAGGAGCATAGCTTTGTTTGAGAAAGCAAAGAGCAAACATTAAACAATGGAGTATGTAGACACATATTACCATGCTTTACCAGCAGACACAATGTAAGAATCAGTACCTGTAGAGCCAAACAAGCAAAAAAGCTCTGAAGCCAAAAAGACTGACAAAGACAAAAATTGAACGTAAAGATTGGCACAGCACACACAAGGTGAAAATCTGGGCATCACTACTCAGGACAGTCTTCAGATCTTGGGCCTCTGACATTATGGTTGCTTGTTTAAGATCAGCAAGAGAGCTTGCATTTCTTTTGCAGCCCCTTGACAGTTGGAAAGAGTTACAAACCAAAATGTCACATTAAACTTTAATTATTCTTAAAAGAAAGCAGGTATTTGTATGTACTGTATGCACTCCTATACAGCACAAAGAATAATGCAAAAAGATCAGCACAGTTACTTGTGTTGCAGTGATACACAGACACAGAAGCCATGAAAGACAGTTGTATATATCATGTATATACCATGTTTTTGCAATTTACTTGACGTCATAATTGCCCTCTCGGTTTGAATAGATGTTTAGACAGTAAAGGTCTACTCACCTTCAAGCCACCTGCATTCCCAAGACAAACTTTAAATATGACACTACTGAGCCAATGCCAATATTTGCCTTCACACCAATATGATGTTTGAGACGCACGCATAAGCGGGCAGTAAAGGCAGGATCTCAGGGGAGGGCAACAAAAAGGGCTAGGGAAGTACTTGCAGCAAATGGGGGGGGTTTTGGCACTTTAGTTGCTTTAGAAATATCCTACATCTACATACATTTTAAGCAACAAAGTCATGTAGACACAGATTAATACCAGCAGCTCTCTTCATTCTTTATAACTCAGTTTATTTATAACTCAATTTATAGCTCAATTTATTCCTTTAAAATGGTACTTTATATCTATCACCACATACAGAATTTAGCAGAACGCCTGCTGAGTCCATAAGCTGATCTTAAAGGGATAGTTCACCCAAAAATGCAAATTCTGTTATTAATTATTCACCCTCATGCCGTTCCAAACCTGAAAGAACTTCGTTCATTTTCAGAATACAAATTAAGATATTTTTGATGAAATCCGGAGCTTTGTGAACCTGCATAGACAGCAATGCAACTACCACATTTAAGGCCCAGAAAGGTAGTAAGGACATTGTTAAAATAGTCAATGTGACATCAGTGGTTCAGCCGTAGTGCCGTCGCTGCCTTTGCAGGGTCAGAAAGCTCTTGAAGTTCATCAAAAATATCGTAAATTGTGTTCGAAGATGAACAAAGGTCTTACGGGTTTGGAACAAGTAATTAATGACAGAATTTTCATTTTTGGGTGAACTATCCCTTTAACTCAAAAGAATGATTTGTTTGTGAATATTTAGTGGTGTGATGGTACCATATGGTATGATAGATAGTCCCGGAGATTTGAGTATCAATATTAACATAAATTTCCTTTCATTTGTTGTGCAACCAGGTTTACGAGTAACTCAGATTTGCAGAAAAAAAAATAAAAAATGCACTGTTGTCTAGGGATGCACAACATTTGATTTTCGCCAATATCTGATATGCCAATATTTTCAACTCATTTTGGACGATACCAATACCGATATATTTCCTTTTGTTTGGAAACAATACCAAGTCTCTCCTGTGCGGAAATTATAAGAAAATTATTTTTAATTTCCGTTAGTTTTTTAGCAAGAATTTCTTTGTTAGAATTAAATAAACAATAAGTTCTTTTATAATGACAGTACACTGAAGCTTTGAAAATAACTATAAATAAACTGTCAATCACTGCAGAAAAATGCAGTGATAACCTTAACATTTTATTTTAAGATTTAACATGTGTAGATGGTCTAAAGTAAAAGAGTTGTAAAAATTCTGTAAAGCACAATTTGTTTAAAAAAGTAACATATTACACATAATGAATAAATCAGTATATATAAAATTAATTAATTTACAAATGTCATGTATGTAATTGTTTTAAAAACACATGTAAGCTATAGATTCTGACCTTTAAATCAAAACATACTAGTGATTTTATGACATCAACTACTGCTTTATTTCATCAGAAACACAGTCTAAATCAGGGCTTCTCAACCCTGGTCCTGGAGATCGACTTTCCTGCAGAGTTCAGCTCCAACCCTGACCAAACACACCTGAACCAGCTAAATAGGATCTGAAGGAGCAACTGATAATTACAGACAGGTGTGTTTGATTAGGGTTGGAACTAAACTCTGCAGGAAGGTCAATCTCCAGGAACAGGGTTGGGCACCCCTGGTCTAAATGTTATTTGTGTATTAGAAATAGGCCAGCAGCGCCCCCTATGGAATTAAAACTCCTTACCGAACAGGCATTAGGACCCGGGAGAGGAGGCTGCTGCTGCACGTGCCATTACTGTTTACTCGATCACATACCCAACAGGTCATTCTTTAAGTAGATTCTGAGAAATAAATCCAGCGATTCAAAACAGTAAATCTAAACATCATTCAGGCAAAACTTTGCTTCAAGAACTGCTGACGTGATCTAATCGCTAGCATACACTGAACATGAGTTATTCCTCTTATCGGCAAGACACGTCAGCATAATTTTTTATATCGCCGATGGCGATATTTACATCTAAAGCCATTATCGCCCGATTCCAATATTGGTCCCATAATATTGTGCATCCCTACTGTTGCCTAAATAAAGTAACAGAAATTTAACCGTAACTGCACATTTCTGTATTTTTTCCTCAAAACGTTTACATTATTTGGCAACACAGGACCAAAACGTCTAGAGTAAATTGTGAAAATTGCGAAAAAGGATTTGAGAAATAATTTCATCTTCAAATAAGATTGGACGATGGGCCAATGTACACATGCCGTGCAGTTTCTAATTTGTCGTGTTGGATTTTAGTCACGGGACATTGATGCTTTTTGTAATCGGCTCTAAAAAGTAAATAAATAAATAAATAAATAAATAAATAAAATCCACTGGGTCAGTTGGACTCTTTAGTCTGCACTGAGTTGGGTTTTCCTTTTTAAAATAAGGTATGCACATCTGGTCGGTAAGGAAGTGATTTGGGTCCGGTACAGATTTAGGACTGAAGAAGACCTCTAGTATAAAGATGTGTTTGCCTTTTGAATTATTACACAATCAATTCAGACTAGCTCATCAATCAGCGGAAATGTACTTCCTTTTGCCATTATGCCGAAGATTTAGTAGCAGCGCATTGCCACCGTAGCGGTGCAGAAAACGGCTGTAGTTAGTTTTAGGTGGAAGAAAGCGCCTCGATTAAAACAGCAAAACTGATTTCAGAGCAGCAGCGAAGGGCGAGTTTCTAAAGCACCACCACCAGGACTGGAAGGGGAAGTTCAGGTGTTGGATAGGAGAGGAGGGGTGGGATCCTCACCTGGAGATATGGAGGCAGGGTTGAATGGCCTAGGAGGGAAAGGGGTCTGAGGTCCAGGGATGTAGGTGATGCGGTCCAGGGAGGGGGAACCTGTCCCCCCAGGGTGAGGTAACAGGATGGTAGGTGGCATCTGGGCTAGATCAATTATTCCTTTTACAGACAGAAGCAAAGGGCCAGAGGGTGAGCATCCACAACCAATCAGCTTCAACTTTAAAGAGCCAACACCCTCTACTGATCTTCTAGAAACATCTCATGACTAACAGGACTAGAAGAATTTGTAAAAATTGAAGTAGCTCATTAACAACATCTTATCAAAAGAGTTCAATTATAACAAAGTAACAAGATACCAGGGCTGAAAGCTGGTTTCCACTAAGCAAAGCAAAATGAGAACTAGAATTACAGGGCAAAGTGGATTGGCGATTTAGACAGCAGGACCTGCTGAAGGTCTGTGGTCAAACCAGTTTTGATTAAAACTGCAGTGTTACTATGAAATTTTCCATCACTGTTTTTTTTTTTTTTTTGCAAAATAATGTCTTATCAGACACAGGTTAACTTTTAACAGGTAACCCTGTTCCTGTAGATGTTACAACAGGGTGCAGAGTGGACATACATAACTAGAAAAACAAAAAAAAGTGGGCTGCTTAACAGACGGGTCTTGTGGACATCTAAGGAAAAGCAGAAAAGCTCCAGCCCTGGATTTAACAATTGTTTTGAACTCAGTAAATTTCATGTGCAATTAGAAAATTTGCTTGAGGGTCATTTGCTTCTGATGGTCTGGAAAAGGTTGCCACTAGTTCACACAAACACCATATCTACAGATTCTTCCTTAGATACTTTCACAAACAAACAAACAAACACACACATATAAACACACACACACACACACACACACACACACACACAGCGACAATCATGCCTCTTACCTCTAGCTTGTGGGTATGGGATGGCAATGGACGGTTCCCGTGGTGACAGTCCCCTCGTGACATCAGGGCGCGGTATGACCTGCATCTGCTGCGAGGTGATATAATCGTTCAGAATGGTTTGCCGAGTGTTTTCCATGGTGTACAGCTGGTAAGTGTTGGGGTAACCGGTCGGCGACGGTTGCCGTGGGAACATGTACGCTGCTGAGAGATACAGAGGACAACAAGGACGAGAGGTGAAAAGACAGTCGTTCTCGTCTTGACGTCAAAGGTGCAGATTTGCCACAGTAGTGGAGAATTGAGCAGGAAATGCTATTATCAAATGCATGAGAGCAGGTTGAAAAACCAAAACATGATGTTTACCAATGAGATGGGAGTAGTGCTTTTAAGAGAGAAACATTACTCAGAACAATCAATTAATTTTGTGCGTGACGCATGAACTGTTTTTCCTGCATGCCTGTTTGTAGGAAGCATGGTTTCAGAACAGAACTAATTCATAATTCACTAATTTTCCATTCCTAGGCAAAGCGTAGCCACTACCCTTGTCCTCTGAGCCCGATTAGGTAATGTATAAAGGGGTCAGATTTACAAAACAACTACTGCTTTTTTTCTTTTCTAATATAGTAAAAGAGACAATGTTCTGTGTAGAAATTTTTTTTTTCCCCATTAGAGACATTTTAAAATAAACAAGAAATGAACATTTATTCTAGCTATTTTGTAAATGCACTGTGAACAAGTTTAATTTATTTTTATTTTTTGGACTTTTTAGATCTTCCAGTGAAATAATTATTTTCCAATAATTTAGTCTGCTTAAATCCTGCCTCCTTCTGATAATGGACTGCAAGATGGAAAGAACTAAGCTCCGTTCTACATTTTTTATTTTTCAATAATACATTTAACTTAAATGTATGTCAAAATACAAAAGAAATGATCTGTTGGTAATTTTGTTGCATTGCAACCAAAAGCTTTATCTTCTTTTTTAGCACTGCTCGCAGAAAAAAGAAAGCATTAAAGCATCTTAAAGATAGTGTCACTTGTCTTAAATCCCAAAAAGTAAGCTGTTTAATGAATTTTATTGGGTTGTTTCAAAATTAAGCATTATGATATTATAAAACATATTACTACCACAATTTTTACAAAATCTAAAAAACTTTTATAATCACACACCTGTGATTTTATTCTAAAAAAAATAATAATAATAAAGTTTGAAAATATGTTTTTTATATATATATTTTTTTTTTAAACTACATTATTATGAACTTAAAGGGTTACTCCACCCCAAAATGAAAATTTTGTCATTAATCACTAACCCCCATGTCTTCAAAACCCGTAAAAGCTTTGTTCGTCTTCAGAACACAAATAAAGATATTTTTGATGCATCCTGAGAGGTCTCTGACCCTTCCATAGACAGCAATGTAATTAACACGATCAACATCAACAACAAAAAGTATTCTCGTAGCTTTGTAAAATTACGGTTGAACCGCTGATGTCACACAGATTATTTTACCGATCTCCTTACTACGTTTTCTGGATGTTGATCGTGTTAATTACATTGCTGTCTATGGGAGGGTCAGAGAGCTGTCAGAATGCATCAAAAATATCTTAATTTGTGTTCCGAAGATGAACTAAGCTTTTACGGGTTTGGAACAACATGGGGGTAAGAGACTAATGACAAAATTTTAGTTTTGGGGTGGAGTAACCCTTTAACTAATCCTAAGAAATTAGGATTAGTCCACTTCCAGAAAAAAAAATCCTGATAATTTACTCACCTCTGTGTCATTCAAGATGTTCATATCTTTTTATTCTTCAGTCGAAAAAAAAATTTTTTGAAGAAAACATTTCAGGACTTTTCTCCATATAGTGGACTTCAATGGGGATCAGCAGGTTGAAGGTCTAAATTGCAGTTTCAGTATAGCTTCAAAGGGCTCTACACGATCCCAGCCGAGAAATAAGAGTCTTACCTAGTGAAACGATCTGTCATTTTCTTAAAAACAACAAAAAAAAAAAATGTTTTAATAATTTTTGATGACAAATGCTTGTTTTGTACAAACTCCATCTCATTTTCTCCTTCAACTTCAAAATCGTCTGACATTGCTGTTTTACTTTTTTTTTTTTGCAAAGGGCGTTTGACTTTCTTTGCATGTAAACACTGGGTCGGTACTTCTGCCTGAACATTCCAACGTGACTACGTAATGTGTGAATTCAAGCATTTGCGGTTAAAAAGTATACAAATGTTTGTTTGTTTTTTTTTTAGAAAATGACCGATTATTTCACTAAATAAGACCTTATTTCTTGGCTGGGACCAGTTATAGCCCTTTGAAGCTGCAGTGAAACTACAACTTGGAGCTTCAATCTGTTGGCTTCCAATGAAGTCCACTATATGGAGAAAAATTCTGGAATGTTTTCCTCAAAAACCTTTATTTCTGTGCAACTGAAGAAAGAAAGACATGAACACCATGGATGACACGGGGGTGAATAAATTAGCAGGAAATTTTTATTCTGGAAGTTGACCTTAAGAATTTTGTGACTCTGGCCCCTGTAAAAATTCCATAATGCCTCAAATTACCTGGGTCCAGGACTCTGTGGTGAAAAGCGAGGCTGGGGTCCAGGTGTGGTGGTAGGTGAGTCCGGTACACCTCTCCAGGAACCACAGGTCTATGGTGAGGGTCAAACGGGCTGTGAGAACCAAGCTGTTCACCCCCGGACACAGGTGACTTGGCAGGAATACTGTCCCTCTGGGTTGGAGTCAGTGTGCTTTTCCTCTCATGAGAAGTTGGTTTACCTGTTGTTATACTTCCTATTTGTGAAAAATAAATAAATAAATAAATAAAACAGTACAATGACCTGTACAACCGACTGCTAAGGATCAGCATTTAATTGTAATAAGAACAACTATCTGGGGGAATTAAGAGATAAAACGAGAGGTGCTACATTCATACCGTCTTGCCCTCGTAGCAGAGGTGATCCTCTGGATATGGAGGTGCCGGTGTATGTAGGGGTTCTGCGTGCATTGCTGTCCTCGTACATGCCTGGACTGAGCTGAGATTTTCCTGCTTCTGTGTGTGTGGAGCGCAGGACAGATGTGGAGTTTACTACCGAGGTGTGCCGGACACGTTCGGATGCTTTTGCGTCCTCGTACTTGACCCTCTCGCGCTCAGCTGCCTCAATGGTAGAATGTGGGATCTTCACTGGGCTTGTGATCAAAGATTTAACATTGTGCTTGATGGCTGACGGGTTCACAGGACTGCTCTCGTACTTCAGAGGAATACCCTGCAGAGATGCACAGGGAGAAAATTAGAAAATGGGAAAGTGCTGGCATCTTCCATTTGACTGATCTGAATGTGATTTGAACGCTCATCATAAATACAGGGCAGTACATTCCTCAAATCACGTACCTGAGTAATGGATCCTTCCAGAACAGGAGTTTTACGGCTATCTTGAGTCTCTTTCCGGGGAATCTCGTGAATTGAGCGACCCATCTCCTTTATGGTGTTCACTCCCTCGTATGGTTTACCCTTCGTGATGCCTCCCTCAAAAGAGCGTATGGGTGGGCTTTCCCTCTTGATCTGTTTACCGTACTTGGAGGCCTCATCATAGACCTCAGCAGAGGCTCTTGGAGTTCCTGAAATATGGCAGAGAATATGAAGCATGATGTAGAAATGTATGAACATTTTGTGAAAAGAGAGCAATTATTAAGATTAAAGTATGTATAAATACTTTGCATTTAAAGCAAATGCATTAACTATACACTAAAAGAATGACATTTTCTAGGGCTGCCTTAGACTAAAGATTTTTCTGTAGGTGCTCATTTTAAGGATTAGTCACTATTAGTCGCACATTTATTAATAAACCATATAAATATAATAATGAGCCTTTAACTGCTTACATAGCCTAATAAGTGCTCAAATGCAAGCAAAAAAGCTTGCCACAGCACAAACAGCAGATATAATAATTTTGAATGTGTCAAGGAAAAACAGTAAGGAGACTGCATTAACATTTTAATAATTTATTGATAAACTAGTGCTTTCTTTTTTTTCTGCTTAAGAGATGAAGCCGGCAACACTGACTCGTCATCTCCATAGTAGATGCGCCTTTATGCATGTTTCATATCAATGTTCACCCTGCCATTAAATTAGGGGGGCTTTCACACTCAAGTTCACAGAGACCAAGACGGCAGAAAGCGCCTCCTGTTTGCTTTAATTATTTTACAAAAGCACAATGTTTCGTTGTTATTCAGAGTGTACACAAATAAATGTAGAGTCTTTACAGATTCGAAAGATGTATTATTTTTATCTGCATGACCAAAAATGACGGAGTATTTTAAGAGCAAGTGAGTGCACCAGCGCCTCCATCTGTCATGCAGTGAGTGCGCTACTATTTAGCTTCCACACTCCACCCGACACTTCAATAACGCACATTTTTCAGGGATAACATTAGATTGAGCAGCCACGTAAAGTTGCTACTACTAACATATTTCAAATGAAACACCATATTTGAGGTCGATGAATGATAGGTGAGCATTTGGATGTCCTAATGTACTATACTACCATAGACCAGCCGTTAACAATCTGTCTGTCACAGACTGCGTGACTTCGCCACATCCTGTGGATTTTTTTTCTGCGACTAAGTGACTAATAAAATTTTGGTTGACTAAGCCTCTTCTCGTCAACTATTAGGGGGCAGCCCTAATATTTTCAGAATGGAAGTTAAGGAAGCATGCTAGAAGCGACGGCATTACCTTGCATGATGGATCCACTGAGAATAGCTCGATCCTTAGACTCATGAGGACTCTGCAATGTTCTGCTGATCAAACCTGACAAGAAAAATAAGGGGAAAATGTCTTTTAAAAGATTCTCTATTGGCAAACAAATTTGGTGCTTCAAATCATTTGTGCTTTATTCTTCTCAGATGAAGAACCACAAAAACACGACCAACCTTCATAAGGTGCCGCCTCACGTGTTGGGTGTCCACGGGACCCCTCCATGATGTCATATGTGCGTTTGAGATCGTGCCCCATTCGTGGACTTCTTGTGCCCTCTCTCGGGTTCTTAATGGCTGTGGGAACATCAAGTGAGAGATATTATTGTAATAAAAAGAAAATATCAATACAGCATGTCAAAAAGACTCCTGGTACACTCTGGATGTGCCACTCCATAAAAATAGAAACTGCTCTTGTTGCACAGCTAACAAACATGTTATTTAGCTCTATGAAATGAAACACTTTACCATCTGACTCCACTTGTGCTGTGAGATATTGCAAAAATAGCTCATTTTATATCTTAGATTTTTGACAATATTGGATATAAATGAAGACAGACAGCATTAAATGTATATTAAGTGTATATTCAATATAACTGGAGTATACTGTGACAAGCACACCAGACAGGAAGCAGTTTTGGTTCTGACCGTCAAAAGACAGGATGTGTCCGCTTTTGCCTTCGTAGATAACGTGAGCTTTAGAATGGGCTTCAGCTCGGCTCTTTTCTGGGCCGCTCAGGTCCTCCGTGGCCAGTTTAGCAATAGTGCCTTTCAACAGATCCGCCGCTACATTGGACTGATTCAGGGCAGGAGTGCCCTACGAAGTCAAAGAGCAGGAGTGAGAAATACTGCATAAGTAAAAATTTACCCAAATGCTACACTAAAGCCTATAATGAAGATACCTGCGTAATTGAGCCTCCTCTGAAAGTCAAGCCCTCTTGGCCTTTTCCAGGTGGCCCTCTCATGTCCGGAATCTGTATGGGTCCTGCTGGGAGCAGAGGAGAGGAAGAAAAACATTGTTTGGTTTGTGATTGAATGGTAAGACTGTTTGCTTTTGTGATTTAATTTTGATTGATTTTATTGTATATTTGAAGTCATCTCACCTCTGACCACTCCCTCATACTGAGCTCTGGATAAGAGCCCCTCCGCCTGAGCACTCTGTCCACGTGGAGAACACTCCTCCTGTTTAATATATGACACTAAACACACACACAAACACAATCAGCTGTTTAAATAACACATTTCATGGACCGCATGAGGTATTCATCTTCTAAACTTCATAACGAAGCTGAGCCACAAAAGCCACGGCTGGCTGTAGTTAAGCTGAGCTTGATGGCAGGATAAAGATGTATTTATACTCTCAAATCTCTCTTGCTCACCAGGTTTGGCAGGGTCCTGCTGTCTTGGCAAACCGAGTGAGATGGACCCTCCTGTGGTCTTGGCGACCTCCGGTACGTACACAGCGTGCGTTTGAGAAGGAAGGTATGTTCCTGGCGTTCCCTGCAGAGGAAAGGAAGGGAAGAGACGAATCAGAGGAGAATACAAGGAAAACCTCTGATCCCCTGCCTTGATCCCATTACATGTAGGAAGTATTTAAACTTAGCAGAAGCACCACGAGTCTTAAATAACAATCAGCAACATTGCTCTTACCTGTGAAATGGATCCCCCCTGTATGAAGGAGGGCTTGTCGGTGGGTTTGGAGGTGGGAATGAGGGGCGGAGGAGACGGAATGTTGGGTGGCCTGTGACGGGAAAACATGCGAACGTCTGAAAGATTCTGAACCGCCTGGTTTGGTGCCGGCTGAAGAACTGTGGGAATGAAAGGATAAGAGGAACAAGGGATGAAAAGAGGCAGGCAAATAGGATCACCCTTTATCCTTGCACAGTTGACAAAAGTCTTTCCCTCTAAAGCCCAAAGCATACTTTGGTTTTTTAAGTGCACACTAGGGAATGAACGCAGTGCTAGCGCCATAAATTTTATTGTCACCACAGTACATGGATACTGTAACAGGTTTTTTTTTTTTTTTTTTTTTTCTATCCGTGCATACTCTGTATTCTCAGCTTGCACCTGTGCCTTGAATTTTTTTTTTTTTGTTGCACTAATTAGTTTGTACACAAAGCAGCAACTCTGGCCCAGCACGCTGTTTCACAGCTGAAAAAGAAGCGAATGAGACAGAACAACAACAAACCACTGGAGACCCCAACAATGACAAACAGACTACATCATCAGCACTGCTAAAAATATCACTATTCTGCTATAGTAAGTATAGTACTATTAGGGGAACAAATCATTAATAACAATTCATTATAACAGTATATTTATTACAGTTCTATTAGGGGAACATATTAGACTTAATTTTAATATAAATGTGTCCGTCACAAGCTGTCAAATGCAGCCCGTTTTAGTGGAAATTACATACAAAATGCTGTGTTTAAGGAGATAGTTCATCCAAAAATGAAAATTCTGTTATTAATTCCTCACTCTCACGTTGTTCCAAACCTGTAAGAACACAAATATTTTTGATGAAATCCAAGAGCTTTCTGACCCTGCATGGACAGCAACACAACTGAAATGTTTAAGGCCCAGAAAGGTAGTAAGGACATTGATAAAATAGTCCATGTGACATCAGTGGTTCAACCGTAATGTTATTAAGCTACAAGAATACTTTTTGTGCGTAAAGAAAACGAAAATAACTTCTGTGTCACTCTCGTACCTTTCTCTGCCTTTAAACATGTCAGTTGCATTGCTGTCTATGCAGGGTCAGAAAGCTCTTGGATTTCATCAAAAATATCTTTATTTGCGTTCTGAAGTTTGAACGAAGGTCTTACAGGTTTGGAACAACATGAGAGTGAGTAATTAACAAAATTTTCATTTTGGGGTGAACTATCCCTTTAAAAGCACTAAAGTGGTACTTCTGTTTAATATACTAATAAATAGTTATGTCCCTGACTTCTGCTTGGTCAGTACATTGTTAGAAATATGAAAAAAAAGACCCTTCCCGATCCCGTCCCCCCTCTCTCTCTCTTTCTCCTACTTCGCTTCCTGTCTAAATTTTGTCCTATCAAATAAAGGGCAAAAATGTCAAAAAATTAAAAAAAATAGAACACCAGCGCAAGAGCGAGCTTCCTCTTTTCTTGACATTCATACTGTTGCAGCTGTTGTTATAGCAACAAAAGACGCCCTCAGCTGCAACACTGCCAGATTTGTTTTTTTTTTTTTTTTGTAATAAAAAAGCACCCTTGTCAACTTTTCTTGTCAAAAAAGATGCCAAGTGTGAACACAGCCTAAGGATGATACAAATGTTAAAATCAATAAGTCACTCAAGGCCGTGCTGTATATTGTATAATGAAAGGCTTCTCATCCCTAATTGCTTACATGTAGACTCTAGGTCTCACAGGTCAGATTTACTGCTCAATGCTTCTGACCTACTACACACAATCTACCAAACTGCAAATGACCTTTCACAAAACTGACCAGTTTATAAAAAACTCTTTTTTTAAAATTCTGACACAAGTGCAAAGCATAGAGCAAGGAAAAAAGCAAGCTGACCCAAATGCAGAGAGCCTAAAACGAATCCCTGTGAATAAAGGCTGACAAAGAAACACAGACCTGAGTCTAATCTGAAGCTCTTAGCATAGGAGGAATGAAGCCTTCCTTCGCCACTGCTCACCCGTGACTCACAGCTCTACTAAAAGCACTTCTTCCCTTTCAGACAGCCCAGCCTCTCACTCATCTGCTTTGAAATATTGAGTCGTGAACCTTCCTGTCTCCTGCGGTGTAAAAAGCTCGAGTCTAGAGATGAGATCAGGTGGTCTCTGCGGTTGTTTAGCACAGGGTGTGATGTTCTCACAATGTAATAGCTTATCCGTTGTAATCATGTGTTTCAGGACGATTCTTATGCAAAACTAAAAACAATACAGGTCTAGCAGTGCAGACATCAGTAGAGTTACATTATTCAAGCATGGTTCAACCTCTCGTTAGGAGAAACTATATGATGCCTGTATAAGGGCTGGCCATGTGATTTCCTGGGGAATGCAGAGAAGTGAAAGATTACGAACATAATCCGTCCTCCTAGGTTTGAGAGAATACCAGTGAACACTTATGATTCTCTAAACTAATTTAATACCACTGCAAAAACTCTTTAGGAATTTAGGAAAGAAATACACAGCCGTTTAAAAGTTTGAGGTCAGAAAAGAAAAAGAAATTAATACTTTTATTGAACAAGGTTGCATCAGAAATTATTGTAAAGACATTTATGTTTTAAATAAATGCTGTTCTTTACAACTTCCATCAAACAACGCTAAAAGCATCACAGTTTTCACAAAAATATGAAGCAGCAACTGTTTTTCAACACTGATAATAAAAAGAAATGTTTCTTGAACTCCAAATCAGTATATCAGAATGATTTCTGAAGGATCATGTGACATTGAAGACTGGAATAATGATGCTGA
Source organism: Cirrhinus mrigala (assembly GCA_036247105.1). NCBI lineage: Eukaryota > Metazoa > Chordata > Actinopteri > Cypriniformes > Cyprinidae > Cirrhinus > Cirrhinus mrigala. The sequence continues at coordinate 21,479,548 of CM070011.1, read as the reverse complement.
AAATTTAGCTTTGATCACAGGAATAAATTACATTTTTAAATATATTCAAATAGAAAACAGTCATTTTAAATAGTAAAAATATTTCACAGTATTACTGCTTTTGCTGTGTTTGGATCAAATAAATGCAGGCTTGGTGAGCAGAATCTTACTGTCCAAAAACTTTTGACTAGTAGTGTAGTATTCTTGCAATTTTATCTTTCAATGTACTTTCTGCAATAATTCAATCTCAGTATTGCTAAGCAGAAAAGTAAATAAACTTAATAACAGTTATTATTATGCCTATGTAAATATATTATTATTATTATTTTCTAATTTAAAAATTAAATATAAATTAAATAATGTATAATTTTTATTTTTTTTTCCCAGGCTGCTTCCTATTCTACAGTACCAAACTAATATCGCTAGCTTATTGTGAGCCTCCAAGTAAGGTAATTCCTTGTCAATCACAGCTGCATCATCAGTAGTGTTTATGTTATTTATGCAACACGCATCTAGGACACAGAGAGAAAGTTTTGTTGACCAGGTCAATACTGCAAACATCAATCGATGCACCCAGCAGAGGTCACTGAAGACCAAAGTCTCATGCCAAAGTTCATCAAGAAACCCGATCATCATAAATCAAATAAACCTGCAGGAGCGTCACAGTCCCACCGGAACATTCCGTTTACTTAACGGACGTCGTATTTTTTCTCTCCCTGACAGGAACGTCTAGTGTGTTTTATAAGTGCTTGTCTCCATGAGAACAGTTTCCAGGTTGTAAGGGTAGGGCTGATAAGGGAATCAGTCACATGTGCTAAGCCTCGTGAGAGCTTCAAGGTTTCCTTCACGAAGAAACTCGCTGACCTGACTAATAAAAGCCATGTAACTTACAAACAATCGTGAGCTCCTCTAAAACACAGTCTGGGTCTTAATCGGTTTTCTAGCGACACAAGCGCTGTCAGGTTACACACTCCAGTACAAGGGTACTAATGACTAAAATACAAACGTGTATACCTAATTGTATGCAGGTCTAAAACATTGAAGCAGAAACATTTCATATAGCATGAACGTGTGATAAAGTAAAACAGAAAGTAATAACTCATAGATTTAACTGCAAAGTCAGAATATTCAGGCCCAAAAAATAATACTCAATAATTAGCCTTCAAAAGTCTACATCTACAATGACTGATAAACAGCTTTGTCTGAGATTATGGCTATAAATAAATAAATATATTAATAAAAAAAATTAATTGCGATTTTAGCCATATCATCTTGCTGGATGAAACTGCTTTTTGCCATATCATATGTGACCCTGGACCACAAAACCAGTCAGTTTTTTTTAAATTGAGATTTATACATCATCATGGTTTGTTAGGATAGGACAATATTTGGCTGAGATCTGAGAAATCTGGAATCTGAAGGTGCAAAAAAAAAAAAAAAAAATAAATAAATAAATAAAAAATAAAAAATTCTAAATATTGAGAAAATTGCCTTTAAAGTTGTCCAAATGAAGTTCTAGCAATGCACATTACTAATCAAAAAAGTTTTGATAGATTTACAGTAGAAAATTTACAAAATATCTTCATGGAACATGACTTTTACTTAATATCCTAATGACTTTCTGGCATAAAAGGAAAATTGATCAATTCTGACCCATAAAATGTATTTTTGGCTATTGCTGTGCTACTTATGACTGGTTTTGTGGTCCAGGGTCACAAATATGCTTTTTATGTGTATATTATATGCGACCCTGGACCACAAAACCAGTCTTAAGTCGCTGGGGTATATTGGGTCAAAATTATCGATTTTTCTTTTATGCCAAAAATCATTAGGAAATTAAATAAGGATCATGTTCCATGAAGATATTTTGTAAAATTCCTACTGTAAATATATAAAAACCTAATTTTTGATTAGTAATGCGCATTGCTAAGAACTTCATTTGGACAACATTAAAGGCATTTTTCTCAATATTTAGATTTTTTTTGCAGCCTCAGATTACAGATTTTCAAATAGTTGTATCTCGGCCAAATATTGTCCTATCCTAACAAACCATATGTTAATGGAAAGCTTATTGATTCAGCTTTCAAAAAATTATGACTGGTTTTGTGGTCCAGGGTCACATATATGCTTTTTGCCTTTATTTTATTATTACTTTTGTAAGTGACTTCCAACAATGCCAGCACAAAATAGCTGAAGGTTTTCTTTTCCTAACTGTGGTTACATAAAAATACAGCTTTTATTTATTTATTTCAAATGAATGCAGCCTTTGTGAGCATGAAACATTAAAAAAATCTTGCAGACTAAGACAAACAATGTTGGAAGACGTTTTCATTAGTAGATCTTTAGTAAAGTTTTCTTTAGTGTGTTTAATTAAAATTACTCATGTAAAATAAATCAGTGAGGGTCTGACTTTTTTGGTGCCCATACCTGCCTGAAAAAAAAACAAAAAACAACAAGCTGAAGGATGCACAGACTGCTTACCTGGAGGTACACTGTAGCGGGTGGCATTATTGGCGTCAGGCTGGGGTGAGGCTTTGCTAGGCTCGCGAGGAGAAAGTCTGTACGGAGAGCCTGGTCTGCCCGCTCCACCGTGAGATTCTTGCTCCATCATCTTCAGGTCATACGGCATGTACGCGAACGGCTTACCTGGGCAAAGGACAGAGAAGAAAGTCTCTCAGATACTCACAAACACCAAGCGGACAGGCAAAGACACAAAACAGAACATCAAGTGTTTCCTTCTCTATTAGCGATCAAGAAAACATCTTATTCAAGCTATACTCAAATACCATCATGCATTAATCACAGGAATAGATATACAAAGGTTAATTCAGTGCTATCACTGTGAATGCACCCTGGCAAGAAAAATGTCAAGGCAGGTTTTCAGAGCTACAGTCTGTCGGTCTGTAAGGACGAGGTCGGGCAAAACTTGAGTGTTTCTAATGGATATCACTACAAGAGAGTGACCTAATGTTCCTTTTGGTTGGCTGCTTCTGTCTGGCTCTATCAAAAACAGCACTGTGTTTCTTAGCTGAGAAGAGCAAAGTCCACTGTCTCTCTCTTGCACGCTCAACACCCTTCAAAAATCTGTTTTGGAGACCCATTCTAAAACAAAGAGGACGAGGAGGTGGAGGAGAAACAGAAAAACGTCTGTCTTTGCCGTTACTGTCTTTGCTCAAACTTCTTGGCATGTAAAAAGCGAGCGAGAGTGCATGGGAGGACAGAACAGAGGCACTACAGGCACATCACAATCTATTTGTTTTGCAGCGGTCCATCTGCTTGTCTTTCAGTCTGTTTGTCTCAGGGGTGATTCTGTAACCTCAATTTTGTATTGTTCACTGCTCTCTTCCCCTCAGAGACAGTTCCTTTGGCCAGGAGTTCTCCCAAACAAAAAGTGACAAATGCTCTATTCGGATGGAATTAGTCTGATATCGGGGAGGTTGGGTAAATGTCATAATTACCAAAGCTTCTCTGTGATTTTAACTGCTTGTGAACTGCCCCAGCCATTAACTTTTGTTAAAACTCTTCTTCTATAAAATGAAGAATAACCAGACGCAAAGGCAATAAACAAATTCACATGTTCTATTTTGTATTGTGAACAATTTATCCATGCATACGTTTCATCTTTTAAAACTCCTTTACGCTCATCATTTTTTATTGACCCGATAACTCGATCTTCCGATGGAAACGACTTCTCTCTGGTGCCATATGCCAGACTTCTTCAATCATTTAAACTCCACTCCTTTTTTTTCCACAATCACCTGCAAGCTCACATTCAGATCTGCCTCCATCCAATCAACAACCAATGGGTAGAACCAAAAAAAAAGATTTCTTTGCGATTTTAAAGGGATAGTTCACCTAAAAATGAAAATCACCCCATGGTTTATTCATCCCAAGCCATCCTAGGTGCATATGATTTTCTTCTTTCAGACAAATACAATCGGAGTTATATTTAAAAATGTCCTGACTCTTCTAAGCTTTATAATGGCAGTGAATGGCTGTTGAGATTTTGAAGTCCAGTAAAATTCATCCATCCACCATAAAAGTATTCCACACAGCTCCGGGGGGTTAATAAAAGCCTTCTGAATAGAATCAATGTGCTTTTGTAACAAAAATATCCAGTCTCCTCTTGGCTTATATCAAAATCCTTCTACATTTTCTGTTATAAATTCTCATTTTGGACTTCTAATTCATGACCGTTGTGTTTTGTTTTGCTCCCTCCTCTGCACTTCCACGTCTGTCACTTCTCACCAGTGCTTACGCTATGTCTACATCAACTGCTGAAACGCCACTCTCTCGTGAACGCACTTAAAACAGTTAACAGAAGCTAGAGATAACAGCTTATTAAGTTCTAAATATGGATATTTTTCTTACAAAACACATTGTTTCACTTGAGGAGTCCTTTATTAACCCCACCGAGCCATGCGGAGTACTTTATGATGGACGGACGCATTTTATTGGGCTTCTATTGGACTATTGAACATTAACACCCATTCACCGCCATTATAAAGCTTGGAAGAGCCAAGACATTTTTTAATGTAACTCCGATTGTATTCGTCTGAAAGAAGAAAGTCATATACACCTAGGATGGCTTGAGGGTGAGTAAATCATGGGGTAAATTTTCATTTGTGGGTGAACCATCCCTTTAAAAACCTGTGAATCTACTTTGCTCAAATATCTCCAGTGGATATTGACCAAAGATCAAAGAAGAGACATTTCAAAACTTCTTAGAGGGAATGCTTGGTGCTGGATTTATAGGTTTTCTCAGTTTACTATGTTTACCTCACTTTTAATTTTTTTTTTTCATTCATTCTCTTTATCGCTCTTTCCTTCTGCATCTGACTCACCTTCTCGGTCCACTACAGTGGGGCTGTGGGTGGTGACTCGCGGCCTGCGGTCAGACTCGTTCTGGTCCAGTCTCTGTTTGTCCTCCTGCACGGACTCATGTACAGCTTTGATTTGGTGCTGGAACATAGCAAAGCCGCTCAACGGTCCTCCGGGTACGCCGCTGTGACCGTATGGTGCTGAAACCTAAACAAACCATTCAGAGAGGATTCAAATGTGGGCTAGAAAATTGTTAAAATGTTCCACTAGAAAAATTTCAGTGATTAAAAGGTGCATGACTTAATCCCATTAGCAATAGCTGGTTCACTTTGCAACAAGATGCTACATTCTCATGACGTAAACCTTGTGAACGGCCAATCAGGGCCTCGGTTAGATCCATTTCACAGCCACACCAAATCGCCACAACAGACACCTCCAAAACTAAGCAGCCCAACAGAGCAGCCAAACGTATTTTCACTCATCATGATTTCATTGTGGAAAATCAATTGGTATTTGCCGATTGCCGCAGAAGCGAATCACAGTGCTTGATCTGCGGAGGTGGAAACGGAGGCAGAACTCACGTGGCGGGGTGGCTGGGCCCTGTCTCTGTCCAGAGGGGCATATCTGAATGCTAAGTGGGGGTAGAGGCTATGGGGACTGACCATAGGGGGGATGGTGGCGGCCCGCTGCTGTAGTTGCTGCACGTTGAGGAGTTTGGCTGAGGACACGACCACTGAGCCTGCAGTACCAAGCAATGACGGCTTCTCCAGAGAGAAAAGTCTGTCACAGGAAGAAACAGAAGAATTAAATGTATTAGCTACTGATACTCTGCTGCTAGTTACGTCACACATACACAACAACAAATAGACCATAAGTCATTTTTCATTCATTCACCTGCTTTTGTAAAATACTAACTCAAGCAAATTCCCATGCTGGACAACTAAACATTTTTTAAACTAAAATCTTTAATAAAAGTTAAAGCAATTTAAATAATTAATTACACATTGAGCTCAACAGTAAGGTGTTTTTTTTTTAATATATATATATATATATATAGATATATATAGAGTAGTTTAGATTTCTAATTGCCAGCTGAACACTTTTTACTGTTTTCAACAGAAAAAATTATTAATTAAAAATGTTTAAAAGTTTAAAGTGCTTAAATATAAGGAATTTACACTAACATTACATAAATTTATGCAATGCATTTAAGGTACACATTTCATCAAGGAATCAAACACATGATCTCACAGGCTATAAGAACTGGAACTGATTATGATATATATTTGCATTTTAATTTAAATGTATACGTTTATATTCATTTAAATTTTACTGGAAATACTATAATATGTGACCCTGGACGACAAAACACAGATAACTCAGTTTTTAACAATTCTCAAAAATCATGTTTTTTCATTGTGCATTCCAATTAATCTTAAATCAAACTGCAGTTGGATTATTAAATAAAAATAACTAAAAAAAAAAATACAGCTAACTGACACAATAAAATGCAATGAAAACATGATAACATTAAAAAATATGATTTTTGAAAAAAAAAAAAAAAAAAAAACAGAGTTATCTGTTTTTACAAATAAACTCTTCATATGTAGCAATAGCCAACAATACATTGTATGGGTCAAAATTACTAATTTTTCTTTTATACCAAAAAATCATCAGGATATTAAATAAAGATCATGTTCTATGAAGATATATTGTAAAAAAATTTTTACCGTAAATACACCAAAACGTAATTTTTGATTAGTAATATGCATTGCTAAGTACTTCAATCTGGACAACTTTAAAAGTGATTTTCTCAATATTTAGATTTTTTTGCACCCTCAGATTCCAGATTTTATAGTTGTATCTCGGCCAGATATTGTCATACAAACCATACATCAATGGAAAGCCTATTTATTCATATTTCAGAAATAACTGTTTTTTTGGTCCAGGGTCACATATAATTTTCATACATATAAATTATCACCACCTTATCTATGCTACTAGAAACCAATAGCGTTGTATGTATGAACACCCTGTAACAGAACATGAGCGTCGGTTTCTCACCTTTGTCGGTCAGGTTCAGCATCCACATCCTCATCCGCACTGCAGGTGGCGCTAGAGTCATTATCGGAGTGGTGCTGCTCCCCCTGTTTCTCCTCCTTGTCCTTGACCTCCGGCTCCATCTTCACTTGCACCTGCGCTCTTTCGCTGCTCGGAGCGGTCATCTCCACATCCTGCGGCTCACTCTTCGGATGGATCTGCATTTCATATGCCGAGCGTGTGCGCTCATCCTGAGAAAGCCCGTCTCCAGCTCCTCCTTCTGGACTCTTCTCTACTTTCACCCGTAGCTCGCTGTACGGAGGCTCCTGGCCCTTGGCATCTGCCACTGGGCCTTTGGTTGCAGTGACATCCTGCTCCGACGTGCCGTCCAGAGCAGAGTTGGGATGAGTTAACGAGTCGGATTTGGAAGGATCAGTTTGAGATGGAGAAGGCGCACTCTCTGTGTCCGAACTGTTATCGGGACCTGAGGAAAGGAGATGAAAGAGCGTTTGATTAAGCCATCACATCCTCTTTAGATTCTTCATTCATCTGTGCAAAGAGGACACAGAATATCAAACCCAATCTATTTCAATCTCTGCTACAGAAACACAAAGGCACAGAAGCAGAAAACCCAAACAACCCTGCCGTGACAGAGAAGAGGCGGCATTTGAGGCCACCATCGCTGCACGCGGCATCACGCAATCAAGTTAATGCACTTCTGGACAGCAAACATCCTTTGGCTAATCACTACCTTTCCACTCTTGCCATGTGATAACATACCCACCAGTGCCCCAGGAAGTGCTACATATGAAGTACATGAAGCACTGCATAAACATACCACTCAAAAGTATGGGGTTGGTAACATTTTTCCTGTTAAGCTCACCAAGGTTTTATTTATAAAATTGTGATGGCAAAGCTGAATTTTCAGTCTTCAGTGTCGCATGATCCTTTAGAAATCATTCTAACATGCTGATTTGCAGCACTTTGCAGCCAGTTGAAAGTTAGTGTGTATGCACATATAACCTAACTTGCATATCCACATCATACGAACAGACTTTACACAGATGTACTCCACATGCCTGCAGGTTGCAAAGGGCCAAATTGCCTCGAGAGCCAAAGGAGCAACACATCCAACAACTAGAAAGCAACTATCCTTCTCTCTGAAAATGACTCCTCTCCCTCATCTATAATTCCTCCTTTCTCTTGCTGTGTGGACACTCTCTGCCACTCTCACAGTCTATCAGTTTCTCTGTCCCTCTCTCAGAGAACGATGAAGGCTAACCTGCTGTGCTCCAGGAGTATGTCAGCAGGCGCTACTCCAAAAAGCAGACAGGGGAGAGAAAGACAGAAGTTTGAGGGAAGGAGAGTAGGGAGAACAGAAGAAAGCAGCATCTACTGTAGCACATGACAAGTAACAAAGGAAAGCAGACCAGGGAAGAAGCCTTGCAGGTTTCTGTTTTTGCAAAGAGAATCTGAATAAATGTTTATAAGAAATGTTTGAGCTCCAAATCAGCTTATTAGAATGATTTCAGAAAGATGACGGGACACTGAAAACTGGCGTACACTACCAGTCAAACGTTTTTGAACAGTGAGATTTTAAATGTTTTTGTTAAAGAAGTCTCTTCCGCTCAAGAAGCCTGCATTTGTTTGATCCAAAGTATAGCAAAAACAGTAAAATTGCTGAAATATTTTTACTGTTTTCTATTTGAATACATTTTGAAATGTCATTTATTCCTGTGATTTCAAAGCTGAATGTTTAGCATCAATACTCCAGTCACATGATCTTCAGAAATCGTTCTAATATTCTGATTTGCTGCTCCAAAAAAAAAAAAAAAACTATTATTTATTATTATTATTATTATTATTATTATTATTATTATGTTGAAAATAGCTGAGTATATTTTTTTAGGTTTCTCTGATGAATAGAAAGTTTAAAAGAACAGCATTTATCTGAAATAGAAATCTTTTGTAACATTATAAATGTCTTTATCATCACTTTGGATCAATTTAAAGCATCCTTGCTAAATAAAAGTATTAATTTCTATAATTCCTTTCCCAAAAAAAACAAAAACAAAAACAAAGCTTTTTACAAAAGCTTTTTATTTCAGGCAAATGCTGATCCTTGAGTCTTTCTATCCATTAAAGACTCCTGAAAAAAAAAGTACTAATTGTTTTAAATATTGATAATAATAATAAAAATAAAAAATGTTTTTTGAACAAATCAGCATATTGGAACAATTTCTGAAGGATCATGTGACACTGAAGACAGAAGTAATGATGCTGAAAATTACATTGTAAAACACATTCAAACAGAAAGTTATTTTAAATAGTAAATATATTTCACAATATTACAGCTGTATTTTGGATCAAATAAATGGATTGGTGAGCAGAAGAGAATCCAGAAGAGAGAGGGAAAAAAAAAAAAGAAAAAAAAAAAAAAAAAAAAAAAAAAAAAGCAACATTAAAAATCTTACTGTTCAAATACTTTTGACTAGTAGTGTAATGCCAAAACTTTTGAAAGGTAGTGTAGATGAGGTGGAAGAAGGCGAAGCGAACAAACAGGCACCCAAAGGGAAGGAAAGTGGGTTAAGAGATGTATAACTAATAATTATTGTACTTTAATTTAATTGTTCAAGTGTTGTTCCAAGAGAGCTGATGTGATAAGCTGCACTATGTTAATGTATCATACCTGAATTGGCTGATTTTCTATGTTCAAAGGCAAAAAAACTACTTGTGTTTAAAATGCAAGCTACTCCATACTAACTTTTGGTTTATAGAAAGGTATAAAGACTTGAAGTCTTGTTCTAGCGCTAAATATCACACAACCATCCCTGAAAGCACAACAGATCAAACATACTCTGCAGAAGCACTCCGTTTCCTTACAGCATACATTTTTGAGGCTTTAAAGCCAGGGAATGCTTACATAAGAGCAAGTGTGGAAGGCAGAATTAGTCCAGATCTCTTATCCTTTCTGCGCATTCCCCCTACTTCCACCCTCTTTTCTTTGTGTTTCTGTCTTATTCACTTGTTTCCTCTCCCTTTCATACACCTCTCCCCCACCCGGCTGGTTCTCTCCTCATTTGCTCCTGATTCTCACTCATTAAGCGTACAGACAGAAGTAGAGGGAGGATGTTGACCTCTGTGGCAGTGCAGCGCGGTCTGGGGTTTTGCTGTCAGATCTAATCAAATGCACTGCAGTTAGACAGGTCAGCACACTGCTCTACTGCTCCCTCACTTCATCCCTCTTTCTGTGTCAGTCTGACTGTTTCTGCTCTCTTTACATCACGGCCCCGCCGCTTCTCTTCCTCCCCGCTTGATCAGACTCTGGGTTCATGGGTCACAGAGAAAGAGACTGACAGTGATGGGTTTTAGGGTGTTTGTTTAGGCATTAGAGCTCATGTTGGAAGCAGCCGGCTGTAAAGACTTTAAATCACAGAGAGAGATCATACCATCACTCTCCTCGTCGTCATCAGGCGCAGGATCGCTCTGTGATGGATCTCGATTTCCACGGAGCCGCCGGGAACCCTGCACACAACAACATAAGAGGTGCACAAATCATAAGACATACGCATGTGAAGAAAAGTTCACAACTATAGATCACACCAGAGTCAGATGCATTGAGAAGTCTTTTCAGTCTCCCTACAGCACCCTTTCTGTGATGCTACTTTCTGACACTGCTTTTTAAGTATCATGCTTACTAGTAGAGATATTACAGATATACACCACTGCTCAAAATTTCGGGGTCAGTAAGGTGTTTTTTTTTTTTTTTAAAGAAATTAATACTTTTATTCAGCAAGAATGCATTAAATTGATCAAGAGTGATAGTAAAAGTAATGTTACATAAGATGTTTGTTTGAAAATCAATGCTTTTCTTCTGAACATGTCTATTCCTCAAATAATCATAAGATGACACAGAATGTTTCTGGAGCACCAAATGCTCCAATGATTTCTAAAGGATCATGTGATACTGAAGACTGGAGTAATGGCTGCTGAAAATTCGGCATTAACATCACAGGAATGAATGAGCAAAAGAGACTGACCCTAAACGTTTGTACAATAGTTTAAATATCTAGATATAAAAGTAGTGACTTCCTAAAAATGTACTTTTTGTTTGGATGTAGCAGATTTATTCCATGAATGCGAGATCTGTACCTGTACCTTGTGTTGCCGTAGTAGATTGTCTAGGTTGTATCGTCTCTTGTTGTTGAAGTAAAAGTTCTTACATTGAGCTTCACTCTTAGTGCCTACCATCTTAGCAATGGCTGACCAGTTTCTACCATGTTCAACCAGTCCTGTGCACAAAGAGAGAGAGAGAGAGAGAGAGAGAGAGAGAGAGAGAGAGAAAGATTATGAACGAATAGAATTTACCTAGAGCCAAATAAAACCTTTAGTAATAAAATGTTTACATGTATTACTAATGGTTTTCTGAGTGGATGGTGTCTAATATAAACCACAAGAAAGTTCAAAAACGTTCATCCTTCAGCAGCACTATTCAAAAAACACGGCTGGGTTTTAGTTAGCAATGACTGTGCAACTCCTTTTGCCCCGGTGGTGCAGATAATCCTGCCAGCTTAGCTAGAATGGATGAACTAGTTAAGGCAGGATGTGCAGGGCACCACAAGGTTGAAGCAGCCTGATTAGCTGAACTCCTGATGAGCATCAGCATGAGAATCAGCCTGATGCCATGTATCCCACAAAAAGACAGTTTTGATTATTACTTACGGTTGTAAGGGATTCAAATCACTTAAAGAAGTAGGTCACTTCTAGAACAATAAAAATGTATAGTTCATGTACTCACCCCCTTGTCATCCAAGATGTTCATGTCTTTCTTTCTTCAGTCGTAAAGAAATTGTTTTTTGAGGAAAACATTTCAGGATTCCTCTCCATATAATGAACTTTTATGGTGCCCCCGAGTTTGAACTTCCAAAATGCAGTTTAAATGCAGCTTTAATAGGCTCTAAATGATCCCAGCCGAGAAAGAAGGGTCTTATTTAACTAAACGATTGGTTATTTATTTATTTATTTTTATTAAATGTACACACTTTTTAACCTCGTCTTGACACTCGTCTTGTCTAGCTCTGTGTGAAATCTTTGACAATTTGGGTATGTTGAAAAACTCCCATCTCATTTTCTTTTCTAACTTCAAAATCACCCTACATCGCTGCTTAAGTACTGACCCAGTGTTTATAAAGTGAACATGCAAAGAAGGTCAAACGGCCTTTACAAAAACAGGTAAAACTGCGACATAGGAAGATTTTGAAGTTGGAGGAAAATTTGAGATGGGAGTTTTTCAACATACCCAAAATGTCAGAGAGTTCACGCAAAGCTAGACAAGACGAGTGTTTGAGGTTAAAAAGTATATAAATTGTAAATGTTTTTAGAAAATAACCTATCGTTTTGCTAGATAAGACCCTTCTTCTTCGGCTGGGATTTTAGAGCCTTTGAAGCTGCATTTAAACTGCATTTTGGAAGTTCAAACTCACGGGCAAATCCTGAGATGTTTTCCTCAAAAAACTATTTCTTTACAACTAAAGAAACAAAGACATATCTTGGATGACAAGGGGGTGAGCATATTATCTGTAATTTTTTGTTCTGGAAGTGAACTACTCTTTTAATGTTAGACCAAGAACTCAGAAAGGAAAAATATCAATAGGTATATCTTAACAATAACTGCTCACGCTCTAAAAGTGTGATCACATTAGTCAAATATCTATTACATTTTGAAAAAATGTGCATTGTCAACAGTGGAACATTGTCTGATGCACCGTTCACACAGATGTTACTTTAAAACCAAGCAAATTTCTGACAAATCAAAGCAGTGAATCTGTATGACCATTTTTAATCTGATGCTAAATCTACTCTGAGAAATCTTTCACCTTCAAGCAGAATCTAGATTTCAAAACTTCCTATTGAAATGTCTCAATTTTAGACGATTTGCACCTAAAAGACTATGGCTTGCTAACCAACTCTAAACGGCTTGACAACAGTTTGGATGGCAAATCTACTGGTACAGTGGTTTGGAAGTGCGTTCTTCTGGCATTTCTCAGGTTCTTGCAATGTCCCAATTTGGTGGCAAATTAAAGCGAGTAAATAATACAGATTAACTTTGGATTCAATTAGTGAAGTGACTTCACCCTGTGTAAGACTGTGTTATCTGTAATTGTCTATTCCGGGTCATAGTACACATGACCAGGAGCATATGCTTGCTAGGAGCAGTTGTCAGCTTCAGTGATCAAAAGATTTACACTGAATAAACACACACTGTTTTTCCTATGTATTCTATCTTTATTATAATATTTCAAGGGATTTCCAGAAAGCACTCAAGCTATGCAAACAGCACAGATAACAAATGACGTCTGTGATACTGCATGTGGCTTTGTGTTCACAAATTAAAGTTTGGACCAGATCAGAGCATTTCACATGGCACTGATCACTGCTATGACTGTAAAAGCTAGGGCCCTATGATTTCCGCGATGCGGAAAACACAGACTGAATAGCGTAATCCAGTCATAAAAATGGAGTTTACTGTATAACATGGGACGTCCAGGAAATCGCTGAATTTTGGATTAATAAATCAAAACTAGGTCAGTACACTTAACGCATGTCTGTGAATATTAAGCCGCAAAAATACTAGTTAATTATAAATGTGTTTCTTTTGAGAAAAACTATCATCATATCATGTAAATATGTGACTAGATGACTATGACATGTGACTTAATTTTCATCTGAATAAATAAGCTATCCATTGATGTATGGTTTGTTAGGATAAGACAATATTTGGCTGAGATACAATTATGTGAAAATCTGGAATCTGAGGGAGAAAAAAAAAAAAAAAAAAAAAAAAAAAGATCGCCTTTGATCGTTCTCAGCAAAGCATATTACTGATTAAAAGTAAAGTCAGCCAGGGTCACGTATACAAACAGAAACATAAAAGGTCTTCACAGCAACCCATCAAAATAAAAGTTTGGTTTAACTTAAAAAAAAAAAAAAAAAAAAAACTATGACAGAAATATTTTACTTAATGTAATGATAGTACTACTACTACTACTACTACTAAAATTATTATAACGTTATTTTTTAAGTAATATTTACCAGAATGTATTTACCAGATAAATGTAAATACAATATTTCTGAAATAAATAAAATAAATAAATAAATAAATAGAAATACACTCATTGTTTTAAATAAAATTAATTCATTAGAGAAAATTTAAAAGTTTAATTTTTGTTAAACTTTTAATAAAAAATTAAGTTTTGTTAAGTTTCATGATTTCAATTAAATAAACATAACAGAGTAACATTTCTTAATTTAATTACAAAACAGAGTCTAGAAAGTTTAAAATGGAAAAAAAGCAAATCCAGTAAAATTAAACTAGAAAAAAACAGAATTTGCCAAAAAAAAAAAAAAGGGGGTTTTATAGGGTCCTAGAAAGCTCACCCCACTAACTGCCAGCCAAGATATTGCAATTAGCTGGATTGCAACTAGCTCGAGATGCTTACATGCACAAATTTCAAGATACATCTATAGAAAATGTTTTTTAATCAGTATCTTACAGGAAATGTTCAAACATCTAGCCTAAGATATATGCAACCAAGCAATTTCAGCATGGTTAACCCAAACCCTTAATGAATTTACCAAACATTGTGCAAATGCTCAGTAAACAAGCTGAGATTGGCCTCTTCTCCACCCACCACATCTCTATCTATTTGTACGCATTTCATCATAAAAAGCCCATGTAGGGATTTTGTTAGCCGCTAACTGCTCAAAGCTCCTGGAGGCACAACTAAGAACCAGATGTCCTGAAATGACACAGGTTTGAGAGTGTTTGTCATTCGTCAAGGTCCAGCATAAATATGTCACTGATCTTGACTGAATCAGTAATCGCATGTTGTAGAAGTTGGCCACAGTGTCCTGGAAAGGAGGCCACAACCAGCACCTAAACTCATAATGAAAGTGTGTGCAGTGTACTGATTGAGTACTCATGATGTCACGTGTACTGAATTAATCACAGCAAACACCATGGTTCAAGATCAACCACCTTGAGCCGCAGTGGTTTATGGCACGGGCTGACCTTGATACGGTCCCAACACAAAGCTTCCCTCTGTTATCTTTCCTCACTGGCCTTGTGTGACAGTAAAACCTGGCTTATGCTTGACGTGATGATACAAGCAAGAAGGTGCATGATTCATTTAACTAAAAAACCTGTAATGAGCTGTATATTTTCTGCTCACTGCCACCTGTTGTTTTAGCAAACAGTGCATCGCCTCTCAGGTTTGCATGGCAGCTACAGTGATTCTCAACAGAATACAACAACACTCAGTTCCTCCAAATAAATACTCAAACTCAGTGTGCAGTTCTCCTAGTCCCCAATCTGTCATGTTAAGACTGTCCTCCAATTAAATTGAACTGTGCAGCGACATTGATGGCTCACCAGAGGTCTGTGCAAAAGAAACACACACACACCTTCATGTTTGTTCCTCTGAGGACTGAACTTCCCCTCTACTAAAGAGAGGACTAAAAAAGACCACAAAGAAAGAGGAAGCAGAAGGAATGCACTCAGATGACCGCAGTCTGACCTGAAAACACTTCTGTAAACTCTGATGCTTTAAAGAGTCCTAGGGGTAGTTTGTGTGTTAATGCTTCTGTGAGTGCTTTTAATTTTTTATTAATACAAACATTTACTGCACTTAAATTGTTTATCCGTCAATATACACGCGTGTGTAAATGTTCCTAATGCAAAAACATAAGTGTGCCTTCGTCTTATCTTAGGAAATACATCACAAAGAATTTTAAAAGTGATATATAAATAATAAATAGTCTACATTATAATATGAATCCAGGTTTCAGAAGGGTTGAACAACAAATTCACAAAAACTGCTTCACAAAAGTTGTGGTGATAAGCTAAATAAGTACATAAAGCAAATTTTTACTGTGCTCCTCCCTAGACCGTTAATGCAATCAGTCAAACATACCAATCAGTAAATAGCACTGTTTGATTCAATGCAAACAAGAGGAAGCTTCTTTTCCTCATCTGTGACAGAATTGCAGACTGAACCTGCTAAACCTAGACCTGTTCAAGAGAATCTTGTGAAAGCTGTCAAGATCATGTCCAAGTCATATTTCACCAATAAATCTAAAGAAAGAAATAAGAAATTCTGTTTTTCTTGGGAAAAAAAACAAAACAAACAAAAAAACTAACTTCTGCAATGCAAAGAACTATATACATTATATTACTGAACTGCAAATATGAAGAAAATACTATATATTTTTATGCATTTTAGCAATCAGAATTAAAAGGAGATTCTCTAGAATAGTTAGTACCTTAATTTCATGTTTTGAAATTCACACTTGTAATGCTGGAAATGCCCAAGTAAATGTGAAGATGACTATAACTGATTGAGGAAGTGCACTCATCAGTGCTTGATAAACAACGCAATGCACTAAAAATGAATACATCTGAATCAGTAAAATAGACTTAAATGGACAATTTAATTAATTAATTTACAAATTACATTTAAATACACAAACACATTTTTTCAAGATTCTTTAATGTATGGTTTAAAAGATCTGCATTTACTTGAAATAGAAATGACAACATTATAACTGTAACATTACAGATGTCTTTACTGTTACTTTTCATCAAATTATTGTATCCTTGTTGGTTATTTATTTTTTTTTTTTACTGATCCCAAACTTCTGAACCAGTCAAAAGTTTTTGAACAGTAAGATTTTTTTATGAATATTTCACAATGTAATTTATTCCTGTTATCAAAGCTAAATTTTCAGCATCATTACTCCAGTCTTCAGTGTCACATGATCCTTCAGAAATCATTATGTTATGCTGATTCATTTCTTCTTCTTATTATTATTATCATCATCACCACCATTATTACCACCATCAATATTTAAAACAGTTGAGTGTGTTTTTTCAGGATTCTTTAATGAATAGAAAGATCCAAAGATCAGCATTTATCTGAAATAAAAAGCTTTTGTAACATTATACACTATACCATTCAGAAGCTTAGAGTACTTTTTTTTTTTTGAATAAAAATAATAATAAATGTTTTTTTGAGCAGCAAATCAGAACATTAGAATGATTTCTGAAAGATCATGTGACTGGAGTGATGATGCTAAAAATTCAGCTTTGAAATCACAGGAATAAATTAATTTTAAAATATACTCAAATAGAAAACAGTTATTTTAAATAGTAAAAAAAAAAATAAAAATACTGTTTTTGCTGTATTCTGGATCAAATAAATACAGGCTTGGTGAGCAGAGAACATTGAAAATTTTGCAATAATAAGAACAATAACTTATTGCAATAAAGAGAATACTGTGAAAAATATGCTGAATTGCCATGAAATAATGCCAAAAAAAAGCATCCTTCAGTTTCCTCTAACTCATATAATTACTTTCTCTTCCCTTTTGATTCTGGGGTGACATGTGACCTGGACATATCTTCTGTGAGATTCACTAAAAAAGCTTTTCATTAAAAGCCCATTAAACTTTAAACCCAAAACCTTTGCCCTCCACACTATTTCTGTCATTCTTTCACAGGGGTTGAATTGTGTCTAGGGGTCATCTT
Organism: Cirrhinus mrigala; assembly: GCA_036247105.1. Taxonomy (NCBI): domain Eukaryota; kingdom Metazoa; phylum Chordata; class Actinopteri; order Cypriniformes; family Cyprinidae; genus Cirrhinus; species Cirrhinus mrigala. The sequence continues at coordinate 21,462,123 of CM070011.1, read as the reverse complement.
GGTAAAATTTCTAGTGTGTCAAACAGTCACTTCAGTTACTTCTGCGCAGTCCTAATCTGAATAATCACTACAAAGAGGATGCTCGCATGCGCAACCAACTTCCCCAGCACAGGAAAACATGCAAAACCACAAAGACATCAAATAAGCAGAGCAAAAGTGAGGTGAAAAGTTTGTGTATGTGTGAAAACGAGATCAAGACAGAGCCAATCGAGAACCAGAGAAGGAGAGGGAGGTGGGGGAGGGAGATAAAGTAAAAGTCAAGCAGTACCTTTTTTGGCGATCTCCATCTCCTCCTCCGTCCAGCGAGACGTCTCTCCAGCTTCAACTGCGCCTGTAGACACACACCGTCAGCGTCAGTGAGGGAGAACTCGCGCAGCGCTACACGACACGGCTCATCTCACGCCCTCCCCTCTCTATCTGTTTACACTCGGGCTCTGCGGAGACCTCCACCCCTCCTCGAGACCTTCCCTTCCCTCCCACAGTCCTCGACCGCTTTCTGTCCTTTGCCCTGTTTATTGCTTTCGCTTACTGGACTCGAGCAGCCAGTCTCACCTCTCTCTTTCTCAAGTCTCTTTCTCTCTCGGTCTCTAGGAGAGTCCAGTCAGCTGATCTCAAGCAGACAGTGGAGGAGTGCAGAAGCACCACCCTTCTGGGTCTAAGACCAACACACACACTCACTCACTCACTCACCCATATCATTAGGCAGTCTGTCTCATAACAGTAGCCGAGCTGAAGCGAGCAGCGCAACAACCCCTCCCTACGTAATTTCCACTCAAACTACAGCGAGAGCGAGAGAGCGAGAGCGAGAGAGAAAGACGCAGACGGAGAGAAAGACAGCACGGTGGAGAAAGACAGCCTGTGCTCTCCTCTCCCGCCCGCTCTGAGGGTCTCCTTGAAATTGACTAAACACTAAGACAGATTTAGCACAGTGTGAACCTCTGACATTTATGCGAGAGTGCGAGTGCGTGTCCCCGCCGTGTTTGGATGACTTGTGCGGCGAGTCTCCGCTAAAACTCTTCAAATAAACGTCTCTTTAGTGACCCACTAGGCGCTGTTTACATTACCCCGAGACCCCTGAGTGTGTGCGTGTTACGTTTACATGCTCGTACTCCGCTGCTTTATCATGACAACAACGGTTTAGACATGGAATTGGTGGCATTATGACCTGTTTAAAACTTTAAACCCACTTTGAAGACAAGATAAAAATCAAGCACAGACACAAACTTTACCAGGCGGGACGGGCAGACTCTCTTCGAGCCCGTGAGGGCTTGAGGTTTAATAGCTTCACTGGAGACTCAATCGGTGACTAAACTTTCAGCTGCGATTTCTGACGCGGACGCCGACTGCGTTCACGGGTAAGCATAATGAACGCTATTTACTGAGCAATGAGGTCTCTTAATTTGTTTTAAAGTGCCACCAAAAGCTAAATGAAACAATCAGTCTTTCATTCCCCTTTTCGCTCTAATCAAACTCCTCCTGAGACTCGCCGCGTTTACCTGCCTCTCATTATTGTCTCCATGGCGATCCCTCCACCCGCCGTCACCACGGCAACACAAACTCAGAGACCTTGAGTCTGGCGTTGGGTGGCAGGAAGAAGAGAGGGATACGGAGATGGGAAAGAATGGACAAACAATCTCACCGAGAGAGAGACGGCGCAAAAGAGTGCAAAGGGAATAAACAGTCAAATGAACTAGATGTCATAACAGTGAAAGAATTTGATGATTTGTCAGCCTCAGGAATCAAATCCTCCATGTTTTTGTACAGCAACATAGCATTCGAAGCAAACCCCCATAAACACACAAACACCACGCTGCGGTCAGAGACAGCAGCAAACTAGGTGACTTTCAGGCTTCGTAATGAGGTCGCAGAGGAACAGCTCGCACTCGCACTTCCACAGGCTGACCGCACGATTAGCACACAGGCATCACAGAGCCACACAGACTGCACACCTTTTTGAGAGGTGACAAAGTGAGTGAGTGTGCTGATGTGAGAAGCTGTTTGAACAGAATAAGAGAGGGGAAGTATGTGGGGGGAGAAAAAAAAAAATTGTGAAAAAGAAAAAAAAAAAAAAGAAAAAAATAGAGCTTACCTCGGGTTTCTGCACTGGCTGCAGCAGAGGGTTTCGCAGGCTCTCGCACCGGTTTCTGCACTGGCTCGGGTTTAGAGGGTGGTGTGGGCTCTGGGAGAACTAAGCAACACACAGAATAAACCATCAGGACTCATTGTGCTCAAGTGTAAGTGCCCTAGTAATAGTACGCTGGATGCTTTATAAGCAAATCAGTTTGTTCACACTGAACAAAAAAAACAAATAAACAAAAAAAACATATTGTTTAATTCTCAGGTGTTCCTGGATTTCAGTTTGGTGTAAATGAGAAACTGTGTGACAGAATGAAAGAGTCTATACAATATGGTACGATTTTAAAAATCTTTTTATTAATATTTATGTTTTTTTGCTAGTTAGTTAAGCCAACATTTTTAATGACTTATTTTATGTCATTAAAATGCATTTATAATTTTTATTTAAAGGATTAGTTTACTTCCAGAATAAAAAAATTCCTGATAATTTACTCTGCCAGATGTCCTCCAAGATGTTCATGTCTTTCTTTCTTCAGTCAAAAAGAAATAAAGACTTTTGAGAAAAACATTCCAGGATTTTTCTCCATAGAGTGGACATCAGTGGGACCCAGCGGGTCCAAATTGCAGTTTCAACGCAGCTGCAAATGACTCTACACAATCCCAGCCAAGGAATAATCGTCTTGTCTAGCAAAACGATCTGTCATTTTCTAAAATAAAATAAACATTTATATACTTTTTAACCACAAACGCTCATCTTGCACAAGCTCTGCGATGTAATGCGACTTCATGCATTATGCAATCTCGCTGGAAAGGTCATGTGTGGTTAGTTCTTGGTCTGTGTACTTCAGTTTCAAAAGGTAGGGTAGGGCAAAAAACTGTCATTTTCTCCACCAACTTCAAAATCGTCTGACATCGTTTGACTTTTTTTGCACGTTCGCTTTGTAAACACTGGGTCGGTACTTCTGCCTTGTCATGCTTGACCTTTCCAACTGTGGTGCCAGGAATATTTCCCATGGACCACACCCCCTCCCCACCCAAGAATCACATGCACGCAGAATTGAATTCATTCTAACTAAAAAAAGACAAGTAAATAGTAACTAATAAAATAAGAACAAAGAAGTTAATGACACTTAACAGCACAAAAAAAAAAAAAATAAAACAAAAATAAATAAATAAACAACAAGATACAAATTAAATTGAAAGTACTTTAATTATTTTCGGTTAGGTCTAACTATAATCTATTCAACTGTAAAATAACTTTGGATAGACTTCACCGTATAATGAAAGACTGCTGCCGTCTCTTTAAGACCTACATTTACATTTCTTTTTAGGAGAGCTTGTCCTCCTAATTTAAAACATTTAGGAACACCTTCTGATCAATAATCAAAAATTCTGATAAAAAAATTAGCCTTCCTAATACAGGGTGATATTTGACTCCTCAAAGTGATTTAAAGGTGCATTTTCTTTTTACTTCCGTATAGGCATTTTTCTGTGTCAAATTCAAAAATGTATATTGCTTTTTAAAATTTCTAATAACAATATAATGCAAAGAAGCAGATTAAGACTATATATATATATATATATATATATATATATATATATATATATATATATATATATATATATATATATATATATATATATATATATATATATAACTAAATACATTTGTAAATATTTCTTAAATAAAAGAAAAGCAGTTTCTTTCAATTAAGATTAATTGCTAGAATCAAGAAGATGCTTTCCATGAAGGAGATTCAAACTGTAATTCATGTGTTTAGAACTTCAAGATTGGATTACTGCAACTCACTTTATCTGAGTAAGCAAGACTCAAAAGCATGTGCAAATGATACATTCCCTCACCTGTCATTGCTTTATATGTGCGGAAGCTGGGGAAATTAGTAGAGTTCTTATTAATACCCGTGCCAAAATTCCAGTTCTGCTCTGTGTTCTCTGCTAATTACCCAACTGTGAATGATGTGAATGGCGACACTATGATCACTGAGAAGCTGCAGCCTTGGAGGGGATGATTTTTGGTGTGGCGACCTGTCACGGCAGAATGAATGTAGCGGAAACACCGAAAAGTATATAACTTTTAATATTTCTTTTTTTTTTTTTAGAAATTGACCGATCGTTTCTAGATAAGACCCTTATTCCTCAACTGGGATTGTGTAGAACCCTTTGAAGCTGCATTGAAACTGCAATTTGGACCCTCAACCCACTGATCCCCATTGAAGTCCACTATATGGAGAAAAATCCTTGAACGTTTTCCTCAAAAACCTTAATTTCTTTTTGAATGAAGAAAATAAGCACATTTAAAATGAATAGCAATAACATTCAATGGATCACAACAACCGTTTTGCCAGTTTGCCAGACATAAAAACGCATGCTCAACAAAAGTAAGTAATAGTTGTGCATGGGGATTTGGGTGTTACCTGGTTCAGGTGGGGGTGGAGGTGGTTCCTCAGCCACCACAGATGCAGCCTCATTATTGGCCATGGAGCGGGTGGTGATGCGGCCCTTACGACGGCCCTGGCTGTTGGCGGTCTTTCGGCCGCGTGGCGTGCTCTGCTCCTTACCCTCCTCCTCCTCTCCCTCACACTTCTCTTTATCTTTACTGATGTCCCTGTAGAGGCAAAGGAAAGGAATAAAGGCTCTTCTCTGCACTGAACTCAATTTAAACATTTATACAGACGGTCAGAGCGAGCAAAGTTACAAACACACACACGGTGTGAGTTTCTCACCTGTTATGATGTATTAAGCTGTTGGAGCTTATGACAGAGTTTCCATAGCAGGAGCTCACACAGATCTCAAAACCACTTCTGTACGGTTTTGTGCATTTACAGAAAAGTCAAAAATCCCTTTTTTTTTCATGATTAATTCTACTTTTTGTTGAATTCCTGGTAGTGACATAACAGGTCCAAAGTAAAGCACACAGGCTCCTCCAAACCAAATGAGTTGATCTTAAGCTCCTGTTACAATAAGGCTCACCTCACAGAAAACAGATCATCTCACCTTCTTTAAACTACTGCACACTCATTGAGAGAGCAACAAAACGCATCTATCTGCTATCTATTATTTGGGTGGTCTGAGCGAAAAGGTTCTTTTAAACTTTTTAAAAATTGTGCAAACTTTGAAATTTCAACATAATTTTGGTGTTGTCGCTCCCAACTGATATTTCACAGTGGCACTGGAGCAAAAGGGCAAATTGAGGCTAGTTCATCACACCAATCTCAGGAAAATGCAAGGGGGTAAAAAAAAAAAATAAAACAAAAACATAGGACTTACTTGGAGTCCTCTTTTTCATCTTTCTCCTCCTCTTCCTTCTTCTCCTCGTCCTCTTTCTTCTCTGATTTCTCCGATTTTTCCTCTTCGTTCTTGTCGTCTGTCTTGTCTTCCTGTGAAGGTCGCGTTATCTGCTTTAAAAAGAAAAGAACGACAATAAAATAACCATTTAGACATAAGAGCACAGACCTGTGAGCAGGCTCTCATCACAGGAATAATCAGCAAAGGAATGCTTATGTACCATCAAACACCAAATGGGAAATATGATGAAATATGATTCTAACAAGTATTTCATCAAAGTGAATATTTGAGCTACATTTACTGAGCTCGCCTTCTTTGTTGCACATGCTTGCACTATCTCTCAATGAAGTTTTTAAAAATCAATAGTGACTAGTTAGTGCTGTTAGAACAAGTTTAGGGCCCTATGATTTCCACGATGCAGAAAATGCAGACGGAATCGCGGAATCCAGTTGTAAAAACTGAGTTTACCATATAGTGTGGAATGTCACAGAATTTGTCAAAGTTTGGATGAATTAATCAAAAGTAGGTCATTACACTTAAATCAAATCGTAATTAGGACTAGTATCTTTAAATATTAAGCAAAAAGATTATTTAAATATGAATTATTCATGTTCTGCGTGTCTCCATGTATGTGAATGGCGCAGACGTACGACTGTGTGTACTACACAAAGACTGAAGTACGCATGATGGTCGCGGTGATTTTAGCGTCTGCCGTCTTACCAAATGAAGACATAAATATATGAACAACATTTCCAGAACTGCTCTGCAGTTTCTTTATGAGCATTTTACAGTTTCTTTCAGGAGAAACTATCGTCATACCATATACACACAGAAATGTAGAGGTATTCACGGCAACACGTCAAAATAAAATTCTGATTAACTTGAAGATATATATTACTATTGTTTAGTAGAATGTACCTACTACTACTACTATTATTACTAAAATTGTTAAAACTTTATTAAGGAATAATCACACAATATTTCTTTCATGTTTTAATTTTAATAGCAACTTTGTTTGCCAAAAAATAAAGTTTGTTTATATCCAATTTTCATTTGACTAAAAGATAAATTAAATTAATATTTTATGCCTTCATTTGATAACCAGAAACATTTAAATATTGTAAAAATAAACTTTAATAAATTAAGTTGTTTTATGCGTTCAAATAATTAGACATGCTTAAACTAAATTTGGTAACAATAAAACAGAAGATGAGGAAAAAAATAATACATTTCATATGGCCCTAAACATGTCATTTTTGTTAACCTTTTAATAAATTAATGTTAAATTGTAAAGTTTCATCATTTTAAATAATTAGACTTTCTTTTTAATTAATAAAATGTCATTTAACCATTTAAAAAGAAAAAAAATACAGAAAAATTAAAACGAAAAAAAAAAAAAATGGAATTTGGAAAAAAATAAAACTAAATTTGGGAAAAAATAAAACGGATTTCATAAGGCCCTACATTTTTTTGTGTGAAATAAACTGGAAATATATATATTACACACACACACACACACACACACAAATGAAAATTGTGTGCAGATCATCTCACAAGAATGACTTCTTGACTGCCATTTCCTTTGCATGGAAACTTTCAAGTCAAGTTTTTGGGAGAACCCAGGAGTTTTCTACATTTCACTGTATGCCATTGTGACAGAGACCACAAAACGGATCTGACTTCAGTTTAAACCCAGACAGAAAACCGAAACGCATGCTCCAAATCATACTTGCTCTGGACTGAATCAGACAGAATTCCTGTCTGGTTACTGCTGATCCATTTCTGTCTCTCCCTTACTTTTTTCCATTAAAAAAAAAAAAAAAAAAAAAAAAAAAACACATTTCACACACATTCGCTCATCACATCCCTTCAGGCCTACTTTCCTAACAAGGAAAGTATAAAGCATAGCAGTTCTACCATTTCTCATAATACCTGACAACAGAACGTTAAAAATGAATCTAAATAATAGAATCAGCGATGGTGTGCAAAGTAGTTGGGGCTGAATTACAAGAACAAAGTAACCTAGCTGGACTACATAAAAAAAAAAAAAAAAAAGTCTTAAGATTATCTTGAACTTTCTTAGAAAGTTCTTAGAAGTGGTTAGAGATGTAACTTTCCGTGCAAATTTTTTTTTTGCCTTTCGAAACATATCTGATCTTCAGTGTGACGATAAGCACAGAACTCTTAAGATCTAGTACATATGATACAAATAATAGCATTTCAGTATTTCAAAGGAGGCCCAACATCTAAACGTGCACAGCATACAATGATGTTAACATATGTGATGAAGACCAGGACATAGATGTCACCAACAAAAAGAAAGTCCTAAGAAGAGGGAGAAAAATACAAACAGAGAAGGGGCAGATCATTAAGTGCAAGAAAAGCTAAACAGAGCAAGTACTGGCCAATCAGAACAAAGTCCTGTAGGTGGTGCTCACATGAACAGACTTGGGAAACACCATCCACATGCACAAAACACAATGACCCCAGTGTTTCACACTGTAAGTGTAACTTTTAAAGAATTTAAAAAGCATCTCTCTCATAACAGCAGCATTCAAGAATAAAATCCATTGGTTTCCAATGTGGTACAAACACGTACCACTGATCTGACATTACAGAATTGGGCCCTTTGTATCTGTAGTCACACATTTGATGCAATAAATGCAGGTCAATGACATGCATTACTGTTCAAAAATTTGGGGTTGGGTGAGATTTTTTCCATTTCAGAATTCAGAAATTAAAAACACTCTTATTATAGAAGCATGCTTATATATTCAAGTCACTGTAAGCCTATGTATGAATTGTATTTTTCATATACTTTAATAATTTAATTTGACACAAAAGTCTGATGTGATTGACTTATATTTATCCAATAGGTAACATACAGCATCAGTAAAGCTGATACTGTATTGTAAAACTTCTGGATGCCAGCAGGTTCAGTGCAAAAACTCAGAGATTGTTGGCTTATTAAGGTTTAGAGAAAGCAAATCTAATTTAACGAGATGTTTCACTTTCGTTTAAACTTTTAAAGCCATCTAAGCCTTACAAGAAATCAATATTAGGAAATTAAGTTTGCAATTTGAGTTTACTTGACAGCCTTCCAAACATGAGATCTTGTTATTAAGGTTATTACAGCATGTGCTAAGCAGGTGACGTTATAGTTTTTATAAACAGGAAGGCAGCCGGGTCAGTTCACAATGATTACAAATGCAGGTTACACATTAAAACCAATGTAAACAAATGAAAATTATCAAACTAAATATTTAGGTTTCTAATGTGGACATAGCCACTGTCTAGTGCAGCGTTTCATAAGCAGTCGGACAATTAAGTGAACATGTAAGTGCAAGCAGTAGAAGAAAATGTAAGGTCTCCTTTAGACTAATATTAGTCTAAGTGCTGGACTGCCATTGGTGGAGAGGGTCTTTTTTCCTTCGGTTTGAAGAGGGAGCCAGTGTGCTAATGGCCCGAGGTTCTTTATCATGGTTGTTGGCGAGGACAGAGGAACTGGAGCCCCTCCTCCTGCTCGGTCTGTTCCACGAAAGTGAAGCAAAGCACTGGAACAAGCAGGGCTCAGCCAACACAAACAAGCTGTGCAGCTGCCAGATGGGACCAAAAAAAAAAAAAAATTAAAAAAAAAAAAAAAATTAAAAAAAAATGTCAGAACCTCTGCCACGGAGACGTAGAGAACAAATAAGGGGGGAAGGAAAGGAAGCTGAGATAATTCAGGTCAAAACAAAAATAAAAATGACAGAGAAAGGGGCCAACACATAAAAGACATATAGCAAACACAAAGCGGACGCAAAGATCGATCATTCGTTCTCTAGGTTGAAGGGCGTGAGGAGGATGTGCTTGTTTTAGTGCTCTCTTCAACTTACAGCATGTCGACAAACTGACATATGGATCACAATAAAAGCCCATTTTTGCCATTCAGAGCTCAGATTACAATGACTTTACAATTCATCCAAAGATTTCTTTTACAGTCTGCTTTTTTTTTTTTTTTGACAACTTGGGAATGACGGTTTATTTTATTTTAAATTATGACCCTTTCACAAGTACTTTAACTGCTCATAACAGATATGCAGGTGTCTAAAGCACTGTGTTATCATTAACAAACTGAAACTGTTTAACCAAAAAATTACTTAATTGAAATTAAACTGAAATTTAGTAACGTTGCTTTACCTAAAAATATTTAAGTTGATCAACTAAAATGGCTAAAAACAAACAAACAAAAACTTGCTAATAAAATGCAATAAACTAACTAAAACAAAATTCATTACAATAAAAACTGAAAATAAAAAATAAAAACCCAAGTCAAAATTTGAATACATACTAAAAGGCTGGGCGATTTTTCAGATTTTATTGATTAATTCTAATTTAATGTTTTTCCACGATTGTAGTTTTTAGAAAATCGAGAAAATGTTAGAATTAGACACTTTGACAATACGCCAATGATAACAGTAAAGAAAATGGAACAATCCACCCGTATGTCGGCGCATGTAATTACCCACTCACATGTGACACGCCATTCACACAGAACGCGCTTTTGTTTTGACGCGGGCAGTGGAGTAGGAAAAACATCAAAGAAGATGGGAGTGAACTTCTTTTAACTTGAGCGCCACATTTTTAAAATGCCGTTTCATGCATGACACGCTGCAAGACACGCGAGTGCACCAGTCAAAGCGTCCAATGTGTACATAGAAAAACACTGGAAGACCAGCGCGATCGAATAAAAAAACCCTGTGAAGAACTACCACTGTATGTCTGTTATTTCATGTTCGCATCATGGTGACTGGCTGAAAGCTGCTGTCTATTGTTTTTACAGAAGATTTATAGTTAATAATAGTCTACTGGTGTTATAACTTCAGTCATTTTGAATTTGAGTTATCTCGACTTTTTTTTTTTTTTTTAAGCATTTTTCTTGCATTATTTCTGAACATATAATGTGTGTAAGACAATTAAGTTTGTACAAGATGTAGTTGTAGTTCATGCATCTTTTCTGCAAAGATTTAACAAGTGATTTGTTTTACATTTACATCATGTTGACAACTTAATGTGTGGTGCACTTGGAATAGTTGGAATTTTCTTTAGAATCGGTCAAACGCGATCGGTCACATTTTTCGCCATATTTCTCAGCTCTACATACTAAAATAGTATTTCATATTAAAACAACACTGCTATAGAGTGGCTTCTGTCCATGTGATACTTAAGGATTCAAGTCAAGATGAAAAGGCAAGATTTTACTCATTATGTGCTGACTGTATCATTGTGGAAATGAACAGATTGACCAGTTAACTCTCAAGAGTGTTACGTCAAATTGTACCTAAACCCTGAAGCAAAACTGCATTAGCTATTTAAAGCCATTATTTTACTAAATGTGGGTAAACTATACAACAGCAACTCACAAATCAACAATTTTGGCTAGACCACATTTACAATTAGAATCTCCAAGCAGTCCACAAGATGTCAAACAACATGGTCACTGCACTCTTATGTCATTGCTAACTGTTTGGGATCAAATACTTAAAATATCTTCTGAATGATTATTGATGTAGCTTAATGAAACTTTAGAGTGTGTAAAAGCTCAGAGATGAAAATACTGGAGCTTCAGCCTTCTAGCATACAGAAGGTTCTTAATAAAGGTAAATATGTATCGAAACAGTTTCAGGTAATATACTGCGTGTCAGTTAGCTGACAAAAAAAGAGGGCTGATCTCCAAAAGGTAGGGAAGAGATGCAACATTTTCTAAATCAATTAGATGACTAGTTGATAAACAGGTCTCAAGGAAGAGTGTAATTAGGCTAGTTTAGGGTTCATTAGGTACATTTTCATAAGACACCTTGTTTTCAAAAACACCTGGAAGCACAATGGAAAAAAACAGAATGCGGGATATCCTGAATGTGTAAGAACACACACCATGGTTTTTATAACCAGTTACTATAAACACTTGGACACTTAGCAAACGGAAAGCTTATCAAAGGCTGCATGAAATAAATGTTTTCACAAGCTGCATTAACAGACAGGATTTTTCATTTCTTTTTTAAGCAGGATGGATCTTTTCAAAGGAGAGGAAGTAAGTATTAAAAATTAATCTACTGTCAATATTCAAATGTCACCTTATCTTTTATTGGAAACTTCAGCTTTACAGCTTTCAGTGAACCTTTGGACACACTTTCATTCAGTATCTGTACTCATTGTGTGACAGAGGTGAAGCAGTGGTTCCCACAACCTGCAGCACAAATAATTACGGCAAAATTCTCCATTTGGTTCACAAAACTTCATATGATAAGTTAGAAGATTTTTTTTTTAATTCCCAGCAAAACAAATGTGGTTTCATATATGGTATAGTGTGGAAAAGAGGCTGATTATTTTATAAATCACCTTGAATGAACATGTGCGGTGAAAAGTGCAACTCTGACACATGGGAAGTTCAGTAAAAATAGTATCATGATTTTCTAAATCAAGTAAAGTAACAGGAAAAACTGTCACAAGCTCCTGCAAAAGCTCAAATAAACCAATCAAGAAAAGGAGAGAGAGAGGAGACCAGGCCAAGAAAAATGCAATCTGCAAACAAAATTGAGCATCAACAACTCAGCAGTTTACAAAAAAACAATCTATTTTGATTTGGCTTGATTCATAAAATCCAAAGACTGATCTTTTAATCTATGCCTTTATTTTGATGCATGAAAATGTGCTAAAATTTATTAGAAGCACACCTCCCATCCTGTAGATGTCACCAAGTCGATAGCAGATTCAAGCTAATCACCGCCACACGTGCGTACGTACATGCACTCTGCTGATATTGATGTAATGACAGTAACTGATAATAATTTAAATATTGATAGTTATAAGTATAATAAATAATAATAAAACGAAATAATATATTTACTATAAAACTACACTCATCTTACTATTATTAACACCAAACTAAACTATACAAAATAAACTTCAACCATGGCTTCTGCCTCAAACCAAAACCAAGCATGGAGCCCCTACAATCTCTACAAACAATCACAACAGCCTCCAAAAGCACACAAAAACTACTTCTCACTGACTCATTCATACAGTACCTTCATCTATGTGTTATCTGCCCCTCATGAATGTCCTTTTCATCCCATTATATATCCCAGAATGCAGCGGCACCGAGGCCAGAGTTAGTGACAGGAACAGGCTGAGCAGGCGAGCGCGCCTCGGGCTGCCTGACAGCGGCGGCGCGCTGGATCAGATCCTCAGCTGCGGGACCCGGCTCGCAGATCAATGGCGCATATTCCGAGAAAGCGTGCCACGAGGGTTGTTTGAGCCTGCTAAAGAAGCGGTGGCATCTCCATCTCACGCACACACAAAGATGTGTGCGAGCGCTAGCTAATCTGGGTGCTAGGGTCAACCCAGGTAATCCCCGCGGGGTGGAGGGGAGAGGAGACTGACCGATCTTAACCCAGCCCCGTCAGGATTTTGATTGGCACAGCAAGCTGCTCCACAACTTTCTCACTGGTGTCGGTACAAACGGCGCATACCACTGCGCAGCTCAGGAGGGGTGTCTCGCGTATACACACACACACACACACACACACACACACACACACACACATTCTCCAACCCTCCCTCTTTCTCCGAAAAAGCTCTAGAGGGACGGCAGAGCGCACGGGCTGCCAGTTCAAGAAGGAAAAAAAGGAATAAAAGTTTGCTCTTCCCACTTATGCATATTTTTCTGGCTTGTTCTCTCTCTAAAACATTCTCAGGGGACTCTGGGAACAGAAAGCTTAAGCAGAAGTTTGTTTGGAACAGCGTTCAGTACTCCACGTGAGCTGAACTCGACTGACACAAACACTTTTATGGGTCTCTAATGTGGAGCAGGGTCATACACTCCACCCACACACAGGCAAGCTCGGTTAACAGACCATACTCCACACACACACACACACACACACACACACACACACACACACACACACACAAACAGAGAGTGCTTTAGAGATAAGATAAAAAAAATGAACCTGCTTGCCCTCTCTTTTTAATCAGTATGTGAACATTAGAATCACAACAGGTGGTAGAGGAAACCAAGACTGTGCTGTATATATATCCAGGTAGCTAAAGAGACACCAGGAAACACTTACGGCCACTTATGCAAACAAAAACAGCTGCGTATACGCCTGCTTGCTGAAAGCGCCTGGGGCTACTGGGGGATGAAGGGTCAGGCAGCGAGTGTGTGGGTGTGTGTGCGTGTGTGTGTGGAACAGATCAGATCATCTCCTCATTACTGCAGCTCAACTCCTGACTCAAAGACACATGCATTCAATGTCCTGCAGCCTCAGCTTGTGATCTGCATGGCAGCGGTGTTCACAGAAGTCCTCTGTTACACACGGTCTTATCCTGCGCTGTCCGCGCCATTTAGATTGAAATATAGCAGTTATTAATGCCGATTATGTATACAGCAGCTGCTTACACACACACAGGCGACAGAGGGCTAATCAAGTTAGACAGGCCGTGTAGATGCTCATCTACGTATGATTATATCCAAGATATATCACTTGTACATCAAGCAGCGCTTGTGTAACTTGGTTTTCCTGGCATTTACCAAATGTTAAACACATTTACTCATAATCCAATATTTTTAGTTTGAGCTTCTTCAAAAACATTCTCACGGTAAAGGATGTTAACGGGGATTGCAAGCATGTGAAAAAGAGAGAAAATAAAGTTTTAAAGCACCCCTATGAAAACAGACCAGGAGAGAGAAGATTTAAAGGGAAGTGAGGACTTTTAGGGGAAGAATTATTTATAGTATATTGTTCATTAAATTGGATGGCCAGTCTACAATACCACAATACCAGTATTTCGCACATTGCGAAAGCAGAATACCAAGAAAACACAAGAGTACAAGTAGTAAGACTACAAGAGCTTTGGTCACAAATATTCTTGTGGTTTCAATGTCACCTATAATTATGTTATTTTACTGAGCAATGAAATAAAGTTTGTTGGTCAAAGCAAGTGTTGTCATAAATTAATAAACAGATCTTTTCAGTTTCATAGACCATAATCTATCTGTCCTTAAATCTTTATTAAAGGGATATAACAACCAAAAATGTTCTCACTCTGTTGTTCCAAACTCATACGTTCTGTGAAACACAGAAGATGATATTTTGAAGAATGTTGGTATAAAATATAATCTTTTCCGTATCACAGAAGAAAGTAAGTCATGCAGGTTTGAAATTACATAAAGGTAAGTAAATGATGACAGAAGTTACATTTTTGGTTGAACTGTCCCTTTAAGTACATTTAAGGTCAAAAGTTTACATACACCTTAAAGAATCTGCAAAATGTTATTTATTTTATTTAGTAAAACTTAAACTAAATTTAGCTCATTTAGCCAGGCGGTGAAAAATGTTTGAATTTGAAGATCAGGGTAAATGTAACTTATTTTGTCTTCTAGAAAACATATAAGTATCTTCTGTAGCTTCTGAAGGACAGTACTACATGAAAAAAAATATGATATTTATTTTATTCTGTTCAAAAATGTACACCCCTGCCTCTTAATGCATTTTTCTTTAAGCATCAGTGAGCATTTGCACCTAGTTGCTAGTTGAGTCCCTTAGTCATCCTCAGTGTGAAAAGATGGATCTCAAAATTATACAGTCATTGTTGGAAAGGGTTTGAATACACAAATACTAAAAAAAAACAAAAAAACAAAAAAAAAAAAAAAAACAATAATTTGTGGGACCTGAAGGATTTTTTTCTGAAGAACAATGGGCAGTTTAACATGGCTAGGACAAACAAGGGACTCAATGACTATCACTTAAAAAAAAAAAAAAAAAACAGCTATGAACCATTCAGGTAACAACACAGTATATGTATACTAGTGTATGTAAACTTTTGACAGGGTCATTTTTATACATTCAACTATTATTTTCTCTTGTGGACGTAAATGTCTTTTATGTGAAATATCTTATTCAAGTCAATGCATTTTGTATAATCCCTGTTATTTTGGTAAAATACTTAACATTTTGCAGATTCTGCAAGGTATATGTAAACTTGTGTTTTGTCAAGTCCAGGTTGTTACAAACCAAAAATCAAGTTTAAAGTAGGCTATTAATTGTTCCTTTTTAATGACTGAAATGCTAATAATGAAGTTATTAAGATAAGATAGATTAACCATGTCTGATTACCATTACATCTGAATGTTAAAAGAGACCAAATATTCAGAAAAAAAAACACAGGTGATCGTTGTCTTAAAATTAAAATGATAGATTCCTTTAACAATGCATTTTACATCCATAATATAGAGAGCTAGTTCCCTCGCCACAAAACTTTTTGACTGGGACATGGAAGTTAAAGGTTTAGATCACATTTAACCACTGCATCATGGCCAATGGTAATGTTGTTTCTCTCATTACATTAGACTTCAGATTTAATCAGAATTAAATGACTTAACTAACTTTCAAGAGCCATTAGTTTTACTTGCAACAGTAGCTTAAAACAATGCCTTAGGTAAAATTGGTTAACATTAACCAATAGTCTATACTGCCAAAGTAACATCCGGAAAAAAAAAATGGAAGAACGAGCAATTCTGATTAAAGATTATAAAAACAAATACATATATTTTTAGAATAACCTGTACTGATAAATCAATCAGACACAATATGACCTTAAACACATTGAGAAACTAAACGGGACAAGTTTCAATTTCATGTTTACTTGAAACCATCCATCCACGCAACAATCAGATAACCACCAGGTTTGGGTGCCACAGCCAGATTTCACCCTCCTAAAACACTGTGTTTGAGTAAGCATGCATGTGAAAATAAGAAGCCTCAGCTCCAACAGCTTTAAAGCTGGAGTTTGAAACTCTCATGTTCGCCTCTTTTCCCTCTGTGGTCCCTGACAGCAGCATGGAGCCTCTCGGCTGTGCCAAACAGATAAAACAGATTCCTGGAAAGCTGCGCAGCCCTCCATAAATCAGAGAGAGCAAGAGAGAGACTCTCAAAGCACAGATGCATTTTTGCCTGATAACCTGCACACACACACAGTCTGAGTTCCTATAACACATCGTCAACAGTGTACAAAAACAACCACAAAACACACCCTCTCGTAAAAAAAGAAAATGCACAACCTCACATTAAGCATGATTCAAACACACCCCCTCTCATAAAAAAAAAGTCAAAACACAGAGCCATTTAAAAGCACACACTCTTTCTCAGACTGAGATGCAGATGTTGCAACAGTGCATACTGAACACTAGGGGGCTTCTAAAACTGCATCTCAAAACAGACCTTCCACTTGTTGGCAATCACAAGAATGAAGGCTAATTCAACCAACCGCTACACAATAGAGAAAAAAATAAAATAAAATAAAATAAAATAAAAGCTTCAGGGAGAAAAAAAAAAGCATGATACCTCCTTAAAATGCTGTTTGTCAATGAACGCTATTGTGAAGTGAATCTCATTACTGCAATACTCAACATGCCAGTTAAAAATGTATGTTTGTAGCTGTTAATATTGAAAAACATAAGCATTCAGTATTGTTTACTTTACACAATACACTACTGTTCAAAAGTTTGGGGTCGTAAGACTTGTTAAATGTTTTTGAAAGAAGTCTCTTGCGCTCACACCAAGGCTGCATTTATTTGATCAAAATTACAGTAAAAACTGTAAGAATGGTACAATTGTGAAATATTATTACAAATTTTAGAAAGCCATTTTCTCTTTTAATATATTTTAATGTTTTTATTTATTCCTATTATGGCAACACTGAATTTTCAGCAGCCATTACTTCAAGCCTCCAGTGTCTAATTTTGTACTTAAGAAACATTTCTTATTATTATCAAACTGTGCAAACAGCTGTGCTGCTACATACATTTCGCTAAGGATTTTTTTGATGAATATAAAAATTCAAAAGAACAGCATTTATTTAAAATAGAAATGTTATAATACACTGTCACATTTGATCAATTTAATGTATCCTTGCTGAAGAAAAATATTGATTATTTAAAACTTCTAATCAGCAGATTAGGTAAAAAAACTACATTATTTTTAATTACAGAATTATTAGTGGGTATTCACTGCACAACAGCACAAACAATTACGTAAACAGTTTCATAAACTCAATGCAAATACGATCATTTTGGGACCACAATAATCAGAAAAAGGTCCTACGAAATCCTTGTTCTGATTAAAAACAAAGACTATATTCAAAAAAAAAAAGCATACTTTCACACTACTCTTACTATTCCTACAGAGAACAGTGCATTTAAGCTCAGAGTGAAAAGTGCATAAGTAAAGAGGGAAAAAAAAAAATAGAAATTTTAAATACCTGATTCCTTCGTCGTCGATTTCCAAAATTTCGTCTGACAAGAGTTTTATAGTTCTGACTCTTCTTAGTCAAATAATAGTACAGCACACAATCAGACACACACTGCGGAGAGAGAAAACATAAATGCAGCTGCATCACTTGGGCTTGGATTTGAAAAGAAAATACCATAACACAATGAAAACACGCTGTCTGTGGGTGGGGAGGTGTCAGCTGAGTCAGTAAAGCTGTTACAGTGCTTCAGAGTTCAAACATTCACTCATGAACATCCAGGGATGTTCTGGGTATGACAGAAGCACACCATATTCAAAGTCACAAAACAAAAAACCCACCTTTCTCTCCAGAAAAGAAGCGATCAGGCCAAAGTTTTTTGGATGCTGCACAAACCTGCATCAAAGAAGAGACAAAGGTGAGATAAAAATAAAGCACATTTACACTCACTCACTTAACATGCCAAAATAGGCCACAGTTACTCACTTTTCCTTGAAGATCTCCTTCTCGTGTTCGGTCCAGACATTCATGAACTGGCGGGATTTGTAGACCTTCATCGGGTCATCCATCAGACCGTTCATATTGATGAACTTCACTCTCCGCTGTTCGGAATCGTACATCATGGGAGGAATGACGGACAACTGCCTCATCTGTTTCTCATTGTTCTGAGGGAGACAAGAAGGTGTCCAGGATGGTTCCGCAGTGCTTGTTTACATTACTCTAGTCTCAGCCTCCGACGGCACACCCACAGGCCACCCACGGTCCATTCACTGACCGTCTGATCACGAAACACACAAAACTTGCAACTTGCGAATAATCACAAGCTCCAATCAGATTACCCGATTGCAACAACTTCCAGGACTAGGAATGGTTTTTATGAGTCCTCCAGGAAACTAAACTGCACTTATGCACAGGATTTCCCAAATAAATGGCAACACAATCTTTGAGAGTTTTACATTTATGCATTAGCAGATGCTTTTATCCAAAGTGACTTACAAAAGGACCATTTGTCAAACAGCCAACATTGCTAGATTAGAAAGATAGCTAAAAATGTAGTAATAAAGGCAAACTAAATATCCTAATTCAGAACTGAATACGCTGTTTGGTTTTCTTTTCTGTAAAATGTGACCCTGGACCACAAAACCAGTCATAAGGGTCAATTTTTTGACATTGAGATTTAAATAAATAAGCTTTCCATTGATGTATAGTTTGTTAGGATAGGACAATATTTGGCTAAGATAAAACTATTTGAAAATCTGGAATCTGAGGGTGGAAAAACGAAAAACAAATACTGAGAAAATCCCCTTTACAATTGGCCAAATGAAGTTCTTAGCAATGCATATTGCTAATCAAACATTAAGTTTTGATATATTTATGGTAGGAAATGTACAAAATATCTTCATGGAACATGATCTTTACTTAATATCCTAATGATTTTTGGCATAAAAGAAAAATCAATCATTTTGACCCATACAATCTATTTTTGGCTATTGCTACAGATATACCTGTGTTACTTAAGACTGGTTTTGTGGTCCAGGGTCACAAATAAGCTGTACTTATTTTTAAGAGTAATACCAATCATGATCGCAAATCGACACACATTACTGCTAATTATTCTGTATTGTTTTGAATGAGAGTCTCTTTCACATAAGCCCGCCATTAAACAACACATAAAACAAAATAAACTATGGTTGGCCTCTGTCCCCTCATTCCCTCTGTCCCATCTAAGTGGGTGGTTCTTAATCAAAATAAGTTGCAAAACACACCAGATTTTATGCTGCATAATCTGTGCGATAATAACATGAATGCAAAGGCTGTCAGGAAATAAGAAAGTCCGATGTATGGGAGAAGGCCCTTTCTGTACTACTTCTGTAGTTTTCAGATATAATAACCAGTGGTTTACCTCCTGCTCCGAGAGGCCGTCAATGATCTCGGATATCTCGTGTTCACTTCTTGCGATGGTGGCAGACAGGCCTGTCCCCCTCTGGCCAACCCTAAAGACAGGAAGAATGATGCATGGTTAGAGAAAGAGTTTCTCTGTTCCTGGCTTTGTTGTCTCCGTACCATGTAACAGCGCTTTCCCAAGCAAGCTACCAGACCAGAGTCCCACCCTGTTTCTTCTCCCACAAAAAGCCTTTGAAGCAGTGGTTACAGCTATTGGCAAGATTCCCCCGGGTCTATTCATGAGCTCTAGAGCTCTGAACTTCTATGGTTTAGAGACTCTTCCAGCAACAATAGCTACATACCCTGGCTTGTCTAAACAATCAAGCAAACAGCACTCACTGAAGTTGGATGGTTTGATGTGAATGAACAGAACTACAGACCTGAGCCCTGTGACCTTTATGAGAGGAACAAGAAAAACTAATTTAGGGAAAAGCACAAATTGCCAGAACTAACAAGAAGGTCTAAAATGGTCATGCGGAGGGCTGAGAAGTAAAATTCTTTTTCAAAACTGGATCAGTTTGTTTAAACAATGACTGTAACCAAATGATTTATGACATTGACTTCTACTAATGGCTTTCAAATGTGCATTTTTTTTTTAAGAATAACAGTCAATTATGTCTAAAGTGAACATTGATAGAAAATCAGATGTGTATCAGTACATTTAATCCATGTGTTCGGTCTTAAAGGGTTAGTTCGCTTCCAGAATAATTTCCTGATAATTTACTCACCCCCATGTCATCTGTTCATGTCATGATCACATGATCATGTCATGTGATGTTCATGTCTTTCTGTCTTCGGTTGAAAAGAAATTAAGGTTTTTGAGGAAAACGTTCCAGAATTTTCTCCATATAGTGGACTTCGATAGGGATCAGTGAGTTGAATGTCCAAACTGCAGTTTCAGTGCAGCTTTAACATGATCTCAGCTAAAAAATAAGGGTTTTACCTAGCAATACGGTTGGTCATTTTCTAAAAAAATAAAAAAAGTTAAGTTTTTTTAAAAGTATTTTTTCACTGTACCCTACCATTTTGAACCAGAGTACACAGACACAGAACTAATCGCGATCTTTCCAATGTGACTAGGTAATGGCTGAAGTCGAGTACATACGTCGCAGGGCTAGTGCAAGAAAACCATTTGTGGTTAAAAAGTATACAGATTTTTATATTTTTAGAAAATTACTGATCGTTTGGCTAGATAAGACTCTTATTCCTCGGCCGAGATTGTGTAGAGCCCTTTATTCAAACTGCAATTTGGACCTTCAACCCATTGGCTCCTACTGAAGTCCACTGCATAGAGAAAATCCTGGAATATTTTCCTCAAAAACCTTCATTTCTTTTCGACAAAAGAAAGAAAGACATTTATATCTTGAATGACATGGGGTTGAGGAAATTATCAGTACTGCTGGCTGTGTCCTTAACATTAATCATACAATAAAAGAAAAAGAGAAAATCACTCACGGCTCTTGACTGAATAACATTTGTGAATTTAACAATAATCAATATATATTTATGACATGCAGTGAAGATTACCAAAAATCAGTCTCGAACGGATTTGTTTCTAATTAGTCTCATTCACTGACTGAATCAGTCAGAGCAGTTCTTGGCATATTTACTGAAGTACATGACATTACTTCATTATTGACTTTTTAGTCAAGTAAAGTGTAGTCAAAAACTCTTAAATTCAGAATTAGTTTATCAAATTTCATCTTTAGGCAAAGAAGTCAAAAGCAGAAAGCAAAACTTTCAAAGTCTTACGCAATAAACTGGAATATCTATAAACTGGCTACTCTGCTTGATAAGAATTAGTTTTATCAGCAAAAACAGCAACGTGTGTGTTTGTTGTGAATCAAGGTCAGTGGTATGTGAATGTTCTTCTGTTCTGCTTTAGTGGTGTTCTAGAAACAGTTCCCTGTAATTCAGGGAAGCCCTGTAACCTCTGTACTAGGAACCATCACAGATTGACCTTTGACCCTAGCACCCACAGGATCCTCAATGCTGATTGGCCAATTGATGAGTTAGGACAGAACCCAGCGCCTCAAGTGTTTACACAAGATGTGTCACGGAAAAGCAGTACTGTTAAATGTGTGTGTATGGCAGAGTGCTCACTGGGTCATCATAGAAACCGGGGGGCCTGACTGACCTCTGGAAGCGCTCCTGTTGCTCACGCTGTTTGCGGATCTCAGGAAACTGCCTCTCGTAGTATTCACGTGTGCGGCTCTCCTTGGCTTTACGGCGTGGGTTGTTTTCCATTCGCTCAACTTTTTTCTCCCACTCTGTCATCAGCTCATCATACCGCTGGCAAATTTTCTGCTCCTAAAAAGGCAACGGAAACCATTTCATCGAAATAATACAAAATCAGCATTCGACAGTGATTCTGAGGAATTATCCAAGTAAACAAAAATTATATTCACTTAATGTCTGTAATGTAATCCAAAAGCAAAAATAATAGCATAATGCTGACAAAAGAATGAATTTTACTGATGGGACAACAAGAAGCATTTAAATAAACTCCTACTATTCTCACATAATCGGTTTAATTAATTAATTCAAAATGTATTCATTTAAAATAATTCTTAGAAAAACAGAAGAAAGAAACTCGTACAGGTTTGGTACAAATTGAGGGTGAGTAAATGACAAATTTTCCATTTTTAGGTGAATTTTAATTTTGAAAGGATATATAGCTATTTTTGTCTATGGAAGCATGTTTCCACCACTGAATAAAAAATAAAAAAAGGTAATTGCGACATTTTATCTAATAATTCTGACATTTTACTTGCTATTGAGAGTTACATCTCACAATTCTGAATTGTTTCTCAGAATTGCCTGAAATAAACTTGCAAATGTGAGTTATAAAGTCAGAATTGCCAGATAAAAACTTTCAATTCTGACTTCATAATTTGAAAATGCAAGTTTGCATCTCACAATTCTGACTTTTTTCTTGCAAATGCAAGTTTGTATCTTGCAATTTGAACTTATCTCAGTTATAAAGTCAGAATTGCCAGATAAAAACTTCCAATTCTGACCTTATAACTTGAAAATGCAAGTTTGTATCTCTTCTGACTTTTTACTCACAACTGCTAGTTTATATCTCACAATTCAGACTTTTTTTTCAGAATTGAGATATAAACTCACAGTTGCGAGTTATAAAGTCCAGTTCTGAAGTGAAAATAGACTGTTCTCAGCATTGCAAACTTATCTCCCACAATTCTGACTTAACTTGCAATTGCATGTTATAAAGTCAGAATTGAGATATAAACCCGCAATTGAGGAAAAAAAAGTCTGCGTTTATATCGCAATTCTGACTTTACAATTGGCAATTGCAAGTTCTTATCACACAATTCTGACTTCATTTCACAGAATTGTTAGTTTATCTCTCACAATTCTGACTTTATAACTCATCAGTGTAAGTTTATATCTTACAATTCTAAGAAAAAAGTCAGAACTGTAAGACGTAAACTTGTAATTGTGAGAAAAAAGTCAGAATTGTGAGAAAAAGTTGCAATTTGTTTTTTAAAAAAGTGTCAGAAACGGGCTTCCATATTTGCCGGCAAAAAAAAACAAAAAACAAAAAAAAACACTTTGATATAAATCAACAGCATCGCTTCTGTTTATCTGAGAAACAGAACTGCATGCACTGGCAGCAGATTTGCATTTAGACTGAGAATCTTGTGGGAAGCGGAAAATAAACTGCGCTGTTAATTTCCTTCTATTAACTTGAATATGTCTTGGAATATCTTTGTATTCTCTGTAATGTTCTTGGCCTGCAGTGTGACACAAACCTAAAAGGACAGGGAGTAAGAGACAGAGGAGGATAAAGAGAGCCAAAAACAGGGAGAGAGAGTGAGCGAGAACATAAAGAGGTTCAACAAGTGGCGTCTCAATCAAGACCTGCACAGAGAGACAAGTGCTCTTGTGTCTGTACTACGGTACACGCAGAACAAAAAACGGCTTGTTTTTCCTCTCTCTGAACAGTTAACCTTCCTCTTGGCCTTTGGCCATGTCACCACTGACTGTTCTCGGTCCAGCAGGTCTGACCGACCCAGTCTACTAACAAGCGATTGCACTGAACTATACCCTTCCTGAGAACAAACCTATTTAAAAAAAAAAAAAAAAAACAGCAATCATAATGCTTCCTTGTGGCTAAAGCAGCTTATTTTTAGAATAGAGTTAAAGAAAACATCACCATTCAACAATCCTGAACCACAAAAGACAAAGAAAGAGAGGACAGGCAGAAAGACACACACAGAGAAAATAGGTCAATCTTCATAACCATGGGTGATCTAAAAGAAATCCCTAAACAGCTGAACACAATGTCGACAATATTTTAAGTGACAAGACACATTGTACAGTCCACAAAAAGATGAAATTGTGACGATACAATTACAGCCTTTCAGAAGACATAAAATATTTCATATATAGTTATGTGAAGCAGAATATCTACCCAGCATTATGCCACACAAAAAGAAATGACAAAATGTCTTGTTTGAGTGTAAATCTTGTGTCTTTACTGCATCATGTGTTTAGGCTCGTAACTGTGAAAGATGACCTCTAAACTCTTCTGACAATGCAAGTCTAGACAAACATGACAAACTATAAATCATAAGCAAAAAAACTGACTGATATGCAAATGAGGGCATGTCCAATAAGCTATAGAGATCAACATGGAACTCCTTGTGCAAATGAAATGACTCTGGTTACTGTTCCCACAATGTATCAGTATTATCTGTTAACTATCTTTTTTAATTGGTCATAAAGTAACTTCTCCATCAAGCCTTATAAATATTTCCCCCACACATCTACTTATAAACTTCTCTACCTGCAAGCACAAACTAAACATGATCATAAAGTGCACACAAGTGGATGTTTGTTTGTGTAAACAAAGGCCTTTTATGATGCACAGTCTGTAAGCAAACATAAAATGGTATGAAAATGCACCTGCAAGTTTGTGTTAATTCCATTCTTGATTTTTTCCCCACAAATATTGTAGTTTCTTTGTAACTTCAGTCACTTTACCTGATGGAGGAGCACTTACTCAACATGCACTCAAACACATGCATGCACTGACACAGCACATAGGAGAAAGAGACACTTACCCTCTGTTTGCGTGCATGATTCCTCCTCTTGAAAAACAGAATCAGCTTCTTCCTCATCATCTGATTCCTGCAGCAATAAAAACCAGTGTGTTTACATTCCCTCTCAGGGAAAAAGGAGCAAACACTGCACACTGAACAAGATTTCTCTGCTGATACATAACCTGCCCACAGACAAGCATGCTGAATCACGGCCTCTCACTGAGTCCTGCCAACTCCACCAGAAGAGCTGAATCCCTCTCTAGTCTCTACTTTCAAAAAATACCTCAAGATGCAATTCTTCCAGGATAACTTGACTCACAACTGTTAGTGTACTTATTCACTAACATCTCTAACTCTTTGAGGACACATACTTTTGCATCTCTCCGAGTAATTCCTGCAGCACTTCTCCTGTTACCGTCTTCCTAGCTTGACTCACTTTTGTTGCTTTGGATTAAAGCACCTGATTAATGGCTCCTACTGGAGGTTTAATATCATAAGCTGAGCAAAACAGTTTATGTCAGACTGCATTGTTTTTAAATCTACGGTTTAAAATTTGGTGTTGGTAAAGTGTTTAAATGTTTCTAAGATAAATCTCTTATTAGTGCAAAGTCTGCATTTATTTGATTCAAAAATACAGAAAAATATTATCATTTAAAAAACTTTGCTATTTTAATGTTTTAAAATGTTAATTTTTTTTTTCTGTGAGGTCAAAGCTGCATTTCCAGCATCATTACTCCAGTCCTCAGAGTCACATGATCCTTCAGTAATCATTTTAATATGCTGATTTGGTACTCAAGAAACTAGAATAGAAATAATAGAAATATTTTCCAACATTATAAATGTCTTTAGTCATTTTTAATTAATGTATACTTGAAAACAAATATTCATTAAAAAAAAATCTTATTAAGCCATCATTTTTGAATGGTAGTCTATGATAGTAGTTTTCTGCTGATTCATGATAATTAAGGGCTTTCCTCTTTACATAAACACCCTCTCCTCTGCATGGAAGACTGTAGGAGTCGACCGGACGTGCGCACAGACAGACATTGTCCGACCTTGACCTGTCTACATACACACAGCAGTTTCATTTTAACCAACCTACACAGATAGACTTTCCATTAGTGATAACCACACACATACATAGACACAGAAGGATCAGTCAGACACTTGCCTCTGTCTGTCTGCTGCTGTGAAATCAGTAGAGACCATTATTGTGCCCCCATTAAGGCTTGCATGACTACTCATGTTTCCTAATCAACAAGTCGTCAGTTGGCGAGTCATTGTTTGCCTCATGTAAATGACTCAGCACACAACTGTCTGTTGGCTGCTTGAAAGTATATGAGAGCCAAGATGATGTGGGTGAGAAACGAAAAGCTTACATATATGCCCCTCTAGGTTCATTCTGCCGTCTAAAAAAAAAACAGTCCCGCTCGCTGATAGTTTGCATCAGCTTCTAAAAGAACTCTGCATTGTTTTCCGAAACTCCAAGGGAACACAGACTATTTTCTGAGTCCCCACTGTGTTTAACCTATATCATGCTTTGCAAAAGGAAGTTTTACTTTTTTCTGCCCACATAATGGCAAGTCATTTTACGGTAACACTTTACAATAAGGTTCCATTAGTTAATGTTAGTTCATGTATTGACTAACATGAATAAACTATGAGTAATACATTTATTACATTATTTATTAATCTTTGTTAATGAAATATAGCTGTTCATTGTTAGTTCATGTTAATTTACAGTGCATTAACTAATGTAAACAAGCACAACTTTTGATTTTAATAATGCATTAGTAAATGCTGAAATTAACAACTAAAATTAATAAATGCTGTAAAAGTATTGTTCTTAGTTCATGTTAACTAAAGCGGTTAACTAATGTTAACTAATGAACCTTTATTGTAAAGTGTCACCCATTTTATTATAGAAGAATTTTACACATGATAGAAAAGAAATATCAAATAATTCAGCTCCAGCAACTATCTGGTTGACACATTAAATATAGAAGGTGGCAGTCTTGCACCTTAAAGGAGTAGTTCACTTACAGAATGAAAATTTACAGAAAATTTACTCACCCCCTAGTCATCCAAGATGTTCAGGTCATTCTTTCTTCAGTCATAAAGAAATTATGTTTTTTTTAAGGAAAACATTTTAAAAAGGTTCTCCATATAGTGCACTTCTATGGTGTCTGCAAGTTCAAAATTGTCCTACATCGCTGCAGAAGTACTGACCCAGTGGTTACGTGTTTACCCAAGGTTAACATGTAAAGAAGGCCAAACGCCCTTTACAAAAAAAAGGGTAAAACAGCAATGTAGGACGATTTTGGAGGAGAAAATAAGATAACCCTAACTGTCTTGAAACGAAGATGCACAGATTACGCATGTACATCGCAGAGCTAAACAAGATGAGCATCTGAGGTTAAAAAGCTCAAACTTGCGGTCACCACAGAAGTCCAGTATTTGGAGAACATTCAGAAATGTTTTCCCTCAAAAAACAATTTCTTTACAACTGAAGAAAGAAAGACATGAACATGGGGGTGAGTAAATTATCTTTAAATTTTGTTTTGGAAGTGAACTACTGATAGCAATACTTATTAATTTAATCAACATTTCTGTAGATATTGTTATAATACCTTTATTGGTGTTTTTTTTTTTAAAACAGAATAATCATACAGAAATATTGTGACAGTCCTAAATGAGACTCAGAACAAGTAGGTATACAAGATATTAAAATTCTGACCGACACTGATAAGCCAATAAATAGTTTGTGCTTGTTATTTTGTCTAAATAAACTAAAACTAAAAGATTGCATTTAACAGTGTAAATAAATTTGCGCTGTTTTAGTAGGGATGTAATGTTTCGGTAAGTTTTCGATACAACAAAAACAATGAAATGCCAGAGAAATTTCAAAATTGTTCACATTTTTTGATTTATTTAAACTAAGATCTAAAATAATAATAATAACAATAACAATAATAATAATAATAATAATAATACTTTATTATTATTATTATTATTTTACTTTGAACAACGCAGTGTTCCGAACACCTGTCACATTGCAACGGCAGGACTCGGATTTCGTTTACCACTTGAAGAGAGTGAGTCGAGCTGACGAGTGAGGTGAGAAAGACAAGCTGGCGAAAGATTTAGTTTCGAAACAAAATAAAAAAGCGCCTGCTTTAAAAATATTTTAGCCTTTTGACTTTTGCCATTTATCTAATATGACTTTGGAAGCTTTTTTTTAACATTTGCTTGATTCCACCTTGTTTGCTGATTTTCAGTTTTTTATATTTAAACTTTGTGTATTATATTATTTCTTATTTTATATTAGGCCTATAAGCATGGTGAATTTGTATTCGTTTTGTTAATAAATTAAACATTCGGTTTAATATAAGTGAGTTTGTTGTACTGTTTTGTTATTGTCAATTCTAACCAATTGACGGCAATATGCCGCTAATTTGAAAGTGAAAGTAAAATGCGCACAGGCATTTAAAAGCTATTTAAAAGCAAATAAAAGCGACGAAAAGAGGGAAATCTCTAATGAACTACCTTACAATCACAACCTGCCTTGTTGAGCAGAGCTCCACTGAGAACAATTATATTCCACACACTTTAAGCTCTTTTATTTTCCAAACGTAACAGGATTAGTCCAACGAATCGAACCGAAAGCCTCGTACCGAAGGGTTCAACACGAATACGTGTATTGTTACACCCCTAGTTTTTAGGGATTTTTAAGGATTATTTTAACAGAAAAAGTGAAAAAACAAACCCTTTTTGTAGCAGTTAACAACCAGTAAAGACATATTGTGCTTTCCTAGAAAAAAAAACCCCAAGGACAACTGAAGTCACATGATTAGCAACTAGTCAACACAGACCAAAACTGTCTAAACTGTACAGTCCACTTCCCACACAGATGATTTGTCCTTTCAAAATCACTATTAGAATTATTTTCTGTTAGCTTACAGAGAGCAGATACTCACGTCTTTATGTTGTCATGGTAGACCTTGGTATCAGAGGGCTGGTTGTACAGAGGCTGTGGGGGAGAGAGGTAACGGCTGCAGATTAGCTCGATGAGCAAACTCGCACAATCTATTGCATCAGAAAACTTTCAAATTTCACATGGTACTCACCAGTTCAACTTTAGGCCCCAATCCTTCCAGTATTTTATGGGCTTCTTCTGCTTTTTTCTGTGACATGAGACAGAAGTTTGGTAAAAGAGACAGATGTATATCCTTGTGGTTAGATAGTCTGTCTGCTGACACACCACACTGAACGAACAAACTGTGCACTCATTTGTTGACTTCCAGCTTTGATAGAGACAGAATGTGTGAGGCTGTGCGTGTTTCAACAGCAGAAACACAAATTGTTTAAGCTGACAAACAATTTATCACTTGTTTGGAAAACATTTTCTCCTCCAGGGTGAAAGGGAGTAAAAATAAACAGGCCAAAAATCACCATTTCCTGAGCTGCAATGTTCTGTCTGGGAAACGCCTCCATTACACAATTCCACAATTCTTTAGTCTCAAATCTACAATCTGTTTTTGTAACAGTTGCAAGCATCTACCAAATATACGTGTTGACTGTGTGTATAACCGCTTTGTGATGGAAGCAGGAAGTTGAGTGATGTTCTCAGACCAGACTGGGTGCTATAGTTTTGCCTCACTTCCTCCATCTGTACTTCTTACTCTCTGTACCTCTTAGTCTCAAGTGAAATTACATTCATGAGACACCAGGTCTTGGCTGATCAGACGACAATAAACAGGCAGAAATACAAAAAGCTTTCAGCATATCAAAAGACAGCTTTTAAAGACCCAATTATGAAAACTGTTTAAGACCAGGCTTTATGCTTTAAAGTTTGTATTTTGCCTTGCTTCATTATTTAAAGCCATATGCTCTTAGATAATCACAGTCTGTCAACAACAAAATGTCAAAAAACTCCTATACTGTAAAAAAAAAACTTAACTTAAAATAATTTGTTACCCCTGCTGCCTTAAAATTTTAAGTTCAGTCAACTTGAAATGTTAAGTTGTACTAAGTAAAAACTTAGTGATATTTAACTTAGTGATATATACTAAGTAAAAACTTAGTGTATAGTGGGTAAGTAACCCAGCTACCTTAAAATTTTAAGTTGAATCAGCTCAAATACCCAAGTTGTCACTTAGTATAATTTAACATTTCAAGTTGAATAAACTTTTTTTTTTTTGAGTTGACTGAACCTAAAATTTTAAGGCAGCCAGGTAACAAATTATTCTAAGTTGACTCAACAAATTGTTTTTTATAGTGTAACAGTTTAATTAGTCATTGATTATCTTCTCCCAGAGGTGCTCAAAGACTATCAGGAAAGCATTTGCTCACTGCAAACAGTCCAAGCACACTGTAATAACTATTAAACATTATCTGTAAAGAGCACAATTTGCTGGGCTTCTAAGTGCAAGAGAAGACATCATGTATTAATGTGTTCATACCCGGTTCTCATCGTAAATGATCTGGACGATGCTGCGATGTTTGTGTTCCACAGGTGGCGGTGTCACTGGCTTTTCTGGCTCTACAGGCTTTGCTGCCTCTTCCTCCAGTTGTTGCTATGGGAGAACAAACATACCTTAAACCTGAAGCCTTAAACAAGCATATAAACACAGACACGTAAAAAAACTCACACAGAGCCAGTTCAGACAGAAATAAAACACACAGAAATTATTTAAACTCAAAACCGAAAAAAAAAAAAAAAAAAAAAAAAACTAAATAATGACTACTGAATTGTCCTTAAGAAAGCAGTCAGACTGGTTTCTTGGAAGGGAGATCAAGCGAGATTTTGTGTAGCTATCGATTTGCAGTCTCTTTTTAAAAGGGGTCATATGATGCGATATCATGTTTTCCTTTTGTCTTTGGAGTGTTATAAGCTGTTTGTGCATTTATAAGATCTGTAAAGTTGCAAAGATTAAAGTCTTAAACTAAAAGAGATATACTTTATAAATTAAGACTAAGCCACACCTTTCTAAAACTGCTCATTCAAACACGCCCCCACATGTCTACGTCATGGTGTGGGTAGATGTGCATAGTACCACCCAAATGTATACGCAAAGAAAGAAGGCTTAACTTTTATTCTGGCTGTAGTATTGCTGCATTCGCTCCAATGGTGTGGAGATGCTGTGTGTTTTGTTGCGAAAGCGAAAGTGCTTTGTTCGGCCTACCAAATGAGTACACAACTAGAAATCAGTAGTTAAACACTGTTCCAGAACAGTACAGTGCAAATATTCAAGTGTGTACAGCACATTTTATGGAGGACTGTTTCCTGAATCTGGGAGAGTAGCCTACAATGCTGGCTGTGCACAAAGGCTGCGTCTATATAAAGTGAGGCAATTCCAACTTTGCAAGGACAGTCTGGAGCTTCTGACTCGCAGCCTGTAAGTACATTTTCATATTTCAAGAATTTGCTGCTGGCTATTCAAACGCGAGTTTTCAGCAGTGTAGAGTACTGCTTCTTTGTCATTTCTACGATTACAAATGCAGACATGGTGTTATGTTTGCGCAGCGCAACACGTAAAAAGACATGAGTCATTATAATGTACTTATGCACTCACTGGACGCAACAAATGCCTCATTTATAATGGGTTTTGTTGTTTTTGTCTCGCCGAGCCGGGAAACAGCATCATAACATGGTAAGGGGCGTAACATTTCCGTCACACGCTCAAGGTATTCAGCCAATCGCAACGCACTGAATAGCTGGCTAATGAGCGCACACTGTGCTTTTCACAACAATGAGCTTTGTAAAAATTGATGTGTTTCAGAAAGGCGGGGCAGAGAGGAAAAACAATAATGTACAGTAAATGGAAAATAATGTGTATTTTTTAACACCACGTAAACATGTAAACACATTGCATTACACCAAATACACAAAATAATGTTCTTTTTAGCAACATCATGTGACC
The DNA here is from genome assembly GCA_036247105.1 of Cirrhinus mrigala. NCBI lineage: Eukaryota > Metazoa > Chordata > Actinopteri > Cypriniformes > Cyprinidae > Cirrhinus > Cirrhinus mrigala. The sequence continues at coordinate 21,430,517 of CM070011.1, read as the reverse complement.
CCTTTAATGACAGGCCTTACGCATTTGTCAATCCTCCCCACTTGCTACTTGGGAAATGAACCTAACGCTATGATTAGTCAATTTTTTTTTCCTTTTGCTGTCACTTTGAGAACTGTGTGTGGACGGAGGCATCACCAGGTTTTTGCAAAGTTTAAAGTGACAAATCATACCGGCATACTTTTAGGGCCAAAATGCGTACCTGCTATGCAAAATGCATACAGGTTGGCAGGTCTGCTCTCTTTAGCACACAAACTGAAGCATCATTCACGTCTTTAGCAGGAATGGTGTGGGATGCGGCAAAGTTAAATGCCTAAGTGTGAGCAACAATTATAGCGATACTTGCCTTAGCAAGCACCACTAATCATAGGGATGAGTGACTACAACAGACACAATAAAACCTTCTCACAGATATCAAAGCGATGTGCAGAGGTGTTATATTACATTCGGATACATTCTCAACAACTTTCCCCTGTGAATTTCCTTCTAAAACTGCAGTGCATAATTAAAGTGCGGCTGAAGTGAGACTTGCTTCATCTCCTATACAGGAGCGAACAAACAGGTAAAAGACAAAGATTATGCGAATGATGAGTGAGAAAAAGTCAAATGTGGTAAAAAGTCTTTGACTTGCAGTCTTAAAGGGGTCATCAGATTGCAAAGTTCACTTTTAAATGTTGTTTGAACATTAATGTGTGTTGGCAGTGTATGTACAAATCTGCCCTATAATGATAAAAATCCATGCAGTGGTTTTTATTTATTCTGTAAAAATAATATCCCCTTTTTCACATCGAGCCTTTCTCAGATACCTGTTATTGCGACGTGATCGCCTTTCCTAATAATCTGCTAGTTAGGAAGTTTAACGGCTAAATACGGCCAAAGTAAACAGGCTCGTCACTCCATAAAGAGAAGAGAGGGGCAGGGCGAGCAGAGCTCATTAACATTTAAAGCAACCTCAACCAGAACAGGATGATTTTTGCAGAGCTGAAATTTTTCATCCAGACTCGACCAGAACAGGATGATTTTTGCAAAGATGTTATTTACACTACCATTGAGAAATTTTAACCAAAGCATGTTATAGACTTTTCATTAAGACCCTAAAGAATCATATCAACTTGTGGAAAACGGGCGTCCGATAACCCCCTTAATAAAGACAGTTTGTTGTTCTTCTGTCACGTTTTCACCATCATGCCAGAACAGAAGGAAAAGTACCTTTAACCAGCATGCTTCAAGCTGATGCTCTACAATCAGGTATTTAAAAAAATATTAAGATGAGTGAGGTATGAAAGTACACACTTGCAGCTGATTTGGCATTGCCGTCAAAGAGCAAGAATAGCTGGCAAAGAAAGGGTGTTGTGACAGAGGGGCAACATTTCCCTTAAGACTTATTAATAAATAACAAAACCCTATCTGCTTCAAGCAGTGAGCACTAGAATAAAATAATTTTACTGCGACATGGGGCTGAACCCTGGGACATGCGGGAAGAGAGTGAGAAGGTCAGTTTTGGTTGTGATTTAAACACAAATCTTGTCATCACACAACTAGTGACTGAAACTGTCATAAGCTCTTTATTTACAAAATGAATGCTTAAAACAAGCAGTGTTCAAGTCTCTCTCTTATGCATGTGTGTTTAGTCAGACTACACACCTGTTTCTTTTTCAGTTTGAAAATCTGCTGCTCGACCTTGGCAATCTCACGGTCAACGCGGTCCATGCTCTGAATCAACTCCTCCTTGGAGAGTTTGGAGGGTGATGTGTCTGCATCCTCACCCACCTGTGGAACTCCACCTGGGGATGAGGCCTCCACCTTCACACTAAACTGGGTTTCCTGTCCCAGAAAACAAGAGAAAAAACAGAGAGCACAAGGATAAGTAAGTGAAGTAAATACCAGCGCACGCACACACACACACACTTCTTACCTTCTTGACCTCTCCAATGGTCCTGATGCTGTCCTGTATGGTCTGTGCAGGGGGCAGTACGATGCCGGTGGGCTGAGCTCTTGGAAAGTGCGTTTCAGATACGTTCTCGATGCGGGGACGCTTGGCCTCGAGAGCCTCCTGCTCCTGCTGAGTTGGGACGGCATGGAACTGTTGCTCATAACCATGTCTGCGCTCTGGCGGCCTTCTCCAGCGGGAGAAGAAAGAGATACTTACAATTACAAAATATGTTTGAAGCACCAAGCAATATTACTGAAAACAACACAAAACTGATTTATTTTTAACTAAATTAAATTCAAATACAATTAATTGATCTACAATTATTTTTGAAACGTAACATTATGTGCTTTATACTCCAATCACATATTGTCATACTGTTTCTAAAAAACAAATTCAAAAGAATCACATATGATAGCTTATATCTGAATATAGTGGACTGGGAAGGAAAAAATATGTTAATGTGATATTACTGGTTAATATCTTTAATCTGCTCTCACATTTAAGAAAAGAAAATATGGTCATTTTTTTTTAAATCATACATCATCTTTAAATAGGCCAGAAACTAAATTGGGGCATAGCATTATGTCTCAAGTGGGTAGGGGTGGTTGTGTCACCTCTCAGTCCCAGGGTGAAATTCGGATAGTAAGGAAGGCCTGCGGCGCTGCTGGTCCTGCAGGGGGTTACGGTAGTCGGGTACAGGGAACTCCTACACAAACACAGACACACACATCAGATAGGAAGCCCTGGGCAAAACAAAAACTCATGGACCTCAAGGATGAGGGCTCAGAAGCCTTAAAGACATGTGAGCAGAAAGACAGGGTGTGTATGTATGTGAGAGAGAACGAAAGGGCTAGAAATAAAAAAAAAAAATTAAAAAAATAAAGAAAAAAAGCACGTTATGACAAGACCACTTCCCCATACAGTCAAGAACACGCCAGCATACGCTCACCTCCAGTAACAAACACACACACACATACACACATATCTCTCCTCCTTCAGAAATGTATAAGTCTAGAGCATGCTATTATAAAACATATACAGCTGCCTGTAACACATTCACTGCTATAGATGAGACTATCAAACCCTCAATTCATCATTTCATTTGAAAAACCACAGACACCAGCAGAGCAGGACCCAGAGCAACCAAAGCTGCCATTTCTTGAAGCTGGTTTACTCTAAGAATAAAGTTCAGTTTTAAAGAACCAGGCAAAATCATGGCAAATTACATTCTTTAACAACAATAAAGCTAAAGAATTATTTTAGAGATGCACCGATCAACCGGTCAGGGACTGGAATTAGCCGGTTTTCTGCATGATCGGCCCGGACCGCTCTCTCTGCCGATTTCGAGCTGGTCCTTTTTGACGTCACACTTACGCCAACTGATAATGTATTTGTGTCGTGCCAGATGAGGCTTGCGCTGCCTGAGTGAGTGTGTGAGAGAGACTCGTGCAGAAATCAAATCAAAACAGATAAGCAGAACAGCACTCAAAGAAAGTTATAGATGCATACCGCGGTACAAAAACAAACAAACAAACAAACAAAAAACTTGATCTTATACAATAGTAGTTCAATACACAAAAATTTAAAATTAAGTGACTTACATTTTAGACACAATATTGACTGTTTTTGCTCAATTTTGCTGATGAAAATAGTTTCAAAGCCACAGCAGAACTGCTGCCTGTCTCCGAGCAACACAGCGGTGTTTTGTTACTGAATGAATTCACGTTTTTGAACGAATCAAGTGAATCAATGATTCAAAAACCCATTCATAACTGACAGTCACTTGCCTCATTTCTGAATGAATCGGCCATTTGAATGAATCGGTTGAATGAATGACTAAACAACTCACAGTCATGTCACCACCTACTGGTGGTTTGGTTTCATGTTTAAAAGTATCATCGCATTTTTCCCAACATTTATTATTTGTATGTTTAAAAAGTATTTAAAACATCATATGTGTCACTTAGTCCAGACTGGGGGAATTGTAACATTTATTAAATTCTAATTATGTTTTTTTATAATTTTATTTTATTTTATTTAAAAAAAAAAAAAAAAAAAAAAAAAAAAAAAGTTTACACAGTACTGGCGGAGAAGGTGAATTGATACACCTTTATTAAATATGTTACATGGTTTATTTTGATAGGTTAACTGTTTTGTGGTGTTAAGGGAAAGCACCTCCGCAGCACGTTCTTAACATAAAGAGAAAGACAGTCATTTCTGCTTGCTGCAATAAATCGCAATTTTTTTGCACTAAACAAGTGAATTTCGCTAAGATATTTTCAGAGATGATAGACAAGATGTCATAGAAAATTAATTTAATGAAAACCTAATTTTGACAAAAAATAAAGAAATAAATAATTGACATTCGATCTATTTTCTGATTTCCTGAAAATGTCCCAGCGCAACATCCGATGGGTTTTCCCAGATCGCATCACATTTATTCCTTTGATTGCAAAGCTAAATTACTCCAGCAACCATTACTTCAGTCTTCAGTTTCATATGATTCTAATATGCTGATTTGGTGCTCAAAAAATTTTTCTCCTCATTATCAATATCAAACAGCTTTGCTGCTTAATATTTTAATAGAAACAGTGTCATCTTTGATCAATTTAATGCATCCTTGCCGAATAAAAGTATTCATTATTTTTTTAAAAGCTGATTGAAATTAAGCAAGGCCTTCAAATGAATAAATAACACGTACTCAATTAGAAAAAAATGTTAATAGCTTTTGTGTTGGTCCTTAAAGTTGTAATGCTAAAACTCTCTCAGAAAAGTTACTTCACTAAATCAATCCCTTTTAATCCACCTTATTTTTAACATGAGTGTGAGAACAACCATTTGTAACTTGAATGTGCAAGGCTTTCAGCTTCCAGTCTGTTATGCAGTTTGATACTGCAAACTGGCATGTTATATTATTTTAAAATATTATTGCAATCATAAACACACTGGTCTGTAGAGCAAATAGTTTTATTATTTACAGCACTTTGTTATTCTTCTAGTTATTTACCTATAATGCAAAATGTTGGAAAAGTTGGATTCAATGGATCTTTTTTTTTTTTTTTTTAATATCTAGATAAATTAGATGACCTCACTAACAGATTAGTCCTTTGTACATGACAATCAGTCATCCTGACCCATCCTTAGTCACAATCCAAGAATAAAGGAGAAGTGAGTTAAAAGCAGTCATAATAGTAACTTTCTATAATTATAGTCATTATTAATGAGACTGCTGTGTACCGCTCCTACAATTGAGACAATGAACAGCAACTAATCACTAGCACTTCTTCCTTAAAAAAAAAAAAAAAAAATTTTGTCAGCTAGTTGTCCATCTTATTCATGATGAACTATGTTGATTTTTAGGTCTGTTCAGCTAATGAAAAAACTCAATTTCCAAATGAGTATTTTAGTGAGGTGTCATTTACATGTTGTCAGAATAAATGAAAAACATGCCCAGAGTTTCGTGTCCTAAAATGAATAGCGAGGCACGGTTTTGCACGGCTGAATGGTGACAACGCGATCACAGTTGTCTGAGTTGGCTGCGGTACAGCAGGATTACTGCAAGATCTGCTGGTATGAGGTCACCTCACTGAAATAGACGGACATCAGATTTCCTCTAGAAGCCACTCACACTCATGGCCATCTGTGTCAGAGATGCTTCTAAACTGCTAACAACCCCAGAACAAACATGGCCATGTCCATGTCTGCAAACAGGAAATGTGTAAATAATTGAGTAATGTGAATTAAAACGAGAAAAAGTGCAGAGAAGAGAGAGAACAGCTGGGGTCTGTTTATTTCTGCTTCTCTAGCTCTAAGGAATGTACTACAGTGATAACCGATTTGATTTATAACGCTGAGGCCCAGCCATTTCTGGCCTCCTTTCATCTGAGACAGAGGGGATGTTGAGGAGAAAATAAGCACAGAGGGGCATTCACACATACGATTTGTAGCGTCATTCATTTTCAAAAGAGAGCAGAAATAACTGCCAATGCATTTATCTAAATGTCAATTAGTAGCAAAAAGATGCGACCACTACCAAGAGGGGTGAATATACTGGAGCAAACTTGCTCAGAATCTCCTTAGAGATACTACTGTTAAGCGTAAAAGACAAAGGATAAGCTAATGTAAAAAAAACACTGTTCTACAGCTTACTGCTGCCATGAACAAACTGTACAGTCTACTAAATCAAGCCAAAACAATTTCTTTGGCTAAAATAACTTTTAATGGGTACTATATATATATGTAGTGCCTGATTAAAAATTCTACAAAATTCTTGATAATGTCATCTTATTACATTCATTAATGCTTTTTAATTAGGGCTGTGCCAGTTAGTGTGACAATGGCAGTGGTGCAGTGCCTCATTGGTGAAACAGCAATATATTTTTGCACATATTCATGTTTTTCAACATAATTATCAGGACACAAGTGAAGTACAAAGCATTGTTTACTAAAGAAATAATTTGTTAGCAACCAAATGTTACATCGCCACCATGGAAACAACTGGATTCATGCTGAATGAGAAAGGTACATGAGGCCATAAATTTAAATTAAGCTACATGCAGCTTTGTGTTCTGTTTTGCAGACTGGTTACTCAAACTGTGACAGAAAGAAGTCTACATTTTTTTCATTTGGTAAATGCCAGCCTACGCAAGCGATGTGTTGACAAACTAGGTATTACTAGTCACAAATATTTTAATATTTATTACTAGTCATATATTTCAACTCACACTTTTCAGTCTTTATCTCATCACATTTCATCACAGTTTGTGCTTGTTAGACAAGGGAATACACGTCAAGTTTATTTGTACAATACGACAGTGTTTTAGATGTTAAAAAAAAAAAAAAGATTTCGAGAATAAAGTCAAAATATTAAGAGAATAAAGCTAAAATATTAAGAAAATAAAGCCGAAATATTTCGAGAATAAAGTCGAAACATTACGAGAATAAAGCCAAAATATTACAAGAATAAAGCCAAAACATAACGAGAATAAAGTTGAAATATTACGGGAATAAAGTCAAAACATTACAAGAATAAAATCGAAATAATTCAAGAATAAAGTTGAAATATTACGAGAATGAAGACAAAATATTACGAGAATAAAGTTGAAATATTTTGAGCATACAGTTAAAATTATGAGAATAAAGTCAAAGTGTATCAAAAATAAAGTCTGAACGTTTCAAAAAAAGTCAAAATATTTTGAGAATGAAGTCAAAATTACGAGAATTAATTCATAGCAATGCTGAGATTAAAGTTCTAATATTTTGAGAGTATATCCTAGCCTATTGCGCATGCAAATGGCCCGGATTGGGAGCGCCGGTAGATATTCCAAAGTCTCAGCTTTATTATAAATAAATATTATTTCCAATCATTTACTGTATTATACTGTGAATAAACCGAAAAGTCCGATATCAGAAAAGACAACAATATAACTTATGTTAACGAGTTGGAGTCCACTAAACCTTTAGAACATTTTATTGTCGTTTTTAATTAAATACATGTGAGGAATGAAAGATTGGACGCCACAGACGTTTTTTGCAGAGTAGGTGGTGGAATTTTCCCGAATGTCTCATTGTAATCGAAAAGACGAATGATTCACATGAAAGCTGAGACTTTGTTTTATATTAAAAGTACCCAAAGCACAAAGCTTATTGCTATTATTGGGTGGCTGGTGCACTACAAATAGGCCTAATGAATACAATCAAAGACATGAAATATTATGCCCAAGCATACTTATCCTGCGAGTATAACACATGGTATGATTTCTGCTAATAATACACATACATTCAAATAGATTCCAGTGGTCTGACAACTTCTCCCAGCGCTCCCCATTTGCATGTGCAGGCTATACTCTCAAAATATTATCATTTTAAAACACTCTTGTAGTACAAAACCCTGGACATGACATCGAAAAAAAAGAAAGATATTTATTTTTTCCCTCAGTTTAGTTAAATTGCAGCCAAGTTGTACTAATTCAAAGTTGTGGGAACTAACTACTATGTTTTTCTGCACATCATGGGCTGGTCTCTGTGGTGTAATACATTAACATGCCGTTCATTCAGTTTCACTTTCTCCAGCAGCACAACTTTCAAAATAAATGTTTTATATCTTCTGCTGGTGCAGAAGATATAATTAGCTTTTCTGGCCATTTAAAAACAGTGTCAATTGGAATATCAGGAAAAAAACTGAAGATATGACACAAGAAATGGGATTTATGCCTGACAGCCCTCTTAAAAGCACAGAGTGGAATATATGAAAAAACATTTATCATTGTGAGGAAACTTAGATGCTAAATTTCTAATGTTGTCACATTGTAATGCACTTTTAAAGTTTGAATCTTATTAAAAGCATATTTTGAACATTGTGAATACATTACATGAATATAGTCATGTAGTGTTTATTCCAATCCAAACTTCAGGTTTGGCAACCAAATTCTAGCTTGGCCTATACCTTGCATAAATGTTAAATTATTTTATATTTTATACTATTGTTATATTATATTTGTCTGATAAGGCATTACAAACAGCTATTCTGTGGGATCAGATCCAACTCAACAGGCGGACTGAATTTCTCATGACATCAACAATACAACCCATTTCAAGTCAGACTTTCAAAAGTTGTGGGCCCATTAACAACTCGAGATCATCTAGCAATAGAAATGCTTACTACAAATAATGCTACATGCACTCTAGCATTAAGACCTCTGTACGTGTGAACGCCCCATGACACAGCACTCGCTGTACAGAGGTGAACAATTAAGTAGGTTGGCCTGGCTGCTAGGAAAAAGAAGGTGAACTGTAATGAACCAAGTATGTGACAAAAAGCTTCATTACATCTCAATGTTAGAGCTGAGGGAAAGAGAAAGCAGCACATCTGCATGCCTAAAACTAATGTGGGTTTAAAACACATGGGTTGCTGATATAACATCCTACTCCAGGTATTGACATTTCAGGCTAACAGAGAATGTACAAACCCCATTACGCCTGTTTCCTGTTTATAAACTTTACGAAAAACCTCTCTCGATAAACTAAGGATGTGTAATGGCTGTTTGCTGCTGTATATTAGGACTGCTCTATTACAGAGAACAGGTTGTTCAAATCTAGTGGTTCAGGATGTTCAGAGTGTGACTGCCCCAGTTGCTGTTATAGTTCTCCTTTAGCATCATTCTTGTTATGTGGTTTGATGGCAGCGTAATGTGTGGTGAGAGTGAGGTTGTGTATGGTACTAACCGGAGGGTGTCGTGTGGAGCTGAAGGTGTACTGCACCGAGTGAGGTGGGTAACGACTCTGCTCGCTGCTGAAGGACCCCTGACTGGGGGGAAAGCCTGAACTAGACATGCTGCAGCTGTCTGGTGGGGTGCTGGAGGCTCAGATGGGCCTGGAGCACTACTACTCAATCATGGGCTCAACGTCGGCATGATTGTGCTGCCAAACCACCTGTGGGAGAGAGAGAGAGAGAGAGAGAGAGAGAGAGAGAGAGAGAGAGAGAGAGAGAAGAAAACATCAGAACATTTTAAGAGCCAAGAGTTCTGAATGAGTCTTGGGTACAAACTCTTTCCATGACCAAGCAAGTTTTTAAAGGTTTCAAATCACAATGTGCGACCAATTGGCAGCCATTACTATTGACAAAACATGCTTTGTTTCACAGGATTGCTATGCAAATGTTCTGCTTGGTCTTCCAGAAGTTGTTCTGGCTTTCTAAAACCAACAAAAGGCATCTCAATTCTTATCAAGCCCAAGAGATTTCTAATGATGTCAATATGTTGACACAAAGCACATTAAATAAATGACCACATGTGGCATCTGTCTTTTCAAGAATGACTCAATGCTCAACAGCTTTGCCTTTCTGCAGTAGTTTTTATGATTTTTAGGCTAAAAAAAAAAACACTCACATACTTCACAACTCAAGGAACATGTCACCATACCAAAATTTCAGTACATTCACAGGAATATTTAATAGCAACTAGGGCCCTATGATTTCCACAATGTGGAATCGCGGAATACAGTCATTAAAATGGAATTTACTGTAACGCAGTTTCATCCGAATTTTTTGCCAAATGTTGGATGAATCAAAAGTAGGTCAGCAAGCTTAAAACAAAACACGATATGGACTAGTGTCTGTGAATACTGAGCCACACATTGAGCTGCACATGCACGGTTTTGTTTAGTACACACATACTGAAGCGTGCATAAAGCTTGTGTTTTTAGCCTCTGTCGCCTCTATATGAGAACATGAACACAAGCATAATCTCTAGAACTGCTCTGAGAGTCACTTCATGAGCATTTGACCATTTCTTTTGAGAAAAACTACTGTCATATCATATATAAAAAAAACAAAAACAAAAAAACTTAAAGGTCTTCACAGCAACCCGTGAAAATGAAAGTTGGGTTTAACTTCAAAAGAACTGTGACAGAAATACATTACTTAATGTAATAATAGTACTACTACTACTACTACTACCAATAAAATTATTAAAACATAAAGATAAGGATAAAGACATGCTTGAATAAAGTTGATTAGATTAAGGAATATTTACCAGGAAAAAAAAAAACATAAATAAACAACAGTATTTCTGAAAAATAAATAAAATAATATTTTTTTCATATAAAATCAATTAACTAGAGATGCTTTTGATTATTAAAATGTAATGAAACTATTAAACAAAAAATATACTAACACAGAAATTAATGGAAAACAAAGAATTTGGTCAAAATCATTTGAGAATTAAAAAAAATATATATATCAATACGCATTTCACAGGGCCTTAACATGTAATTGTTGTTAAACTTGTAATAAATTACTGTTAAATTGTGTACGTTTCATTATTTCAATTATTTAGACATGACTAATTGTTTTTTTTTTTTGTTTTTTTTTTACTTAACCATTAAAACAGACTGTAGAAAAATGGAAAGTTGGGGAAAAAAAAAAAAAAAAAAAACAGAATTCGGGAATAAATAAAATGGATTTTATAGGGCCCTAACAAACTAATATACTGAACACACTCCTTGAATTATTTACCGAAGTTAAATACTCTTATTTTACTATTATAAACCGTATGCCATTCCAAACCTATATGACTGACTTTCTTCTAGTGTTGTACTGAAATTTTAAAAATGACCATTGAGCGAATTCTTAAACAGGACTGATTGGCCATTGTGTTCACGTGCTCAACAGATATGACTATGATTGGCTACAACGATCATCACTTCACGCTCTTCACTGAGCGCTCACACAGAAGCACGCGAGAGTGTTTGAAAGCCATGTCTATCAGCGGATCCCTAATATTTCTGCACATAGACGGGTCCGCTCTAGTGTTGTCAAAAGACCCGGTACTTCGGTACCAAGTCGGTACTAAAAAAAATTAAATGTCACGGTACCAGGTTTTCGTAAGTACCGGTGGTACCGAGCACCCGGTCAACCCGGTTCTTGCTGCGCTATGCGAGAAGTGCACACTGCGCAGTTGCGTCTTCTTCATAAAAGCACAGAGACACGGCGACCAGCGGTGCTGCTGATGCGGCTGCTCTGAATCCGCTTGTTGAAAAGGAAGGAGCCACGTGTGGAAATATTTTGTATTAGCGACTGATGACAAGGGCAACATCATAGATCATCAGAAACCCATTTGCAAACGGTGTCATCGAAGTTCTCTCTCAAAAGGAGGAAATACATCGAACTTAAAACACCTCAAAGACCGACACCCAGATTTAATTAAAGTTCAAGCAGGTAAGTTTTAATTTAATTTTATATTTAGAGCTTTTGTTATAAAAATTATACCTTAAATAAACATCGCCATTTGCTTAGTTAATCGTTAGCATAAGCGCGGCTAATGCTAACGCGAGTATTAATATAAACATTAATATAAAGTGTTTAATGCTCCTATAGCGTTTATTAAAAAAAAAAAAAAAAAAAAAACAGGACATGATAGTGTACTATTTTTACACACCTGAGGCTTTTAAATGACCCGTGTAGCTAAAAATGTGTGTTAGAGAACAAATGTACAAATGTATGGTTAATGTTTATAGCCTTAAAATCGGTCCATCAGAAAAGCAGTTCTAGGCAATGAAATATAGTTTGCGCAGTTTGATTAAATAAAAGTACAGTCAAATACAGTCCTGTATAGTTTGGTAAAAGATACTATTCATTAACATGACTTAATATATTATCTAACATCAATTTACAGTGAGTGAACATTAATTAATGTGTGTGTGAATGTTTTATACAAACATTTGATCGTTCATGTTTGTTCATTGTGCGTGAAATAATGTCAAGAGATACAACTTTTAATTTAAAATAAATTATTAATACATTTTGAAATTAAGAAGAATAATTGCTATGTAACACTTATTTATTAAGTCATGTTAAATGGAATCTTTTTGTAAAGTGTTTTTAATACTACAGTTTCCGTCTGTGTAACATTGATATCTTACACTCAATATAAGTAATCTTATCTAACTTTAAGTTCTGTTTAGCTGGTGTCAATCTAATATTGCATTTAGTCAGACTCAGCCCATTGTTTTACTTAAGTATATTATATTTTCTTTTTACAGCTGCAGGCTGAAGAAGACCACGAACCAAACTCCTAAGCAGACGGTTCCAGATGCTTTTCAGCAGCAGAAGAACGACAAAAACTCACCTGTGGCAAGAAAACTGAACCGAGCTGTTGCTGAATTCACATGTACGGATCAAGTGCCAGTTTATACAGTGAAAAATGGGGATTCCAGCAAATGCTTCATCATCTCAGCTCAAAATACCAGCTTCCAAGTCAAAACTTTGTTTTATTTCTGTTTGTTATAAATAAAAATAGTGTGTTGTTCAATTCATGTTTTTGTGTTTTGATTTGGTACCGAAATTGGTACCGAGAACCGTGGATTTTCACTGGTATTGGTACCAAATACTGAAATTTTGGTACCGTGACAACACTAGTCCGCTCATAGACGCGGCTTTCAACTGCTCTCGTGTGCTTCTGTGCGATGAGCGATGATCATTGTAGCCAATCACAGCCTTATCTGTTGAATGTGAGAACACAATGGCCAATAAGAATCTGGTCAACAGCACACAAATGTTAGCTGAAAATGGACACGTTTTAAAATCATTTAAAAAGTATCCATTTTTAGCTAACATTTGTGTGCTGTTGACCAGATTCTTTTTATTTCACCTGAAAAGGTGAACATTTAAATATCAATGTAAACATTAAAACAATGTCATCTAGTCTTCAATTATTTCTCAAGTAAACACTGCTTCAAGACTTTCTCCAAGTAATTATTTACATACCATGACTAGACTGTAGACTGAATGACAGAGAAACAAAAGGAAGGCTTATTTTCGTGATTTTTTCTTTCTGTTAAACTCCAAATGCAATCTAAGGGTAACACAGATGTGTGCACACCATATGCTGATTCAGGGCTGCTTCTCGACGTACTGTCTTGTGAAAGCACACCTGTTGACCTTATACTCAATGCCAGTGCTATCTGTGACTGGACAGCGTCCACCTCTCCTGACACAGGACACGTACCAGCAAAATGCTATGGCAAACCACTGAAGCCTTTGGAAGCAAAATCCATAAGTTTTCCAAAGATCATGGAAAAACTGTAAAGCCAGTAATAGCTGGGCTATTCCATGACCTCACTTCTATTCTGCTATTCAAAGCAATGCATTATCATCAGAGCAAATGCTGAATCATACATGTGCATGTATTACCATTTCATTTCACTATTAGCAAGAACACATTTTCTGCATCCACCTTATTTTTCCCATAAGAGAAGCTGCAGCCATTTGTACATTTTTTGTGTCTGGCTTTCGGTCTCATCCACTTCCAGCTATTTTTAGCTACACAAAAAGCTTGTTTTGCTGCGTGATATTGCAAACTGGTGTGTCTTACCATATTATTTTAATGTACTATCTTAATTATGAACACATTGGCTTGTAGTGCAAACTGTTTTACCGTTTACTGCACTTCGATATTCTTCTCGTTATTTATCTATAGCGGATTATGAACCGGAAGTCTAACACATTACCAGAAAACAGCTTACTTCCGAATTGAAGAATAAGGTGGATATCCTCAAAATAAATATTTAGTGTGTTTCATATCAGGTTAAAAGGTCAAAGGCAGCTATTTTCCTTTTAGAGATCACAGGTCACACTTCAGTACACACTCAAAACCTCTGTCCCATCGACAAACACGTGAGTCTGTTTGCATACCCAAATCAGTCAGCAGAAATCTCCATGACTGGAGCAGGTCGACTGCTCCGTTCAGAGTGTACGCGGATGGGATTTTCCATACACACTTCCAAATGCTTATCTGTCAGAGCCTGACAGAAAACATGGCCTAATCAGGAGGACATACAGCAGACCTATTGTTTGATATGTCCACGCTTCACTTTTATACGTTTTTGTCTCTTTCATCAACCTGCACCTCCATCTTATTGCTTGCATTCATGCCATAAATTGAACTTTATGTCATCACTTCCCCACAAAATATATGTTTCAGGCTAAATCAAAAGCCATTCACAAAGAGAACAGCACTAAACAGGCACTAAAGCCGCATTCTCAAAACATTAACACTGACATGTCATTTACAAATGAAAACTGACGCTAAAACACTGGGCTAAAGCTGAATATTCAGCACAAGAGAGCAGACAGAAAACGTGACACTCCCACATCCTGCAAAATCCAGGATTTGTCAGAAACATCTGCCACGCTGATGTCATTTGGCCCCCATCAACACCACTATTAAGAAGAATCACCAAACCTCCATTCTGGACAAAATTTGTCAAGCAAAGACAAATCTCTTTTTAAAAAAGTAATACTGAAAGATGTGCATTCATTTGTGCTGGGGAAGCTTATTGTATAAACTTTAACAATGATCTGAGATCAGCTCTGATAGTCAAGATTACATTTGGGAAGAGGAAGACAAACTTAGATCAGCATGAAATGGCATCCTCTCCCAGAGGGAGTCACTCTACTGGCCAATCTTAAAGAGATAATTCAACAAAAAATAAAACATAAAATTCAAAATCACACAACTCTCTTTCCTCTGCAGAACATAAAAAGTATTTCAAAAATGTCTCAGTGTTTTCTTCTCCATACAATGAAATGTAATACTGTCCAATATTCTTCAAAATATCTTCTTATGTTCCACAGAAGTTTAGAACGACATGAGGATGAGCAAATGATGACAGCATTATTGTATGAACTATAATGACCCTTCAAAGGGTTAATGAGCTGCAGAATCAAAACGTTCTTGATATTTACACATATAAGAGGCTACTCTACAATAAAAACATACTGAATCTCCGCTCCAATTAAAGGGATAGTACACCCAAAAATTAAAATTCTGTCATTATTATTCACCATCATGTTGTTCCAAACTTGTAAGACCTTCGTTCATCTTCAGAACACAAATTAAGATATTTTCGATGAAATCTGAGAGCTTTCTGACCCTGCATAGACGGTAGTGTTGGACGATATGCTCAATTTTCATATCGTCCTATCGTCAGCCTGTGAGATCGCCGATACACGATATTATCATGCTAATTTAATTATTCACTTAGTTTCATGAACGGAAAGTGAACCAACACCAGCTAAAGCAGCCTAATGTTTTCAATATGTTTTAATTTGTGTTTAACACGATAACAATTTAATACAAACATTGTAACTTATACTTACGTTTTCTTAGTTATTCAAAAAGAAAAAAAAAAAAGCAGCTACAGACAATGAGAGAAGAACATTAACATAATGACCAGCCTAGAACGAGTTTATGCACTTTAAAAAAAACACTCCTGTTACCATAGGTGAATACAATAGTTGCATCACTGTATGATGAATAAATCTCTTACCCCTTATTTACACTGCACACGTCTGTGGCGCAAAGGGGGGCCGTCCCCTCCAAAACGAGTTACTTTCCCCTCCTTGCTGAACGTGATTGATTTTAAAAGTGAAAGTAAAACCGGACAAAAACACCCCCTCCTGCTCACCCTGATTTGTGCCCCCTGTAGAAAATATCAAATGCCACCCAATGGAGGTGTCCTGGCACCGGCTCTGCGACGGATCAGCAACAGGCGATATCACTGGCTATCGTCGATACACGATACTATTGTCTATCGGCACAACCCTAATAGACAGCAACGCAACTGACACATTCAAGGCTCAGAAAGGTAGTAAGGATATTAATAAAATAGTCCATGTGACATCAGTGGTTCAACCGTAATGTTATGAAGCTACAAGAATACTTTTTGTGTGCAAAGAAAACAAAATAACCACTTTATTCAGTAATTTCTTCTCTTCCATATCAGTCTCCATGCATACATGTGGTGCTGCTGACGCAGGAGCCGGCGTTCTGACGTAGAACCTGGATGCGCTGTACCTTGTTTTCAATCAGAAGACACAAGCAGTTCATAAAACAGTCTTCGTAAACATGTCTGAAGATTTCGACAGAGAGGATGACTTTCAATTTTTTTGCCCAGCCTTCCTTATTTGAACCAGAATATACAGACGATGAGCTACAGATATGGACACACGCTGGCTCCAGTGTCAGCTGAGACTGAAGAGAAGAAATTGTTTTGCGCACAAAAAGTATTGCTTCATAAAATTACAGTTGAACCACTGATGTCACATGGATTATTTTAATCAATGTCCTTATGACCTTTCTGGGCCTTGAATTTGGTAGTTGTGTTGCAGGGTCAGAAAGCTCTCATCAAAAATATCTTAATTTGTGTTCTGGAAGATGAACGAAAATCTTATGGGTTTAAAACAACATGAGGGTTAGAAACTAATAAAAGAATTTACATTTTTGGGTGAACCAACCCTTTAACTTTAAAAAAAAATTAAAAAATTAAAATTAAAAAAAAAAAAAAAAAAGTGTAGTGGGAGGAGATATGAATCTCTGCATGCAGTCGACTGTAAGAAAGAGGCAGGGTTTAAGGTGATTAAATGATTGGAGAACTCCTGCATACATCACCAGAGAGAAGTCTGTTGTTTTACTGGAAAATCCAGCCATGACATTTGACATTTAAAAATAAATAAATAAATAAATAAATCATTCACTACAAGATCATTAACATGCATCTAGAAAACAGATGGGTGAATTACCATTTCATGTCGACTTTAACACATTTCTTGGTATCTATGCATCTCATAAAGATTTGGAGTCCTTGAACATCTCTACAAACAACACTTAAACCACAACAGCCTTCACAGCTACAGCTCTGCAACAAAACAAACCACCAATTGTTGACCTGTCATTTGAACATGATAATCAGTTAACTGATCATCAGATTATTAATAAAAGAAACAACAACAATAATTTTATCAAGAGGGCTGAGTGAGAGGATATTTAGAAGTCACAATAAGAACGTAACCCCTCCAAAACTCAGAGTCAACGTGGCAGCTTGCTTCTGAGTATTTTCCGGTGCTTGCTCGCTCACTAGCATTACCGTGCCACACTTGGCCACAGACACGGCAGCACAACAGTTACACGTCCTGTGTTCCACTCCACTGTCCCTCAGCCAGCACATTAGCCAATGCTTATAAAACCCAACTGCAATGAGAAATGGAAAAAAAAAACAAAAAAACACAGGCCTGGCACTCTTTACAGGCACACTGTATCTCTCCTGATGGCAGGCCTAATTAAGCTGCAAGTGGTGCCGCAAACAAAGCTGGGTTCTTCTGCAGGGTCAAGATAGAGAGAGGCGTTTTATAATCAGCAACCAGATGAGTGAAAAGTCCAATTTGAATTTAGAGTTCAAAACTACCATCTGATCTTTCATAACACTACAGGCAAAACAACCTGGGTCTGTCACCTTGAACAGAACAGTACAAAGTCTGAGCTGTAAGTGAGAATGACAACTTCTTTTTTTATCCTATGCGGTTATTAACATGCACACTGTGAGCTTCTGCTTTAACAGCAGTCTACCCTAATTAACAGGTCTGAAAAATGTTGAAAATGTGTTCAGGGGGTTTCTGCGTGGTAATCGACATTTAGACACACCAGAAGTTTACATTAACCAACAACTGAAGTTGGAAAGTGACTAAAACTTGTTACCTTCAGATCTCAAATCTCATCAGAGCACCTTTCACACTCAGCTAAACAGTCATGAGGGGCTGGTGGTTGGAACTAAAATGCTGGAAGGTAATTTCCCTTTAATATGCGTGTCCTATTATGAACCCAGTGTGAGAGCAAACTAATTTATCTCAAGCAAGTGTGTATAGGGGTGCTAAATTGAAAGGGGAACAAGGGCACTGTGTGAATATTTGTATATATATATATATTTGTACATGTATTAAACATTTTGTCTAACAGATACTTTTTTCCAAGCATGCCATGTGTAATCTTTAAGGCTGCTAATCATATTTCTCCTTAACAGACTATGTTACAAAGGACAACGGTTGTGAAACATATATAGGTGCACAAGTCCAAACTTTATGTAATTTCCAGGCAGCAAAGCTGACACATCCATGCAGCAGGTTTCACATTCAGCAGGTTTCACATTCAGCACTGTTATTCTCGCTTCAAGACTATTTGGTGTTTTTACATGCAAGGAAAGGATACCACATGTGTGTATGTGACAGAGCTGACTTTAATAATGATGATTTTCTGGAGTAAACTCCAGGCTGTGGTGTAAACTCACACTAATGGCGTTAGCAAGCTAGCTACTGTTAACGTTAGTTCATACGAGGAAAACTATTTAACCGGAAACCACACACATAACCTAAACGTCTCGGCTACACGGAGATGTAAATTAACCGCAAAAGAGAGTATCTAAATTAATATATAGTGCAGAAAGAGAAGGAAGAGAGTCTAAGGGAAACCGCCGTTAGCTGAGTGTTTCACCTTTGCATTCAAACCCGCGTCGCCATCTTGTACATAAGCGCTCAGCGCTCACTAGCCTGCGTGTAATTCCCCACAAAGCGGCCAAAATATTCACATTAAATAATACACTCACCGCATGTCCTTAGAGACACTCCGATACGCGCTGTAAGGTGAGTCTGTGCGGTTCAAACGTGCGGTAATGTAGTTCGTCGGCAGTGAGACTGCGCAAGCACTTACACACACTTCAAACACAGGCTAGTTATTTGTCCTCACTGAGTCGTGGATATAAATTCAAGTCGCTTTCTATAGGATTCTGCGCCTGAAATTAATATGTCACACAAGTGTACCAATTTCTTCTTCCTGGATGCCCGGTGGCTTGCATTTTGTGCAGCTCTGGTGCACCTGAGGAGACGAAGTGAAAGAGTTTTTCCTCAAGCAAACAGGATGAAACGGTGTGACGTTCAAACTCTCCCCACAGGCGGCCTTCACCCCACCCAAACCTCAATCTCCGTATATTACTGTATACCAGAATTACATTAACGAGATGTTTTATTAAAAATCACCAGTTAGAAAAGAACTGATTCCCGTATTAATAATTGTTTTACACATGCTTCCGCTTTTGAAATTATTCCAACTAAGATATTTGTTAAAGATCATTTAATCAATTCTGTCATGCAATTGTGTCTTTTTTGGCACGTCAAAATTATATGCGGTATATAAGTTGGAAATAGAAAAAATATTAAAGTCTCCCACAACAACACGGTCTTTTATGTGTAAACAATTCGCTCTGCAGGTCCATAGGAACCATTGGTCAGGAAACGATGTTCCACACGGACTCTTTCATGGCGCGGTCAAGATGTTTGTTTTCGTTACCATCATATTTGTCTTTGTGGCTTACGCTATTTCTATTAAGTTTGTGTATTATAGATATAGTCAGTTATGGCCACACTTGCTGAATAAAATATCTACCCCTTTATGCACCGTTGGAAACTCAAATTTTTGTCCAACACAAAAGAGGTCCAGCGCGCTCTTACGGAACTCAGAGGATGACAAGCCGCGCCTGACAGCCAACGAGACTCGAGTTCTGTTAGTCACTGCACATCCAGATGATGAATGCATGTTCTTTGCACCCACGGTCTTAAAACTTGTTGAATCACAAGCAGCTGTTTATTTGTTATGTTTGTCGACAGGTAGGTTTACTAGTCCGTAAATACATCATAATCATAACCTGATTCTTTTTTCAGTTGTAGTGAAAACTCTTTGTTAGGCTAAAAAAAAGAACATTTTACTTTGATCTTGCAAATACATGTTTAATAATGCAATTTGTGTGCTGAACTGATTAAATAAAATAAATTTGAACTTCTGTTGAAGTATTTGGGATGCTTGTGTAATGTAAAAGAGACACTTAAAATGTTTCTGCAATGCTCAGGCAATTACAACAATCAAGGACTACTGCGCAAAAGGGAACTGCTTGACAGCTGTGCAGTTCTAGGAATCCCATCCGACCATGTCACCATCATAGATGACAAGTAAGGGCAGCACACAGGACACACAATTTCCACCCCAAAATATAAATTCCTTTCATCCTTTACTCACACTCATGTTGATCCAAACTTGTATGGTTTTTATCCAAACCTATTTACCTAGAGTCAGTCTTCACAATGAATGTTGGCTGAAACGGTCACTAATATTCTGCCTAAGCTAATTTTTTGTGTATCACAGAAGAAAGAAATTCCTCAGCAAACATTTTTTAATTGAAATCCAGATTAAAATTTTCATTAAATCACTTATGTTTACCAAGGCTGCATTTATTTGATCAGAAATACAGTAAAACAGTGGTATTGTGAATATTATTACAATTAAAAAAGTTTTTTATTGTAATGTATTTTATTGTAATTTATTCCTGAATATTCAACAGTCATTACAACAGTCTTCAGTGTCACATGATCCTTCAGAAATTATTCTAATATGCTGATTTGGTGATCAAAAAACATTTCTTATTATTATCAATGTTAAAAACAGTTTTTGCTACTTAATATTTTTGTGGAAATCGTGATACACTACCATTCAAAAGTATGTTTTTTTTTTTGTTTGTTTGTTTTAAGAAAGAAAGAAAGAACTTTATTCATCAATGATTCCCCAAAAGACTTTATTCATCAATGATTCCCCAAAAAGAAATGCATCACGGTTTCCATAAAAATATTAAGCTGCAACTTGTGTGTATAAATATATATGTGACCCTGGACCACAAAACCAGTCATAAGGTTCAAGTTTAAAGCTAAATAACTAAGCTTTCCATTGATGTATGGTTTGTTAGGATAGGACAATATTTGGCCGAGATACAACTATTTGAAAATCTGTAATTTGAGGGTGCAAAAATCTAAATATTGAGAAAATCGCTTTTAAAGTTGTCCAAATGAAGTTTTTAGCAATGCGTATTACTAATCAAAAATTAGGTTTTGATATATTTACGGTAGGAAATTTACAAAATATCTTCATGGAACATGATATTTACTTTATATCCTAATGATTTTTGCCATAAAAGAAAAATCAATAATTTGACCCATACAATGTATTGATGTATTTTGCTACAAATATATCTGTGCCACCCACCATTGGTTTTGTGGTTAAGTTAAGATAATAAAGATTATGTCAATCCATCAGTGCCCAACACTGACAATAAGCCCTACTCTACTCTTGGTGGGGGTGTTTCATTAGTCCTCTGAAAATAAACATTTAAGTCCAGTGTGGCCATCCCCCCGAGGCTTTAGCCGCAGCGAGGACACCCATTAAGGGTGTACCACGCTGGTTCTGGCCCCTCCTCTTCTCCCCTGGCTGCCCTGTGAGCAAACAGTGGTCGGGCTACAAATGAAACACCTCCATTCTTGTCACAACAGAGGCACAGACAGCTCAAGCTGATGTATGGGCGCTTGCTCTGTCACCGGAGGACATAAATGACCAGACTGGGAGACTAAAGAGGGCAGTCCTCCACCCCCCTGAGAACTCTATGCTGACATGGCCTGAAAAAAGAGTCTATGGGGCAGGATTGTCTAAAATGGTCCATGTGATTCTACAATATCAGTTTGATTATGTGAGCTCCTTGACATCTGTGTGGTCTTAGTCACAGTTGAATTTTCAGTGTTTTCCTGAATCATCAGCTGTTTTTCTCATTTACTCAAATAACTGTCAACTATATTCCAGATTTCCAAAATACAGGCCGCCCAAAAAAGTTTTTCCGCTACCCACATATTCCATCATTGCTTAGCTGTGAGTCTGGCTGAGCTACAGATCACCAGCAGTAGTCTTAAAGAAACATGTATCAGTTATATGTGGTTAATATGTAGTATGTGACCCTGGACCACAAAACCAGTCAGAAGGGTCATTTGAGATTTATGCATCATCTAAAAGCTGAATAAATAGGTTTTCTATTCATGTATGGTTTGTTAGGAAAGGACAATATTTGGGTGAGAGATGAAAATCTGGAATCTAAGGGTGCAAAAAAATCAAAATATTGAGAAAATCACCTTTAAAGTTGTCCAAATTAAGTTTTTATATATTTACAGTAGGAAATTTACAAAATATCTTCATGGAACATGATCTTTACTTAATATCCTAATGATTTTTGGCATAAAAGAAAAATCAATCATTTTGACTCATTTTGACAATGTATTTTTGGCAATTGCTACAAGTATACCCGTGCTACTTAAAGGTAGTTTTGTGGTCCAGGGTCACTTATAAAGTTTGAGGTCAGTAGTATTTGTAATGTTTTCATAATTTAATTTCTACTTCAAATAAATGCTATTTTTTAATTTTTATTTTCCAAAAAATACTGGAAAAAATGTATCCTAGTTTCCACAAAAATATTAAGGAGCATAACTGTTTTCAACATTGATAATAGTAATACATTTATCTTGAGCATTAAATCACCATTAGAATGATTTCTAGAAGGATCCTGTGACACTAAAGCCTGGAGTAATGCTAAATATATTAAAATAGAAAACTGTTAATTTAAGTTGTCATTATATCTGACAATATTACTGGTTTTACTGTGTTTTTGATCGAACAAACACAGCTTTTTTGAGCATAAGACATCTTTCCAAAACATTAAAAAATTCTAACAAACCCGAACTTTCGAATTTGTATAAGTGCTGAATGCCAGTTGTCCCGTTCATGGTTCACCAAGTTGACATACACATAAGGATAGTAGTGATGTAGACTGACAAAAAAAAACATGGGCTTATCAGTGCTATATTTTGCAGTGTTCTGTAACAAGGCATCTGGATAAATGCGTTTTGCATGCTTTCCCAGTGAAAGTATCATGGTAATGTGTTTCTTACATCCTCAGTTCCATGAGGTTTGTAAGTAGTCATTTGGCAGATCCTTTTATCCAAAGTGACCTACAGTTTACTTATTCCAAGGACAACCTAAAGTTAAGTGCATTGCTGAAAGCCACAATGTTAATGGGCTCAGATGAAAACTG
Source organism: Cirrhinus mrigala (assembly GCA_036247105.1). Lineage (NCBI taxonomy): Eukaryota > Metazoa > Chordata > Actinopteri > Cypriniformes > Cyprinidae > Cirrhinus > Cirrhinus mrigala. Next base: position 21,407,308 of record CM070011.1, on the reverse strand, counting down.
CAGACTTTTCTGTGGTGATTTTAGAGAAAAATCTGCAAACAAAAATATGTTAAACAGAGCTGAGTACATTTTTCATTCAAATATTTAGTAAACACACAATGTATAGAACGAACGACAGACATTGTACTGTCGTTCTGCTGAGTTCTTTCAGTTGATGTCTTTACATACAGGTTACATAAGGGCCTGGCGATGACCTTTAACTACTGCACCACCACCGCACGTTTATATGTCTGTATTTTTCGGTAACTGGCATTAGCCATCATTGGATGTTTTTATGAGACTCAGATGTTGTAATATCACCTGAAGTTCTGCCAGGCAATATGCTGTCTTTGCATTCATGCAAACCAGCTGTGTGTGTGGGAGAGATCATTTTAGACATGATTATTAAATGTTGTCTCTTCAGAACATACTTCTATAGCTAACACCTTCTTTCAGAAGAAGCACAGAATGCAATTGAATTTTGAAGCATTTTCAGTCATTTCATTTTTTTGTGCTGAGTGAACGAAATCCTTTTTATTCCCAAAGACCCTAAATCCACATTTGGAAAAATGTAGTGAGGAAATAATCCTTCAGATACCACATGGATTTGGATTTTAGTTCGCAGCTGGACTAAAAAAAAAAATAATTTTCTTAAATGTTTTGATTTTTTACTTGAAAACTGTGTTCTTAGATCTAAAATCTGAGTTTAGTGGGGTTTATTCTTAAAATGTGGGAGAAAAAAATGAAAGTGGGTCAACTTAATGGAATGGACTGAATACGCAATCTCTGTTGGTTTCTGGAACTCGCTACTAACACGTTATGTCTTAAGATAATATGTGATTATGTTTACTATATATAATATACTGTATTATAATGTCATATAATTAGTTGTGATCAACATATGTGACCCTGGAGCACAAAACCAGTCTTAAGTAGCACAGGTATATTTGTAGCAATAGCCAAAAATACATTGTATGAGTCAGAATGATGATTTTTCTTTTATGCCACAAATCATTAGGATATCAAGTAAAAATAATTTTCCATTAAGATATTTTGTAAATTTCCTACCGTAAATATATCAAAACTTAATTTTTGATTAGTAATAAGCATTGCTAAGAACTTAATTTGGACAGCTTTAAAGGCGATTTTCTCAATATTTTGATTTTTTTGCACCCTCAGATTTCAGATTTTCAAATAGCTGTATCTCAGCCAAATATTCTGCTACCCAAACAAACGATACATCAGTGGAAAGCATATTTATTCAGCTTTCAGATGCTTATGACAGAAAGATGACAGAAAGAGACAATGTGTGTTACTACCACAGTTTCCTGTGTGAGAATACTATACTGGAAGCTTGCATAGCAAAGATTTTAATACAGATGTATTCAGTGCTTCATGCATGTTTTTTCAGTGTGTGCACTTGCTCTGTCCATCTGCTCCGTAGCAAAGGTCCATCCCAGTCAAAATTTCAATTTAGAAATGGGTTATTGTAAAAGATTTTAAAAGTAGGACAGGCAGGATGACAATAAAATCCATACTGCTTGTACTTATAGCTGGTCTAGATCTTCTGCATGCATCTTGCTGAAAAAGCATATGAAGGCATTTTAGATGGGGGGGGCATTTTTCAGAAACTTTACTTCAATTGGATTTTGTTAAATGACATAAGTCAGAGTTTTCCTGTCCACCCGCAGAACGGCAAGCAAAAATGTGATGCATGTGTCACAAATTCAAGTTCTCCCAAAAGAATTTGCATAGTCATGGTAATATGTTTTCCAGGCTGTTTTCCAAGTGCTGTGACCCACCCTGCCTGCAGCTCTTCCCTGCATGAATCCGTTCCTTTAGTAAAGCGCACTCTAAGCTTCCTTCTTGGCGTTGGTGTTATCGTGCTTAAACGCTGCAGAGCCCCAGAGGTCCAAAACCATCGCCTGGCTGAAATTTCTCCACATTTAGAGTTTGTTAGTTTCTTGGAAGGATGGAAAAACTAAAGCTAGGTCTCCCCTGAGTATATGTGTGACTGATTGCTTCAGAGATTATACTTTTACTTGGACTGACATCTAAGCGTTCCCAAATTTAATGAGACAATATTTCCTGGTTCGTTGTACGATCGGACACTGAGATACGCCCTTGTTTTGACTGCTTTGGACACAGCTGTCAAATTTACCTTCATTTGGGTCGTTCAGTTCTAACATATGATGTTACGTACAAACCCTGAGTGTGTGTAGTACAAACCCTTTGTGTAAGTGTGGGGTCAATGACCAGTCGTCTTGATTTAGACTGCTCTAGTGGCAGTACGTGGAATCAGGGTGTGTTCTGAGAAGCCTGGGAGTGTTTGTGTGTGTGTGTGTGTGTTGACTAGGTCATAAGTATCATGTAAACTCAGACACCCACCTGGAACTTTCATAATCAGCTGGCATGACGCCCAGTCCGCCTGTATCTCTTTCTCTATTGCTCGGCCTAGCTTTATTTTTTAACCTAATGTACACACAGACTAAACTTTGATCCTTTCTGATTCACCCTATCTTTTCCTCACTCACCTTTCCCACCATATCTCAGTCTTTACCCTGTAATCTTTATGGTCCTTTCCTCTAGTCATTCACAAGCACGTACACAAACATGCAGGGGTTCAATCTCACCTCGCTTTTGGCAAAAACCCAGATCATGAATGACAATAAGTGAGCTTTGGCACAGCATAGGTTCATGCTCAATTACTCCAATCAATGTCATCCTGATCTGTTTTTTCGATTTCATCTACAGTATGTTAAAGAATTGGCTGGAGATTCAAACCAGAGCACAGTTACCTGACGACTGCAGTAAACTGATAATGCGTGAATCTTAACGATGAGCTTCTGGGTCTTGTGTTTGCATAGCATGACCTCAGCTGACTGTGGTAATCTCTAGCTTTCATGTGCACGTTTAAGCTTTCGTGTGTGTGTGTGTCTGAGTCCAGGCAGGGTCATCTGGGCTCTGAGCTGGTTCAGGAAAGGTCGCTGTGTGGTGATCAGGATTGGTGTGCATGCAGTGATCCTATTCATTCCCTGCTGTCAGCAGCGCTGACCGCTGTTGTACAGAGAGTTCTGAAAACACACACACACTCACTCAACTGACTAGACAAGGGTTACATAAGTACACATAGTTGGAGTGACAAAGTCTTGTGGACTTTAGTCTCAATCTCAGACAGCATGGCCACAGACTGCTCACTCACGTACATTGCATGCAGAACTGGAAAAAACTGGTTGAAGTCTGTCATTTATCAGTTCACCAGGAAACAAAGCTGTTTTTGCAGGGTGCTTGTAATGCATTTAATAAGTTGCAAAGTTTAAAAAAAGAGACATTGAGTCCTGTTTTGATCTGGGCCAAATCTGTTTCCAGACTTTTTCATTGTTGCAAAAGACTTAATTAAAATAATTAATGTTTTTTTTTTTTTTTTTTGACTTTCTATTTATCAAACATTTCTACAGCATTTTATAAACGTTATGAATGAATGTTTCTTGAGCACCAAATCATCATATTAGATTAATTTCTGAAAGATCACGATACTTTAGACTGGAATAATGGATGCTGAAAATTCAGCTTTGTTGTAAATTACATACCAAACAAAAGTGTTTTTTTCTGCATATTTAATATTATTATAATATTAATTATTTGTTTATGTATATTTCCACCTATTATTAGATTTTTTCTGTTGTAACCTAGTGATAACAAGAACATTTGGAGTTGCTTTTTATTTCAGAATGACTAGTTATACATACAGTTGAGGTCAAAAGTTTACATACACTTATTTAGTACTAACCTGAATAAGATATTTCACATAAAAGACATTTACATATAGTCCACAGGAGAAAATAATAATTGAATTTATAAAAAATGACCCTGTTCAAAAGTTTACATACGCTTGATTCTCAATACTGTGTTGTTACCTAAATGATCCACAGCTGTTTTATTTGTTTAGTGATAGTTGTTTGTGAGTCCCTTTTTTGTTTGAACTGCCCGCTGTTCTTTAGAAAAATCCTTCAGGTCCCACAAATTTGTTGGCTTTTCAGCATTTTTCCAGCAATGACTGTATGATTTTGAGATCCATCTTTTCACACTGAGGACAACTGAGGGACTAATATGCAACTATTACAGAGGGTTCAAATGCTCAATGGTGCTTCAAAAGGAAAAACCATGCATTAAGAGCCAGGGGTATAAAGAGTGTGAACAGAATGAAGATGTGTACATTTTTCTTATTTTGCCGAAATATCATATTTTTTTTTACAGAAGCTACAGAAGATGCGTATATGTTTCCCAGAAGACAAAATAAGTTAAATTTACCCTGATCTTCAAATTCAAAAAGTTTTCATCCCCCGGGTCTTAATGCATCTTGTTTTCTTTCTGGAGCATCTGTGAGCGTTTGAACCTTCTGTAATAGTTGCATATGAGTCTCTCAGTTGTCCTTAGTGCCAAAAGATGGATCTCAAAATAATGCAATCATTGCTGGAAAGGGTTCAAATACACAAAAATGCTGAAAAACCAAAGAATTTGTGGGATTTGTGGGATTTTTCTTAAGAACAGCAGGCAGTTTAACTGTTCAGGGCAAACAAGGGATGCTTGAAAAACTATCAGTAAAAAACAAACAAAAACATTCAGGTAACAACACAGTATTAAGAATCAAGTGTATGTAAACTTGAACAAGGTCATTTTTATAAATTCAGCTATTATTTTCTCGTGTGGTCTATATGTAAATGTCTTTTATGTGAAATATCCTATTCAAGTTAGTACTAAATAAAAAATACTATGCATTTTGTATTGTATTTGCAGATTCTTCAAGGTGTATGTAAACTTTTGACCTCAAATGTATTTCATTCTGTGTGTTATAATGTTGTGATGCCTAAATTCACTTAAGCATCATATCATTAATTTGACATTGACTAATCTGTCGATTTTACTTTTAGTGACTTTTTTAGACAAAATACAACTAATTTTTTGTATCAGCTTATCAGTATTAGCTAGAATAGTAATCGGCGCATCCTTATCCTAAAGTTGTACATGTTGATCAGACAGCCTCTTCCTGTTTAAGCTGGTGGGGTTTTTTTAGCCGGAATTAGCTGCAGAGTGAATCAGACTTAATGCCAGCTCTCAGAGGTCTGAACTGTGAGACTACGTAGACCTCATGAACTTGTGGTTATCATGTCTAATTATATTATCTGCATAGACTTGTTTGCTGGCAATTTGAACTTGTGTTTCTGATTCACTGAATTGTTACAACATGCACTGCACAGCATATGTGAGTGTGTGTGATTTCCATTTCATTTTACACTCTGATTGTAAAGTTTGGTTATATCTTAACTTGTGCCGTCTCAGAGTGTGTCCTTGTGGGCTCTGAATGGGTCGTGTGACCCTCTTCTCAGAGCTGCTTTGCTCTCTCAGTGCACAGCTGCATTGACCGCCTACACTCTGACCGAGGCAATGCATCATGGGAGTGCTTTTGTGATAAGAGCACATCTGAACACGCTCCACTGAACTTGTACTTAGTCGACCCCCGCACTCTTTTTCTCTCTCTTTTTCTGTATTACTCATTGAGGCAGACAGATGTACTCTCCGTTTGTCTGAGCACAGACCACACAGTCCACCTGCCTGGCAGGGTGACATCAGGTTGAGTGCCTGTCCTCCTTTTACTTCCTCTGACAGTTCTTCTCTCTCTCTGTCTCTATCATGTGTTGAGAGCTTTCCGTGGGTGTTCGGTTCGTTTTTGTAAGATTATCCTGCATGTTTTCCTTGAACTGACCAGATATAAGTACGGTTTCTCAAGAAAAAGTGCTTGCATTTTCACAGAGGCTGTCTTAAGGTTGTACTGTTTTCAGCTGCACATATTTTTCTCATTTTATTTCAAATAAAATTTAATAATTCAATAATTAAATGTGAATTTAAACTCATGTTAAATTTCATAAATGAAACTTACTACCAAAGAAAATTACTACTACTAACATAATGTAGCATAGAAGTCTATTTCCATTAAACAGAAGAAAAAAATGATCAAATCATCAAAAAATATTAGAGTTGTAAGTTTAACTGATTCAAAAAAAGTGACGTTACCACCTTGCTACTAAGAAATGTGTTGTAGCTTTTTAGTCACAAACTATTTAATTGTTGTTGGGGCAGCGCTGACAAGAAGTTTCTGTGTCCTGTGTTCTTTATGTAATTTTGACTTTTTAACTTATAATTTTGATGTTTGTCTCATAATTATGACTTGCGCTTATAATTGACTTTTCAATTACTTTGTCATAGTATGACTTTATTTGATCATTTCTGATTTTTAATTTAATTTTTTTACTTTTTATCTCATAATTGTGACAGTTTTGATTATTAAAACAATTGTTCACCTAAAAATGAAAATTCTGTCACTAATTACTCACCCTCATGTCGTTCCAAACCTGTAAGACCTTCATTCAAATTTTGGAACACAAATTAAGAAAATTTTAATGAAATCCGAGAGCTTTCTGACCCTGCATAGACAGTAAGGACATCAATAAAATAGTCCATGTGACATCAGTGGTTCAACCGTAATGTTATGAAGCTGCGAGAATAGTTTTTGTTCACAAAAAAAACAAAAAAAACAAAACAAAACAAAAATAAAGTACTCTCATGAACACGTTAACTGATTTTAAATGAAATTATTGAATAAGGTCATTATTTTTGTTTTCCTTGTGCACAAAAATTATTCTCGTAGCTTCATAACATTACAGTTGAACCACTGATGTCACATGGACTATTTTAATGATCTTACAGGTTTGGAACGACATGAGGGTGAGTAATTAATGACAGAATTTTCATTTTCGAGTGAACTATCCCTTTAATGTCTTAATTATGACTTTATTGTTTACCAAAGCATGATTTCTTTTTTACTTCTGTAAAATAGCTATAAAACAACCTATATATATATATATATATATATATATATATATATATATATATATATATATATATATATATATATATATATATATATATATATATATATATATATATATATATATATATATATATATATATAAGAGTTCAGATGCAAAACCAGCTAAATCCATCTTTCATCTTTCTTTAAAAAAATGCATTTTTATCAGGCTCAGATGTATAGGTTTCTATGTAAGTACCGGTACTTCTGATTGGGCTGAGGCAGGTATTTTAGCAAGTTTGAAGAAAAAGTATTTGATGGATGTATAATATGTGTCGAGAGCATTCACTCAGTATCTTTATCTCATTTTTGACCGAGATGGCTTTTAGCTGGTTTTGCATCTGAACTCTTCATATATATATATATATATATATATATATATATATATATATATACACATATAGTAGGGCTGTCAGTCAGATAATTACAAGATGTTTCAATTAATTAATCTAATTATCTAATTAATCAGAAAATAAATTTGACTGCAAAAGATTATTTAAAACTATTTTAAATGAGAAAGTATCAAGTAGACATTACAAATTGTAGCTATAGAAATAAATATTTTATTTTGATGAATTTATTACACATAAACATTTAGGCTGCAACGTAAACTATGGAACATAAAAGAAGATGATTTGAGAAATATCTCAGTATTTTTTGTTCATACGATGAAAGTCATTGTTAACCAAAACAGCTTTGTTACCAACAGTCTTCAAAATACCTTCTTTTATGTTCCATAAAAGAAAGGTTTGAAACAACATGAGGGTGAGTAAATGATGACAGATTTTTATTTTTTATCTCTTTAATGTTTTATTTTTATTATTTAATTAATTTTTTCAAACGATACTCTAAATAAGAAACTAAATCTGCCAGCAGGCGGCGGTAAATGTCTTTATAAGTCAGTCATTCATGCATTCGATTGTTCAAACGCCTGATTCATTCAGGAATGAAGTAAATGGCTCTCTTTATCATTTGGCTTTTGAATAATTTGTTCACACGATTTGTTCAAAACGATTCATTCAGAAACTAAACGCTGCTTTGTTGGTCAGAGACTCGCAACAATTCTGCTATGGCTTCAAAGGTAATATGTTCTCTGCAAAATTGAGCAAAAACACAATATTGTGTTTAAAATATAACACTATATCAACTTATTTACTGAACTGTTGTATAAAATCACATTTAAGCTCGTGATAGGTCAGGACAAAATCAGCACTCATTGCTCTTGCTGCCTGTGTGATATTGTGTGATAATTGATATATATAAATATGATCCAAAACACATACATACATTTTTTGCACCAATATCTTGAATTTTAAAGCATAACTGCATTTCTGGAGTTGTTGCCCTGCATCATATTTGTCAACTATATGAAATATAAGATGATGTACAGGTCTGGGGGCGGGGCCAGTGCATTAACTGCATTAAAATATTTTAATTGCGTTATTTTTTTCATAACTAACTTATATAATACAATATTATATTTGAATAATATGAAAATGCATATCTGCTTTGTATTTAATTAGAAATTGATTTGGCAAGGAAGCTAAACCTTGTGTGATTTATAGGCTGCAGGAAGAGGACGTGGAGTTGGGTCGAGTGGGTGTTGGGGCTGATGGCAGGTCAAGACCCTCAGAGAGATGAGCTCTGTTAACACAATTACCAGACAGCACTGCAAATGCACTCCTTGCCAAAAGCTTGTCATGAAAAAAACACTATCCTTCTCTGGGAGCATTTGGGGTTTCTGTGTTTCTTCCAAGGCAGAAACGTTCAGCTGATGTGTTCGCTACCATTTTTCTTGATTTTTCTCTCCCTTTTCTTTTCATCATAAAGCTATGTTCTCTGTATTATATCTTGGAAGTCGCAGGGCTGTTTTGTGCCAAGTATTTGAGAGTGTAATTTAATTTTAGTAGGTGTTCTAAATTTGGCTGAAATGGGCTGTTTGGCTGCTCCTGGACGTCTAAATGAATGAAGAATGTAGCTTGAGCTTTCCAGCTTTCTGCGCTACGGAGCTACCGACTGATAAAAGTGCTTATTAAACTCCATAAATCTCTGCAAATACAGCTGCAAACCTGAGCTCATTTCTTGTTTGTGCTGGAAGGGTTAACTGTCGTTCAGCAGTCAGTTTTTCCCAGCATGCACCGGGGCCTTGTAACGGAAAGGCGGCCAGGGCCCCATGTGACCAGACAAAACAAACGCTGCCAGTCCCCCCCCACCCGCTCTGCTCACACACACACACACACACCGCCTCCTCAGTAGGCTAAAGTTCATCTGCTGCATTCAGATGCCTGCAAGCAATTACACATCCACATGCGGTGAGCGAGTGAGCGAGCAAGAGAGAGGAGGGAGGGAGGGAAACCAGAGGTTACTATGGGGCATTTGACACTGTTGCTATAGCAAGGCTAACACTCTGCCTGAAAAAAGGTCAGATAGAGCATGTGTCTTTCTTTCTTTCTTTCTTTCTTTTTTATTTTATTCTCTCTTTCTGTGACATGTTGTCTTATTCTTGGTTCTGAAAGGTTAAAGGTCTAAGTGTGTGATTTCTGTTTCACTCGTAGCAAAAAATGTCCCAACTGGGCTGGATATAACAACATTGGCTCAGTCCATGGTATGATCTGTTTGCAAAAGCAATGGCAGATGAGGAGAGTGTTTTAAATGTATTTTAAATTTCTTCCCTTAAAAAGACACTCAGAATTGTTGATGACTTTGGAAATGAATGTTTTGCTTCAAAAATTGTTAAAGCAACAGTTCACCCTCAACTCTGTCACATTTACTAGTCCTCTTGTTCGACATCCTTTGGATGTTGAATGTCAAGTTTTGAAAAGTATCCTGGCTGTTCCATAATTAAAAACAGTGAAAGGAGGCCAGGTTGTCAGGTTAAAAATGCCAAAGAAACACCATAACTAGGGCCCTAAAATACAGACAGAATTGCAGAATCCAGTCATAAAAATTTAATTTAGTGTATTAAGCAGAATGTCATGGAATTTGCTAAATTTTGGATGAATAAATCAAAAGTAGGTCAGTACAGTTAAATCAAAACACGATATGCTTCCCTCTTTCCACCCAATGCTTTCCTGTCGTCGCTCTACTGTCCTATCCAAATAAAAAAGGCATTTAAAAAAAAAAAAACGGCATCATATAGCACCGTTGCGCTGCAGGTGTCCTAAATTCGAATCCCGGCTCGTAGACCTTTCCCGATCCCAACCCTTCTCTCTCTCCCACTTTTCTTCCTGTCCATCTACACTGTTCTATCTAAATGAAGGCATAAAAACGGCAAAAATAAATCTTTAAAAAAAATAATAAATTGCTGTTAAATTGTGTACGTTTCTTGATTTCAGTTAATTAAACATGGTTTTTGATTATTGTTTTAATTTAACCATTAAACAGTCTAGAAACACTAAAATGGAAAAAAAATGAAAAAAAAAATGAAACATTTTTATTTTTTTTTAATAGGGCCCTACGTAACAGTACCATAAAAACTACCCATATGACTTACAGCGGGTAAAATAAGTATTGAACACATCACCATTTTTCTCAGTAAATATATTTCCAAAGTTGCAAATTTTCATCAGATGTCGAGTAATCCATACGTACAAAGAAAACAAAACAGATAAGTTCATAAATTATGTGTAATAACATGGAATGACACGGGGAAAAAGTATTGAACACATGAAGAAAGGGATGTGCAAAAGGGCATGGAAAGCCAAGAAATCTATCAGTAATTAGAAACCAATCCTGCCCCTTAATTTGGAAATTAATATTAGCTGGTTCAGTCCCAACACCTACAGTACCAGGATGATGAAGATGAAACAAGGGTGGACATTTCAGCAAGACAGTGATCCCAAACACAGCCAAGAAATCGCTGAATGCTTAAAAAAAAAGAAAATAAAGCTGCTAGAATGTCCCAGCCATTCACTTGATTTGAATCCAATAGAAAATAAGAACTAAAGATCAGAGTTCATAGAAGAGGCCCACAGAACCTTCAAGATTTGAAGACTCTGTGGAAGAATGGGCCAAAATTACACCTGAGCAATGCATTGCATGTGACTAGTTTCTCCATATAAGAGGTGTCAATGGCTTTTGTACAAAGTATTAAAATACATTTCAGTAGTTCAATACTTTTTCCCTGTCTTTCTGTTTTATTACACATAACTTAAATTCTGAAATTATTTGTTTTGTTTTATTTGTATGTATGAATTGCTTGGGTTTTTATTGACATCTGGTGAAAATTTCACGTCAACAGCACCTTTAGAAATATATTTACCGGGAAAAATGGTGACGTGTTCAATACTTATTTTACACGTTGTATGTGCGTGAGTCTTTTGAGGTCGTGTATGATATTGTTTGAAAATCAGACCAAACAGTGAGAGCCAAAGCAGTTTTGCATCATTGGGGATGATGTGATCATTTTTTTTGTTGTGAATACAGCTTTTGCAGTCCATTCAGAGCTTCTGCTGAGGAGACAATGATCAGTTAGTAAAGACTGGTCTATTCACACAAATCAATTATGACTTTAAATGATTTGGAAAGTGATAGTTTTATGATTTTCTGTAATTTTGGCAGTTGACATAACCAGCTCTCATTCACAAAAAGATATTCTTCATAAATTCACCTTTTGCATTCCAGAAAACAGAGAACGTTGTATGGGTTTGGGCTGCATATGGGTTTGCACTAAACTTTAAAATTATTTATATCTTCTAAAAGTATAAAGAATAAAATATAAAGCAAAATTAATGCTTACTGTGTCCACAAAACTAAAAATTGAAAGTCTGCACATTTGTGAGGTTTGGGGTAAATAAATTGCCAGAAATGTAAAGCTGAGATGTTTAAGACTATAAGAACAAACCCTAATGTTTGAGCAATGTAAAAACAGTGCTGACCTGCAAGATAATAATTATAATTATTGTAATTATATAATTATAACAGCTTCAGCTGTCACAAAATGCACCACAAGACATGAATTCAAGACAATATTTAGATAAAATCAACATTTTCTATCAATTGTGTAAGATGAGCACATAGAAAGATGTCTTGGCAATCTTTTTTTCTTAGTATCTGCTCTCATCTGTCATATCCTAACTGCTACTGTGCCCGTAATTTCCTAGTCAGCCCCTTTTCTATAGCCAGCATATTACCTCGCACCCACCCCGCCTCTGATATGGTGTCCTCCAGAGCCGACCCCGTGACCCTGACCAGTATTTGATTTGTGTGCAGATCCATCACAAAAGAACAGAAACAACTGTCAAGCCCCATTGTGAGTAGAGGAGAGGAGAGAGGGAGGTGGCCTCAATTCAACTCACTCTGTTTCTCTCTATCTTTTTATCTGTCTCTGCCTCACTCCGACTTTCACTCCCCCTCTTCTCGTCTTACCCCGTGACCTTGAGCTGGGATTTTGCTGCCGGCTGTCTTTAACACATTCTGTGCCAAATAGTATGCGATGCCAGCCCAACCCTCTCAGCCAATCACAGTCCACCGTACCCTGCCATATCCAATATCTGACCACTGAATCAGTGTAGATACAGAGTCCTCCAGCGGTTTTGTTTGCCCTCCTGCTAGTCAGAATCCATGTTTAATGTAGCTTCTTCTCTTACTTTCTCCGACTGGCTCTCGTTTCTGACCCTGCACTCAGCTTCCTGTTCCTTTATCTTTCTTTCTGCTCGTCTAATATTTGATGTTTGATAAAGGTGTCTAGGAGTAAAAAAATAGCTAGAGAACAAAACAGCATGCACTTAACTGATTGTCCACAGTGGGTGGCGCTTCTTCTGACCCCAATACATTACACAGCGGCTATGTGGGGGGTTCAAGTGAAAGTTGTGTGTGTGTGAGAAAGAGAAAAAAGAAAGAGAGAGAAAGATTGATGCATGGCCCTTGTTTTCCCTGTGCTGTAGTTACAGATGAATGAGAGGGAAAAGCCCGGGTGACCTTTGATCCCAGACTTCAGAGAGGACTGTGGGATGCATTCCAGCTGAGCGGTAGTGAGACTGTGGCAGTAAATCAGATAGAGAGACTCTCGCTCACCACTGTAGCCCTCGGGCCAAAACCTGCCCTTCCAGGACCTTGCTGTTTTGTTGCAGCTGTGTGTGTGTTGGCACAGTCCAAATCAAACTTACACATAGCACATGGACAGCGCAGTATATACACAACCTCTACCATCATTTGTCTTTAGTATTGTATATAATGCTACTCATTAGTTGTGCTTGTTAAGTCAAGAGTCACTATTACCATTGCTCATACTTATGGTGAGCAAACCTGTAACCCTTAGTATTAAAGGGGTCTTATTATGCTCTTTTACAAAGTCTTGATTTTGTTTTGGGGGTGTACTAGAACATGCTTTCATGCTTGGTGGTTTCGAAAAACGTTACATTATTACAATACATCTCTCCCAGCCTGGCACATAAGGCTCGATTAGTTCCGGGTTTAATGAAGGCCCGCCTTCCGAAAAACAAAATGTGTTGTGATTGGTTAGCTGTCCCACTGTGTTGCGATTGGCAAAAAGCTTAGACGGTATTTCAGTACTGCCACGTCCCTTGTCAAAGAAGCAAGTTCCATGCATAACTGTTAGCACAAGCTAGATTAAAGTGATTCTTACGTTTTAAATATGGATATTTTTCTTACAAAAACTGGAGCTGTGTGAGGCACTTTTTATTATGGATGGATGCATATTATTGGACTTGTTTTGGACTGATGAGGAGAAACACCCGTCTATGGCGTTCTAAAACTTGGGAGTGCCAGGATAAATTTTAATATAACCCTGTTTGCATTCGTCTGAAAGAAGGAAGTCATATACACCTAGGATGCATGGAGGAAGAGTAAATAATACGCTACAGGAGTTTTGGGTCCTATTATCAGCCTGCGAGATTGCCAATACGATATTATCGTGCTAATGTATTTAATTATTTACATACTTAGTTTCATTGCCTGAAACCAGCTCCAGCATAATTATCAAAGAACATTATCAAAGAACATCATCACTGATTAGCCTATTCTAGTGCATGTTTATGCATTTTAAAAAACACTCGCGTTATAAGTGGAGCTATCTACACTGTATGACGAATAAATCTCTTACCACACACTGCACACGTTTGCGGCGCGTAACGGCTCCGGCACGGCAACCGGACTAGATCGCGGCTTCGGCATGTGTTTCGCCCCCTGTACTGCACGTGTCTGCAGCACGTTACAGCTCTGAAGCAACCACTCTAGTCAATGCTTGTGTTGATACCTGCCGCGCTGTGGCTTGTTGAAGCGGTTCTTCGCGTTGCATCACTAAAGTTAGGCTAATCCCCCACCTCGTCCCTACCCTCCCTCCAACAATTCGAATTTCCGTGGGCGGGATTTAATTTAATGATATTCTAATGGACCACGTTGTGACATCATTGCATTTGGAAAACAAGCGTTGTAGTCCAAAGGAGCTGTTCGTTGTAGTTCTTGAAAAGGGATTTTTTAAAAACGGAGTGGACTTTCAGATTTGTAACTTTGTAGATCTTTTTATGCCCAAAGATACACACCACACACTGACTAAAGTTCAAAAAGTGAAAAAGCATAATAGCACCCAACTTTGATGTGTAATTTGTCCTGCACCATTTGTGCCACAGACATGGATGATACTTCTAATGATGCGGCGTATTTAAAGGGTTAGTTCACCCAAGAATTAAAATTCTGTCATTAATTACTCACCCTCATGTCGTTCCAAATGTGTAAGACCTTTGTTCATCTTCAGAACACAAATTAAGATATTTTTGATGAAATCCGAGAGCTTTCTGATCCTGCACAGATAGCAACACTGATAAAATAGTCCATATGACATCAGTGACATCAGCTATCTCTTTAAGAGAGGTGTCAAATACTTTTTTAAGCACTCTGACATACAGTTTCCACCCAGATGACAAAATTGATGGCCATTAATAGAGAGAGCCTGTTTCTCAGTAAAAAGGAGGTAATTGTGACTTTTCCCCAATGAGACTTTTTTATCTCACAATTGCTGCTTACAATTGCAAAGGTGACTTTATTTTTCACGTCACTGCACAAATACCTTTTTCTATTTTACAGTAGAAACAGAAGTGATGGCTGTATGTGCACATAAAATTGTAAAAATTTAGTTTTTTCCTGTGTAATAATTTTTGAAATCTCCATATAATGCTTTTATGTTTTTCCCTCCTCTCCTTTTGTTCATGCAGAGAGCTTCCAGATGACCCAGCAGTCCAGTGGAGCACTTCACTGATCTCCTCTCTGATCCTCAAACACATCCGAAAATATGGCATAAGTGTGGTAGGAAACTTCTAGAATAATGATGCCCATTCAGGACCACCTTATCCAAAAGACTGGAGTGTTTGTGTATGATTTAAACCTTCAGATCTCCCTCTAGACCAGTGGTTCTCAACCCCAGTCCTCGGGGCCCACTGCTCTGCATATTTGGTATGTTTCTGATATGACACACTCAGTTCAGTTCATGGATCTTTCTCCAAACGAGCTGATGATCTGAATCAGGTGTGTTAAATGAGGAAAACATACAAAATGTGCAGAGCAGTGGGCCCTGAGGACTGGAGTTGAGAACCACTGCTCTAGAACACCTCAGAGCAATTCAACATGACAGTGGTACAACTGTGAAGTTGAGATCAGTGAGAGGCCTAAATCAATGAAAGAGCAGAGTGGTCAGAAAAATTATTAAGAAACAGGAAACAAGCGTGTGCTTTTTCGCAGAACGTTCCCTCCGGATAGCTAAAATGTTTGTTTTGGGTATTATTATTAAAAAGAAGAGACACATGATAAGGGAACACAATGTTGCAGATACACTTTAGCACACACCGAAAGATAAATATACAATAAATAAACATACAATAATCTGCAGGAGGGATGAGAAACTAGTGCTCAACTGTCTCTGACAGAAACAGTATTATTTTTAGATAAGACCGTTACCTAAAAATAAGAATTACTCTCTAAATAATTGTTAAAATAAGGTTTTTATTTAAAGGACTCACTTCCAGAACAAAAATATACAGATAATTTACTTACCCCGCTGTCATCCAAGATGCTCATGTCTTTCTTTCTTCAGTCGTAAAGAAATTGTGTTTTGAGGAAAACATTTCAGGATTTTTCTTCATATAGTGGACTTCTATGCTGCCTGTGAGCTTGAACTTCCAAAATGCCATTTAAATTCAGCTTCAAAGGGCTCTTAATGATCCCAGCCGAGAAAGAAGAGTTTTATCAAGTGAAATCTATCGGTTATTTATCGGTCCTTTTCTAAAAAAAAAATATACAATTTCTATATTTTTAACCTCAGATGCTTGTCTTATCTAGCTCTGCGTGTGCTTTGTGCATTCCATGTCAATACAGTTAGGGTATGTCGAGAAAATCAAATTTTCTTCTCCAACTTCAAAATCGTCCTACATCGCTGCAGAAGTACTGACCCAATGTTTACAAAGTGAATGCGCAAGGAGGCTCAAACACCTTTTACAAAAGGTAAAATAGCAAGAAAATGAGATGGGAGTTTTTCGACCTACCCTAAGTGTCATGAACCGGAATACACAGTGTTCAAGCAGAGCTAGAAAAGACGAGTGCTTGAGGTTAAAGAATATATCAATTGAACATCAAACTGAACATCTTCGATGGCAAAGGGGTTAGTAAATTATCTGTAAATTTTTGACCTGGAAGTGAACTTCTCCTTTAAGCAAAAAAAAAAAAAAACTGACTCTGGATCAGTTTTAAATGGTCATGTGACAGTCAGATCGCAATAACAGGCCATTTAGGCCAGTGGTTCTCAACTCAGTAAACTTCCAGGGGGCGCAGGATGACTATGCTAATAAATGCTAAGAAACAGATATACATTATTTATTCTTACCCCCCAAATAACTATTATTTCTATTTGTTTACCAGTTCCTGTTTATTAAAAAATGTTAAAACACCCTAGTAAAAAACTATGCCATAATTTATTTACAATACATTTATTTCATACTATGTATACATCAAATCCATTAACATATTTATTGCATATTACATATACATATTACTTAAGACTTGCTATAAAATTATAATTAAACTTTATTCTTTATTGCACAATACACATTTCTTAATATCATGCCTACAATGTGTTTTAATATCACCGAAAATGTATATAATGTAACCGTTTACTCCTGGAGCCATATTGAAATTGCAGTATCTTTGGAACTGAACCATACATGGCCTTGAAAACAAAGATGCTAAAAGGAAAGTTTGTTAAGACCCAATATCTAAAGTGGTGTTAGGATATCTTTAAAATTTCTTGAGTTACACGCATACAAACTTTGGAGAAAAAACTTGAAAAGTGCTTTTTTCCCCATTTTTGAATGGTCACTGTTGGCACATAATGTAACAAAGTTGCTGAAGTCAATAGATTTTAGGATTATATTTAAGTGTACTTTCAATAGTTTCACTTTAGCTCAATCAAACATACTTCAGTATATCTTTAGTTGGACCTCAGCACTGCTACTGCACAATTAAAGTGCATTAAGCACAACTTAGTTGTTCTAATTGAACAGACTTTAAGTTTACCAGTTTAGTATACCAAAAGTAAAACTGCAGGGTACTTTTATTAAACGCATAAATATGTAAATGTATTTGTCATATACTCAGCACAAAATAAATGTATTTCAAGTACATTTTAGTATATTTTTTCATATGGGCAAGCGCCCTTTTCATAAATAAAGCAGAAATATCTTACCTAATATGGTGGGGGGCTTTGAAAAATTTGTTGGCTAATGAGTCAAAGAGGTTGAGAACCACTGATCTGAGTGTTTGCCGCAGAGCTTTTCACCGTGCTTACTTTCCTATCTGTATTAGCAAGATTAATAGCAAGTTTTTCATTGCCCCCCTGTATTTAGCCCTAATTACCCATGCTGTAATATCCCGTAATACTGCTGAACTCGGCTGAAGCAGACACATGTGGTTCCCCAGGGTCACTGCTGGCAAGCCAACGCAGAGATATCTATCAGCCTGCACTAAGGACTTCCAGAAAAGATCCCCAAAAAATTTGAAATCAAGATTTGAACAAATATTTTTCCCTCTTGCACCTCCTCTCTCTTTCTCACGTGTACTGTTTAATGTTTTCTTTCTCCTTCCCTCTCCCTCTTTCTCAGCCCGCATGCCATGAAATTCCCAAAGAACGCCAAGCACGGAGGACTAGCATAAACAAGCCAGAAAACAAAACAATGTTCTTGCAACATGACTTGGTTTACCTCCATCGACTATCATCCATAAGCGTACAAGCAAACATCAGCTGACGCCCACCGACACCAACACACCAGTCTGAACCCGGTGGATCTGCATACGGTTCCGCTGGAACCTTAATTTTATGTTTGATTTAAGCCGAAGAGGCTGTGTGGATGGAAATACTGATGTTGAGCTATAACATTACACTCCAATTTGACTTTGGCTTTCAAACGTGTGGGAAAAGACTGGTGGCCATCTTGCGCGCTTTACCGCTCTCTCGCAAGGAGCAGAGGATTGTGGGTAGGGCCCTATTACACAAATAGCCTCCTCTGGTTTAAACAGATGTGTATTACTGCTGTTTGTTCCAGACTTTGATTCTGATTCAAATTTGGCTTTGAATCCTTATGCCTTACATAAATGTATATGTGTGTGCAGACGTGTTTATCTTGTGTTTTACTCAAACTCAAACGTCAGTAAGTGTGTTTGCTTGCACTTTAAAGTTCAGCTTCAGTCAGACTAAAGCAATGATTTATCATTGTAAAAGGTTATGTAAACGCTTTCTTCCAATTGGAAGTTCTTTGTTTATGTGAATTCAAACGAACAGACCTAGACAACAGAATTGTTGCTTGGCTTTGTCCAGCATGTACGTGTTAATAAAACTACAGCTGGCCTTGGTGTTGCACATCTGCTCTGAAAGACAGATTTTATTCTATAAATCTTACATTCCACACTGTGTCATGTAAAATTTGGGCAGACTGAAACCTATTACCATGCATGTAAACATATTTCAGCTCTGTCTCTCTGCTGTTCACAGCATTTGGATTTCTCCTCCCTCTCGCTCATGCCAGTAGTCTTTTCTGAAAGCTGACTCACTCGCCTCGTTGTGTTTGGCAACAATCTACATACCTGCCACAATCTATTATTTTGTCAACCATATTTTCCTCCACCCTTGGCTCTCTCAAGCTATGTGCAGCAGCCGCTTGGAAAGCACCCATTCCCAAAGACAGAATCCCTCGTCTGGTGACACAGCAGACGATACACAGATAGAAACGTTTCCACACAGTTCTGGCAACAACTCCCACCAAGTCCACTGCTGAGTCTTCAAATTACTGCTTTTCTTTGGCTTGTGTTTCATCTTATTTTCAAGTTCTGTTCTTTTGCTTGTTTTTTCATCTTGTGTTCACCTTTTCACCCCTGTTCTTCAGCGGGAAGAAAGAATGCAGATGGGAAAAAGCCTGCTAGTTCTTGCATACCAGATTCTGTTCTGTGAGATGCGACAGAAAAGTTCCACCTGATCTTTCCGCTATATTGCAGAACTTGCACTGCACTTGCAAGAACATTGTCACTGGTCTTAAAATGTTAAAATGTATTAATATAAACTACCGTTCAAAATATGGGGGTCGGTCAGATGTTTTAGTCTCATATGCTCACTAAGGCTGCAATTATTTGATCAAAAATGCAGTAAAGTAATATTGTAATATTGCGAAAATATTTAGCAGTAGCCATTACTCCAGTCTTCAAGGGTTACTCCACCCCAAAATGAAAATCTTGTCATTTATTACTTACCCCCATGTAGTTCCAAACCCGTAAAAGCTTTGTCGTCTTCGGAACACAAATTAAGATGTTTTTGATGCATTCTGACAGCTCTCTGACACCCATCAGGGGTTCAACTGTAATTTTACGAAGCTTCCTTGCTACGTTTCTGGGCGTTGATCGTGTTAATTACATTGCTGTCTATGGGAGGGTCAGAGAGCTGTCAGAATGCATTAAAAATATCTTAAATTGTGTTCCGAAGACGAACGAAGCTTTTACGGGTTTGGAACAACAATGGGGTAAGTGATTAATGACAAAATTATTATTTTGGGGTGGAGTAACCCTTTCAGTGTCACATGGTCTATCAGAACTCATTTTAATATGCTGATTTAATGCTCGAGAAACACTATTATTATCAACATTGAAAACAGTTGTGCTACTTATATTTTTTGTTGAAAATGTAATATTTTTAAAGGATTTTTTGATGAATAATACATTTATTTGAAATAGAAATCTTTTGTAACATTATGTAATTAGACTTTACTGTCACTTTTGAAAATTCAATGCATCCTTGCTGAACAGAAGTATTAGTTTCTTTCAAAAAATCGTATTCACCCTAAACTGTAGTGTAGGTTGAAGTACTGTTCATTGTTAGTTCATGATACATAGTGCATTAACAAACGTAAACTAATTATTTAATTTATCATTCTCTGATTTATACTGTGTGTTTTCACAGGTGCTGACATTTGATGGCAGAGGTGTGAGTGGACATGCCAATCATATTGCCATCTACAAGACCCTCAGGTAACCTTGTGCTGAGAATTAGAGGATTAGTTCACTACAGAATTAACATTTCCTAATAATTTGCTCACCCCATGTCATCCAAGGTGTTTATATCTTTCTTTTTTCAGTTGAAAAGAAATTAGGGTGTTTGAGGAAAACATTCTAGGATTTTTCTACATGTAGTGGACTTCAATGGGGATCAGCAGGTTGAAGGTCCAAATTGCAGTTTCAATGCAGCTTCAAAGGGCTCTATGCGATCCCAGCTGAGGAATAAGGGTCTTGTCTAGCGAAACGATCGGCCATTTTCTAAAAAAAAATACAAATGTATATGGTTTTTAACCACAAATGCTTGTCTTGGACTAGCTCTGCGTCTACAACTTCAAACAGCCTTTACAAAAAAAGGTAAAACAACAATGTCGGACAATTTTGAAGTTGGAGGAGAAAGTGAGATGGAGTTTTTTGCCCTACCCTACCTTTTTGAACCGGAGTACACAGATGAAGAACTAACCAATCAACATGATTGCGTAATGCGCGTAAGACGCAGCTAGTCCAAGATGAGCATTTGTGGTTAAAAAAGAAAATGAAAGAAAATGGCCGATCGTTTCGCTAGACAAGACCCTTATTCCTTGGCTGGGATCGCATAGAGCCCTTTGAAGCTGCATCGAAACTGCAATTTGGACCTTCAATCTGCTGATCCCCATTAAAGTTCATTATACGGAGAAAAATTCGAAAATGCTTTCCTCAAAAACCTTAATTTCTTTTCGACTGAAGAAAGAAATACATGAACATCTGGAATGACATGGGGGTGTACATAGTCACATTGTACTAAATTCTGAAAATAATACTGTTTTGGATCCCACAAAAAGCAACAGTTACAATAGCTTCAGCAAGCACAGAGATTTTCCCACATTAGGCGAGCTGTTTGATGTGTTTTGTTACGATTTCAAAAAGCATAATATTGCTTATTTAACATTTCCTCAATTATTTCTAATAGAGTGAGTCCAGATGAAATAGTAAAGAGCTTCATTCATCCATAATTGAAGCAGGATGTACAGTAGAGCTGACATTTGCCCACATACTTTGATGAGCAGTCCAGCATCTTAGCTGTCTTAGCTCCATCAGCACAAACAGATTTTACCATCTAGATGTTTCTGGTGAACAGCATGGCTGTGTTAGTCCACAAGCTAGACTATTACAAAACCAGATATACCCAACATAAACCAGGAAGGACCAGCCTAGAAATACATACTGGTCTTGCAACAGGATGGCGTAAAGATATTTAATGTCAAATCTGAACATGTCCAGTTGGCACCATGAAGTGCAGTGAAGTTGAATGCAAAGTCAATCAGACACAAAAGGAACTTAGTTTCTCTGAAACACTTCCCCTAGTCCACATTCTCCTAGAAGAACCACACTTTACATTCATAACATCAAACTAACAGAAATACACACATATACAGTTAAGTGCATCATTTATTTCTTAAAATTACTGTTTTACTATATTTTTGATCAAATAAATGCAACTTTGATGAACACACAGTTGAGGTCAAAAGTTTACCCCCCCCATCAGAATAATTAAAAATGTTATTTTACCAAAATAAGAGGGTTCATACAAAATGCTTATTGTTTATTTAGTACTGACCTGAATAAGATATTTCACATTAAAGATGTTTAACACATAGTCCACAAGAGAAAATAATAGTTTATAAATAGTTTATAAAAATGACCTGGTTCAAAAGCTTACTTCCCTTTGAGTCTTAATACTGTGTTGTTACCTGAATGATCCACAGCTGTGTTTTTTGTTTAGTGATAGTTGTTCATGAGTCCCTTGTTTGTCCTGAACAGTTAAACTGCCCTCTGTTCTTTGGAAAAATCCTTCAGGTCCCACAAATTAGTTGGTTTTCCAGAATTTTTGTTTATTTGAACCCTTTCCAACAATGACTGTATGATTTTGAGATCCATCTTTTCACACTGAGGACAACTGAGCGGCTCATATGCAACTATTACAGAAGGTTCAAACACTCACTGATGCTCCAGAAGGAAAAACCATGCATGAAGAGCTTGGGGACTTTTGAACAGAATGGAGATGTGTATATTTTTCTTATTTTGCCTAAATGTCATTTTAAATTTTTTCATTTAGTACTGACCTTCAGAAGCTACAGAAGATATTTACATGTTTCCCAGAAGGCAAAATAAGTTACATTTACATTGATCTTCAAATTCAATAAGTATTAAATAAAATCTCTTATTTTTGTATACATTGCCAGGGGTTTATAGACTATAGAAGGTGACAAGGGCATGCAAACACATGCACTCAAGTGCATCTAGATATCTTACCATTACTGCAAATAATTGCTGACATTACACACAATCCAACGGAGCAGCAAAATACTAAATCAGTTTAGAAGGAGAGGAAAACCAGATCCTTGTTTATGGATCAGACAGCTTGTTGTTTGAGTGGTTGCAACAATTCAGCGTGAAGCAGGACTTTGTCTGATACCTTCACACTGTCTGAGTCTCAGTTCTTCTGCACTAGGATATCAAAGCTTAAATCAATAATATGGGTGATGGAGGCATCCAAACAACCACAGATAAAGCTTTCTGCTGGTGTGAGGCAACGACTTGCATGAAAGCTCGCAGTAAAACAGAACAAACATGGTTTAGTTGTTGTGCAATGTTTGGTTATAAGAAACAGAGCCAATCTTTTCGGACATCTGTCTCCTCTGTGCTGTTGTAGATGAATTTATTTGTCTGTGTGAGAAGGAGAGGGAGAGGAAGCAGTGGTGAAGTTGGCGCTGGGACTAGGTCGTCTCGGGCTGAGCTCCGGGCCAACACAGGTGGTGTGACTGGGAGAGCCAGGCCATGACAGACAGTTCCAGGAACTGCATATGGATTTAGAGCTCACCCTAATCTGAGAAAAACCCAGACCTTAGGAAGTGTGTGTGTCCTTAAGACAAACACACACACAGAATAATGAGAGAGAGAGAGAGAGAGAGAGAAAAGACTGAAGACATTTCAGAAGACTGAAGACAAAATAATCGGAAAATCTGTGTCATTATTCAGAAATCTTAATACTTCAGCGTACCAAGACGTTTTGGACAATGCAGTGCTTCCAACTTTGTGGGAAGGCCCTTTTCTCTTCCACCATGACTGTGACCCAGCACGCAAAGCAGGGTCCATAAAGACATGGTTGGATGAGTTTGGTGTGGAACAACTTGACTGGCCCAGACGGAGACTGCAAGCGAGGCCTTCTCTTCCAACATCACTGTCTGACCTCACAAATGCTCTACTGGATGAATGGGCAAGAATTCCTACAGAACCACAATCCGCAATATCTTGCGGAAAGCCTTCCAATATCAATGAATACAGTGTCATTAAAGTGTCTGTTGGTGTAATGGTCAATACTTTTGTCCATATAGTGAAAATACAGTCGAACCAAAATTTATTCAGACACCTTCAATATTCCTCACATTATCACAGTTTATTTACTATAGTTTAGAAAATGGTAATAAAATATGACAAGAACTCAGAGTTAAACTATGTCAGAACAAATTCATCTGGATGTCAGATAACTTTGATAGAAAGGTATGTAATAGATTACAATCAACCAAAAATTCAAACAACTGTTAGTATGACAATATTTACACAACTATCAATACTTTGTTGACCAATTACCAAGCAATGTTAAATTTTGTTCAGTCTGAGGTGTAAATAGGTTGCATTAGCAATTAAAGAAAAAAAAACACTTAAGCAAAACATGGTCAGGTCAAAGTGTCTGAATAATTTTTGCTCCCAAATTTGTATTAATTTTACTGGTAGTCCACTGTATGAAGACTTTTTGGGTAAAATATGTCACAATTTACTTTATTTTGCTATCCTCACTTACATATATGAACTATAGTGTCCTGCGCCTGCTAGTAAAAAAAATATGAAAAATTATATCTGGTGTCTGAATATTTTTTGGTTTGACTGTACATTCAATATGTGATACACAATATAGGTGTGCAGAGTGAACAGTACTTTTGTAATGGAAGAACAAACAGAAAATATCTGAAAAGAAATTTATCCTGCACATAATATAATAATACACCAAGGGTTTTCAAACTGAGGTCTGGGGATCCCCAAGGGGGTGCTATGGAGTCCTTAGGAATTTTAGAGAGATAAATTTTTTTTTTACCTGACCTAATATATTTTTCATAATTTAAATATTTAGTTTTGAAATAATCTTTGTTGTGAAAAACACTTTACAAGTTAAACTATGGATGTACATTTTGTTACCACCTTGCAAAAATATATTTTTAAATAATAATATAATTTAAAATAAATAAATAAAATATAAAAATGTAAAAGATGTTTTAGAAAAATAAGAAATGAATTTGCAAATATTAGAAAAAAAGAACAAAATACTTTTAAAAATATTAAAAATTCTGACAGTGCTACAAGACAAAAATACACATTTACTATTATTTTCACATTAAGAATATATTTTCGAAGCATGTGTGCTTGTGAGTTTGGTGTGTTACATTAATCATAATTGTTTATTGTTTTTCTCCTTCACGTCTTTGACAACAGGCATCTAGTTTCTGCTGGACGGCTACCTGAAGGTGAGTGTCATTAACTTAGGTGAAATTATTCATAATATTATAAAAAATAATATTAATAATCAGTAAAATAAGTCCCTCACATATTACTAGTATGTTTTCTAGGCAAAGTACTCCACCCACTGGTAGACTTTATTAAGTACACTCTGGAAAACACTTCCAGTAGGCCTATACTTCCATGACAGTTTCCCAGGATCCACCACTAAACTAGACCAACCCTACTTTTACTGCCAAGCAAGGAAATGTCTGAGATCACAGTTGCTCTGTGTCTCCATTGTGTCTGAAAATGCAAAGAATGATTAGGCTAAAAACATCTGATAGATTAAAGCAGAACCAATGCAGATGAAATGGTCGATTTACCACTCACACCACTAGGGGTCGATATGCTTTCAAATGAAGAAGCGTTTTATACTCAGTGGGCTAATGATGAAAATATTTTCGAAGTGTAATTTCAGTGAGTCTTCTTTCTGACTGATGTTACTTTTAAAAATATGACGCATTAAATTTCCAGCTTAATTTCGTTCGTAGAGTCAGTCCACTCATACTAAAGACAGATTAGTCCTGCTAATCCAGTGTTTTCCATCTGCTTCTGGACAGATCTTGTTTTACGTAACAGATCCTCGGTCAACATCTAGGCCCTAGTGTTTCTTTAACACTCATTATTAGGAGGTTTCTTTGTGTCGACATTAAGTAGCTTATTCATGCCCTTTAATAGTTGGGGTCTGATACTAGAAATGTTAATATAATTTAAAATAATTTAAATATAGTATAAACATAGTAATAAATATCACATGATCCTTCGGAAATCATTCTGATATGCTTATTTGCTTCTCAAGAAACATCATTATCAATGTTCAAAACAGTTGTGCTGCTGCTTAATATAATAAAACTTTTAAACATTATTTTTAGTAGTCTTTGATGAATAGAAAGAACAAAAAAAAAACAAAAGAACAGCAATAATTTGAAAGAGCAATATTTTGTAACATTATAAATGTCTTTACTGTCACTTTTGGTAAATTTAATACACCCTTACTGAATACAAGTATTCATTTCTTTCAAAACTTTTGAATATTGTACATTTTGTTTAAAAAGTCCCTACCAAATTTGATTTAAAAAAACATATTTGTATTGTTTCTAAAACACTCTGTTACAGTATAACCGAAAATATATGCTGTGGAGTTCTCAGAAATTTTGAGAGATAAAAAACTTTACTAAAATGTCAAATATATTTAATTATTTTATTTTGTTTTGATATAATCTTTATTGTGAAAAACACTTTATGGCTTAGACTATGGTTGTACATTTTGTAAACATTGCAAAAATATATTTACAAAATAATATAATTTAGAATAAATAAATATAAAAATGTTAAAGATGTTTTGAAAAATAAGAAATTAATTAGCAAATTTATTCATGATTCTCTGAAGAAATATTAGGCAAATATTTTACATGCTATTTTTATTAATCAAAAATATTAAATTTTATTTGGTAAAAATCCATATATACAACACCACTACAACTTTACACTAAAACTGTGTATTGTGAATTTCATCTTTAAAAAGAAATTAAATCTTTATCTTATAGTAATAAGGCTGTAAAAGCAATTCATTGATGAAAAAACGTGGAAACCCTGCACTAAGCTAAAACCTTTTTACTTTTTTTTTTTTTTTATATCTGTCTGTCCCCACAGGTTGCCAGATCTTCTCTCTTCACTCCATCAGCTTACTCAGAAAGTACTTGTCAGTCCTAGATCTGCCAATCAGCTGGCTCCTTCCCTCTGATTTCTGCTGCGTCATTGGACGGGAGGAGTATAAACGTGCCAAGGTGTTTATACAATTAAGCTCTGATTTTACTTAATGACTCCAGAACTAAAACTAGACACACCCTGGATCAGTAATAATCAGCAATGGTCACTTATGACTACCAAATATTACAGGTGTCTCATGCGTTTCTCACTTTTTACAGTCCAGCTGTTTTCATGTGTATTCCTAGACTGGACACTGAATGGCAGACTATGAATACAGAACGTTCATAACTTCTCAAAGCTCCTTCTCGCAAACAAAGGTTATATTGTTGATTAACTCGTTGGTACTTTGAACCTTTACTGTGTGCATTAACTAATCCAGCTGAGCAGTCTCTGAATGAAACGGTTCATCTGTCTGACCTGCCAAAGTCTGAACTGGTCCTACCAGTCAGGCGTCTTACAGTAACATGCAGATAATAGAATTTTTTGCATTTCGTCTGTTCGTTTGTCATCTACTCAATCTACTCAAAAAAAATGCCTGTCATTGCTCTTGTCTTACAGTCTGTGCATTTCTTTCTCTTTCTTCCTCAGAAAGCCATGCTCTGTCATCGCTCTCAGCTGCTGTGGTTCCGCCGGCTCTACATACTTTTCTCACGCTACATGTTTGTAAACACGTTCCAGGCCATCACCATGGAAACAAAGAATGTGAAGATTTATTAGCTTAAATTGTCTTGGGCACCATTCCTGTCCACGTAGGACTGAAGTTATGCACTGAAATTTTTAAGTAAAGGTTTACTTCATGTTTCTTATTTCTTTATGTAACTTAATTCCAAATATGCTGCCATTGAAGTACTGTACAGTGACAGCATATATCAATAAGCCAGCATTTCCAACCTCCAGACACTAATAAAGAACCTTACAGACTTTATCCCAAACAATCCAATATTCTGAAAGCCAGCTTTCTGTGGAGGTTTAGGTTTAGGGGAGTTAAGCGCTTTAATACAGTAGTTGAATCCAAAACACAGATTGTGCCTTTGAATATGCAGGGGATGGAGGATGACATTTGATTCTGTATATTGTTTACATTTGCTGTTACTGTTGTTATTAGACTTATTAAAGTAGAGTTGAAGCACTGTTTCAAATGGATCAGTAAGTACTGTACCAAATCTTATGATTCAGTAAGGTTTCAAAACTGGCATGTAATTCTGATATCTTATAACACTGTAAGTTTATTATGTTCTGTGATGACTTCAAACATATGCCAATGTAAAACAATGCAATAAATATATTTAAAATAAATTTGATAAAGAGAAAAAAAGATTGAATTTTTTTGATGAGCACACTTTTTTTTAAATCATTTATTTGTATTAGTTTTCTTTATATCAGACACCCTCATTACAAACATGGGTGTAATATCATTCAGAAATCTTCATCAAGTTCTCCCAAATGTCCATAATATTTCCATTCAATTTTTCACTTTTTTGTCATACGACATGCTCTGTTAATACATTTCTTAAGGAAACAGGTAGTATATACCAAAGAGATCATCCCCTCTTCATCTTAAAACCTCATCTCTATCATTTGGGGTAGATGATGTTTTTATTCTAGACAGTACAGCTATAAAAAGCTATTTTAAAAAAATCTATATATATCTAATCTGTGTATACAAGATTAATCATCAGTATTTGTGGTCCATTTTCTTAGAAGAGAAATATTTATTGTAAATGTGTATAGCCATAAATGTGAATTTTGCCAACAGTTAGCATATACAGTAAGAGGCCTCATAGGTAATAAACAAAAGTCACAAAACCCTGAGTCTGTTTCATGGTGTCATTAATATATTGGTGAAAAAATGCCTTTAAAAGCAGGAGAGTACAATTTAATTTTAGGGATTAATTGGACAATGGAGTTAGGTGTCTGTTGTTGGTTTTGACAAACTTCTTATAGTTTGATGCTTCTGCATACTCTCCTCCCAGTTCTCCCCACAGAAGTCTTCTACAGTGATACTCTTGACTGTTCCAGGGTCCAAACAATGAGGTGCCACACCTGTAAACATATGGCAGATTTGTAACTTGTAAAAAAGACAGAGCAAACTTTTTGCTTCAACAAAGAAATGTTCCATAATTTAATATAAAACAAGACACTGTTTTTTAAATAACTACAGTCTTTCGATGCAGCAAAAATTGACTGTAAAAAAAAAAAAAAATAATAATAATAAATATAGCTGCAAGCAGCAATTTTCAGGGTTCAAGCGGTTTTAGGCATTTAAGGACATATGAAAAAAGACATTGTATTATTTAGCAAGCCTGTAACCACCTAAATCAATAAATAAAACAAGTACTTTTGGCAAATCCAGGTAATTTACCAGTTAAATATGATTTTTACCTTAATGACTGTGATAGCACCACATATGGTCGGATTGGAAGAGTTCTCAAAAGTAGGTTTTTTAAATAATGTCAAATATTTAAAGAACAATTTGATTGACAGCAGTGGTCCTAGAGGCAAAGTTGTTCAGAATGAAGAGATCAAACAAACAATGGGAAGATCTAGTGTATGCATGAATGTATGAACATTTTCTGCAATTTGAGATCATTTACTATAGAAATACAGTGTTTTTGAAGCCTTTTTAACTGCTATAGTGCCACCTGTTGTCTGACCTCCATAAAACTTTGCATGCTTGTTTACAATCACCTGTCGCATGTGCTCACATAGTTTTGTGAAGTTTTGAGTTTTTGTTTAGGTTTTATAGGCTTTTGGGCATATTTGGACAGGCCCCTTTTCTAAACGACCCCGTTATAGCTTCCTAAAGGGTACATTTCTACATTATTCTATAAGCATTGACCTAGAGAGTCCAGATAATTGCAGTGTTTTTTTTCCAGATTGAGCGAAAAACCTAGCACCAGTTCACAAAAGTAGGTTTTTAGATTTTCTCAATCATTTGACAAATGGTTTGATTGACAGCAGAGGCTCTACAGGCATTGTTGTCGAAATGAGGAGATCTATCAATATACAATATACAATATATCAATATACAGTCGTTTACGGCCTTGAAAACTGTGATATTGCCCCTCAGTGGCTGATTTCTCTCAAATTCCTCACAGGCCTTGAGGGCCATGAGCCAAACAGGACCTCGGCTAAGTTTGTCTAATAGGTGCTCAAAATTCATTGGCCATTGGCAGCCATGTTTTTTGAGATACGGAAATGTCCTAATAGACACTTGTGGTGCTTTGGAGCAAGACCGTGCATACCTGTTTTCATGTTGATGGGACAAATGGTTGCATCATTATAGCCGTTTTTAAGGTTTTTCCCTCTTATAGCACCACCAAGTGGCTAAGCTCCACGTTTGTTTTTTTCATGTTACCTCATATTGAACTCTTTCTGAGTTTGGCGAAGATATTCTGTTTAAAAAAATATAGTCCTTGTAGTATTTTCTTCGCGATGGTGAGTCAAAAGTTCAGCTTTTTTTTGATAATCATTGATATTCACAGAGAATCTTTCTGTACCATTTTGGTTTCGATCAGGCGAAAAATCTAGGACTAGCTCGCAAAAGTAGGTTTTTCAAAAAATCCAAAATACCTGAAAATTTAGAATCAGAGGCATGCGTTGTGTCCGGCATGAGCCAAGGAATCCATTTCCAACCACATAAGACACTTGAGCCTGCGACTAACGGTTTAGGAGTTATGAGTGATTTCATACTTTTGATTGCTGTAGCGCCCCCCTTCAAGCCAATTGGGGTGAGCCTTGGTGACACTGTAAACCAGGGGTGCCCAGCCCTGTTCCTGGAGAACTACCTTCCTGCAAAGTTTAGTTTCAACCCTGATCAAACACACCTGTCTGTAATTATCAAGTGCTGCTTCAGATCCTAATTAGTTGTGTTCAGGTGTGTTTGATCGGAGTTGGAGCTGAACTCTGCAGGAAGGTAGATCTCCAGGAACAGGGTTGAGCACCCCTGCTGTAAATGATGTACTACCATCCCAAGTTTCAAGTCTCTACAACTTACTGTTTGGTCTGCTCGAACAGTTTCAGGTGGAGATTGCTGATCCTTGGCCATTCTAACAATTACAATAGGCACTTTCAGCACTACGCATTTGAACCTCTAATAAAACATCCCAAAGGTGGTCCACTTTCTGTTCAACTCACCAAATCCATCAGGGTTGGAACGTGGAGTGTAGAAACTCTGGACACCACAGGTTTTGCAGAATGTGTGCTTGGCCATGTGTGTGTTAAATGTGTATGTTGTTATGTTCTCTGAGCCCTAAGAAAGATGATAATTGTATGATTTAGGATTATATTCAATAATATATTCAAACGTATTTACCGTACCACCCAGCCTCCAGAGCTCAACCAGATCCTGTGTAAATGCTTTAAATCACATACCTGCAGCAAGGTGAACTGGGACCTTGGCACAATGAAGTGGCGATTTTGTTTCTTTGTGCAAATACTGCAACTGAGACACAACAGAAATTGAAACAATCAGTTGGTGGGTTACCTCATGAAAAGGGGACTTTTGTCTCTTTTGACTGACTGTAAATGACTGTAACTATGAAAAGCTGACACCAACTTGTGCTATGTTTTATCACAGCCATCATTCTTTAGATCTCTGACATACAATTTCATAAATAAAACTGACATTCGCATGATAATCATAATAACATCATCATTCATTTTTCATCACTGTATCTTATATTTTTTTATCCTGTCTGTCTGTCTAAGGGATCATTTAAAATAGATTTATTATGATTTTGTAAACAACTCAGTATTTGTAGAAATAACAGCACTACAGTGTATTTTACCTTGTTGGCAACAACTGATGGGATTAACATTTAAACACATTATTTGCCTAAAAGAATGATTTTAGGCTTTTTATTGTGTAAAATACACCCACTTCGTCGAATGACCCAGATGACACTTCCCAGGTATTCATACTGCTAAATTAATCAAGGTTGCCTGAATGACTACTCGATTCGGAAAGCCATCCACGTGATTACTTAATCACACGTTTGACCATTGTCCTGTGAGTGTGGTTCTGACTTTGTCAATGGCTGTAGATGGTCCTTACTTGCAATTGAACACGTGTAAATGTGGAGCACTCCACACCTCAAAACGCACCGCGCCACAGTGGCAACCTCCGGTGTGTTTCACAAGACCATCACGCTTCCTGGAAAGAACAGGATATTTACATGAGGAGACGATCTGTACTGGCTAATCTGTTTACCAATGTATACGCCCAACGGACTTTAGTAGTAATTTAAGTGATAAATATAATTATTTAAGGGATTGTTTAGTTGAGCAGCAAGATAAACACCCGTGTATTCTGTTTAATATCCCCTTTTAATCACTCTTTTGGTCCATAACACTTCATGACACAGTGAAACATAATGTTACTTAGTTACATATAGCCTACCTTTCGTCTTTAGTTACGTATGCCATTTGTTTACCACCTCTAACTGTATATATGCTAAACCAGTTGTTTGTCGTCTTCAACCTAGCCGGTTTAAAACTATTAAGTCATGCTCTCCTGTAGAACATTCCATGCTTTGTTGATAACTATCACTGCTGCTTTAAAAACAGCACAAACACTGTTGACTGGCTGGGTCACATGCTTCGGCCAGCTCATTTTGCCCTCGGCGTCATCTGGTTCCACCCGTTCAGCTGTTGCGATACAAGCCCAGACAAAGTCCAGGATAAAATCAGAGCAGAAAGAAAAATTGTTTTGATCGAAACAGGCTGAACTGTATTGGATGAATATAAATAAGTAATGTATACATAATACAGATAGCCTATGAACATGAATCACATGACTTTTATGGGGGCCAGTGTGTTGTTAAATAAATAAAAATAATAAAAATAAAGCATGAGTTCTTGAGTTCTTATTAAGTGTCAAAATGAGACTAAACCAGTTTGTTTTGACAAAGTTAGAGGGTTTTATATATATATATATATATATTTTTTACCATTAACTTAAGTCATAACACTTCTATCGTTGACAGATATTCAAACAATATGGTGAAACTTTTAAACATACTTATATAAATACTATCATAGCAGCTCATTTCTTAACATCCTGTATTTGTAATGTTTGATTTTAATAACAGATTAATTTACAAAAAGATGTTGAAGATTTGAAACGATACGCACACACATTCCTGAAAGTTCAAGGTACAAGATCTGGATGTGAATAAACACGAGTTCAGTCTGGTGATGTGGCAACTCGTGACGTGTATCGGCACGGGTCAGGTGATAATAATCAGGAAATTTCTAGTGAATTTCAGAACATTTATGTTATGTATTTCCTGTAATTTTCTTATAAACCATTTTCTTGCAAGTTCTTCAATAGAAAATACACCTTTGCTTTTAAGAGCCTAAAGCAAAAACACTACAAATGACACTTCCACATAAGAAGAGCAGTGAGGTAAAATAAGAATTTCACATTTACAATATTAACATAAACGCTGACCATACCGTGATATTATTAGAGCACTTTCAAGTGCCAAGTCTCATTGGGTTTAGATGGAGACCCAAATGTAACAGCAGACAAGACCATATCTATAAGCCTAAAAACAAACTGATGACACTAGGATCACGATCTTGTCCTGGTTGTCTTCTTAAACCTCCACCTTAATTTTGCTATATAATCAGGAGTGATATGGGTCTAAATGTAAAATATCCCCCAGTTTAAAAAAACAAAAACAAAAGTAGCTTAGTTGGGTGATCTAGATAACCTTTTAGCAGCTGTTTCAGCACACGGAAGAAGGAACAGGGACCTGATTCCACAATGATACTAATCCACTAAGTGGATAAACAAGGCTCAAAGTGCAGTTTTACACTGTAGTCTCTTTTTGAAGTACAAGCCAGTTAATGTTTAATCATCTTAGGTAAATATTTTATGGTATTTTATTTTAACAGCACACAAACAGCACAGTACATTCTGCTCAAATAAACTGCTTATAACAGACAGTAACGAGCAATGCCTCAGGGAAACCTCTGAGCAAAATTAGAGCTGGTTCCTCTTGTTTGTAGTTTTGTTCATGCATGCTTGTTTCTTGCCATGGCAACACAAAGTCACATGGGAAATAACAAATATTTCTGTCCACCACACAGTGTACAGTATAGAAAGCAGAATTAAGCCCTTAACTTATTATAACTTTAGACCTTTTTTTGTAATAATAGAAGATTTGGCTAAGACTCCAACGAGGCAAAATCCCATCACTTTCATTTGCAAGCGAGGTCCTACTTTGTAACAGTGGTGAATGGCTGTGGCAATGTCTGTTAGCTCACATAGAGAAAATGACCTACATTGCTGCAACGGATACTGCAGGCAGCATGTCTGAGGTCAACATGTTGCCAATGCCACCTGTGTCACACATTGCGTTCTATATTAAGTATGCTGGTTGACACAACTTTGTATAAAGCCTAGACTGAAACAAATAATGTACTTCAAAAAAACAGAGCTACAGTGAAGGTCATTTTTTGTAAACAAACCATGTTTTTGAGCAAACACTCTTTTAGGGATAACAGTCATTTCTGTCTTATAATTATGTGTTTGTTTGGGGTTTTTATTAAACCATGCAGAACTGGTCCCTTACATATAACTTTAGCAAGGGGTTGTAGTTTTTGATACAACTATTATAGTATATATATAGTAAGACTGATTTAAGAATATTAAATCGTTTAGATCAGTTTATTGGTGTTATCACTACGAAATAACCCTGCTCTTTGCCTGGCCCAGATACCAAAGGACTGAATCACCAATAGCAAAACGAACAAACAACCCATCCAGCCAATCACTGCCTGAAGAGTGTACCAGAGTCCAGCCCATTCTAGCATATTCTGGAGACTTCCTTTTTTGATACGATGTGATAATAATTATACATTTAAAATACATATACAAAACACGTAATTCCTTAAAAAAACATAATATACATTTTTGTTTTAAAGCATATTTGAACGTTTTAACAAAAAGAGCTTTTGACTGCGGAAGGATCTTGTCA
Source organism: Cirrhinus mrigala (assembly GCA_036247105.1). Lineage (NCBI taxonomy): Eukaryota > Metazoa > Chordata > Actinopteri > Cypriniformes > Cyprinidae > Cirrhinus > Cirrhinus mrigala. Next base: position 21,372,571 of record CM070011.1, on the reverse strand, counting down.
TGTGACGTACCGTAAACGTCACGCCCCTTGGGTTTGTATAAATACAGTAGCACTCGCATTCAACGGCAGATCTTCCTGCGAAGAAAAGGACACGTACATTTTCAGAAGTATTTTCAGAAGCAACGAGCTTTTCTAAACGGTAAGAATGAACATCCAGTTGTTTTTTTATAATATTCTTCAGGACTTTAAGAATAACGTTTTATTCTTAATGTTTAGTTGTATTGTATTGATTCTTGTTGGTCGTTTTCTTAATATTTAGACGTATTAAACTGTAATCCACAATCATTTAATCAAAGTAAAAAGCGTTACATCGAAGATCAAGTTACAAAATGGATGTGTTTGCTTTTTTAATTGTAAAATTCTTATATTTGTGCTTACGATCGGGTTAAGTTTCGTCAGATGTATTTTTGCTGAATCATTGTACACTTTGAACAAAGAGCCCGGATGTTACTGTACCGCCGCCATGTTAGAGAAAGAGGGTGTTTGGTGTTGCGCAGTACAGTTTTTAAATAAAACAACATGTTTCGTAGTTCTGCCGTAGTTTATTTAGTTTTTGAAAAACCTTTTAGATAATTATGTATGTTATGTTTTGATATAGGATATAATAATTTGTAAGACATTTTAGCACGTACTTATTCATTTTTCCCGGCCAGTACTTAAGTGATCTTTCAGAAAATGGTTTAGAAAATAAAAATTAAAAGAAATGCCATTCAGTTGGTTTTGGATAAGGGTAACCTATCGCTATTTAATCATGTTACGTGTAATTTAACAAATGCATTTATTTTTAAGTGAGGAAAATACAAACATAATTTATCAGTTATGTTTTTAAGTAAACCATGCTTACAACATACTAAACGGTAGAACTGAGATGTGCAAACCCCCCAAAAGTACAAAATGTTAGTCCTACACTGAATTTGTGGTTGACCGAGCCACCTTAAAGCTTTCTGGTTGACTAAAACAAGTGAGGTGCAGTCAAATACTGAAGTTGGTATTAAAGTGCTATTACAAAAACAAGTGTGATTACTTTGGAATTTTGTAAGGCGTTTCAGTTTCCTGAAGCATTAATTTATGATCTTTGCTTTCATTTTGCTGTAATTGAATGTGTACCAGTAGTTTTAAATTAGTTTATGCATAATTGATCTTATTTTTTTTTATTTGTTTATAGATGCAGATCTTTGTCAAAACCCTCACTGGTAAGACCATCACCCTTGAGGTTGAGCCAAGCGACACCATTGAGAACGTCAAGGCAAAGATCCAGGATAAAGAAGGCATTCCCCCTGACCAGCAGAGGCTGATCTTTGCCGGCAAACAGCTAGAAGATGGCCGCACACTGTCTGACTACAACATCCAGAAAGAGTCCACCTTGCATCTGGTGCTGCGTCTCAGAGGAGGCATGCAGATCTTTGTCAAGACCTTGACAGGCAAAACCATCACCCTTGAGGTTGAGCCAAGCGACACAATTGAGAATGTGAAGGCCAAAATCCAGGACAAAGAAGGCATTCCCCCTGACCAGCAGAGGTTGATCTTTGCCGGCAAACAGCTAGAAGATGGCCGCACACTGTCTGACTACAACATCCAGAAAGAGTCCACCTTGCATCTGGTGCTGCGTCTCAGGGGAGGCATGCAAATCTTCGTCAAGACCTTAACAGGCAAAACCATCACCCTTGAGGTTGAGCCAAGTGACACCATTGAGAATGTCAAGGCAAAGATCCAGGACAAAGAAGGCATTCCCCCTGACCAGCAGAGGCTGATCTTTGCTGGCAAACAGCTAGAAGATGGCCGCACACTGTCCGACTACAACATCCAGAAAGAGTCCACCTTGCATCTGGTGCTGCGTCTCAGGGGAGGCATGCAAATCTTCGTCAAGACCCTCACTGGCAAAACCATCACCCTTGAGGTTGAGCCGAGCGACACCATTGAGAACGTCAAGGCAAAGATCCAAGATAAAGAAGGCATTCCCCCTGACCAGCAGAGGCTGATCTTTGCCGGCAAACAGCTAGAAGATGGCCGCACACTGTCTGACTACAACATCCAGAAAGAGTCCACCTTGCATCTGGTGCTGCGTCTCAGGGGAGGCATGCAGATATTTGTCAAGACCTTGACAGGCAAAACCATCACCCTTGAGGTTGAGCCAAGCGACACAATTGAGAATGTGAAGGCCAAAATCCAGGACAAAGAAGGCATTCCCCCTGACCAGCAGAGGTTGATCTTTGCCGGCAAACAGCTAGAAGATGGCCGCACACTGTCTGACTACAACATCCAGAAAGAGTCCACCTTGCATCTGGTGCTGCGTCTCAGGGGAGGCATGCAAATCTTCGTCAAGACCTTAACAGGCAAAACCATCACCCTTGAGGTTGAGCCAAGCGACACCATTGAGAATGTCAAGGCAAAGATCCAGGACAAAGAAGGCATTCCCCCTGACCAGCAGAGGCTGATCTTTGCCGGCAAACAGCTAGAAGATGGCCGCACACTGTCCGACTACAACATCCAGAAAGAGTCCACCTTGCATCTGGTGCTGCGTCTCAGGGGAGGCATGCAAATCTTCGTCAAGACCTTAACAGGCAAGACCATCACCCTTGAGGTTGAGCCAAGCGACACAATTGAGAATGTGAAGGCCAAAATCCAGGACAAAGAAGGCATTCCCCCTGACCAGCAGAGGTTGATCTTTGCCGGCAAACAGCTAGAAGATGGCCGCACACTGTCCGACTACAACATCCAGAAAGAGTCCACCTTGCATCTGGTGCTGCGTCTCAGGGGAGGCATGCAAATCTTCGTCAAGACCTTAACAGGCAAGACCATCACCCTTGAGGTTGAGCCAAGCGACACCATTGAGAATGTCAAGGCAAAGATCCAGGACAAAGAAGGCATTCCCCCTGACCAGCAGAGGCTGATCTTTGCCGGCAAACAGCTAGAAGATGGCCGCACACTGTCCGACTACAACATCCAGAAAGAGTCCACCTTGCATCTGGTGCTGCGTCTCAGGGGAGGCATGCAAATCTTCGTCAAGACCTTAACAGGCAAGACCATCACCCTTGAGGTTGAGCCAAGCGACACAATTGAGAATGTGAAGGCCAAAATCCAGGACAAAGAAGGCATTCCCCCTGACCAGCAGAGGTTGATCTTTGCCGGCAAACAGCTAGAAGATGGCCGCACACTGTCCGACTACAACATCCAGAAAGAGTCCACCTTGCATCTGGTGCTGCGTCTCAGGGGAGGCATGCAAATCTTCGTCAAGACCTTAACAGGCAAGACCATCACCCTTGAGGTTGAGCCAAGCGACACAATTGAGAATGTGAAGGCCAAAGATCCAGGACAAAGAAGGCATTCCCCCTGACCAGCAGAGGCTGATCTTTGCCGGCAAACAGCTAGAAGATGGCCGCACACTGTCCGACTACAACATCCAGAAAGAGTCCACCTTGCATCTGGTGCTGCGTCTCAGGGGAGGCATGCAAATCTTCGTCAAGACCTTAACAGGCAAGACCATCACCCTTGAGGTTGAGCCAAGCGACACCATTGAGAACGTCAAGGCCAAGATCCAGGACAAAGAAGGCATTCCCCCTGACCAGCAGAGGCTGATCTTTGCTGGCAAACAGCTGGAAGATGGTCGTACCCTGTCCGACTACAACATTCAGAAAGAGTCCACCTTGCATCTGGTGCTGCGTCTTAGGGGAGGTTCAGATATTTAAACGGACAGTCTCAGGGACGGACATTTAATTCTTTCAGTATCCCCTGCTCATGCACTCACCACTTTTGTTTTTTTTTTTTTTTTTTTTTTCCCCCCCCCCTCATACTTTAATACTGAATACCATTGCATTTTATGTTTTTCCACCTGTTTGTTTTCTATGTTCAAAATGACAATAAAAGCATTGAAATGTAAGAATGTTTCCTTGTCTTTGTGTACAACTACTAATACAAGATCGGGTCAAAGAAAGGTACAAATTAAAACGAGTGAAACAGAACATTTGTTTTATTTTAAAGAACACACATTTGATGCAAAATGCAAAAGGGACCATGCAAGTCTTACTTAATGTCATATTTTTAATTAAATTTGTCTGTAAGACTATTACATTTTTGGATCTTAGATAAATGGTAAAAGTTGTGGTTATTTTAACTAGACTTTTTAAATTTAAAAGCTATATGGTGGCTGCCTAATTTGTTAACATGCTATATTTGATTGGTAACCATCTAGGGTGAAAATTGCTGAAAATCTATTTCAGTAGAATCTGTGATGGGCCTGTTTAACAGCTGCTGCTATAAGTTTAAAACCGGTAAGATGGTGCCATCAAGTGTCTGGTAACCCAAATGAAATTCTAATTAAGCTTTACATAAGTCGTTAAGAAACTGTATCTGTATGTTGCTCTGCTTGTATTTTTTTTGGTCCAGTTTATTTGTATATTTATTGGTCCAGACTCAGGCCCGGCTCCAGAAATGAGGTGAAGCTTCTGATTGGGTGGGCCAGGCCCACGCTACCCCCCCATGGAGCCGGGCCTGGGTCTAGTGTTACACTGGTTAGGCTATACTATTTTTAGTGTTCAGGTCCTGTTTTTTGCTCCCCCTAACATTCTGGAACACCGAAAGCAATTATTTAAAATAATGGTAAAATCTTAAAAGTTCTACAAATAATTATAATTTTATATGGAAATCTGCCCAGCAATCTCCATGAAATAATATCTAAAAATAAATCCTAATCCTGTATCGACCTCAAAGGTCGTGGAAAAGTCATGGAAATTCGTTAAGACGCGCGGCAACCCTGGACATAGGTCATAAAAATCATGAAAATCTGTTGTGACAATATTTACAATAAAGTTTATTTCACCGCGTTGAATTATCTAGGTTAATATGAATTTTATAAGTATACTAACTGTTTATTATTCATTCATAATCCTTAATAATAACATGATCTATGTATTAGTATTAATTGGTATTGACATAAACTTAGTTTAATACGTCAGTGCATGATACCTGTATCAACAGTTGCTAATAAAGTGTGGTTCATTGTGAAGTGTTCTCTCTCTCCTTCGGTTTGCTCCCTTTTTTTTTTATCAGGGGTCGCCACAGCGGAGTGATTATGGAGTTATTTATGTGCCAAAATTAAACAAACAAATCCAGCGTTTTGCAAACAAACACAATCTGCTTTGCAAAGAAAAAATCGACTTTCAAACAAACAAAAAGTAATATGCACAAACACATGTCAATTTGAGAGAAAATGCAGAGGTATAACAAATATATGCATTGTGTGTTGCAAATATATATATATTTTTTATGAGGAAAACTTGGCTTTCTCACACGTGTGCAGACCGATTTTCTCACAAATGCGCCCAACGTATTTTCTCACAAATGCAATGGAGCAACTTCCTTTTCCAAAACAGCAGATGGCGCTATCGGTCAATTTACTCTATTCTCCCGAGACCTCAAACAAAGTGTTTATATGGTTTACCCTTATGTCCCAGAGGAATATGAGCGGGGAACAGGTGAGTTTCTGCCTTACTATATTTATAATTAACCATTTGATGTTTTCACAATGCTGACTCTACCACAATGTCAGTAAAATTCACAATATCTGCTTTAAAGTTGTTAACGCTACTGATCAGTTAATGGCTTGGCATGGCTAAACATTTAAGCTAGGCCTTTTTTACATTTATCCGTTCTCCGTACCTATGCTGGATCGCGGGATATAAAAAAATATACTTTTATGTAATTTGTCCATATACGATTTTTTGTTGCTGCACAGAACATTCAGCAGGTAACACTTTACAATAACAGTACATGAATGATAATGCATTAATACGTGAATTAGTAATTTCTTGACAATGAACTAATGATTAGTTAAGACATGTATTAATCAAGAACTAATGAACAACTAATGTAACTTTGACATGAGTCATATGAAGTACTGCAGCACCACCTTAATTACATGTTAGTTCCTGCATGTTAGTTAATAAGTATACTGTGCAGCTCTAGTGTATTGTTATACCCCTAACATATATTAAAAAAAATCTTTAATATGTTTTCACTTTCTTTTTATCAACAGCCAGAGTATGCACTTATTGAAAGTGAAAGTGAAAACATATTCAAGATTTTCTTTAATATATGTTAGGGGTATAACAATACACTAGAGCTGCACAATGGACAAATTACATAAAAGTATATTTTTTATATCCCGCAATCCAGCATAGGTACGGAGAACGGATAAATGTTAAAAAGGCCTAGCTTAAATGTTTAGCCATGCCAAGCCATTAACTGATCAGTAGCGTTAACAACTTTAAAGCAGATATTGTGAATTTTACTGACATTGTGGTAGAGTCAGCATTGTGAAAACATCAAATGGTTAATTATAAATATAGTAAGGCAGAAACTCACCTGTTCCCCGCTCATATTCCTCTGGGACTTAAGGGTAAACCATATAAACATGTTGTTTGAGGTCTCAGGGGAATAGAGTAAATTGACCGATAGCGCCATCTGCTGTTTTGGAAAAGGAAGTTGCTCCATTGCATTTGTGAGAAAATACGTTGGGCGCATTTGTGAGAAAATCTGTCTGCACACGTGTGAGAAAGCCAAGTTTTCCTCATAAAAAATATATATATTTGCAACACACAATGCATATATTTGTTATACCTCTGCATTTTCTCTCAAATTGACTTGTGATTGTGCATATTACTTTTTGTTTGTTTGAAAGTCGATTTTTTCTTTGCAAAGCAGATTGTGTTTGTTTGCAAAACGCTGGATTTGTTTGTTTAATTTTGGCACATAAATAACTCCATAAGTGATCCGCACAGCACATGTTTTACGCCAGATGCCCTTCCTGCCGCAACCCTGAGAGTGCACTAACTTGTGCATCTCCAGTGCTGGGACACATTCACTCATTTCCTCAATGTGAAGTGTTCTCACCCTTAAAAACATGTATAGATATCCGCTGAATAAGCAAACGTTGCAGCTATAGTGTGAAGGTTCCTTTGATTGGTTGCTTTTGTTTCGTCCTGAAAACAGCTTAACCCCTTATTTTCTGCCCGATCAGCAGTTGCATCAGTGATAGTAATATTGTCAAAATAAAGAAATATTTCCGGAACAAAGGGAGAAATCAGAGAAATCAAAAAGCAAAAGGTTTTGATAAAACAAGGGGGGAAGAATCAGCTCCACCACCGTCTGCGCGGAGCAGTTGACAGCTGCTTCGAGCCTGTGAATTACACAGGAGCATGGCTCAGACCTGGGGTAACTTTTTCTTCTCTCTGCTCGATTACAAGACCGAGAAATTTGTCATCGCTAAAAACAAAAAGGTCGGAATTCTGTACAGACTCTTTCAGCTGGGGGTGATTGGATATCTGATCGGGTAGGTGCCTTGTGCTTTCTCCATATCAAGCCGTTGAGTTCAACGAGCGGGCACTCTCAGTATTTAGAAGATTTAAAATCTGCAAAGTACATATCATAAAATGTCGTTCAGTGTTTGTTTATATTAAAAATGGTTACAGTCAATGAATTTCAACAAACCAAATGTAAGCCGACATTTAAGGCACCATGTCACGGATGTTATTTATATCAAGGCAAAGACTGAAAGCATTGTTTGACCTGCTGCTCGTGATCGGTTTGCAAGTTTTGCATGTAGTGAAAAAAACTCCTTTGTTTTGATGTAAATGAGTAATCTCTATGTAGGCTATAGATGTACCAGAACCAGACAAAAGCTTAATACCTTCAGCTTCTTTTCTGTTTCACATGGTGTTTGGGTTTGGGGTTCATACAACATGAACGTGCCGCAAAAGCCTCTAAATGTAAGACGACCTGGATCACATGTGCTGTACACAAAAGCCAAATGCTACATCACAAAAGCACCAGCATTATTGCATAACTGCCCTTTAAAGCGGGATAATTCTTGTCCTTTAACAAGAAATAACTATTTTAGAACTTAAATGTAATGTATCTATAGGTTATAACGTCCTTCAGGGCGTGTTGGACATATATAGGACATGTGACTAACGGCATTGCTCTCTGTATTTCACACACAGATTCTCTTCTTTATACTCTCTAAATAACCAAAAATGTCTTTTTATACTTTTAGCAATGTAAGTTGTGGTTTCTCACACTGTTTATTTTCTTAAAGGTGGGTTTTTCTATGGAAGAAAGGATATCAGGAGACAGAGGAAGCCATACAGAGTTCTGTGATCACCAAAATCAAGGGTGTAGATCTCACCAACAGCTCTCAGTTTGGTTTACAACTATGGGGTGCAGAGGACTATGTTATTCCCCCACAAGTAAACACACCTTTTTGCTGTATATCTGTTAATGGCCTTTCTCTGACAATCTCTGATTTTCTGTTGGATTATGGACCTACCTATACCTATCGACATGACACACATCTTTTGCTAAGAATTTGAACACTAAACATTTAATGTGTTAATTATGTTACACAATAGAACATCTATTTTCAGTTATCATAATATTGGTAGCCCTCTAAATGAACAGCTGTTTTTTTTTTTTGTTTTTTTTTTTGGCATAATTTTGCTTTAACAGTTGGAGATTGATAGAGGAATATTTATGTAATGTTTTGAATATTGGTTTATTTGTAATTTTCACCATTTATACTTTGGATTAGAATGTAATATAATCATAATACAATAATAATCTCTTCCCATTAGTACCATAATGTTTATTGCAAAACTGTGGTTGGGGAAGAGTAAAATTCACTTATCATTTTGCAGTGTTTATTACTGACATTGAAGCTTTGACCACAAAAGTTGCCGTATGTAAGATGAAAAGCATTTAGACTTGGAAGATTATTCTTTTGGCCTTTTATTAGATGAAGGATAATATTTTAATATTTAAATTTTTTAGATAGATGAAGATTTCTTTCTGATTTAATCAAATGAAGACCCACAAATCTAGTCAGTTCTGTAGATAAAAGACTGAAGTGAGAAAGTATCGCATTAGACACAATATGTCAATGTTCTGATCAGTTAATTTGCTGCTGAAGTATATGTCTTTATTTCTTTTAAACAAACAGGGGGACAGAGTCTTCTTTATTGTGACAAATTATGTAGTGACACCCAACCAAAAACTGGGTTACTGTCCTGAGGTAAGAGACAGGTTGTTGTATTATTTTATTTTATTTTTACTCCCAACACAAATTACGTAACCAAAGACATAAGGCATCACTTTGTCTCTCAATTAGAGAGCTGTATTCATAAGTTTTTGATCCCTGTACATTTTAAAGGCACTGAGTTTTTTGTATATATTTATTTCAGAGTCCAAAAGTGCCAGATGGTTTATGTACTTCTGACAATGAATGTGTGGAAGGGCAATCTGTCATAGCAGGCCATGGTAAGCACAAAACCTAAATTAAATACCCTTATAACTGCATACCTTAAGTTGTATAAAAGAAAAACGCTGGCATGTTTAAATTCCTGAGCCTTAAAGGGACTACATTTTATTGTTGTTTATTCAGGAGTCAAGACAGGCCGCTGTATAAACGACACAGGAACGTGTGAGATTCATGCCTGGTGCCCTGTTGAGCATGGCCAGACACCACCGTAAGAAAACAGTGCTTTGTACCAATTCCTTTCAATTCATGTTCAGTTGCAGTACATCCTTTTTTGCAATATTTTTCACTCCTAATGCCTATATGAAACTATTTGAAGAAAAATAAACATGTTGCTGTTGTACCTGTAATGTTTCAATTGTTGTAACAGGGAGCCCATGCTGGCAAAGGCAGAAAACTTCACAATCTATGTAAAGAACTTCATCAAGTTTCCGAAATTTGCCTTCTCCAAGTAAGTCAAGCTTAGAGGGATCAAGTTTGTGTGTTTATTTTATGTATTGTAGCCAATAGAATAAATATTCTCACTTTTCTAAAACTAAATAAGTATGTTCAGACATATATGTGACCCTGGACCACAAAAACAGTTGTATGTAGCAGGGGTATATTTATGGCAATAGCCTACATTGTATGGGTCAAAATTAATGATTTCTCTTTATGCCAAATATCATTAGAATATTAAGTTAAGATCATGTTCCATGAAGATATTTTGTAAATTACCTACCGTAAATATATCAAAAATGTAATTTTTGATTAGTAATATGCATTGCTAAGAACTTAATTTGGAAGGCGATTTTCTCAATATTTTGATTTTTTGCACCCTCAGATTCCAGATTTTCAAATAGTTCAAATTATATATATTCAAATATATATAATATTTCAAATAGACCAAATATTGTTCTATCCTAACAACCCATACATCAATGGAAAGCTTATTTATTCAGCTTTCAGTTCTCAAGTCAGATCAGAAATTTCAAAAAATGTACCCTTTTGACTGGTTTGTTGGTCCAGGGTCGCATATATAATAGGCTGTGACTTGCAATTGCATTTAGTGACCTAATAAGCGATTGAAGCTTGCAATAAATGTTTATACTTGTCTGTGCATGACAGAACTGAACTAACTTGCAACAGTATTTTTTTACTAGGTTTGCATGTTATTTCCTTTGCAAAGCACCATCAAAGGAAGTTTTAGGTGGAGCAACTAGAAAATGCGTAAAAGCTCTGCACCCCCAATGGATGCTGCTGCTAAAACCCTTTCTCATAAAATCTGTAGATCATAACTAGCAATTCTAGCTTGTGCGATATGGACCCCAGCTGAGTAACTTAGTATCTAATATCATACACATGTGACTTTATTTTTTTTTATCCCCCGTCTTTCTTGTTTAGATGTTTTTCATGCTGCGTTTGAACAGGTTTGTTTCTGTGTCAGTACAGGATGTTCTTTTGCCATTTCAACTCAGAATAATGAAGTTCATAGTTCACTCACAAGTACATAGACAGGATCATTTCCATGGCATAAATACAGTGCCATCTGGCAAACTGTCTTTTAAAAGCCAGGACAGTCCTTTTAAATGAGCACACTAACTAATCTAACCTGAGCACTACTATGTTGCAATTGCCTTTTTTAAAATTTCTCTCAGAAATAAATTCATTCACTCACCAAGTTATAACAAAGCAACATACCAAAAATATAGAGAAAAACCAAATGCTATATACAAAGTTTAGAGATCGATCTCTAAATCTCCCATCATGTAGCGGTGTGAGAGAGCAGACTTGCTTGCACATAATGAAACGTTATGTTTGGATACTGATGGCACAGCACAAGCTGCTCTGAATATCTGACGCTTACTCATCTCTATTTATACCAGCACAGCGTGTCGTGCATGAACTGAGACTTACTGTCTTGATATCCTGTGCCTTGACATTTGTTCCTGTGTCCTTACTGGCATGATCTCTGCAAAGTCATTACATTGTAGATCAAGCAAATGCTATGGGCTGTTTCAGATACTCCTTCTCTTACTTTTCTTCCCCTCACTTGAAGATCGAACATCCTGCCTGTCACCAACAGCACATATCTGAAGACGTGCAGATATGACAAAGACCATCATCCCTATTGTCCCATCTTTCTTGTGGGAGATGTGATTAACTGGACTGGATTCAACTTTCAGGATTTGGCAACAAAGGCGAGTGCTTCCAACGACAAGTTAAAACAAAGTCTCCACCATTGTAAACTCACTGGTAGTTGATATCCAAACTGCAGCTCAATTTATAAGCAAAGAGAGATCATATCCTAACATGTTCACACTAAGACAGTGATCTTTTTTTAGTATGATTTGGGATTCTATTATTCATATGAAATTCAAATATCAAATATCAAAAAGCTGATCCAGGCATGCCAAAAGTATTTGGACACTTATGTGCCACGCTATGTTTGAATGTGTCTGCATTTAATAAAATAATAAAATATAATATAATAAATTTAATATAAAATATAATATAATAAAATATCATACAAATTGGTATTTATTAAAAAGAAAGATACCACAAGTAAAAATTTTTACCAAAAAAAGTGACCTGTTATGGGTTGAAAATTCTAAAGACGTTTGCACTGTATGATGTCATTTGCAAGCAATAGTGTCAGCTGGCACTGATATGAATACACTTTTTAATAGGAATGCCTTTTTTTTTTTTTTTGCTACACTACCAGTCAAAAGTTATCGAACAGTAAGATTTTTAAAATGTTTTTAAAAACATCTCTTCCGCTCAGCAAGCTTGCATTTATTTGATCCAAAGTACAGCAAAAACAGTAAAATTGTGAAATATATTTACTATTTAAAACAACTGTTTTCTTTTGGAATATATTTTAAAATGTCATTTATTCCTGTGATTTCAAAGCTGAATTTTTAGCATCATTACTCCAGTCACATGATCGTTCGTAAATCATTCTAATATTCTGATTTGTTGCTCAAAAAAAAAAATAAATAAATAAATAAATAAAATATTATTATTATTATTATTATTATTATTATTATGTTGAAAACATAAGAGTGAATTTTTTCAGGTGAATAGAAAGTTCAGAAGAACAGCATTTATCTGAAATACAAATCTTTTGTAACATTATAAATGTCTGTATAATCACTTTTGCATCCTTGCTAAATAAAGATATTAATTTCTTTAATTTATAGAAATCAAAATATATACAGAGAGAGAGAGAGATAGACTTCAAGCTTTTGAATGGTATAGTGTATAATGTTACAAAAGCTTTTTGTTTTAGATCTTTGGATCTTTCTATTCATCAAAGAATCCTGAAAAAAAATTATTCAACGGTTTTAAATTTTGATAATTATAATAATAGTTTCTGGAACAGCAAATCAGCATTTCAGAATGATTTCTGATGTATCATGTGACAATGAAGACTGGAGTATTGATGCTGAAAATGTATCTTTGACCACAGGAATAAATTACATTTTAAAATACATTTAAATAGAAAGCAGTTATTTTAAATAGTAAAAACATTTCAAATTTTTTACTGTTTTTGCTGTACTTTGGATCAAATAAATGCAGGCTTGGTTAGCAGAAGAGACTCCTTTAAAAAACATTACAAGTCCTACTGTTCGAAAACTTTTGACAGGTAGTGTATATAAAAACCATTATAGATTTATAGAACAATAAGATTGGAACAACTAACTCCAAAACTGCAAAGGAATAACGTGATGTCCTATATGATGCAGATGGTAATTAACTGATATCATGGTTTTCCTGTCTTTCTATATGCACACACAGGGTGGTTCAATTGGAGTTGGAATTGAGTGGAATTGTGATTTGGATAAAGATGAATCTCAGTGCATCCCTAAATATAGCTTCACACGCTTAGATTCCTCTAAAAATTCAGAGATCTCTGCCACTTTGGGTTACAACTTCAGGTATTGCTTTGATTTATCAATTTGAGCTCATATAACAAGGGTCTATAATTTCAGCTGGTTTGCTAGCTTTGCTAACTACACATGCCTTCTTAAAAATTCCACCCACTAAAACAGGCCAGCAAACCTAAATATGCAAATGATTTCATTGACAGATTGACATAAAAATGTGATTTCATTGAAATAAAACCACTTAAAACTTTACTTTTTTGAGCATTTAGATTTGAAATAGTATGATTACATTGGCTGACATGTTGCTCTCTGTATCAAGATTTGCTCGATACTACAAAACTGCAGCAGGTGAAACCTATCGGAATCTATTTAAAGTGTACGGCATTCGCTTTGATATATTAGTTAATGGAAAGGTAAGAGAAAACAAACTTTTTATTGAAAATTCTTAAACAACATTACTGTCATGGTGAAATAGTGAAAAAATGGTGTTTATCTGTTTTCTAGGCTGGGAAATTTAATATAATTCCAACAGTGATCAGTATTGGCTCTGGACTTGCTTTAATGGGTGCTGTGAGTATATAAGCTAGATACTAATAGCTGAAGTATGAGAGGCACAAAACAAAATGTCTTGTGCGATTGGTGTCTATTTCATTCCACAGGGGGTTTTTTTCTGTGACATGATCCTGCTGTACATGATGAGCAAAAGCTCCTTCTACCGAGAGACAAAATTTGAGGCAGTCTCGAAGTAAGTGACTTGTCCAAGTTTGCTTGGAAGATGCAGTGGATTGTTATTTTCATGGTTTTCAGTGAATACTATTTGCACCCACAGAAAGCAATCTGGAAAGCACAGAGAGAGAAAGCATGTAAGACACCACGGTCATCATCGCCAAGATGGGCGACACAAGAAAGAGGAGAAAAAGGCAATGGAGATGCAGCCGTTGACATCAGTGTCATGTCAGCCCAATAGCAACCCAGAGAGACAGATCCAGCCTACAGTCTCAGCGCTCAAAACCCACAGTCCTGAGAGAAAGCCACAGGGCACAGTGTCATTCAGGACTCAGCGTGCTTCAGAAAAACAGACCATTTCTCCTGTTTCCACCCTGAGAACATCACGCCACCAGTAGAGGATTTTTTGATGCTGAATCCCATTGGATTTACTGTGGATGTATGGAAGGAGGTATTATAGCAGGTCTATGCTCTGTCATACCAAAGAGGAATACTGCCAGTGTTGTTATGCTCTCCTAGTGTTTTAAATGGCAATGGATGTTTTTGTTACGGAGGATTTGTAATAAGATAACAATTATGTATTATAAATCTGGGCTGACACCAAAAATTGTCAAACCAACTTTGAATAAATGTTTAAAATATTTGACAAAATATACTTGGGTCACTGCATTGCTTTCATGTGAATACAATGTTAAAAGAGAGAGGGAGAAAAAAAAGATCTACACTACCGTCGGGTCAATATGATTTTTTTGGTTTTTTTTGGTTTTTTTTGTCATTAATAAGAAATATTTTTTGTGCACTAAATCTGTATATTTATATATACAGAATGATTTCTGAAGAATCATGTGACACTGAAGACTGAAGTAATGGATGCTTAAAATTCAGCTTTACCATCACAAGAATAAAATACATTTTGAAATATATGAAAATAGGATACAGTTATTTTAATTGTGATATTTCACAATATTGCTGTTTTTACTGTATTTTTAATCAAATAAATGCAGCCTCGGTGAGTATTTCAGTAATAAAAATCATATCAATTCCAAACGTTTGCATGGTACTGCAAATATCTATACTAGTATGCTTGAATTGTAAAAATAAACTGTCTACATAAACTGTGATCTTTTTTATTTTTTATTGTTTTACAAAACTTTGACACAATTCGAACACGGGTTTTCACTACTGAGATTGATGCAAAATTGTGGGGTTTAAGCACTGAGGAAGACACGTGACTAAATATGACTGTACCTGTTCAAAGTCTTAAAAAAAGCAGATTATTTAATTAAAATTACACTACAGCAGGGTCAAAAATTAACAAGGTCTTGTGGCAAAAATGGCACCAAAATGAACAAAGATGCCCTTAAATTCAAGACAAAGGGGCAAAAATGCCCCTGCACAATTAAACAAGGTATTATGGCTGTCGAGATTAAAATTAAATGTGAAAATGAATTTAAAAAGTCTCGATTCGCGGAATTACCTTTAGATTCATCACACTGTATCAGATTGCGTTCGGGTGCTGTTTTGTGCAGCGCTGAGACTTATAACCAATCAAACACGTTTCTGTTGAATTTAGGAATGTGTTGACCAATCAGAGGCGCTTAGATTAGTTAGCGCTGAAAATGCCGGAGCTGTTTTGATTGCGAATGCTTGCGAATTCCGTCATCATAAACAACACAGTGCAGATGCGATGTAAAGAAAATATTGATTTCGTAGCTTCATTAATTATAACGGGAGTTTTTGCACAACTTGTGCTAGACTTGGCTAATGTAATAGATGGACATGTTTGTCGGCCATAATGTGACGTGCCCAAAACGAAACAAAAACGTTTTGTATTTTCTATATTGATATAATACTCATTATTACAATATAAAAAGCAATAATCTACAATAATAATTTTTGTAGTAATACTGCAACACTGAGCTCCTGTTATTTTTTTTTTACACATGCATTTGGATACAATTTTAAAGTCTATTGTCATTCACAACGGTTTCAAATATTGATTAAAGTAAATGAGTAAACTTTAAGTATCCAACATTCAAGACAACATATGTTTTTTTATAATAATATGGTGATTATAAAATTGCTCTCACAAACATTTGAGGTGAAAATGGATGAATAGCTTACTATTAAAAAAAATCATAATGTACTTTAAGAAACCACACAGTTTATTCCACGAGGTTAATGATTTATTTTCCTCAAAATATCTGAAATAAAACAATGTGATTTATACAGTTTAAAGTTGGTATTGTGTTTTTACATAGTTCTGGTCGATGCGTGGAGTTCACAGATTGTTGACATCATACATAGAAAGCAAACTGAAAACAAATATGCTTCACTGTTGAACTGCTATGCTAGATCCAAACTCAGCTTTGCCTTGGAATAAGCATTAGGAATATATTAAATTACAAGAGGAAAAAATATGACAACACGCCATTTTTAAATATCTAGATTTCAGTGCAGTTAGTACTGAGAAAATATTTAAAGTTTCATTGCTTGAACTTAAGTAAGCTCACGGACAAAATCTGTGGTACATCAATCAGCGCTCTCTACAATCTTACTGTTCTACATCTACACCGCTGCTGTACTTTCCGAGTCCCTTTAGTACACATGTACCATTCCGTAGAGAAAAGTCCAGAACAGCACATAAGTAAAGAGGCCGCCCACCAGGCCTCCGGTAAAGAGCAGACGTCGAGATTTGAAGCACTTGTTCCATCGGCGACCGGCTTTGAGAATCAAAAGCAAGGACAGCAAAAAAGAAGCAAGGAAATAAAACACGAAACCGTAGAGTCCGGTAAGACCAAGGATGCCCGCTGTGGCCCCGGACAGAGCAGACACGGACGTGCGGCAGTAGTCCAGCACAGCGTTGTTTCCTCGGACGGACACCTCGCTTATAAACTGCGGTCCTTCGCGTTTGGCTGCTACTGCGGTCATGTTGTGATGTTAAAAACAAGCTGGCAGACGAAATAGGAGAGATGTAAATCACAGATCATAATATAAAGCCGGCTGAAACATCATACATTAGACTGACGTTAAATCCCCTCCTCCACTTACCGTTACGGTCAAGATTATTTAGAAACAGAAATCGAGCTTCTCCCTCCGTGATTCAAGAAAGCATAATTTACATTAAGCACTCAAACATCATAAGCTATGTGTTTAAGTCTACTTTTCAACGAGGAATGTATTATTCAGGAAAATATTACAAATTTTGCATAAAACACAGCGTGTGTCATTCACGGTCAGCCATTTTCTCGCTAAGCATCATGGGACCTTAAATGAAAATCAAATTCAAAAATTTATTTAATCTTCATGACCAATTCGTACTTGATTTCAAGAAACAATGTATCTATTAATACACATTTTTGTATATAATCCTGAGTAATATTATAGTTTTAATATGCTTATTTCATTTACCTTTAACCCACTCTACGGGATCCGTGAAGGCTCAAAATGGTGATCGAAAGTAGGAATCATTTGGAAGAATCGGTTCTTTCAAACCGTTGGCCTCAGAAAACTCGGTAATGATTCTTTTGCGTCAGGTCGTAATTATATCATTGCATGTTTCCTGACATTTCACCTAACCGTGAAAAAATGAGCTTTTTGTTTGTTTTGTATGTTTATTTTGAATTATTATTGCTGGTTTTTGTGCTTTATAACAGATTCTCTTAGCTGTTAATTATATTTAACTCTGTATTTCTTGCTATTTAACTATTACTACTACTTAACTACATACATTATATATTATTTTTTTTCTGCAGTTTTTGTTTCTATTACTAAGTCTTAATAAGGGTGCTTTTCAAGGCAAAAAAAGACGGTTGGAATCGAACTAATCATTCAGTCCGAATCATTTAGAACAGTTCTGTGAACCGGTTCAACATATTCATTGAAAAGATTCAAAACAAACACGATTCGTTCACCAGTCAGACAGCGCTAGTTAGTATCGTTTACAGCTAGAAATATTCGGAGCAGTTTATTTTCAGTGCTGTTAAATGACAGCACATCTGTTTCTCCGACTGCATACAAGTAGTGATTTCTAACAGAGATCATGGCGGCATCAGTCAGTTGTTCTGCTGGCTTTGTTCTCGGCATGGATCTGGGCACCACGTCAGTTAAAGTCGTCCTGCTGGATGCACAGTCAAAAACAGTTACAGACAGTAGGAGTTTCCCTACAAATTCTGATATCAGCAGCACCTCAGACCTACATGTAGGTAACAGCATTTTGATTAAAACGGTGGCAGTCAAAAGATACACTATACTGAGAAATGAATCTCTCTCTCTAAAGTTATATTTACACTTTATAATGTAACTAATAATTAACTATTAACTTACGAACCGCCTACTGTTCCTTCACGAACCCATTTGCACCACAAAACCAGTCACAAGGGTCAGTTCTTTTTAAAATTGGGGTTTATGCATCGCCTGAAAAATCTGAATAAATGTTTTCCAGTTGATGTATGGTTTGTTAGGATAGGATAATATTTGGCTGAGATACAACTATTTGAAAATCCGGAATCTGCAAAAAAAAAAAAAGATAAAATCGCCTTTACAGTTGTCCAAATGAAGTTCTTAGCAATGCAACAGTGCAATTTACTAAGTTTTGATATATTTATGGTAGGAAATTTACAAAATATCTTAATGGAACATGATATTTACTTAATATCCTTATGATTTTTGGCATAAAAGAAAAATCAGTAATTTTGACCCATACAGTTTATTTTTGGCTATTGCTGCAAATATACCCATGCTACTTATGACTGGTTTTGTGATCCAGGGTCACATATGGGAAACTCTGACGTATTGTCATGTTTAATGCATTTCATGTTGTTAAAAAATATATTTTCTTTCTCTTTGTATTTTTACACTAACCAAAATTATAAACGCAACACTTTTGTTTTTGCCCCCATTTTTTATGAGCTGAACTCGAACATCTAAGACTTTTTCTATGTACAAAAAAGGCCTATTTCTCTCAAATATTGCTCACAAATCTATCTAAATCTATGTTAGTGAGCACTTCTCCTTTGCTGAGATAATCCATCCACCTCACAGGTGTGGCATATCAAGATGCTGATTAGACAGCATGATTATTGCACAGGTGTGCCTTAGGCTGGCCACAATAAAAGGCCACTCTGAAATGTGCAGTTTTACTGTATCCACCTTATTTTTCAATGCGGAAGTAAGCTGTTTTCTGGTAATGTGTTAGACGTCCGATTCATAATCCGCCATAGGGAAATAACGAGAAGAATATCGAAGTGCAGTAAACGGTAAAACAGTTTGCACTACAAACCAATGTGTTTATAATTAAGAAAATACATTAAAATAATATGGTAAGACACACCAGTTTGCAATATCAAGCAGCAAAACGAGCTTTTTGTGCCGCTAAAAATAGCTGGAAGTGGATGAGACCGGAAGCCAGACAGAAAAAATGTACAAATGGCTGCACCCATTCTTATGGGAAAAATAAGGTTGATTGGGGGGGTCCGAAAACCAGTCAGTATCTAGTATGACCACCATTTGCCTCACGCAGTGCAACACATCTCCTTCCCAGTTGATCAGGTTGTTGATTGTGGCCTGTGGAATGTTGGTCCACTCCTCTTCAATGGCTGTGCAAAGTTGCTGGATATTGGCAGGAACTGGAACACGCTGTCGTATAAGCCGATCCAGAGCATCTGATACATGCTCAATGGGTGACATGTCCGGCGAGTATGCTGGCCATGCAAGAACTGCGATGTTTTCAGCTTCCAGGAATTGTGTACAGATCTTTGCAACATTGGGCCGTGCATTATCTTGCTGCAACATGAGGTGATGGGTGTGGTTGAATGGCACAACAATGGTCCTCAGGATCTCGTCACGGTATCTCTGTGCATTCAAAATGCCATCCGTAAAATGCACATAAAATGTGTTTGTTGTCCATAACATACGCCTGCCCATACCATAACCCCACCGCCACCATGGGCCACTCAATCCAGAACGTTGACATCAGCAAACCGCTCACCCACACGACACCATACACGCTGTCTGCCATCTGCCCTGTACAGTGAACACCGGGATTCGTCTGTGAAGAGAACATCTCTCCAAAGTGCCAGATGCCATCGAATGTGAGCATTTGCTCACTCAGGTCGGTTATGACGACGAACTGCAGTCAGGTCGAGACCCCGATGAGGACGACGAGCATGTAGATGAGCTTCTTGTGTACATAGAAAAAGTCTTAGATCTTTGAGTTCAGCTCATGAAAAATGGGGGCAAAAACAAAAGTGTTGCGTTTATAATTTTTGTCAATGTATATCAATATGGAACTACATTATCCTATTAAAATCAATGTGATAAATGAGTTAGGTCAAAACTAATCTAAAAGTAATCAGATTGTATTATCTAAATGTGTAGTGTAATAGATTACTAATTACAATTTTCATAATGTACACTAGAGATTTTTAATGTTTTTTTAAAGAGGTTTCTTCTGCTCACCAAGCCTGCATTTATTTGATCCAAAGTACAGCAAAAACAGTAACATTTTGAAATATTTTTACTATACTTTAAATTTACTTTAGAAGTAACTATTTTTTTATTTAAATATATTTTTAAATGTAATTTATTTCTGTTTTTTTAAAGCTGAATTTTTAGCATCATTACTCCAGTCACATGATCCTTCAGAAATCATTCTAGTATTCTGATTTGCTGCTAAAAACATTTATTATTATTATTGTGTTAAAAAAAAAAGCTGAGTAGAATTTTTTTTTCAGGTTTGTTTGATGAATAGAAATAAAAAAATATATATACTGACTCCAAGCTTTTGAATGGTATAGTGTATAATGTTGCAAAAGCTTTTTATTTCAGATAAATGCTGATCTTTGGATCTTTCTATTCATCAAAAAATCCTGAACAAAAAAATACTGAACAGTTTTAAATATTGACAATAATAATAATAATAAATGTTTCTTGAACAGCAAATCAGCATATTAAAATGATTTCTGAAATATCATGTGACACTGAAGACAGGAGTACTGATGCTGAAAATTTAGCTTTGATCACAGGAATAAATTACATTTTATTTTATTTTTTTTATTTATTTATTTATTTTTTTTCAAATAGAAAGCAGTAATTTTAAATAGTAAAATATTTCACAATAATTACTGTTTTTGCTGTACTTTGGATCAAATAATTGCAGGCTTGGTGATTTGTAAATAAGTAACGCAATACAATTTGTAATCTACCCAGTATATATATTGTACTTTTTTGTGAGTGTTGTTTAATGCGCGCTTTGAAACATGCTTTTTATTTATTGTTGATACAGGCAAAAGAGCAGGATCCTGCACTAATAATCACCGCTCTGAACCAATGCATGGACGCTTTACCTAAAGACAAGCTGAAAAAAGTCAAGTGCATTGGAGTATGTGGACAAATGCATGGCATTGTGTTGTGGAAATCTAAATCAGGTTAACATTGAACAACTATTAAAAGCATGTTTCATGCTTCTTGTATTGTGGTGTGGGACTGTGTTGAAGACACTCATCTTCAACCATAAATAATAAATAGGATGGTAGCAATAATTATACTGCCATCTGTCTCTATTAGGCTGTGAATGGCTGAGTAAAGATGAAGTCATTAGATTCATTCCTGAAGACGTCAGTCAGCTGATCACCTGGCAGGATGGCCGCTGCAGTGCTGACTTCCTGTCTTCCTTACCCAAAGCTGACTCCCACCTCAGTGTGGCCACTGGCTTTGGTTGTGCCACCATCTTCTGGTACATGAAGCACAGGTAGAGTTCCACTGAAGATTTCAGACTAAATTTAAAATTTAAGAGGAAAAAAAATTAGTTTGACACTGAAATTGACTGGTGTTTTTTTTTATGATTCGTCAATGAATTAGACCAGAGTTCCTGTCAGGTTTCAGTGATGCAGGCACCATCCATGACTATGTGGTTTCCATGCTGTGTAACCTTGACAAATGTGTCATGACTGGACAAAATGCTGCCAGCTGGGGCTACTTCAACACAACCACCAACAAATGGAACACACAAATGTGAGTCAGGTTAGATATTACAGTTGGAGTCAAAAGTTTACACACACCTTGCAGAATCTGCAAAATGTTAATTATTTTACCAAAATAAGAGGAATCATACAAAATGCATGTTATTTTTTTATTTAGTACTGACCTTAATAGGATATTTCACTTAAAACACATTTACATATAGTCCACAAGAGAAAATAATCAAAAAAGTTCAAAAGTTGACATACACTTGATTCTTAATACTGTGTTGTTACCTGAATGATCCACAGCTGTTTTTTTTTGTTTAGTGATGGTTGTTCACGAGTCTCTTGTTCATCCTGAACAGTTAAACTGCCAGCTGTTCTTCAGAAAAATCCTTCAGGTCCCACAAATTCTATGGTTTTTCAGCATTTTTATGTTTTTTTAACCCTTTCCAACAATGACTGTATGAGTTTGAAATCCATCTTTTCACACTGAGGACAACTGAGGGACTCATATGCAATTGAACACTGCGATTACAGAAGGTTCAAACACTCACTGATGCTTCAGAGGAAAACACAATGCATTAAGAGCTGGGGGGTGAAAACTTTTGAACGGAACAAGGATGTGTACATTTTTCTTATTTTGCCTAAATATTATATATTTTTTAATTTAGTACTGCCCTTTAGAAGCTACAGAAGATACTTGCATGTTTCCCAGAAGACAAAATAAGTTAAATTTACTCTTATCTTTAAATTCTAATAGTTTTCACCCCCCAGCTTTTAATGCATCGTGTTTCCTTCTGAAGCATCACTGAGCGTTTGAACAGAAACGTTTGAGCGTTTCTGTAATAGTTGCATATGAGTCCCTCAGTTGTCTTCAGTGTAAAAATATGGATCTCAAAGTCATACAGTCATTGTTGGAAAGGGATCAAATACACAAAAATGCTGAAAAACCAAATAATTTGTGACGCTTGAAAGATTTTTTTGAAGAACAGTGGGCAGCTTAACTGTTCAGGACAAACAAGGGACTCATGAACAACTATCACTAAAACAAAAACAAAAAAACAGCCGTGGATCATTCAGGTAACAACACAGCATTAAGAATCAAGTGTATGTAAACTTTTGAACAGGGTAATTTTTATAAATTCAACTATTGTTTTCTGTTGTGGACTATACTATATTATATGTGAAATATCTTATTCAGGTCAGTACTAAATAAAAAATAACATGCATTTTGTATGATCCCTCTTATTTTGGTAAAATAATTAAGGTGTATGTAAACTTTTGACTTCAGCTGTATATTTGTTTTAAGATATTCTGATAGGAGACATTCAGAAGTATAAACCTATTCTAATAAGGTTGGAGTCTGTATTGAAGACAAACGGTTTTAAAACACCTTAATAATGAAATATCGCCTATATATTTCCTAGTTGTTCTGTCCAACCCTCGGTAGTTGGTAATAATTATCATCTTTGAAGTGAACAGGCCTTTAGTCTTGACATGGGAATTATAACTAATCTATTATGGTTAATATTACAGTTTCTCTGTGTTGAACTGAATTACTGTGTTAGCATGAACTGACTGTATGCTTATATGTCTTCCAGTCTGAAGGATGCAGGTTTCCCTGTGCAGCTTTTGCCTGTCGTGGTGGAGTCCGGAGCTGTGGCTGGTCATACTTCCTCTGAGTGGTACGGCATTCCTGCTCACACAGCGGTCGGGGCGGCACTGGGAGACTTCCAGTGTAGTGTCTACTCCTGCATGACTGACAAAGGAAATGCAGGTGTGGATTAGATGCCTCTTTTTTTTTTTTTTTAGTTTGCATACTGCATATTATGTTTTTCTAAATTCAGCTTTGTATTCACAGTCTTAAATAACCCACAGTCAGACTATTGTAGTTATATTAGCTCAGCCACAAACAACATTCATTATATATTCATCCTAAGGTCAGTTTGTGTTTACTAGTTCGACCTCCAGGTGGAGATGTTATGCGATTGCAATGAGCATGTTTAAACATGGCAGATCTTGTACTCAAATTTCAGTGTCCTCTCTCAAGGGCAGGGCTGCGTTAGAGACACTATCTGTTTCATGGGCTCTTGTAAAAGAGATATTTTTGTGCTTAAGCTTATCTTAAAAAAAAGAGAACTGTATGGTATTTTTAATACTTAAACCTAATTTGTTTACTTATTTTCTTGATTTTGTCTTTGTTCATCCATAAAAATTGTACACATTTTGCTGAAGGTTTTATCTACCATCTATAGATGGTTTAGATTTAACATTGACACATTTCCTGTTCATAGAAAAATATTAATGATCTATTTCCTGTACGCAAATACATTTAGCTATATTTCCAGATGTGCTGTACAGAAATATAAGGTTGAAGATGTACTTCATTCTGTCTCTGCATCAGTGTTGTGGACTGTAGCATTTTCACTTATATTACACTATCATTCAAAAGTTTGGGTCGGTGAGATTTTTTTTTTTTTTTTTTTTTTTTTTTGGGAACGAAATTGCTAACTCTCTTGGGGAAGGACACATTGAATTTATCAAAAGTAACAGTAAACCTTTTGTGTTACAAAATAATATTTCAAATAAATGCAGGTTTTTTTTTTGTTTTGTTTTTTGAATTTTCTATTCATTAAAGAATCTTAAAAAGTACCATGTTTATACAAAAATGTTAATCAGCACAAGTGTTTGATAATAAATGTATCTTGAGCAGCAAATCAGCATATTAGAATGATTTCAGAGGCTGGTTTCTAATGCTGAAAATTCAGTTTTGTACTCACAGGAATAAATTACATTTGAAAATATATTATAATAAAAAACAGTTCTTTTAAACTGCAACAATATTTCATATTATTACTTTTTTTACTCTACATTAAATACAGCCTTGGTGAGCATAAGAGACTACTTTCAAAATTAAAATGTCACTGACTCCAAACGTTTTAACGGTAGTATACATAATGCATATCATGCACAAATTAATTGTGACTTATGTTAAATCACTAGTGCTGAACATGAGCACTTCAGCCCAGCTGACGTTCAGCATGCCTGCAGAGTTCATCCCTCCAAATTCTCCAGACCCCCTTTCTCCTGTTGCTTATTACCCATACTTGCACGGCTCCTACCTGGCAGTGGCTGCATCACTTAATGGAGGCAATGCCATGGCCACCTTTGTCAGAATGCTGGACTCGTGGATGAAAGAATTTGGTAAATTTGTAAATGTATTATTATTTTAAAATCAAACGTCAACTTTTTTATTGCATGGTGATCATTTATGCTTTTAAAGGCACAATATGTAAGTTTTCGCTGCTAGAGGGCGCATATTAAAAACAAACAAAGAACCAAAGGCATAGTTTGATGATGCCGCGATTGAGTGTGGAATCATGGGCGTTGTTGTCTTCATCCCCGCAGCTGATGCAATCCGTCAGTATTTGGGCAGAAATCATGTCCATGGATGAGCTAATGTATTAAAGACTTATTAAGGTCACTGTAGTATGAAGCAGGGTGGGCCTGAAAGTCGTGGAAGTGAAACGTTATAAACTTCATTTATAATGCTAATCTGTGTGTTCATCACCTGTCTAAAAAAATATTAAAGTCTCTTTGGGGTTTCTACAAAATAAAATCGAAAAATTGATGGTGTATGACATCACTGGCAGGCGACACAATGACACAGGGCCTGTTACACTAGTTAAAATTGCTTATTTCTCTGGATCTAAACATTCTTCGAAACATTTGGGATAATGTAAGTACACAAGTCAGCAAAATATATAACACTGTTCTAGTGGTTTTTGGATATTTTAATCAAAAAATCTTACATATTGTGCTTTTAAATAGAAACACAAAAATAGTCTTCTTGTTGCATGTTTTTGGTTACCAGGTGTATTTTAATCTTAAAGGAAAAGTTCACTTCCAGAACAAAAATGTACAGATAATGTACTCACCCCCTTGTCTTCCAAGATGTTTATGTCTTCCTTTCTTCAGTCGTAAAGAAATTATGTTTTTTGAGGAAAACATTTCAGGGTTTTTTTCCATATAGTGGTCTTCTGTGGTGCTCTGAGTTTGAGTTTCCAAAATGCAGTTTAAATGCGGCTTCAAACAATTCCAAATTCAGTTGTAAATGATCCCAGCCGAGGAAGAAGGGTCTTATCTAGCGTAACGATCAGTTATTTTCATAAAAAAAAACATAAATTATATACTTTTTAATGTCAAACGTTAGTCTTGTCTCACTCTGCTTTTTACAGTTAGGGTATGTCGAAAAAATTCCCATCTCATGTTCTCCCTCAACTTCAAAATTGCCCTATATCGCTGTTTTACCTCTTTTGTTAAGGGTGTTTGACATACCCTGTCTTGAACCAGAATACACAGAGTTCAGGCAGAGCAAGACAAGACAAGCGTTTGAGATTAAAAAGTATTTAAATTGTATTTTAAAATGAAAATATCCGATTGTTTCGCTGAATAAGACCCTTCTTCCTCGGCTAGGATCAATTACAACTGCATTTGGGATCGTATGAAGCCGGATTTAAACTGCATTTTGGAGGTTCAAACTCAGAACACCATATCAGTCCATTACATGGAGAAAAATCCTGAAATGTTTTCCTCAAAAAACATAATTTCTATACGACTGAAGACAGAAAGACATGAACATCTTGGATGACAAGAGGATGAGTACATTATCTGTAAATTTTTGTTCTGGAAGCTAACTACTCCTTGAAAGGAGAAGTTCACTTCCAGAATAAAAATCTCCTGATAATTTAATAATTACCCCTGTGTCGTCCAAGATGTTCATGTCTTTCTTTCTTTAGTCGAAAAAATTAATGTTTTTGAGGAAAACATTCCAGGATTTTTCTCCATATAGTGAACATCAATGGGGATCATTGGGTTGAAGGTCTAAATTGCAGCTTCAATGCAGCTTTAAAGGACTCTACATGATCCCAGCCGAGGAATATTTTCTTCTCCAGCTTCCAAAATCGTCCGATTGTTTTACCTTTTTCGGTCTGACTTTCTTTGCATGATCGCTTTGTAAACACTGGGTTGGTACTTCTGTCTACATTTTACATAATGTGTGAAGTTGAGCTAGTGCAAGAGGAGCATTTATGGTTAAAAAGTATATAAATTTGTATTTTTCTTAGACAATGACCAATCGTTTCGCTAGATAAGACCCTTATTCCTCAGCTGGGATTGTGTATAGCCTTTTGAAGCTGCATTTAAACTGCAGTTTGGACCTTCATTGCATTGGCTCCCATTGAAGTCCACTATGTGGAGAAAAATCCAGGAATGTTTTCCTCAAAAACCTTAATTTATTTTCGACTGAAGAAAGACTTGACTTGAACATCTTGGATGCCACAGGGGTGAGTAAATTATCAGGGAATTTTTATTCTGGAAGTGAACGTCTCCGCTAATAATCTATCTATTGTTTTATGTCATAGGATTAGAAGTAAGTGAGTCCAGAATCTACTCACAGCTGATCCAGTCTGCTTTGGCACAGCCTAACACTGACTTATCCATGACCGCAACGCTGCTAGGAGAGCGGCATGACCCCACCTCCAGAGCCAGCGTCTCCCAAATCTCGCCTTCTAACCTCTCTCTGGGTCATGTGACTCGGGCTGTGTGCAGGGGTGTTATTGAAAACATGGTTACTATGATGCCCCCTCAGAGCCTGCAGGCCGCTGGGGTGAAGTGTATTATTGGCAGTGGCAGTGCTCTGTCATGTAACACAGTTCTACAACAAGAAGTGGAGAGAGTGTTTCCATTTCCTGTCGTCTACGGAAAAGATGTGGACTCAGCAGTTGGAGTTGCCATGGTGTTTAATGACCTAAGTTAAGACACAACACTCAAGATCACGTTTGTCTGTGAGACATCTGACCTACCATGCTGGTAGGGCTATTTTTTTTCTGTACTAATGTGTGTAAATAATGACACTTTGTAATTAAGTGTATTTTATTACTGTATAATTGATCAGTTTACAAAATAATTTATTTTAATTTTATACTGTATCATTGTTTTTAACACGGGTCAATTCATCTGATGTTCAATTTACACTCATTATAGAACTACTGATGGTTGAGTGCAATATGAACAATATGCATTTTTTAAGAATATTTCTTAATTATATTAAATGACTGAAAGCCTTAAAATGAAAAAAAAAAAAATTCTGTTTACAATGTTCAGTGGCATTTCAAATGTTAATAAACTGTTGGAATATATCACATTTCATGTGGTTTTTATGGTCATTCTTTTGTTATAATTGAGCTTATGCTGTATATTTCATGCTGTAAGTGAAATTTCTGTTTGTTTCAAAAGAGGAAAATGAGGTACAAACCAGCTTCACCTCAAAAGAGCAAACTCTATCAAAGTGTGCACCAAGAATCGTCTGCATGCTAAAATTTTATCTTGTGCATGTAATGTACGCACCCAAACCACCATGCCTGCGCTGAAACCGCTTGACCTTATCACACTCCTCCCATGTCATACAGGAAACCCTGCGATCTAAGAAAGTAAAATTGCTCAACAGAACTGTCTACAGACAAGTGTAAGTGATCAGAATCCTGCTGCAAACCAAACGTGTGCTGCTCTGGTAACTATTCGATATTATATGCATTCCAGCACATGAATAACTGATCATTTGGATAGTTAAGATATGTAGTAGAATACAGTGTTGCTAGATGAGAATGAAACATTTTAAGAAAGAGCTTGATGACTTTTAGTGCCTTGTTAGTGCACTGCGATATAAATAAGATACAACTAGGCGTGGACATTGCAAAACATACGTAAGAACATACTCAAAAAAATCAATACAACCCGCCTTCTGTAAGGCTCTCAGCAACCTCAAAACATCTTGCCCTCTTCCTCTCTGGCACTGAGAGAAAGCAAGTTACCGTGCTAAAGAAATAAAGCTCATCGATACTGGATATTTCATCTAACGGATAAAAAACAAATTAACCGGTGAGTACAAATGTTTCATTGTAGACATTAATAGTTTACTAGAATCTCTAAGTAAATTCAAATTTCACTAATGTAGTAAATCATACTAGAATGGTAAACTTTACAATGTAAAGTTGTCTTTGCTGCCAAATGTGTTCGGTTTATTATTTTTTTATGTCTTTGTGAGATCTACTTTATTCCATATTTCTTTAGATCAGTTTTAATGTTTGTTTTTTTAAAACATGCTGGTTTTGCTCAACCCACATGCTGAGTAAGTGCTAAATCTCATAATGTAGTAAGTGAGATGATCAAAAGACAGCGTCTGTGTAATGTACAGCTTCTAATGTTATGTTATCAGATTTTACTAAGTAAGACTATCCAGCATCTTGCAATTGCATATTAGGTCATCTTCTAGCGTAAAACAACATTAACTGATATAATTTGTCCATCAAATATCTGTTGGACTGTTTATAATCTGTGCTGCCTCACCCATCGAGGAGTGCGCTTTCACATTCGGACCGAATAAGCTCAGTTCTGTTCCTGATTTAAATATCTCTAGCATACGGACACCCTTTTTTTACTTCGATATGGACATTAAAAATTAATCACCGTTTTGACAGATTTGAATCATATCTCAGAGGTTTATTTTATGGTTATCTATTGTTTATAGTCTGGGCCTTGAATGAGGAACAGCGACTGGATGCTCTCATGACTACACTGTAAAAAACAATTTGTTAAGTCAACTTAAAATAATTTGTAACCTGGCTGCCTTAAAATTTTAAGTTCAGTCAAATTAAAAAAAAAGTTTATTCAGCTTGAGATGTTAAATTATACCAAGTGACAACTTATATATTTGAGTTGAATCAACTTAAAATTTTAAGGCAGCTGGGTTACTTATCGATCTGTTAAGTTTAGCAAACACAAATATCTAAGTTGTTACTTAGTACAACTTAACATTTCAAGTTGACTAAACTTATTTTAGTTGACTGAACTTAACATTTTAAGCCAACAGGGTAACAAATTATTTTTTTCTTTTTTACAGTGTACGCTACACATAATTACATTTCCCTAATGATTTTAGCAATTTGAGTTCTTATTTAATGTGCTAGTGAGATACGAATATGCTTAAGTCGTATATATGTAGCCAGTTTTGCATATATATGTAACTAATTTAGCATTTCTTTTGAAACTGTGACTTCCTGTCACTGAGTTTCCATCTGTTTTTGTACTCTTCCTCTTTGCCACTGGTGTTAGCTCTTACTCTCACAGCTCTAGCTATTGATAGAATAATTGTATAAATGAAGTATAATTTAAATGGTCTCAACAGAAAGAACAATCACTGAAATAACATCCGAGCTTAATCACTGATTTTAAATTGTATGTCACACTGACTTGCTCTTATCATCTTTAAATAAAATGAATCATGTAAGAATGAACTATCTTTGTAAGAGATGCATGATAAAATGTCATGAAATATATCACATGCATGCTGAGGAACCTGGTCAAAACAGAGATTTGTAGCTTGTTTCTATGGACATTTATCTACTACAAAATCAGGATTTTGACCTTATACTACATGATTACTCAAAGACTTAATGCAGGTATACTATTTCCTCTCACTGCCATTTAGAGAATGTAATTCTATATGAAGCCATTTACAAAGAGGCTAAGTTATAATATTCTACAGTGCAGAAAATCCAGTGCATCAGATACTGATATTTGTTATAAATGTATTATCTCATGTTTTCTCAGGGAAAGTTTTCCTTGATGGAACAATCATGGCCAATTCCCTGGATGGGATCATATAGCATGTAACAGCATGAAGAGATATCAATAATTCAGTTAGCAAGGGTCTATTAGAGTCTGCAACTATTTGCACCATCTCTACTTGCACGTATAAACTGAACCTGCTTTGAAAACCGTTGAAAACCTCTTACAGTATTTTGACCTGTAAATGTATTGTTTTTGCTCTGAGTAAGAATAAATTTGTTGTGTACCGAAGATAACCACACATCAATTAGATGGGTTATATTAGCCTATATTTGTGGTCTTATGATCAGAACTGCATATCATCACATCTCTGTAATTATTCTATCTGCTTTTACGAAAAGAGATACACATAAACTTACGTCTTAAATGGGTGATTCTTAGACTATGGGCACTTTTATGTTCTTTGGTCATATTTTTAAAAATATATATAATTTTGGACAAACTCCTCGTTCTTTGTCAAACTAACAATAAAACTTTAAAAACTTTTTACTACCTATTATAATTCTAAAATATAGCTGTCACACAGTATTGGTGTCATTTCCACCACAACACTGTAACGTCCCTTTAAAAAGTTTGTGTGAAAGATTGTTTAGGTGGTTTCTATGGAAATGTTCAGTGACATCAGGGCGGTTGTTGAACATGGAGGGAATTTAAATACAAACCCGATTCCAAAAAAAGTTGGGACACTGTATAAATTGTGAATAAAAAAATAAATGCAATAATTTACAAATCTCATAAACTTATATTTTATTTACAATAGAATATAGATAACATATCAAATGCTGAAAGTGAGACATTTTGAAATTTCAGGCCAAATATTGGCTCATTTTGGATTTCAAGACAGCTACACATTCCAAAAAAGTTGGGACAGGTAGCAATAAGAGGCTGGAAAAGTCAAATGTACATATAAGGAACAGCTGGAGGACCAATTTTCCACTTATTAGGTCAACTGGCAACATGATTGGGTATAAAAAGAGCCTCTCAGAGTGGCAGTGTCTCTTAGAGGTCAAGATGGGCAGAGGATCACCAATTTCCCCAATGCTGCGCCAAAAAATAGTGGAGCAATAGTGGAGAAAGGAGTTTCTTAGCAAAAAATTGCAAAGAGTTTGAAGTTATCACCATCTACAGTGCATAATATCATCCACAAATTCAGAGAATCTGGAACAATCTCTGTGCGTAAGGGTCAAGGCCGGAAAACCATACTGGATGCCCGTGATCTTCGGGCCCTTAGACGGCACTGCATCACAAACAGGAATGCTACTGTAATGGAAATCACAATATGGGCTCAGGAATACTTCCAGAAAACATTGTCGGTGAACACAATCCACCGTGCCATTCGCCGTTGCCGGCTACAAGTCTATAGGTCAAAAAAAAAGCCATATTTAAACATGATCCAGAAGCGCAGGCGTTTTCTCTGAGCCGAGGCTCATTTAAAAGACGAATCAAAATTCGAAGTTCTTTTTGGAAAACTGGGACGCAATGTCATCTGGATTAAAGAGGACAAGGACAACCCAAGTTGTTATCAGCGCTCAGTTCAGAAGCCTGCATCTCTGATGGTATGGGGTTGCATGAGTGCGTGTGGCATGGGCAGCTTAAACATCTGGAAAGGCACCATCAATGCTGAAAGGTATATCCAAGTTTTAGAACAACATATGCTCCCATCCAGACGTCGTCTCTTTCAGGGAAGACCTTGCATTTTCCAACGCCAGACCACATACTGCATCAATTACAACATCATGGCTGCATAGAAGAAGGATCCAGGTACTGAAATAGCCAGCCAGCAGTGCAGATCTTTCACCCATAGAAAACATTTGGCGCATAAAGAGGAAGATGCGACAAAGAAGGCCTAAGTCAGTTAAGCAGCTAGAAGCCTGTATTAGACAAGAATGGGACAACATTCCTATTCCTAAACTTGAGCAACTTGTCTCCTCAGTCCGCAGACGTTTGCAGACTGTTGTAAAAAGAGGGGATGCCTCACAGTGGTAAACATGGCCTTGTCCCAACTTTTTTGAAATGTGTTGATGCCATGAAATTTAAAATCAACTTATTTTTCCCTTAAAATGATACATTTTCTCAGTTTAAACTTTTGACATGTCATTTATATCATGTTCTATACTGAATAAAATATTGAAATTTGGAACTTCCACATCATTGCATTCGGATTTTATTCACAATTTGTACAGTGTCCCAACTTTTTTGGAATCGGGTTTGTATTAAAATATTTATATTACTTGATCAGTTAATATATTTATTCTATGTCATTTCCAAATATGCTGCACCTTCAAGGGTGTTTTTAAAAAGCTAAAAATTTTAAGTTAAATAAGAGTATTTTGCATACATGAAATGCTTGGTATTAATTCAAAGTTAATCAGCGAAGCTATCTTCCATTTTTTCACAAAAAAATTACAGAAATGTCATTTCCACCACAGTCATTTCCTCCACAGCATGGTTTATGGTTACAAAGTACAACTGCCATGAATTCCAAGAGTAGATTTGTGTAATACTTTTAATATTATAAAATATTACAATACTTTTTATATTTATATTATGATATTATTTTTAATTCTAAATTATATTACTTTTATATTAATTGTTTTTATTTTTATCCATTTTTAAGATGCCACCTAAGACAACAAAAGAAAGGTCACAGGCCTATAGGAACAAAAGAAAAGCTGACCCTGACCTCTCACAATTATATAGCCTCACAATTATCTCACAATGTTGAAATTTTAATGCATCATTTATTGCTTATATTTTTGCCTTGCTATCAGTTGTGTCAGTTATTTACAGTATGCACAGTAACTGTTCATCTGTGAGACAAATCAGTTTTATACATCAAACTCAGTACTACACTAAAAACAGGTGTGGTGAATTGAGTTTAATAAGTGTGATGAGTTTGTTTCCCTACATTCATGTTAATTCATTATCATTTCCACCACACCCTGTCATTTCCTGCACAACACAAATTGTTAAAAAATATTTAAAAAAAAGTTCTCATCACACATTAAAAATGTATCCACAATTTATGATATAATGCTCTACTTAATATAAAAATTCAAGTTATTTATTATCTAATAAGTGCTTACCCAAACCAACATTTAATTTCAGAGTGTGATAGGTGTACAGTTCAGCATTTGGTCCTTAGAGCAGTTAATTTATCTCATCGACAAATGTAAAATTATTGTACATTATGGAAAAAGTGGTAAAACTAGTTACAAAAATGATCTTAGACAATTCTTGAGTGGCATAAGTTATTCTATTTTTTTATTGAGATGTGGTGGAAATGACATTTGGTTGGAAAAAATGTAAAATATTAATTTCTCTTGTAATTAAGTTTGTCTTCTTACAGACCTTAAAACTAGACAAATTATTTAAACTTATGAGACTGTTACGTGACTTCTGAACAAGTTTTTTTTATTCAACTTTACAAGGCTAAAAGTGCCCCTAGTTGAAGAAACTCCCATATGAGAGTAGCAGTAGTTCTGCATTTCCTTTAACTGTCACAGAGTTTCTATTTGGATCATTTGTGACCCCTTCCTCATTTAATGTTTTTTAAAACGAGAAAACACAATGTGATGATCCATTATAACACTCAAGTGGCCTCTACTCTTACAAAAGCAACTCTTAGTCTACATTATATTAAAAACCAATTCAACTGGCCACAACGGAAAAAAACATTTAGAGAGTTATCATGAAGCACATTGTCTAATTTTAAAGTGAGAAGGTGTCAGAATGTCCCATTTGCTTAAAAAAATAAAATCACCAATTGTGGTCAGGCTCACATTTATTAGACCTTATCTGTATGAAATTGAAACCTAACATCCTGTACTGTGAATGATATCACTTTTATCCAGTTCACAGGTTTCTGCTGTGTGACTGAGAAGACATCACTATGAATAAATCTAGAGACAGCAGCCCCACATTCTCCCTGGAGAAGGATGATCTGACAGAGGAGGAAAGGTCCAAGGCCAAACAGACGAAGAAAGGTGCCTCAAAAGACAAGAGGCCCATGGATTCTAATTGCCTGGATGAGACAGCGGAGCCTGCACACACAATTAAAATTAACCTACATTTTGACAAGTAAGTGGGCCTCCTTAAACCACACTGGAGTGTAGAGTAGACATAATGTGAGAAATCCTTACTTTATCAGATGCATTCTCCACACAGGGGAATCAGAAACATTAAAGAGGAACCAGCTCAGCAAGACAGAGAGAGGTTTACCCTCAAGAGGCTGTTTGATGCCGTGTCCAGTGGCGATGTGTCTAAACTACAGGGTTTACATCAGTACCTGCACAAAAACATGAAAAAGCTCACCGACTCTCAATGTAATTGTATTCAAAAACAAATACACTACCATTCAAAAGTTTGGGGTTGGTAAGTTTGCTATGTTCACCAGGGCTGCATTGATTTGAATAAAAATATAGTAAAAACAGAAATATTATTACAATTTAAAATACCTGTTCTGTATATTTTTAAATGAAATGTATTCCTGTGATGGCAAAACTCAACTGGCATGGTAATGTACATGACAATGTTAATGTATTTGGCCTTGGCGAAATAGATCTGCTACGCTGCTGCGGCAGAGCAAGTACACATATAACATGCTGCTGTGAGCATGTAAGAAATACTGCTGCTGTACATGTAACACACATGAAATAACCCTCATATAACATACATGAATCACCTCATAGCATACAGGTGGAGCTGGGGAAGGTGGAGGGTTTCTGAAGCAAGCTGCAAACTGCTACAGCAAACACTAGTCATATATTTGAATGTTGATCAGCGAGCTCATTGGCTACTCGTACGGAGAGAACCAATTAGCTGTGCCATGTGATGATGTCATTATGTCAGATCGAGTTAGACCTATCAGACTGCTGCATCTAGAGTTACATGACAGAACTTTGTATTTCTCTGAAAAACAAAAAAACTAAAACATCTTACTGACCCCAAACTTTTAAATGGTATAGTATACAAAGAATACACAGAAGAGTACTGCGAATGCATGACAGATATTTATAAACAACTGTATTTATAACTTCTTTAGATAATTCCAAAGGAAAGACAGCCCTGCTGAAAGCACTTTTAAATCTGAGGGATGGTGAGAACGACACAATTGAACATCTGCTGGAAATTGCAGAGAAAATGGGAGATTTAAAAAATTTTGTCAATGCTGCCTACACAGACAGTTACTACAAAGGTCAGAGCCATTGCTTCATTCTACATTTATATATATTTTTATTACTGTAATTATTATCAGATGTAGTTTTATATCCGCTGACATTAGTCATTTATTTTTAATAAATCAACAGTATATTTATCATATTTAACATGCGGTCCAACCCATTCATTTTGCAATGTTATCAACTGATCTCTTTGAGACAGGTCAGACTGCACTCCATGTTGCAATTGAAAGGAGGAGTGCAAAATTTGTAGAGATGCTGGTTAAAAAGGGGGCTGACGTCCATGCTAAGGCCTGTGGGAAATTCTTTCAGCCCAATCAAGAAACATGCTTCTATTTTGGTAGGTCTGAGGATATGGTTAAACTTTTGCAAGACTAATATAAGGGTCATTCCACGAAATCTGTACCTTTTCAACTTGGAAAAATACAAATATAAAATAAGTTTAAGCAACATTTTTTTTAAATATCCATGAAATGAGGACAGCTTAAAATGACAAGAAATTGTATTGTGCTATCTCTAAGTAATTTCCTATTTTATAACTATTTTTCTACCTCATATTTAGCGATTTTTGTCATCCCTGTTACAGAAAAGCCTTACTTTTTAGTCCCAGTATTTTAGTCCCTCTTCTCACCTCCTAATTTTGGCATTAAAATTTGGCAACAGGATTAACCAGAGTAACAGAGATGACAGAACACACATTCTTCGGCATGTTTACATAATAATGTAAAGTTGTACCTTTTTAAATTGCATTATATTGTTTTGCGCTTCCTTGGCATAGTTGTATTAGCGAAGCACATTACATTTCCAAGAGATCTAATGTTTTAAGGGTACTGTAATTAGATCATGTAACCATCTGTTTGTCTTAAAATATATTGATCTGGTTCAACTAGGCAAGGAAGATGATCAGATCTTGGGCTGCATCCAAAGTTGCATACTCTCTTTTTAAATAAGTAATTACTTCACATCCGCAAAAAAGGTTATGTTCAATATAGTATGTATGTGTGTAGTATGAATGTAATCTGGACGTACTACATTCGTCATGCTGTCATTGTCACGTGACCTAACAGCGTCAGTTGCGTCACGTCACTGCCATTCATAAATCCTCTCCCATGGCCTCATGGGATAGTTAAGTGTCCATAGGATGCACACTTACAGGAGAAGCTTCATACGATGCCAAATGTGGTTGTAAATGATCCCAACCCGCTGGGATCATTTACAACTGCATTTGGGATTGTTTGAAGACACATTTAAACTGCATTTTGTAAGTTCAAAATCGGGGCACTGTACCAGTCCATTATATGGAGAAAAATCCTGAAATGTTTTCCTCAAAAAACATAATTTCTTTATGACTGAAGAAAGAAAGACATGAACATCTTGGATGACAAGGGGTTGAGTACATTATCTGTAAATTGTTGTTCTGAAAGTGAACTTCTCCTTTAAAAATCACACCAGCAGTAGTAGGTCATTCAGGTACTTTTTTGCATACTCTTTAATGAGCACTGTAAATTCAGACATACTTCTTTGGTCGCATACTGTTTTCGCCTACTCTGTGGTAGGGGATGTATGCGATTTTGGATGCAGCCTTGGGCCCTGTTTACACTAATACAAAATGTCGTTTTAAAATGAAAACAATTCTCGTCTACTCTAGCGTTTTCACTGCGTTTCAGAAACGTTCTCTGTCTACACTACACAACCGACAACACATTCATACAGGTACAACCATAGATATGTTTTGGTAGATATGTATCGTCTACGTGCTTGGAACGGTCGAATGGGTAATCTACCTATACATACCTATGGGTACAACAATGACTGAGCATGATGTTATTTTTTACACGGTCGTCAAGGATACGCAGAGCGAATGTGGTCAGTCCCTTTACACTGAAACGCAACCCCGGAGTTTTCAAACTAAAACGGGGTCTGCAGCTTTTTCGAAAGTCTCCGTTTCGAGGGTCGAAAACGCCGGAGTAGTGTAAACAATA
Organism: Cirrhinus mrigala; assembly: GCA_036247105.1. Taxonomy (NCBI): domain Eukaryota; kingdom Metazoa; phylum Chordata; class Actinopteri; order Cypriniformes; family Cyprinidae; genus Cirrhinus; species Cirrhinus mrigala. The sequence continues at coordinate 21,334,855 of CM070011.1, read as the reverse complement.
GGCGTAACCGTAGCAAAGGTTATGCGTTTTAAAACGTAAATGCACTTGTGTAAATGTAGCCTTGGTCTTGGTCTAATTCTATGTTTAATTAAAAGGCACTGGGATTTCGTGGGATGACTCATAATTCTAAAAACAATTTATACAGTAGAAGTGCTGCATTTTAAAGCACAGCCTTTTCAAATTCTACTTGATGTTCTCATTGTTAATGACCCACTTTTTTGGGTACTTAGGCTTACCTGCATTGTTTACATCTTTTGTGCGCAGGTGAGCTGCCCTTGTCGCTGGCCGCCTGCACTAATCAGCCAGACATTGTAGACTTCCTTATGGGCAACCCATACCAGGCGGTGAATGTCAAGGAGAGGGACTCTCATGGAAACACAGTGCTTCACGCACTAGTATCCATAGCTGATAACAGTCCTGAAAACACAAAGTTCATCATTGCCATGTACGACCACATCTTAATCAAATCTAACCAACTTCACCCCAAGATCAAGCTGGAGGAAATCGAAAATAAAGAAAGACTCACTCCACTCACACTAGCTGCCAAAACAGGAAAAGTGGGGGTAAATCTCAATTTTTTCTAGTGTCCACTGATTGTTGAGTATTTTTTGTTTATTTATTTTTTGAAGCAGTGATTCGTTTGAAGCAGTGCGCATTTCTTTAGGTGTCAGTTCTGTTTTCTGTTTACGGATGTTCCTGATTTTGTGTAGATGATTAGACCTCATGTGATTTGAGATGGTTACCCTTGAGCACATGGCATTAAATCAGACACCACACTGATTCACAGTCATGTAGTCTACAGTGACAGTCATAACTTTATTTCATAACCTTAAGGCACAGTTTAATGTCTTTATTGTTTTGCTTTTGTTCTCTATTTTAGCTGATGTTGTTGCTGGCTTGGCTGATTACTAAAAAGAGTGCACTGCCAAAGTGACTAAATACAAACATATTCAACAGTAATTTTCATTTTTCATTTGTCAACTAGCTGTTAAAACACATTGTGCAGCGGGAGTTTAAGGGGTGCAAACATCTGTCACGGAAGATCACGGAGTGGGCCTACGGTCCAGTGTGCTCGTCTCTGTATGACCTCGCCTCTCTGGACACCTACGAGAAAAACTCCGCGCTGGAGATAATCGTTTACGGCAGTGAGATTCCTGTGAGATGACATGCTGTTTACTTAATATTAACTAATTCTTGAATCTAAAATGCATAATTAGATTTTATTACTTTATTTTAAATGATTCATTTGTAAAGAAGCTGTATGGATTTTAATAAATGCTGTTTAAAGCATCCTGCTTGGTTATTTCATCTGATTTCAGAATCGCCTCGAGATGCTCAATATTGAGCCATTTAACCGACTAATTGAAGAGAAGTGGGAGAGATTTGCAAAACGGATGTTCTTGTTCAACTTTAGCGTTTATGTTATCTACCTTTTCATCTTCACTGCAGTAGCTTATCACCACCAAGAAGGAAAGGACTTTAGAAACAACCAAGTAGGTATACAGCCACTGATCTCAAGACACGGTTACGGCCTTGTCTGTCTACATCGAGAAAATAAAACAAACTTATATGCATATACTTGCAACTAATTCCAGTTCAGTGTCTTTGTGCATGCTTAAATGCTTCACTATTTAATTCCATGTCTCATCCCCACTTTTTTCTTTTCAGTCATCAAAGCCTCCATATCCTTATAGAAAAGATAGCAATGGCCACCTGCTTCTGACAGGGCACATCATAACTACCATTGGAGCACTTTACTTCTTTATTAAAGGGGTATGTATATATATATATATATATGTATATATATAACATATATACAGGGGTTGGACAATGAAACTGAAACACCTGGTTTTAGACCACAATTCAAAAAACAAAATGTTCAGCATACTTTTGTGGCCAATACAGCATCATTTCATCTTGGGAATGACAAATACAAGTCCTGCACAGTAGCCAGAGGGATTTTGAGCCATTCCTCTTGCAGAACAGTGGCCAAGTCATTATGTGATGCTGGTGTAGGAAAACGTTACCTGACTCGCTCCTCCAAAACACCCCAAAGTGGCTCAATAATATTCAGATCTGTTGACTGTGCAGGCCATGGGAGATCTTAACTTTTAACTTTCATGTTCATCAAACCACTCTCTCACCAGTCTTGCTGTGTGTATTGGTGCATTATCATCTCAATACATGGTATCGCCTTCAGGGTATAATGTTTGAACCACTGGGTGCACATAGTCAACCATCACACTCCACTTCACTGATTGCACACTGGTAAAATGTGCAATCAGTGAAGATTGGCCACCTCCAACACTATATTGGCCAGTGTTTCAGTTTCATTGTCCAACCCCTGTATATAACCAGTGTTGGGCATGTTACTTTAAAAAAATAACTAGTTTTAGTTACTTCTCACAAATAGAGTTAGTAACTGAGTTACATCATTATAAAAGTAACTAATTACCAGGGAAAGTACCTATTGTTACTTTCTTCAAAAAATGTTCAAATATGTCAAATAACTCACCCATATTAAATATGGTAAATTAATAAAACGTTGTACACTAATCTAAACTATTTTAATGTTGCTGTAGGACAACGTGATACCTTCCAGAGGCTAAATATCACGTTATATCATTTGAAACGGCAAAGTCTACTTTTGTTTGTGGATAATAACAACATAGCAATGTGCTTTTATAAATAAAACAAACAGGGTGCGCTCTCTGCCGTCTCGGTCTCCGTCACCTCTCTTCACAGACACGTAAATAAACAACCTGAATCTCAGCAAATACCTGGCTCACAGACATGAAAAATATATGTATGGAAAGCTTGAAATGTCTACTTTAAATGAAGCAAGTCACGTCAAAAACAAATATTCTCTGATAAAGTAATCCGCATGATATCAACGTGAGCTCCAGTTTTTTCTAATGTAATCATAGGTAACGCCACATTTTATTGTCAGTAACAGTAACGGCGTTGTAATGGGGGAAAAAGTAATACATTTGATTACTCGTTACTGAAAAAGGTAATGCCGTTAGTAATGCCGTTTTCTTATAACACTGTTATAAAAATGAAGATGAACACAGAAAAATGAATGAATTCCTCCTTCTTTTCAGTTAATAGATATATTAAGGAAGCGTACAGGATTTCAGTCCCTGCTCATAGACGGATACACCGATCAACTTTTGTGAGTGTTTTGTCTCTCGTTTTATTTGAGTATTAATCACTTCCTATTAAGATCAATATGCTTGAAATTACATTTTTTGCCAAAAAATTCTTCTACATAAAAATCATAAGTTGAAGGCAATGTATATACAATCATGGCCAAAAATATCAGCACCCTTGCCATTTTGTCAGAAAATGCAACACTTCTCTCAGAAAATTGTTCCAATTGCAAATGTTTTGGTATTCATGCGCTTATTATTTTTGTTTGCACTGCAACAACACAAAAAAACTGAAGAAAAGTCAAACTTGATAAAATTTCACATGGAGCTTAAAAATGGACTGGACAAAATTATTGGCACCTTATTAAAATTTTAAGAAATAATTGCTTTTCAAGCTTGTGATGCTCCTGTAATTTGTATTTAGACATACCTGTGGCAAGTAAGAGGTGTGGGCAATATAGTAATCACACTTCTCTTTGGAGAAAAGTTGACTCAACCTTTGCGTTGTGTGTCACACTGAGCATGGAGAAAAGAAAGAAGTGTAAAGAGTTGTCTGTGGATTTGAGAGAAAATTGTGGAAAAACATGGATAATCTCAAGGCTACGAATCCATCTCCAGAGATCTTAATGTTCCTGTGTCCACTGTGCGCAATATCATCAACAGGTTTACAGCCCATGGCACTGTAGCTAACAGAAGAGCAAAATTAATGAACAATTCCAACAAAGGATTATTCAAATGGTGGATAAAGAACCCGATTAACTTCCAAACAATTTCAAGCTGATCTGCAGACACAGGGTACAAAAGTGTCAGCTCGCACTATCCGTCGCCATCTGAATCTATGGTAGGAGACCCAGAAGGACACAAAGGCATAAAAAACAAGAGTGGAGTTTGCCAAAACTTATGTGACAAAACCACAATCCTTCTGGGAGAATGTACTGTGGACAGATGAGACAAAAGTAGAGCTTTTTGGTAAAGGACATCATGGCACTGTTTACAGAAAAAGAAATGACACAAAAAAAACACAGTCCCTACAGTCGAACATGGTGGAGGTTCAAAGATGTTTTGGGGTTGCTTTGCTGCTTCTGGCACTGGATGCCTTGACTGTGTGAACAGTATCATGAAATCTGATGATTACCAAAGTTTTTTTTGGGGCGCAACGTAGTGGCCAGTGTCAGAAAGCTGTGTCTCCACCAGAGGTCATGGGTATTCCAGTAGGACAATGACCCGAAACACACTTCAAAAAGCACTCAGAAATGGTTACAAACAAAGCGCTGGAGAGTTCTGAAATGGCCAGCAATGAGTCCAGATCTGAATCCCATAGAACACCTGTGGAGAGATCTCAAAACAGCAGTTGGGAGAAGGCATCCTTCAAATCTGACTAACCTGGAGCAGTTTGCAAAAGAAGAGTAGTCCAAAATTCCAGTAAAGAGGTGTAAGAAACTCATTCACTGTAGGAAGCGACTGATTTCAGTTATTTTTTCCAAAGGAGGTGCTACCAAATAATATGCCAATAATTTTGTCCAGTGCATTTTTTGGGTTCTGTGTGGAATTGTATCAGATTTGACTTTTCTTCTGTTTTTTTGTGTTGTTCCAATGCAAACAAACAAAAAAAAACAAAAAACATGGGAGTCCCAAAACATTTGCAACTGCAACAATTTTCTGAGAAAAGGGTTGAATTTTCTGACAGAATTGAAAGGGTGCCGATACTTTTGGCCATGACTGTATATTCTGTATATGCACATTGCAAAGTTAAATTTCACTAGTCAAGTTAATTTTTTCTACAGAACTTACTAAAGATTAGCTCACTTCCAGAATAAAATTTTCCTGATAATTTTTCCCTGTGTCATCCAAGACTTTCATTCTTTTCTTACTTCAGTCAAAAAGAAATTAAGGTTTTTGAGGAAAATATCCCACGATTTTTCTTCATGTAGTGGGAATCAACGGGTTGAAGGTCCAAATTGCAATTTCAATGCAGCTTCAAAGGGCTCTACACAATAAGGAACATGGGTCTTATCTAGCAAAAGAATCTGTCATTTTCTAAAAAAAAATGACAATTTATATATCTTTTAACCGCAAATGCTTATCTTGCATTAGCTCAACCTCGTGCATTACAGATTCACGAATGCGTGATGTAGGTGGAAGTACCGAACCAGTGTTTACAAAGCAAACGTGCAAAGAAAGTCAAGCACCCTTTAGAAAAAAAAAGGTAAAACAATGAATTTGGACGATGTTGAAGAAAATACAAGGGTTTTTGAACTTAAGTATACAGATGAAGAACTAACTGCGTGAAGATGCGCATGCACATCACAGAGCTACTGTAAGATGACCATTTATGATCGAAAAGTACATAAATTCATTTTTTAAGAATATGACAGATCGTTTCGCTAGATGTACAGCCCTTTGAAGCTGCATTGAAACTGCAATTTGGACAAATTTCAGCCTGTTAATCCCCACTGAACTGAAGAAAAAGAAAAATCCTGGAATGTTTTCCTCAAAACTCTTCATTTCTTTTTGACTGAAGAAAGTAAGACATGAACATCTTGGATGGGATGGGGGTGAGTAAATTTATTCTGGAAGTGAACTAATCCTTTAAGTGTTTATTAAGTGCCTGCATGGTTTATATTCCTGCTTTTTGTTGCATTAGTTTTCTGCAGGCTGTGCTCTTCCTGGCATGCGTTATACTGTACCACTTTGGTCAGGATCAATATCTGGCCTGTCTAGTTCTGTGTCTTGCCATGAGCTGGGTAAATCTACTCTACTTCTCCAGGGGGTGCAAAAACATGGGAATCTACAATGTCATGATACAAAAGGTGCGTGGTATTTGTCTTTCTTATCCATCATCCTTTCCTCTTGTCTTCAGAGTAGAGTATTAGTAAGGTATGGTTCCTGTAGCACTATAGAAAGATGCTATGCAACACATGTAATGCCTCTTTAATTATTGTCAGATGGTTCTTGGAGAAATTCGTCGATTCCTTGTTGTGTACATGGTCTTCCTCATTGGGTTCTCTGCAGGTATATTTGCATACATTCATGAATGCCCTTACCTCTTTTATTACACTTAATTTCATATTTATCACAACACAACAAATATTTCCCAATTATATTACTGTTCAAAAGTATGGGGCTAGTAGGTTTTTAGATGTTTTGAAAGATATTTTATTTAGTAAGTATGTATTCAGTTGATTAAAAGTGACAGGGGCAAACATTAAGAAATCTTACTGACCCACTGGTTTGAATGAGAGTGTGTTAATGATTTGTTTCTTACTTAACAGCCGTGGTAACTCTCCTTGATGACGGCCGATCTGCCAGTGGACAAACTGATTCTGATAGTCCATGTAAGAAGCCCTCATTCAAGAGCATCTACTTCACCACTCTGGAGCTGTTCAAGTTTACGATTGGCATGGGAGATCTGGAGTTCACCGATCAGTATCAATATAAAGAGGTCTTCTATGTGCTGCTAATTGTGTATATAGTGATGACTTACATTTTGATGCTGAACATGCTGATCGCTCTGATGAATCAAAGAGTGGAGGAGATGTCCGAAGAGAGCACCAACATCTGGAAGCTACAGGTGAAATCAAAGGCAAAGTTAAAGCTGTCTACCTGTTTCTGCAATAAACACACATTGTAAATCTTTTAAATGATTCAGTGGGCAAAATGCCTATAATGGTTTGTCATCTTTGTTTGTTGTTCATTGTTATTAACAGCGTGCAATCACCACCTTGGACATGGAGTGGATTCTTCCCCACTTTCTGAAGACAAGGCTGCGCTCCGGGGAAGGGAAAGAACTAGGCGAGGAGCAGGAGCCTGATCAACGCTGGTGCTTTAGGTGACTCTGTTGGCTTCAACTTGAAACCACAAGATCTGAAGTCTGCATTTATCTCCTATTTAAAAATGGATGATTCATTTTGAATGCAAAAACAAATGTAGCACATAATAATAATGCACACTTACCATGTATTGATCTGTGTGAAAGCACAAAACAATAATTGAAGCATTTCTTCCAGTGTGGAGGAAGTCAACTGGAACCAGTGGAACAGAAACCTTGGTGTAGTTACCGAGGATCCTGGGAAATGCATGTCTGCACCTTCCCCAACTGAACTTCAGAAAGGTAGCCAATGCTAGACAAACATGTGTTTTTGTGTGTGTGTGTGTGTGTCATTTTAAATCCTATTTTAAATCATATCATTTGTATTGGTTACAGAGCCAAGTCGGCGTGGACTCCTGCAAACGTTCAGTAAACGTCGGACACAGAGACCACAACACAGAGATGTACAGGAGTTGAGTCCTCTAGCTGAGGCCTCTAGCTCCGTATAATGATGCTTTTATAATCCGTAATTTATTGCAATCTATTTTGGCCTTTCATTCCAAATGGTGTAGGAATAATTACATATTATGACTGGTTAACCTTGACTGTTGTTCGTTTAAAGAACATTTGCACCTTAAGGGTCATTCCTGTTATGCATCATTTTATTTTTTATTTAGATCGACTGGTTTGTGTGCACAAATACACAAGCTAGTCCATCTAATAGTACTGAATGACTAATGGTATCAGATGCGTAACGTAAGTTACATTATTTTCTCATTTATTCACTAAGAAACTGGGAGTGAGGTGAAGACCAAAGGCACTTCTTTCAGGCTTATTAATTTCACTTTTGGTGTGAAAGGGTCTTTGCAGTTGCCAAAAATTAAAATTTCTGTTTAAGTTTTCATTTTTCAACTATTTTTAGTTTTACTAAAAATAAATAAGCAAGCCCAGCTCTGGTGGCAAAAAGTAATGCAGAAGTAATGTAATGCATCACTTTTTACAAAAAGTAACTAAGCAACACACTCAGCTAGAATAATTTTAATTTTAGGAGCAAAACCATTTGTGTATATCACCCTCTTGTGGTTTCGCATTGTGCTGCTTGTGACTGATGTTACACAACAGAGACCCACATCTGACGACCATCACAGGATGAAGCAAATAAAGTCCAGACATGATGAATCCACTGTGAGTAACATCAGTATACTTATTGCCACTATAACTGAATGTGTCCACTAATGAATGTTGTTTTACTCAATATAGTAATTGTTAATTAATGTTGCTTTGTCAAGATGTTGTGAAAGATTTATATTGTGAAGATATTAAAATGATTCTGTATTAAATCACACTTTGTAATGAAGTGTATTTCATTTAAGAATATTTTAATACTGTATTATTCAACAGTTTAAAAAAATATTTTATTTAGTTTTATATCATTGTTTTTAACAAGGGTTAGATTTATCTATTCAATTTACACACTCATTATAGAACTACTTTTGTTGAGTGCAATACAATACAATTATAAAATACAAAACAATACGTATTTTTAATAAACAAAGCCTTGAAATGACAAAATGTTCTGTTTACATGTTCAGTGGCATTTCAAATGTTAATAAAGAGTTGAAATATATCATCAGATTTCATGCAGTTTTTAATGGTCGCTCTTCTGTTATAATTGAGCTTATGTGGTATATTTCATGTGCTGCACATGGTTGCAAGTGAAATTTCTGTTTGCTCTAAAAGAGGAAAATGAGGTACAGACCAGCTTCACCTCAAAGGAGCAAATTCTTTACCATGTGTGAACCAAGTTTCATTGTGCATGTACAGTGATGTTGTGATTTAGCTCAAAAGGGAAATGTATATAAATAATTACAATTAATTATGATTAATTAGAATTATTTATATCAGCTGCCAGTAGTAACTGAAGCAGAATTCACTTTCCATCAACTAATCTGTTCGTCCAGTGAACATTTAGTATAATTTTTATATCAACTCTAAGAAATGATATTTGATTTGAAATGATACTTTCTTAAAGTACTATTGCATTAGAGCATGTAGCTCAAATCGGAATCGTAAAGGGACATTAATTTGCAAGGCAGAATCAGAATCAAAACTCATGTAATTTGTGCACAAGAGTTTATTAACGAAGGACTAACACATAACTAATCTAAACAAACAAACAAACAAACATGAAATCATTCATACATGGGGGAAGGGTCAGTGAGAAGCAGTTAGAGAGACCAGAGAATGTAGCTATGAAAAGAGTCAGTTAACCACTTGAGTGATACCATCAGTGCTGTCTACAGCTTGTACTAAACCTCTGTTTGTTTAGTTAAATGTACGATACTTGCATTGCCTTGGTCGATGAACAAGTGTCCGAATGCAGTCTCGGGTGAAAGTCTCGATGGTTTGGAGCAGTGGTGGTTTGGAATCGCGATCACGTTCTTCTGGGTCCGAAGAGTGATGAACTCCAAAGATGTTCTGACTCGATGGTGACTGGGAGTTTCTTCCCATGTGAAAATCGAAGAAGAACCAAGAGCCGAGAGGGACCCAGCTGAAGTCCTGTGGTCTTTGAGGAATGGAAAGACAAGGCTGCAAGGCCTGGCGCAGCTTAGAGTCCCGACGAGTTCTAGCTCATCCTCCTCATCCTCTTAGGTTCTGAAAGAACTCACGTGAGACAAGTGAAGAAAGCTAAAAAAACGCGGAAGAGAGAAATGTCTGTTTGAGGACATTCCATGAGGATGAATTCCAGGGTTGAGTGAAAGTGTCTGGCTCTTTGTGGTCAAGAGCCACAGCTCTAGATGTTGGGGCCTGTCGGGCTCGCTGGGCACGCCCTGTGCCGGCTCAGGCTCCCCGTGGGTTCCTCCACACTGACAGCAATCGGAAGAGGAGAGCGAAAAGAGTGAAGAGACGGGGGATCACTTGTGTGACCATTTAAATTCTCTGGAAGCTACACCTCCAGGAGGTCCGAGAGCCAATAGCAATTTTCACCTTTGGAGGGAAAGTTTACGACTCTTTGTCTTTGAGCATGGTATTTTGCATATGTAATTCGATTGAGTGTTGATGCAAAAACTACTAAGGTTTCTTAAAACACTGATATGTTGCATAGGTATCAACATATAATACACACCATCTTTTAGATCATCAAAATACAAATTCAAAGAGACCAAACATGGCATAGGTGGATTATACGACTAGTCATCTATCATAACACATGCATAAAACAATAGAAAGAAAAATACAATACAACAGACAAAATTAAAATACAATGCAGTAATACTGTACATAATGACCTGGGCTATGTGTGATAGGAAGGTCAAAGAAAGGTTTGTCTGTGAATGAATAGGAAAGAGTCTATTTCTATAGGCACTGTGTCTTTCCTATGGGCAAATGTAGCATGGGCAAATGTGCATTCCTCCGGGCAATAAAACCTCTTATCAGATGGTCATCCTGGCAACTGAGCCCTTTTGGGGTGTTAGTTGCTTTGGGGGGTTGTCTCCAGAGCTCCAGCATATAGCTGGCTTGTTGGGTTTAAATACTATCTGTTAAATGTAACAAATAACTGTATGTCTGATTGGTCCAGATGCTACAGTGACAATAAAGAACTTATTTCTTATGAATCAACTACATGCAAGGTTTCATTTTGTTCACGTAATGTATGCACCTAAACCACCGTGCATGTGCCGAAACCACCTTACTCTGTCACAGTCCTCCAAGTTTCATACAGGAAACCCTGCATGCTAAGAAAGCGAAATTGCTCAACAGAACCGTCTCAAGAGGCAAGCGTAGATGCGTAGAATGCTGCTGCAAATCAAACATGTGCTGCTCGGATATCATATGCATTCTAGCACATGAATAAATGATCATTTGGATAGTTAAGATATGTAGTGCAATATAGTGTTGCTAGATGAGAACAAAGGAGCTTGATGACCTTCAGTGCATTGTGAGCAATATGGATGCCATAAATGAGCGACAACAAGGCGTGGACATGGCAAAACATACGTAAGAACATACTCAAAAAATCAATACAACCCGCCTTTCTGTACGGCTCTCAGCAACCTCAAAACATCTTGCCCTCTTCCTCTCTGGCAATTAGAGAGAGCAAGACGTCACTCTCACAGTTATCGTGCTCAAGGCATCAAGCTCACCAATACTGGATACTTCATCTAACGGATGAGCAATTGGTGAGTACAAATGTTTCATGTTTTACTTTTAATAGTTTACAGCAATATTTTAAAAATGTTAGAATTTGCTACTGTAGGAAATCATTAAAATCTGTAAAGTTGGTTTTTGCTGCCAAATTAAATTTTTAAATGGTTTTGGGATCTACTTTAGTTCATATTTCAGCAGATCAGATTTAACGTTTGTCTTTTTAAAACTGGCATTAACAATGCTTGACTGTTTTTGCTCAACTCACAACATGCTGAGTAAGTGATAAATCTCATAATGTGTTAAGCGAGATGATCAAAAGACGGTGTCTGTGTAATGTACACTTTCTGTTGTAATGTTATCAGAACCCATTTTCCAGAGAGGCCATGTCATAATATTTTACTAAGTAAGACTATCCAGCATCTTGCAATTGCATATTAGGTCATCATCTAGCGTAAAACAGCATTAACTGATATGTTATGACTCTTTAACAATCTGCCTCACCCATCGAGGAGTCTGCTTTCACATACGGACCAAATTCTGTTCCTGATTTAAATATATCTCTAGACACACTTTCTCTATTTTGATATGTGCATTAAACATTAATCCTTGTTTTGACAAATTTAAATAACATTTTATGTCCAGAGGTTTATTTTATGGTTTATTTTATTTTATGTTTATCTATTGTTTATAGTCTGTGCCTTGAATGAGGAACAGCGACTGGATGCTCTCATGACTATTTGTTACACATAATTACATTTCCCTAATGATTTTAGCAATATGAAGATGAGATATAAATATGTTTAAATGCTTAATTCATATATACATGACCAGTGAAACTAATTTTGAATTTCCTTTAATACTGTGACTTCCTGTCACAGAGTTTCCCCGTCTGAGTTGTTTTTGTCCCCTTCCTCTTTTAACTGGTGTTTAAACCAAAAGGGCACATTAAGATGACCAACTAGCTCTTATTCTCACACCTGTAGCTGTTAATAAAATTACTTTACAAATGAAGTGTGATTTGATTGCTCTCAGCAGAAAGAACAATCACTGAAATAGCATCTGAGCATAATTACTGTCCTTACTGGTATTAGAATGTCACATTGATTTACAAAAGCAAAATCTGTGGTCTAATCATCTTTACAGAAACTGATTCACCTAAAAATGAACTGTCTTCTAAATACAAAACCAGCTTTGTGAGAAATGCACTGTAAAATGTCACAAGATAGATCACATGTATGCTGAGGAACCCAGTCAAAACAGAGATGAATGTTAGTGACTCGTTTCTATGGGCATTTATCTGTTTTTGACCTTATACATGACTACCCAAGACTGTGTTGCCGTTTCTTCATGCACGATTACTATTTCCTCTCACTGCCATCTAGAGAATGTAATTCTATATGCAGCCATTAACAAAGAGGCTAAGTTATAATATTCTACAGTGCAGAATATCCAGTGCATTAGATACTGCATTCTGTCAGAAATACATTTCCATGTATTCATGGGGAAGCTTTTCCTTGATGGGAAAAGCATGGCTTATTCCCTGGATGGGATCATGTAGCCTGTAACAGCATGAAGAGATATCAATAATTTGGTTAGCAAGGGTCTATTAGTCTGCATCTTGCACCATCTCTACTTGCACATATAAACTAAACCTGCTTACTTTTTTGTTTGTTCCTCTGTCTTCCGTATCTTTTAAAACCTATTATATTGATATGTAAATGAATCCATATTTTTGCGGTGATTAAGAATGGATTTGTTGTGTATCAAAGATAACCACAGATTGACTAGATGGGTTATATAGGCCTAAATATGTGGTCTTCTGATCAGAACTGCATAAATCACATCTCCATAATTTTTCTATTCTATTTGTTTTTATGAAGAGTTCTAGCAATGAGATACACATGAACTTAAGCCATATAAAAAAGCAGTAGCACTGCATTTCCTTCAGCTGTTTCCATTTAGATTGTCTGCGGCCCCTTCCACTTTTTGTGTGTCTCAGTTCGCTCACTAGTTCTGTAGGCAGGACACTGATTTTAAGGGCTGTCTCAATGCTCACTAGGCTCCCTTACTGGAAATGACATCACATTTCTGAAGCACAAAACATAAACCACACCAGCCACCTCACTAAATATAATGTCACATGATAGAAGATTTGAAAAGACAAACCCTTTTTTTAGTATTTCAGCATGTACACATCACTAGACAGGTAATGAACATATCTAGTTACCATTTATAATTAATATTCGGCTGAAATGTTGCAAGGACACATAACAGAACAATGTTTTCAAAGAGAATAAAAAAATAATATCAAAAAGAAATTGGTCCTGCCTGTTGTTGATTAACTCCAGGGTCACATTCTGCAATTAGCGGTGTGCAATATATACCATCTAATGCTATCTATGCACAGATCTAGCTTTGCTTATAAAAGTAAACTCAACCTTTGTGGTCAGGCTGACATTTCAAAGACCTTATTTGTATTAAACTGCAACCTAACATCCTTTACTGTGAATGATATCACTTTTATCCAGTTTACAGGTTTCTGCTGTGTGACTGAGAAGACATCACTATGAATAAATCTAGAGACAGCAGCCCCACATTCTTCCTGGAGAAGGATGATCTGACAGAGGAGGAAAGGTCAAAGGCCAAACAGACGAAGAAAGGTGCCTCAAAAGACAAGAGGCCCATGGATTCTAATTACCTGGATGAGACAGCAGAGTCTGCACCCACAATTAAATTTAACCTACATTTTGACAAGTAAGTGGGCCTCCTTAAACCACACTGTGTAGAGTAGACATAATGTGAGAAATCCTTACTTTATCAGATGCATTCTCCACACAGGGGAATCAGAAACATTAAAGAGGAACCAGCTCAGCAAGACAGAGAGAGGTTTACCCTCAAGAGGCTGTTTGATGCCGTGTCCAGTGGCGATGTGTCTAAACTACAGGGTTTACATCAGTACCTGCACAAAAACATGAAACGGCTCACAGACTCTCAATGTAATTGTATTCAAAAACAAATACACTACCATTTAATGTATACATGCTAATTTAATATTTTAATCTAACTGACCCCAAATTTATCATAATTGATATTTATTAAATAATAATACAACTGTATTTATAACTTCTTTAGATAAGTCCAATGGAAAGACAGCCCTGCTGAAAGCACTTTTAAATTTGAAGGAAGGCAAGAATGACACTATTGAACATCTGCTGGAAATTGCAGAGAAAATGGGAGATTTAAAAATTTTTGTCAATGCTGCCTACACAGACAGTAACTACAAAGGTCAGAGCCATAGCTTTATTTTACATAATATTTTTATTAGCGTAATTCTTTTTAGGTCTATTTCTATATTAATATAAAACCTTATATTAGTCATTTCTTTTTCATAAATCAACAGAATATTGATCATGTTTAACAGGCTTTCCTACCCATCCATTTTGCAATGTTCTCATCTGATCTCTTTGAGACAGGTCAGACTGCACTCCATGTTGCAATTGAACAAAGGAGTGCAAAATTTGTAGAGATGCTGGTTAAAAAGGGGGCTGACGTCCATGCTAAGGCCTGTGGGAAATTCTTTCAGCCCAATCAAGAAACATGCTTCTATTTTGGTAGGTCTGAGGATGTGGTTAATATTTTGCAATATTGCTATAATTTAAACAGTAGAAATGCTGCATTTTAAAAGCACGTCCCTTTCAAATTCTACCTGACGTACTTTTTAGGATACCTAGGCTTACCTGGACTGTTTACATCTTTTGTGCGCAGGTGAGCTGCCCTTGTCGCTGGCCGCCTGCACTAATCAGCCAGACATTGTAGACTTCCTTATGGGCAACCCATACCAGGTGGCGGATGTCAGGGAGAGGGACTCTCACGGAAACACTGTGTTTCACGCACTAGTATCCATAGCTGATAACAGTCCTGAAAACACAGAGTTCATCATTGCCATGTACGACCACATCTTAATGAAATCTGACCAACTTCACCCCAAAATCAAGCTGGAGGAAATCAAAAATAAAGATAGACTCACCCCACTCACACTAGCTGCCAAAACAGGAAAAGTGGGGGTAAATCTTAATTTTTCTGTTTTTTTAAAATGATTTTTTTAATGTCCAAGACAATTAACAATTTACTTGAAGCAGTGATTTGTTTGAGCCAGTGTGTATTTTTTAAAGTGTCAGTTCTGTTTCCTGTTTTGGATGTTCCTGGTTTTGTGTAGATGATTAGTCCTCATGTGATTTAAAATGGCATTTCCCCTAAGACAACACACTGATTCTTAAGGCATCTTTACACAATTGAGCTCTGTGCCTGCAGTCGGTGTAAAGACACAATGCTGCATAAAAGCCTAACTAAAATATTCTAGCTCAGTCCCACCTTAGTCCGTATTTTTAAAGGGATAGTTCACCCAAAAATGAAAATCCTGTCATTAATTACTCACCCTCATTTAGTTCCAAACCCATGAGACCTTTGTTCATCTACGGAACACAAATTATGATATTTTTGATGAAATCTGGAGGCTTTCTGAACCTGCATAGACAGCAACACAGCTGAAATGTTGTAAGGACATTGTCCTTGCTCCTCAAGGGTGAGTAATTAATGACAGAATTTTCATTTTTGGGTGAACTATCACTTTAAGGTATACAGGTGTAATCGCTGCTTTAAATGCCACCTCTGTGCAGCAATGAACAGTCTGTGTAAAGACATCTAAATGTCAATTCAGAAGTGCTTCGGTGCCACCTTGATAGTGTACATTTTTCAGTAGTAAAGTTTTAGCTGATGCTGTTGCTGGCTTGGCTGATTACTAAAATCAGTGCACTGCCAAAAGACAAGAGACTAAATATAAATATTCAAACATATTTGTCAACTTTTTAAATTTGAATAGGTTGTGAAGAGACTGATTAAATCATTGAGATTTCATTCTCCATTTGTTAACTAGCTGTTAAAGCACATCGTGCAGCGGGAGATTCCGGGGTGCCGACATCTGTCACGGAAGATCACGGAGTGGGCCTACGGTCCAGTGTGCTCGTCTCTGTATGACCTCGCCTCTCTGGACACCTACGAGGAAAACTCCGCGCTGGAGATAATCGTTTACGGCAGTGAGATTCCTGTGAGATGACATGCTGTTTACTTGTTACTAATTCATTCTAGAATCTAAAATGCATAATTAGATTTTACCACTTCATTAAAGCAAAATGTTTCATTTGTAAAGAAGCTGTACTGATTTCAATAAAAGCTGTTGATAGCAACATGTTATTTCATCTCATTTCAGAACCGCCTTGAGATGCTCCATATTGAGCCATTTAACCGACTAATTGAAGAGAAGTGGGACAGATTTGCGAAGCGGATGTTCTTGCTTAACTTTATCGTTTATGTTATCTACCTTTTCATCCTCACTGCAGTAGCTTATCACCGCGAAGCAGGGAAGGTCTTGAGCAACAACCAAGTAGACATACATGCGGTGAGTGCTCAAAAGTGGCTTGTCTTTATTTGAACTCTATTTGAGCGTCTACGTTAAAAATAATAATAAAAGTACTGACCTAAATATTTCACAACCTTTCCAACAATGACTGCATGATTTTGAGATCCATCTTTTCACACTGAGGACAACTGAGGGACTCATATGCAACTATTACAGAGGGTTCAAACACTCACTGATGCTTTAGAATGAAACAATGCATTAAAAGCCAGGGGTGTAAACTTTTGAACAGAATGAAGATGCCTACATTTTTCTTATTTTGCCTAAATATCATGTTTTTTTTTCATTGTTTATTTTTTTATTTAGTACTAACCTTCAGAAGCTACAGAAGATACTTGTTTCTCAGAAGACAAAATAAGTTAAATTTACCCTGATCTTCAAATTCCTTCTGGAGCATCAGTGAGCATTTGATCCTTCTGTAATGGTTGCATATGAGTCCCTCAGTTGTCCTTAGTGTGAAAAGATGGATCTCAAAATCATACAGTCACTGTTTGAAAGGGTTCAAATACACAAAAATGCTGAAAACCCAAAGAATTTGTGGGACCTTAAGGATTTTTCTGAAGAACAGCAGGCAATTTAACTATTCAGGACAAATAAGGGACTACACACTAAACAAAAAACCAACAACAACTGTGGATCATTCAAGTTACAACTCAAGTTTAAACTTTTGAACAGGGTAATTTTTATAAATTCAACTATTATTTACTTTTGTGAACTATATGTAAACGCCTTTTATGTGAAATATCTTATTCAGGTCAGTACTAAATAAAAAAAAATAACATGCATTTTGTATGATCCCTCTTATTTTGGTAAAATAATTATATATATGGAAAATATGCATATTGCCACTGGAACTTTTTCCAGTTCAGTGTCTGACATTGTCTTTGTGCCTGCTTACTGTGAATGTTTCATTATTTAATTCATCCCCTCTCTTCTTTTTTAGCCATTAAAGCCTCCATATCCTTATGGAAAAGATAGCAATGGCTACCTGCTTCTGGCAGGACACATCATCACTACCACTGGAGCACTTTACTTCTTTATTAGAGGGGTATGTATCTAATGCTGTTGATTTTAAAACAAATTCATATGTAACTTTCATATACAAAATGTTTTTCCCCCTTTTTTTACAGAAGTGACTGAATTCTATTATCTTTTAAGTTAGTAGATATGTTAAGGAAGCGTCCAAGATTTAAGTCCCTGATCATAGATGGATACACCGATCAACTTTTGTGAGTGCTTTCACTTCTTTATTACTTCAGTATTAGTAATCTCCAAATACAGTTCAATATGCTTGAAATTACATTTTTAGCCAATAATTCTACTAGATAGGGTTAGGGTTAGATTAGGCTTTCTGAAATCACTGAATATAATTAGTTATAAGTAAGTGCATACATTCATTATTTGCTCCTCTTAATAAGGCTTTTTGTTGCATTAGTTTTCTGCAGGCTGTGCTCTTCCTGGCGTGTGTTCTACTCTACTGCTTTGGTCAGGATCAATATCTGGCCTTTCTAGTTCTGTGTCTTGCCTTGAGCTGGGTAAATCTACTCTACTTCTCCAGGGGGTCCAAAAACATGGGAATCTACAGTGTCATGATACAAAAGGTGAGTGATATTTGTCTTTTTTATCCATCATCCTTTGCTCTGGCCTTCAGAGTAGAGTGTTAGTAAAGTATTGTTTGTGTAACAATATAGAATGATGCTATGCAACAAAATAATGCCTCATTGTAGTGTACAATAGTCCTTATGTTTGTATGACACTCTCACACTCTTTAATTATTGTCAGATGGTTCTTGGAGAAATTCGTCGATTCCTTGTTGTGTACATGGTCTTCCTCATTGGGTTCTCTGCAGGTATTTTTTTTATTTTTTTGAAAGAAATTAATACTTTTATTTAGCAAGGAAGCAATTTTCTATTGCTCAAAGAATTCCTCAAAAGTTTATTGGTAGTGTTTGCTAATGATTTGTTTCTTACTCAACAGCTGTGGTAACTCTCCTTGATGAAAAAGTCCCTGGTAAGGGACGATCTTTTTTCGCTTCTATTCCTGGAACTGAAAACTGTACGAAGCCCTCATTCAAGAACATCTACTTCACCACTCTGGAGCTGTTCAAGTTTACGATTGGCATGGGAGATCTAGAGTTCACCGATCAGTATCAGTATATTCAGGTCTTCTATGTGCTGCTAATTGTGTATATAGTGATGACTTACATTTTGATGCTGAACATGCTGATCGCTTTGATGAATCAAAGAGTGGACAAGATGTCCGTAGAGAGCACCAACATCTGGAAACTACAGGTGAAATCAAAAGCAAAGTTAAAGCTGTCTACCCATTTCTGCAATAAACACACATTGTAAATCCCTTAAATGATTCAGTGGGCAAAATGCCTATAATGGTTTGTCATCTTTGTTTGTTGTTCATTGTTATTAACAGCGTGCAATCACCACCTTGGACATGGAGTGGATTCTTCCCCACTTTCTGAAGACAAGGCTGCGCTCCGGGGAAGGGAAAGAACTAGGCGAGGAGCAGGAGCCTGATCAACGCTGGTGCTTTAGGTGACTCTGTTGGCTTCAACTTGAAACCACAAGATCTGAAGTCTGCATTTATCTCCTATTTAAAAATGGATGATTCATTTTGAATGCAAAAACAAATGTAGCACATAATAATAATGCACACTTACCATGTATTGATCTGTGTGAAAGCACAAAACAGTAATTGAAGCATTTCTTCCAGTGTGGAGGAAGTCAACTGGAACCAGTGGAACAGAAACCTTGGTGTAGTTACCGAGGATCCTGGGAAATGCATGTCTGTACTTTCATCAGCTAAACTTCAGAAAGGTAGCCAATGCTAGACAAACATGTGTTTTTGTGTGTGTGTGTGTCATTTTAAATCCTATTTTAAATCATATCATTTGTATTGGTTACAGAGCCAAGCCGGCGTGGACTCCTGCAAACGTTCAGTAAACGTCGGACACAGAGACCACAACACAGAGATGTACAGGAGTTGAGTCCTCTAGCTGAGGCCTCTAGCTCCGTATAATGATGCTTTTATAATCCGTAATTTATTGCAATCTATTTTGGCCTTTCATTCCAAATGGTGTAGGAATAATTACATATTATGACTGGTTAACCTTGACTGTTGTTCGTTTAAAGAACATTTGCACCTTAAGGGTCATTCCTGTTATGCATCATTTTATTTTTTATTTAGATCGACTGGCTTGTGTGCACAAATACACAAGCCAGTCCATCTAATAGTACTGAATGACTAATGGTATCAAATGTGGCACAAATTTCTAAAATGATAAAAATAGACAAAAGGCCGGAATCAGCTGCAAGAAGAAGACTGTTTGTTGTAATGTCATTCAATGACTGTTTCTGTACCATGTTTAGATTAAAACCCTGAAACTAAAAGCGCTCATAGAGGTCATTACTTAGATGATGTAATTCAAGTTGAGTTGTTACTGTTCTTTCAAGAATTCTTGAAATACAAGCAAGGCTGGAATTGGGCCAATAATTAAAAATCCTCATGATCCACACCAATATTTTTAAGAATTAGAGTAACTGAAGCCAATTTTAATGATGAAAAAACAGTAGCAGTAAATAATGAAGAATTTACCATAGCTGTAATCAGTGTAATCAGATTACTTTTTTCAAGTAACTAATAAAGTAATGCATTACTTTTCAATTTACAAGAAAATATCTGAGTTACTTTTTCAAATCAGTAACGCAAGTTACATTATTTTCCCATTTATTCACTGAGAAATTGGGAGTGAGGTGAAGACCAAAGGCACTTCTTTCAGGCTTATTAATTTCGCTTAATAATACGCAAGCCCAGCCCAGGTGGCAAAAAGTAATGCAGAAGTAATGTAATCCATCACTTTTTACAAAAAGTAACCAAGTAACACAATCAGCTAGACTAATTTTAGGAGCAAAACCATTTGTGTATATCGCCCTCTTGTGGTTTCGCATTGTGCTGCTTGTGACTAATGTTGCACAACAGAGACCAACATAGTAGTGCAATATAGTGTTGCTAGATGAGAACAAAAGCTTGATGACCTTCAGTGCATTGTGAGCAATATGGATGCTATAAATGAGCGACAACAAGGCGTGGACATGGCAAAACATACGTAAGAACATACTCAAAAAATCAATACAACCCGCCTTTCTGTACGGCTCTCAGCAACCTCAAAACATCTTGCCCTCTTCCTCTCTGGCAATTAGAGAGAGCAAGACGTCACTCTCACAGTTATCGTGCTCAAGGCATCAAGCTCATCAATACTGGATACTTCATCTAACGGATGAGCAATTGGTGAGTACAAATGTTTCATGTTTTACTTTTAATAGTTTACAGCAGTATTTAAAAATGTTAAAATTTGCTACTGTGGGAAATCATTAAAATCTGTAAAGTTGGTTTTTGCTGCCAAATTAAATTTTTAAATGTTTTTGGGCTCTACTTTAGTTCATATTTCAGCAGATCAGATTTAATGTTTGTCTTTTTAAAACTGGCATTAACAATGCTTGACTGTTTTTGCTCAACTCACAACATGCTGAGTAAGTGATAAATCTCATAATGTAGTAAGCAAGATGATCAAAAGACAGTGTCTGTGTAATGTACACTTTCTGTTGTAATGTTATCAGAGCCCATTTTCCAGAGAGGCCATGTCATAATATTTTACTAAGTAAGACTATCCAGCATCTTGCAATTGCATATTAGGTCATCATCTAGCGTAAAACAGCATTAACTGATATGTTATGACTCTTTAACAATCTGCCTCACCCATCGAGGAGTCTGCTTTCACATACGGACCAAATTCTGTTCCTGATTTAAATATATCTCTAGACACACTTTCTCTATTTTGATATGCGCATTAAACATTAATCCTTGTTTTGACAAATCTGAATAACATTTTCTGTCCAGAGGTTTATTTTATGGTTATCTATTGTTTATAGTCTGTGCCTTGAATGAGGAACAGCGACTGGATGCTCTCATGACCAGTGGCGGATTAAGACTTTTTGGTGCCCCTGGGAAATGACACTTGAAGTGCCCTTAAAGTATTTTGTATTTAAATACAAAATACTATTTTGTATTTAAATACCTTTGAAAAAAATTGCATTTAAATACATTTAATCTTAGTATTTTTGTATTTTCAAAATACATAAGATACTTTGTCAATAGACCTCCTTATTAGACTGCTGATTTCCTGCAGAAATGGGCAGTATTTCAAATACATGTATTTAAAAACCTTTGGAAAAAGTCAAATGTATTTTGTATTTAAATACACTGTTAGACATTTCAAAGGGTTTTTACAGTAACTTACTGGCAACACTGTTGCCAGTTGAATTTACAGTAGCAAACCGTATTTAATTTACAGTTGCAAACTGTAGATGTTTTACAGCCAAATACTATAAAAAAAGTCAAATTCATCAGTATACTACTGTAATTCATTCATTTTAATATAGATTTCAGTAGATGTTATAATTTTTATATTGAATTCATTTAAATTTATGTTATTTTTACTTTACATAGGTACTACAGGCATTCAATTAAAACATACACAATAATTACAAAATATCAAATACTTTATTTAAAACAATGCATGTATAACACTTAAAAATACAGTCTTCCACTGCTGGAACAGTGGATCTTCACCAGTTCTGACTGAAATGTCTTCTCTGAAAAACAAGAAGTAGAAATGGCACACTTTTAAAAGGAAAACCCCACACAGAATACACAAACATCTCAAAACCATAGTTGTTATCTTATCATTAACTATCAGTCTCAGTGTGGTTGGCATGATCATGTCTCTTACTGCTTCATTGCAGTTGCCTTTAAAAAACAAACACAACAAAATGCAGTAAATCTTAAATTCCATTAATAATTATAACAAACGAATTCTAAAACTAGAAAGGCCGCTAACAGTTAGTCATATAACTTGTCTAACCTAGCTAACATACGATTTTTTTTTTCTCAATAGGCAATCGGTAACCTAATTCAATAAGCTGACAAAAGCCGTTTGAAACGACAGCGCAGTTTACTGTAGTAAAGTTTGTAACCGCCATGTTGAAAGGTAAATATTACTAGGTTAAACTGGTGTGCAAAAATCTGACAAACACTCAGACAAACATACTTATATTTTTACTTTACTTGCTGGTCTTAATCTCTCGTAAATTGCATCAACACACAGCGTAGATGTTCTCCGGAACTCTTCCGATCTCGCGGGTTCATCCTGAAGCCAGCTGCTTCAGCGTCTTCCTCGGACACGATTGGCACGGTGCGGTGCAGCGCGACTCTACAAAAGAAGACAATATAGAACCCATTAAATATACTATCTACAGTAGATGCTTACAGTAAAGTAATGCCCCGGTATATTTCTGACTTACAGATGTACTTCAAGCGCTGGCGCTGTGTCTGACACGCAGGGGCAAACGGATTTTCCAATCATTGCAAGCGATGCAACACATCCAGTGTAGTCCGTTCCAAGCTGTTGCGGCGTTGTAGACATGGTGTAGGGCAAATCGTGTCAATCCAAATATAATAAATGAGGAAAATAAAGCGACCTCAATAGAACACCGCCAATGAGGCCGTTACAGCAAATACAGTAGTATACAGCATTTTTTTAAAAATACAGTAAGTCTCTGTATGTGGGATCTGACGTCACAGAAAATTCCCATAATGCAATGGTTATTACAGTTATTTACTGCAAAGGGAATTTGCAGTATTATACTGGGTGATATATAGTTAATAACTTTAAAAATTACAGAAATGTTTAACAGTGTACATTTAATCTTAGTATTTTTGTATTTAGTATTTCGTATACTTGTTGATACAGGAAATCAGCAGTCTAATAAAGAGGTTGATTAGCAAAAAGTATTTTATGTATTTTGAAAATACAAAAAGACTAAGATTAAATCTATCTAAATACAAAATAGTATTTTGTATTTCAAATACATGTTTTTGAAATTCTGCCCATCCCTGACTGTGCTTAACAAATTTATTGGACCATCACCCAATGTAAGGTTTGTGCCAAGCAGTGTTTCTAATGCTAAAATATAATTATTGTTGGGACTGAATGGATTTTAAGATAGATTGCACAAAAGGTTAAACAAGTCTTTGGGAGCAACTAGAAAGTATTTGGATGTCAGTAACAACAGAGAAAAGTGGAAAAGTTGCATTAAAACAATGTCAGCAAGAATGCAAGCTTTTATCAAGGCCAAAGGAGGCATACAAAATAAAAAATAAAATATTTATTTATTCGGTTCATTAGTTTTTAGTTATTATGTGTGAATAAAGACAATTTAGTCATTTGTTATTTGCCTAATAAATGACAATACAATTTTTAGTTCTAAACAAGTTTTTGACGGGTGGTCTAATAAGTTTGTTAAGGACTGTATATGGCTACATAGTTTTGTGAGGATTTGAACCGAAAATAAAACTTACAAACTCACTTGTTTACACTCTGCCCCTCTCTTGATTGCCAACGGCTACAAAGTACAACGTGAAAGAGCAAGGCTGACGCTCTGTAGCGAAATTCACGCATATATGAGCGAGGCATTTTAATTTCAGCTGAAGAGACGGGAGTTGCGCGACGCACCGCACAGCATGCTCCTAGACTCAGGTTGAGTAATATATAGGCGTCGAAAGCAAAGCGCACAGGTTTACGCAGTTTGTGTGAATCTGACGATAGATCGCGCATCCACTGATTCAAGCAGGAGAAAAAAAAACTTTCAACAAAATATTCAGGGGACTTAGTACATTTTGATGAAAGGGTATATATAGGTCATGGCTAAACATACGTTTGAGAATACATCGCTTTATTTGCGTGGTGCCCCCCCTGGACGTGGTGCCCCTGGGCACTTGCCCAATTGCCCATATGGTTAATCCGCCTATGCTCATGACTATGTTACACATAATTACATTTCCCTAATGATTTTAGCAATATGAATATGAGATATTAAACCAAAAGGCCACATTAATATGATCCACTAGCTCTTATTCACACACCTGTAGCTGTTAATAAAATCACTCTACAAATGAAGTGTGATTTGATTGCTCTCAGCAGAAAGAACAATCACTGAAATAGCATCTGAGCATAATTACTGTCCTTACTGGTATTAGAATGTCACACTGACTTACAAAAGCAAAATCTGTGGTCTAATCATCTTTAAAGAAACAGATTCATTTAAAAATGAACTGTCTTCTAAATACAAAACCAGCTTTGTGAGAAATGCACTGTAAAATGTCACAAGATAGATCACATGTATGCTGAGGAACCCAGTCAAAACAGAGATGAATGTTAGTGACTCGTTTCTATGGGCATTTATCTATTTTTGACCTTATACATGACTTACCAAGACTGTGTTGCCGTTTCTTCATGCACGATTACTATTTCCTCTCACTGCCATCTAGAGAATGTAATTCTATATGCAGCCATTAACAAAGAGGCTAAGTTATAATATTCTACAGTGCAGAATATCCAGTGCATTAGATTCTGCATTCTGTCAGAAATACATTTCCATGTATTCTTGGGGAAGCTTTTCCTTGATGATGGGATCATGTAGCCTGTAACAGCATGAAGAGATATCAATAATTTGGTTAGCAAGGGTCTATTAGTCTGCAACTTGCACCATCTCTACTTGCACATATAAACTAAACCTGCTTACTTTTTTGTTTGTTCCTCTGTCTTCCGTATCTTTGAAAACCTATTATCTTGATCTGTAAATGAATCCATATTTTTGCGGTGATTAAGAATGGATTTGTTGTGTATCAAAGATAACCACAGATTGACTAGATGGGTTATATAGGCCTAAATATGTGGTCTTCTAATCAGAACTGCATAAATCGCATCTCCATAATTTTATGCTAAAAGTGCTACCGCCAGACCCGGCGATCGGCTGAAAGGATTCAAAAACGGTAAAACACATCTGTATAACTCTAGGGGAGTTGGAAAATAAGCCTATTTCAAAAAAAAGTGGAGTGTTCCTTTAATCTACATTATATCAAAAATCTGTTTTACTGACCAAAGGAAGAAACACTGGGTGTGTCTCAATCTACTCACTAGGCTCCCTTACTGGAAATGACATCACATTTCTGAAGTGCAAAACATAAACCACACCAGCCACCTCACTAAATATAATGTCACGTGATAGAAGATTTGAAAAGACAAACCCTTTTTTTAGTATTTCAGCATGTACACATCACTAGACAGGTAATGAACATATCTAGTTACCATTTATAATTAATATTCGGCTGAAATGTTGTAATGACACGTAACAGAACAATGTGTTCAAAGAGAATAAAAAAATAATATCAAAAAGAAATTGGTCCTGCCTGTTGTTGATTAACTCCAGGGTCACATTCTGCAACTAGATGAGTAAAGTTTGAGAACAAACTTTAAGTTGGCTTGAGAAAGCCTAGCTTGTTGCTTGTGTTTTTTATAGGCTGATTACAATGTTGTTAGCATGATTAGCATGTTGTCAGCATGATTACAAGGTTACTAGCATGTTTCTAGCCTAATTAGCATGTTGATGGCATGTTTTGTGCATGATTGGCATGTTACTAACATGTTTCTAACATGGCTAACATGTTACTAGCTTGTTGTTACCATGTTACTAGCTTGATTAGCATATTACTAACATGTTGTTAACATGATTAACAAGTTACTAACATGTTGTTAGCATGATTAGCATGTTACTAGCATGTTGTTAGCATGTTTCTAACATGATTAGCATTCTGCTAGCATGATTAGCAAGTTACTAGCATGTTGCTAGCATGATTAGCATGTTACTAGCATGTTGTTAGCATGTTTCTAGTATGATTAGCATTTAACTAGCACGTTGATAGCATGATTAACAAGTTACTAACATGTTGTTAGCAAGATTAGCATGTTATTAGCACATTGTTAGCATTTTTCTATCATGATTAGAATGTTACTAGCATGTTGCCAGTATGATTACAGAGTTACTAGCATGTTGCTAGCATGATTAGCAAGTTACTAGCATGTTTCTAACATGATTAGCATGTTACTAGCATTTTGTTAGCATGTTTCTAGCATGATTAACATGCTGTTAGCATGATTAGCATGTTACTAGCATGTTGTTACCATGTTTCTAATATTATTAGCATGTAACTAGCACATTGCTAACATGTTTTTAACATGATTAGCATGTTATTAGCATGTTGTTAGCGCGATTAACATGTTACTAGAATTTTGTTATCATGTTTCTAACATGATTAGCATGTTACTAGCACGTTGCTAGCATGTTTCTAACATGATTAGCATGTTATTAGCGCGATTAACATGTCACTAGAATTTTGTTATCATGTTTCTAACATGATTAGCATGTTATTAGCATGTTGTTAACGCAATTAACATGTTACTAGAATTTTGTTATGTTTCTAACATGATTAGCATGTTACTAGCATGTTGTTAGCATGATTAGCAAATTACTAGCATGTTGGCAACATGATTAGCATGTTACTAGCATGTTTCTATCATAATTAGCAAGTTACTAGCATATTGTTAGCATGATTAGCATGTTACTAGCATGATTTAGATAGATTAGAAATATTAGAGTGGAAGCTTAAGTGAGTCTAAATGGATTAGAAATAGTACATAAAAGGGAAGCTTGATTGAGCCTCAAGGGATTCTGGGAAGTGTTGAAGAGTGTTGGCTCATTTGAACATTCAATGCAAGTCTATGGGATTTTGGTGGTTTTGATAGTCTGGTTTAGGAAAACTGTAAGCCGGATCAGTCTGAAAAGATAGAGCACACCGAGTCAGACCAGTCTGAAGGTCTGGGCTGAGTTTGGTGGTTCTAGCTTGGAAGCTCTAGGAGGAGACAGATACCGAAATTTGGCTCTGAAGAAGAAGAAGAAGAATCTTAAATAGTAGATCAGTAAGTCGGCTTTCTCAAGCCAACTTAATTAGCGGTGTGCAATATATATCGTCTAATGCTATCTATGCACAATTCTGCAACTTTTCAAATTTCAAAGACCTTATTTGTATTAAATTGAAACCTAACATCCTGTACTGTGAATGATATCACTTTTATCCGGTTCCCAGGTTTCTGCTGTGTGACTGAGAAGACATCACTATGAATAAATCTAGAGACAGCAGCCCCACATTCTTCCTGGAGAAGGATGATCTGACAGAGGAGGAAAGGTCAAAGGCCAAACAGACGAAGAAAGGTGCCTCAAAAGACAAGAGGCCCATGGATTCTAATTACCTGGATGAGACAGCAGAGTCTGCACCCACAATTAAATTTAACCTACATTTTGACAGGTAAGTGGGCCTCCTTAAACCACACTGGAGTGTAGAGTAGACATAATGTGAGAAATCCTTACTTTATCAGATGCATTCTCCACACAGGGGAATCAGAAACGTTAAAGAGGAACCAGCTCAGCAAGACAGAGAGAGGTTTACCCTCAAGAGGCTGTTTGATGCCGTGTCCAGTGGCGATGTGTCTAAACTGCAGGGTTTACATCAGTACCTGCACAAAAACATGAAAAAGCTCACCGACTCTCAATGTAATTGTAATCAAAAACAAATACACTACCATTTAATGTATACATGCTAATTTAATATTTTAATCTTACTGACCCCAAATTTATCATATTTGATATTTATTAAATAATAATACAACTGTATTTATAACTTCTTTAGATAAGTCCAATGGAAAGACAGCCCTGCTGAAAGCACTTTTAAATTTGAAGGAAGGCAAGAATGACACTATTGAACATCTGCTGGAAATTGCAGAGAAAATGGGAGATTTAAAAATTTTTGTAAATGCTGCCTACACAGACAGTAACTACAAAGGTCAGAGCCATAGCTTTATTTTACATAATATTTTTATTAGCGTAATTCTTTTTAGGTCTATTTCTATATTAATATAAAACCTTATATTAGTCATTTCTTTTTCATAAATCAACAGAATATTGATCATGTTTAACAGGCTTTCCTACCCATCCATTTTGCAATGTTCTCATCTGATCTCTTTGAGACAGGTCAGACTGCACTCCATGTAGCAATTGAACAAAGGAGTGCAAAATTTGTAGAGATGCTGGTTAAAAAGGGGGCTGACGTCCATGCTAAGGCCTGTGGGAAATTCTTTCAGCCCAATCAAGAAACATGCTTCTATTTTGGTAGGTCTGAGGATGTGGTTAATATTTTGCAATATTGCTATAATTTAAACAGTAGAAATGCTGCATTTTAAAAGCACGTCCCTTTCAAATTCTACCTGACGTACTTTTTAGGATACCTAGGCTTACCTGGACTGTTTACATCTTTTGTGCGCAGGTGAGCTGCCCTTGTCGCTGGCCGCCTGCACTAATCAGCCAGACATTGTAGACTTCCTTATGGGCAACCCATACCAGGTGGCGGATGTCAGGGAGAGGGACTCTCACGGAAACACTGTGTTTCACGCACTAGTATCCATAGCTGATAACAGTCCTGAAAACACAGAGTTCATCATTGCCATGTACGACCACATCTTAATGAAATCTGACCAACTTCACCCCAAAATCAAGCTGGAGGAAATCAAAAATAAAGATAGACTCACCCCACTCACACTAGCTGCCAAAACAGGAAAAGTGGGGGTAAATCTTAATTTTTCTGTTTTTTTTTAAATGATTTTTTTAATGTCCAAGACAATTAACAATTTACTTGAAGCAGTGATTTGTTTGAGCCAGTGTGTATTTTTTAAAGTGTCAGTTCTGTTTCCTGTTTTGAATGTTCCTGATTTTGTGTAGATGATTAGTCCTCATGTGATTTAAAATGGCATTTCCCCTAAGACAACACACTGATTCTTAAGGCATCTTTACACAATTGAGCTCTGTGCCTGCAGTCGGTGTAAAGACACAATGCTGCATAAAAGCCTAACTAAAATATTCTAGCTCAGTCCCACCTTAGTCCGTATTTTTAAAGGGATAGTTCACCCAAAAATGAAAATCCTGTCATTAATTACTCACCCTCATTTAGTTTCAAACCCATGAGACCTTTGTTCATCTACGGAACACAAATTATGATATTTTTGATGAAATCTGGAGGCTTTCTGAACCTGCATAGACAGCAACACAGCTGAAATGTTGTAAGGACATTGTCCTTGCTCCTCAAGGGTGAGTAATTAATGACAGAATTTTCATTTTTGGGTGAACTATCACTTTAAGGTATACAGGTGTAATCGCTGCTTTAAATGCCACCTCTGTGCAGCAATGAACAGTCTGTGTAAAGACATCTAAATGTCAATTCAGAAGTGCTTCGGTGCCACCTTGATAGTGTACATTTTTCAGTAGTAAAGTTTTAGCTGATGCTGTTGCTGGCTTGGCTGATTACTAAAATCAGTGCACTGCCAAAAGACAAGAGACTAAATATAAATATTCAAACATATTTGTCAACTTTTTAAATTTGAATAGGTTGTGAAGAGACTGATTAAATCATTGAGATTTCATTCTCCATTTGTTAACTAGCTGTTAAAGCACATCGTGCAGCGGGAGATTCCGGGGTGCCGACACCTGTCACGGAAGATCACGGAGTGGGCCTACGGTCCAGTGTGCTCGTCTCTGTATGACCTCGGCTCTCTGGACACCTACGAGGAAAACTCCGCGCTGGAGATAATCGTTTACGGCAGTGAGATTCCTGTGAGATGACATGCTGTTTACTTGATACTAATTCATTCTAGAATCTAAAATGCATAATTAGATTTTACCACTTCATTAAAGCAAAATGTTTCATTTGTAAAGAAGCTGTACTGATTTCAATAAAAGCTGTTGATAGCAACATGTTATTTCATCTCATTTCAGAACCGCCTTGAGATGCTCCATATTGAGCCATTTAACCGACTAATTGAAGAGAAGTGGGACAGATTTGCGAAGCGGATGTTCTTGCTTAACTTTATCGTTTATGTTATCTACCTTTTCATCCTCACTGCAGTAGCTTATCACCGCGAAGCAGGGAAGGTCTTGAGCAACGACCAAGTAGACATACATGTGGTAAGTGCTCAAAAGTGGCTTGTGTCTATTTAAACTCCGCCCCTCTTGACCTGTTTGCGTCTACGCTAAAAATAATAATAAAAGTACTGACCTAAATATTTCACATGAAACACGTTTACATATAGTCCACAAGAGAAAATAATAGTTGTAATTATAAAAATTACCCCGTTCAAAAGTTTACATACACTTGATTCTTAATACTGTGTTGTTACCTGAATGATCCACAGCTGTGTTTTTGTTTAGTGATAGTTGTTCATGAGCCCCCTGTTTGTCCTGAACAGTTCAACTGCCTGCTGTTCTTCAGAAAAATCCTTCAGGTCGCACAAATTATTTGGTTTTACAACATTTTGGTGTATTTGAACCCTTTCCAACAATGAATATGATTTTGAGATCCATCTTTTCACACTGAGGACAACTGAGGGACTCATATGCAACTATTACAGAGGGTTCAAACGCTCACTGATGCTTTAGAATGAAACAATGCATTAAAAGCCAGGGGTGTAAACTTTTGAACAGAATGAAGATGTCTACATTTTTCTTATATTGCCCAAATATCATTTTCTTTTTCTTTTCTTTTTTCTTTTTTTTTATTTAGTACGAGCCTTCAGAAGCTACAGAAGATACTTACTTTCTCAGAAGACAAAATAAGTTAAATTTACCCTGATCTTCAAATTCCTTCTGGAGCATCAATGAGCATTTGATCCTTCTGTAATGGTTGCATTTTAGTCCCTCAGTTGTCCTCAGTGTGAAAAGATGGATCTCAAAATCATACAGTCACTGTTTGAAAGGGTTCAAATACACAAAAATGCTGAAAACCCAAAGAATTTGTGGGACCTTAAGGATTTTTCTGAAGAACAGCAGGCAATTTAACTATTCAGGACAAATAAGGGACTACTCACTAAACAAAAAAAAAAAAACAACAACTGTGGATCATTCAAGTAACAACTCAGCATTAAGAATCAAGTGTATGTAAGCAGGGATTTTTATAAATTCAACTATTATTTACATTTGTGAACTATATGTAAATGTCTTTTATGTGAAATATCTTATTCAGGTCAGTACTAAATAAAAAAATAACATGCATTTTGTTTGATCCCTCTTATTTTGGTAAAATAATTATATACATGTGACCTGGACCACAAAACCAGTCGTAAGTAGCATGGCTATATTTGTAGCAATAGCCAACAACACATTGATTTTTCTTTTATGCCAAAAATCATTAGGATATTGAGTAAAGATTATGTCCCATTAAGATATTTTGTAAATTTCCTACAGTAAATATATCAAAACTTAATTTTTGATCAGTGATATGCATTGCTAAGAACTATTTGGACAACTTTAAAGACGATTTTCTCAATATTTAGTTTTTTTTTTTGCACCCTCAGTTTCCAGATTTTCAAATGGTTATATTTCAGCCAAATATTGTCCTATCCTAACTAAATACAGTTGCAATCAAAATTATTCAACCCCCCAGAGACGATAGTACTTTACAAATACAAGCTTTTGTGAAGATCCAGGACTTTATAAAAATTGCATCTCCAACAGATTACTGGTATATTAAAAGTGATAATGTCAATATATAATGTAATGTCTTTGAGTTTTTGATTTTTTTAATAACACAGGTATGTCATAATTATTCAACCCCTGTTCAACATTGCTGTTTTTTTAGTCAGTTATTTTTATGGTGGGGAACAAAATTGTCTTAAAACACAATTAAGCCTTTAGAAATCAATTAAAAAAACAGAATAAGCTTGAGCTGTTACACATACATACAGTTAGTCCAGTTAGCTGAAGTTGAGTAGCAAAATGGTAAAATCAACAGAGCTCTCACAAAAGCTATAGAGAAGAAATAGTTTTATTATATTATAAAGTCTAAGGCTGTATGAAGATTTCCAAGACATTTAAAAGTTGCTTTAGTTTAAAGTGTGTTGTACCAGAAAACCTGATGGTGTTGAACAAAAAAGCACAATGTCATAAAATGTTTGATCAGAGCAACTGAGAAAAACCTGCAGTGTACAGCCAAATACTTGCAAGATGACCCAACAAAAGGAAGAAAAACATTTCAATGCAGAGTATAAGATGAACACAAGACAAGTATGGCGTTCATGTTGAGGCATCTTGCCGAATACCACTCTTGCCCAAGAAGAACAAAAAGACAGACTTGAACATCCTAAAATTCATCAGGATAGACCTGCGGAGTTCTGGAAGAATGATTTATGAAGTGATGTAACCAATCTGGAACGTTTTAGACCTGTGGATCAGCAGTATGTCTGGTGCAAAAAAGGCAAAACTTATTAGCAGAAGAACACCATCTCCACTGTCAAACATTGAGGTGGATCAGTCATGTTATGGGGTTGTTTTACTTTAGCAGGAAGTGGAAAACATGACTGTATGAAGGACATCCTGGATTCTTTGAAGTATCAGGCCATTTTGGCAAGAATTGTGATGCCTTTGATGCAAAGACTGAAGCTGATGATCAGTGGACTTTCTTGCAGGACAATCATCCCAAAGTATACATCCAAATCTACTTATGCTTGGTTCAGGGATCAGTCATAGAATGTTCTTGAGTGGCCTGTTCAGTCTCCAGATTTAATTCTCATTGAAAATATTTGGTTGAATTTGAAAAAAGCAGTGGCAATGTGAAAACCAAAGATTATCAGTGATCTGAAAGCTTTTTCAGGCGAGGAATAGACCAAGATTGCAGTAGAAAGGTGACAGAAGCTTCTAAGCACTTCCAAACAGCATTTATTGGTGGTTTTAAGGAATAAAAGATTCTGCACCAGGTTTTACTTTTGGGGGTTGAATAATTTTGAACATGAATGTTTAAGGCCAATTTAATTTTCTTTCATTAGTCATCAACTTAAGTTCTCAAAATTACTCAAATGTGTATGAATAAACTTTCTCTACTAGTGTACTGATGGCGTTGTTGAATTGTTTTCACAAAATTTTGTTCTCTGCAGCAAAATGACTTGCAGGTCAAGGGGGTTGAATAATTTCGATTGCAACTGTATATATCAATGGAAACCTTATTTATTCAGATTTTTTTTTAAAAATTGACCCTTATGACTTGTTTTGTGGTCCAGGGTCACATATGGAATATATGCATATTGGCACTGGAACTTTTTCCAGTTCAGTGTCTGACATTGTCTTTGTGCCTGCTTACTGTGAATGTTTCATTATTTAATTCATCCCCTCTCTTCTTTTTCGGCCATTAAAGCCTCCATATCCTTATGGAAAAGATAGCAATGGCTACCTGCTTCTGGCAGGACACATCATCACTACCACTGGAGCACTTTACTTCTTTATTAGAGGGGTATGTATCTAATGCTGTTGATTTTAAAACAAATTCATATGTAACTTTCATATACAAAATGTTTTTCCCCCTTTTTTTACAGAAGTGACTGAATTCTATTATCTTTTAAGTTAGTAGATATGTTAAGGAAGCGTCCAAGATTTAAGTCCCTGATCATAGATGGATACACCGATCAACTTTTGTGAGTGCTTTCACTTCTTTATTACTTCAGTATTAGTAATCTCCAAATACAGTTCAATATGCGTGAAATTACATTTTTAGCCAATAATTCTACTAGATAGGGTTAGGGTTAGATTAGGCTTTCTGAAATCACTGAATATAATTAGTTATAAGTAAGTGTATACATTCATTATTTGCTCCTCTTAATAAGGCTTTTTGTTGCATTAGTTTTCTGCAGGGTGTGCTCTTCCTGGCGTGTGTTCTACTCTACTGCTTTGGTCAGGATCAATATCTGGCCTTTCTAGTTCTGTGTCTTGCCTTGAGCTGGGTAAATCTACTCTACTTCTCCAGGGGGTCCAAAAACATGGGAATCTACAGTGTCATGATACAAAAGGTGAGTGATATTTGTCTTTTTTATCCATCATCCTTTGCTCTGGCCTTCAGAGTAGAGTGTTAGTAAAGTATTGTTTGTGTAACAATATAGAATGATGCTATGCAACAAAATAATGCCTCATTGTAGTGTACAATAGTCCTTATGTTTGTATGACACTCTCACACTCTTTAATTATTGTCAGATGGTTCTTGGAGAAATTCGTCGATTCCTTGTTGTGTACATGGTCTTCCTCATTGGGTTCTCTGCAGGTATTCATTATTATTATTTTTTTTGAAAGAAATTAATACTTTTATTTCGCAAGGAAGCAATTTTCTATTGCTCAAAGAATTCCTCAAAGGTTTATTGGTAGTGTTTGCTAATGATTTGTTTCTTACTCAACAGCTGTGGTAACTCTCCTTGATGAAAGAGTCCCTAGTAAGGGACGATCTTTTTCCGCTTCTATTCCTGGAACTGAAAACTGTACGAAGCCCTCATTCAAGAACATCTACTTCACCACTCTGGAGCTGTTCAAGTTTACGATTGGCATGGGAAATCTAGAGTTCACCGATCAGTATCAGTATATTCAGGTCTTCTATGTGCTGCTAATTGTGTATATAGTGATGACTTACATTTTGATGCTGAACATGCTGATCGCTTTGATGAATCAAAGAGTGGACCAGATGTCCGTAGAGAGCACCAACATCTGGAAGCTACAGGTGAAATCAAAAGCAAAGTTAAAGCTGTCTACCCGTTTCTGCAATAAACACACATTGTAAATCCCTTAAATGATTCAGTGGGCAAAATGCCTATAATGGTTTGTCATCTTTGTTTGTTGTTCATTGTTATTAACAGCGTGCAATCACCACCTTGGACATGGAGTGGATTCTTCCCCACTTTCTGAAGACAAGGCTGCGCTCCGGGGAAGGGAAAGAACTAGGCGAGAAGCAGGAGCCTGATCAACGCTGGTGCTTTAGGTGACTCTGTTGGCTTCAACTTGAAACCACAAGATCTGAAGCCTAATTTTGTCCCCCATTTAAAAATGGATGATTCATCTTGAAAAGAGGATATAAGCATGCAAACACAAACATAGCACATAATAATGCATACTTATCCTGTTGTGTTCTGTGTTTACTGTCAAACATACTTAAGTGAAACCATAAGCAATAATTGAAGCATGGGTCCTCTTTCTTTCTTTCTTTCAGTGTGGAGGAAGTCAACTGGAACCAGTGGAACAGAAACCTTGGTGTAGTTACTGAGGACCCTGGGAAATGCATGTCTGAACCTTCCCCAGCTAAACTTCAGAGAGGTAGTAAATGCCAAACAAATGTGTGTGTGTATATATATATATAAATTTTTTTTTTTATTCTATATTATTTGTATTGGTTACAGAACCAAGCCGGGGTGGACTCCTGCATACGTTCAGTAAACGTTGGACACAGAGACCACAACACACAGATGTACAGGAGCTGAGTCCTTTAGCTGAGGCCTCCAGCTCCATCTGATGCTTTCATAATCTGTAATCTATTGCAATCAATTTTGCAATTCCCTTTCAGTCCAACTGGTGTAGAAAAAACTACATATTATAACTGGTTAAAATCGACTATGTTTAAAAATATATGCACCTCAAGGGTCATACATCATATCTTTGTACCTGTATTTTTATTTTTATTTTTTTTGAATATACACGTTGTAATTTAAGAAAGCATTTATATAAAATAGCTAATTTCATATGTGTGTGTGTAAATATGAAATATTAAATATAGTTTTTAAATATTAAATATAATGATTATTCACACTGTGGCATGAAAAAGAAGTGAATGGAAAAGCCAGCCATTACCCAGTAAAGGATTGAGAGCTAGCTGAAATGAGGATGTCAACTTTATGTTAATTTTGATATATTTTATTCATTTTTAAATTCTGATATCACACAGATATTTTAAGTTTTAGCAAACAGGATGTTTTTGACACATACCAATATATCACAAAAACCAAATTAGTCTCAAAGTGTCATTTTGATGAGAGAAAGATATTGTTTTTTTTATTAGATTTTGATTGAAAAATTAAGAGTAGTTGGTAATGGTACATTCACTAAAACATAAATTAATTTAAGAGAGAAAAGTATGTAATATTCACGCTAATGTTTACTTAACTGTCATAAAAAACTAATGATTTCCATATTTAAAATATGGATATTAACTGTGTTTAATCACTTATTCAATACATTAACGCCTAAAATCAAACACAAAAGTACCCCAGTAGGATACCTATTATTATTATTATTATTACTACTACACTCAAAACTCAATAACATGCCTCTTAACTCATTCAAATGTTTCTGTATACCATGATATATATACGCAAAACTGTACAAAGCTTGAATATTGGCTATAGACATCTTTTATTTCAGAACATTTATGTTCTAAGTGATTATGAGTGGAATCACATTGCATATTCAGTTTACTTTTAATCCACAACAGTGTAATTAATTAAAGTTAATCTTGGACTGATATTAGAGGCAACGTGCAAAACTGTTTGTGTATATCGCTCTCTAGTGGTTTCGCGTGGTGCTGCTTGCGACTGATGTGGCAAAACAGACACCTCCAACCGATAAGCATCACAGGATGATGCAAATAAGGTCCACACACAATGAATCTCAGTGCGTAACATCAGTATACTTATTGCCACTATAACTGAATGCCTCTCCAAATGTCATTCGTTACCTATAAATTAGCCAACAACGCACCGTTCATTTAAGTTCAGTGATGGATGGATCATGTCCTCCGGCTATTACTTCACTGCAGAGCTGAAATGCTGTGACCCCAGATCGCGAATGTCCTGCTGTGCTCTCATTTATATAACTAAAATTTACATCTGCACCAGACTGCTTAAATGCGGCGACCTGCCTGGGCTGCGTCACTTCCGGCACTGTATCCCTTTGATATACAGAGCCATTGAATAAAACAAGCTGCAATCATGCATAACTGAGACAGCCAGGGGAAAAAGTGGCCTCACCCGGAGCGGGAGCTGTTTTCACTCTAAATGTTGACTTTCCAGGCCTGAATAAGAACTCGCGTTCTTTTAAATGAAATAGAAGTTCTCTGGGAATCACCTCTAGGGTTTTATCTCTTCATGTGGTATTTTAAACTGTAAACAAACACGATGTATTCTCAGAAACTACTGAATGTTGTTTTACTCAGTATAGCTTTGTAAAGATGTTGTGAACGATTTATATTATGAAGAGTGATACACAAATAAATTCTGAATAAAATTCAATGAACTATGCAAAACTGTAAAGCTGGATTGTGTATTCTGGATGTTTAAATCCATGGTCAGAGTCGAAGATATGCTGACCGCTTCATTTTAAGTTCCGTAGTGGCCTTGTGAAATAATTAGAAGATCTTGTTACCAGAACTAACTTACAATACACAATTTGCAAGGACAATCCCTCAGAATCTGTCCAGTGATTTAGAAGTGTCAGCAGCAAAGGTTAAGTTGGTTTGCTTTACCTCAATTTGAACCTGCAAGAGAAGGCTGAACAGCCCTGCTCAATAACCACTACTAACCACCAGTAAGATACATTCTTTCATCACCAAAGTGATTTTGTGACCATTAAATAATTTTCTCACTTGGATGGCAGCAAATTTATTTTTGGCCAGTTGCTTTCATGTTTTTAGTTTGGGATGGTCTGGTATTTCCTGCAATAGCTACCAGGAGTCAGAGCAGATGAGCGGACACTGCATGAGGAAAGAG
This sequence comes from Cirrhinus mrigala, assembly GCA_036247105.1. NCBI lineage: Eukaryota > Metazoa > Chordata > Actinopteri > Cypriniformes > Cyprinidae > Cirrhinus > Cirrhinus mrigala. The sequence goes on along the minus strand of CM070011.1, from coordinate 21,296,699 downwards.
TTTTTTAAAACAAGATCATTGTCAAAAAAAAGCCCTTGAAGAGTATGAGATTATACACAGGTTGACCATTTCAACCAGTTTCAGCCGCTTTCAACAGCTTTTGAGCAATCAACTGAAATCAGAAGTGAGTCATAAGTGAAAGCATAAATTAGAACTTTATTTTATTATTACAATATTACAAAAAAAGAGTAGCACAACTCTCACACTCTCAGATTCTTCCCACGCATTCAATTGACAGCCACAGAGTGACAGATACGAGAAAGGCTTCTAGAAGCGGCTTCCTCCATTTCACAGCAATTGCAAAACGAAAAAAAAAAAAAAAAGATTTAAATAATGAGGGAAAAAAAAATCTAGTTCAGAATTATAAATAGCACAAATTGCAAAACTGAAGCTTTGAAACATGGAATAAAAAGATTTTGTTACAGCCCAGAACTACACACAGCTATAAAACAATGACGATAAAATATTCTTTATTTCGTTTACATTATAAAGTAATTCTAAAGAATTGCTTTTCTATTCAACAAAAGCTCAAGTTAATAAAAATAAACAAGGAAAAATGCTGTTCCTTTATAGTCTATTTTTTCAAAATCAGAATTTATTATACCTTTATTATAATCATGCTTGTTTGTCAAAGGAAAGTCCAAGGACCAAATACTTAAGGCTTCATGAGGGCTGTTGAGGGGAGGCAAACCAACCGTGAGTCGAGACAAACCGACCCACCGGCACACACGCGCCCAACATACACACCTGCGCTCATCACATGCACACCAGATCCATGAACCCATATCCATATGCAGCCGCATTCATACACAGTTATTACACTTCTTTAAAGTTACAGCAGTACAGTAGATAAGCCAGTGTACAATAAAATAAGCAATTCACCTGCTGTTTCACCTTTTGGACTTTTTTTTTTCTAAAAAGTCCTCCGTAGTTGAACCACAAATGATCTTGCAAGTGATCAATTTGGTCAATTCAAGCACACTTCACAAAAGAATCAGTAGCAACTCCTACTTTACATTATTATAAAGGATGAATTAGAAAACGCAGGATCATAAACCCTTGATTTGGTACATAGTTAGTTTCTACATCATAATATTAGTAACAAGCCTACAGACACCACCTTCAGTAGTATGTTTAGTCCTGCGAACCCACTGACAGCTATACCACATACGACCCACCTGAAACGGCACAACTCATCTATACAATTCAAGTAGTAGTTTCTCATATGTTAAGAAATAAAGGGAGTATAATGATCAGGTAAAACAAAAATGGCACAGCTTTAACATGAAAACATCTGTAGCTCTTCTCCTTTGGCCTTAACAGCTTTGCAGAGAACAGAGACAGAATCATTATACAAAACTTCACTCACATTAGTGACTCAGAATGCAAAATGACACCTGATTTGTTGCATCACCGAAAGACTGTGAAAGAGGTGTTATATATGTATGCGGTTCCTGTCTTTTTAAGTTTCCGTCTGGTCACAATGCGTCTAGCAGGTCGATGTTTCGACCTTTCACAAGCCTAAAGCAGTTCCCATTTCGCACGTAAATCCAGAAAGCCCATAACAAATCCATTTTACTTCTAAAAATATAGAAACGCAGGTGCCCTGTGTTACAGGAACACACGACAAGAGCTTTCACCTAGGAACAGTCTGAAGGGACCAGTGACTGGCATATTCCCGCTTAGCTCAGACACCGAAAAAAGAAAGAAAGGACAAAGAATGTGTCATGCTGAAGAGGGAAGTGCTCTGAGTCTGTCAGCCATCTTGATGTCATAAGACGCGCTCAAAACAAAGATCTCTCAAATGAAAGCAAGTCGGCTGTCCAATGAACAGAAGTAGAAATGATCTATTTCACAAGACACCTTAATAAAGTAAGCACTAACACAAGACGTTCATAAATAACCCAGGAGCACTTGAGATCCGGGTACCTGGAGATAGACGAGACAAAGTTGAAAGAAAAAAAATTCAGAAACAAAAATTCCCTTTCGTGCCTTGAAAAAAGCACTTGTTAAAAGAAAAATTGATCACTTGCAAGATTAATAACACAAAACACTGCTCTTCATTAGACATGTTTGTTGTTTTTTTCTGTTTTCATCAACAATCATCCTTGAGATTTCGAGTTCCTCTCGTAACGTAATTTCATTAAGACTAACAGGAGGTGCCGAGGACACGCGTGTGTGGCTGACTTCACTGAGGAGAGACTGTGTCTGAGGCTTGTGGGCTGAAGCTTATCTGTACCCTGGGTGCTGGCCTTGCGTCTCGGAGGGGGGGACCACTACCCGGCCCATAGGGGGTGGCCTGTGCATTTTCCCCATCAGGATGAGATTCTGATCTCGGAAGCAGGGCGGCTGGAAGTCCCCTCCCATGCAATCTGCCGTTTGCATCAGATTAGTCTGCCCTATTAAGGCACCCCCTACTAATCGGTAATGGGCCGCTCCTCCGGCGGGGGCGCAGTCCATCCCCGGGGTGGGGTTGGCATTGCCCGTGCCTGTGCCGTGGAAGGGCACCGGGAGGTCCTGCGAGCCGGAGCTGTCGCTGTTGGGCGTGGGAAGGATACTACCCCATACCGGCGGCTGGTGGTAGTACTGCCCGTTGGTGTAGTGCGTCACCGCGCCTGGGGGCATTGCATTGTTGCTGTTGGCAAGTGGCGGCGAGGGGCTGGAGGGTTTCATGGCATAAGGCTGCCCCATGCCCATTTCTGGGGGATAGGTAATGCCCTTGCAAGGGAGGCCAGGGTCGCGATTCGGGGGCTTGCAGGGGTGTCCGCCCCCTTCCGAGATGTGCTGAAGGTGAGCGAGCTGATGCTGAGTCCAGGACCTCATCTGCTGCTGTTGGGGATTTCTCTGCGCTTGATGGCTTTGATGCTGTAGGTGCTGTTGTTTTATATCGCTGTGGTACATGTGGTTCATTGCGGCCATGTTATGCGGAGGCATCGCACTCACTGGCGCAGAAGCAGTCACTTTATCAGGAGGTCCGATAGCGCACGACGGGTGCATGAGGCCGGGAGCGAGCGCATTAGGGTTTCCAGCATGCACCGAGACTCGAGAACTGGCATTGATGAGTAGATTCCGGCTAATGGGACTGGGGTTGGCGATCTGCCCTTCACACATCGACGTGGCACTGGCGCCCTGAGCCCTGGCCTGGCAGAACTGGCTTATCTGGTGCACTATGCTGTTTAAGTCTGCCTGGCGGCCTTGGTGGAGCCCTCCGGCCATGGACAATGGAATGGTTGAGGTAGAAACAGTCACGTTAGGAGGGGCGTCTGCAACCGGCAACTTCCGAGGACCCACCTGCAGGCTTGCAGGGGGGTTCTGTAGGTGTTGCTGCGGAAGCAGGATTGCTGAAGGTTGGTGGGCACCAGGGTGGCCTAAGGAAGGCGCGTGGGATAGAGTCTGGGGCCTCGGAAGGCCTTGGGGTTGCTGGGGCATGGAGGAGGAAGGTCGGTGTCCGAGTCCTTGGTGCGGAGGCCCTGGCTGTTGCAGAGTCTGGAGATTCTGAGGGTGCGGAGGAAGCCCCTGCGGATTCTGGGACGCTCTGGGAGGCCCCTGCGACGGGTGGTGCAGGTTTAAAGTGCTGGCCGAGGTGGCTGCATAAGGGCCGCCGGCGGCATTCATAATCACCTCCGGGTGCAGACGTGCCCGTGTGCCGTCGAAGTCTTTGATGACACCCTTGATGAGGGGCACTTTAACGATGGCAAGGAGACCGGTCTTGGCAGTGGCCTGAGAGGAGGGGTAGGGGCTGTATCGGGGGCCAGCGGTGTCGAGTCCGTTGACTGTGCGACGAACGTGGTTCCGCTGAGGGACTTTGACGCTGTTGGGGAAGATCTTGATGGTGAGTGGATTGTTGGCAACCTTTTTAGCATAAGCATCCAATTCCGCAGGGGTTGGATACTGAGCAGATCTCATCCTTTGTGGAGTGTCCCCTATATGGAGCAAAAAGGGACAAAAAGAAAGAACATCACTTTATGCCTTGAAAAAAGTGGACTATAACCTATAATTTTGTACACAGGGCAGAACAAGTAAGAGATTGGAGACAAAGTACAGATATATTCTCTCATTGCAAGTTCTGAAGGAAAATGGGGGAAAGAGGCCTTGGAAAGTACATTAGTACATCTTCATTTTACACATACGCTACTAGTCAAAAGTTTTTGACCAGTAAGATAATGTTTTCTAAAGAAGTCTCTTCTGCTCACAGAACCTCCATTTATTTGATTCAAAGTACAGGAAAAACAGTACAATTGTAAGATCTTTTTTACTACTACTTTTTACTACTTTTCATTCAAATATATTAAAATATAATTTATTCCTGTGATCAAAGCTAAATTTTCAGCACCATTTTACTCTAGTCTTCAGTGTCATATGATCCTTCAGAAATCATTCTAATATGCTGATTTGCTGTTCAAGAAATATTTTTTTATTATTATCATCAACATTTAAAACAGTTGAGTACATATTTTCAGGATTTGTTGATGAATAGAAAGATCCAAAGACCAACATTTATATAAAAAGTTTTGTAACATTATACACATATATACTATTCAAAAGCCTGGAGTTAGTATAATTTTTTTCTACATAATAATAATAATAATAATAATAATAATAATAAAAATAAATGTTTTTTGAGCAGCAAATCAGAATATTAGAATGATTTCTGAAAGATCATGTGACTGGAGTAATGATGATAAAAATCTGGCTTTGAAATAAATTGTATTTTAAAAATTTTTAAAATACATAAGAATCCTAAAATATGTATCAGGGATACCACAAAAATATTAAGTATCACAATTGTTTTCAACATTGACAACAATAATAAATGTTGCTTGAGCACCAAATCAGCATATCAAAAAGATTTCTAAAGGATCAAGTGACACTGAAAACTCAAGTAAGAGCTGCTGAAAAATTCAGCTTTGCCATCACAGGAATAAGATGTAAAAAATATCTTATTATTTTATAGATCTTTATAGATCTATATATTTTATAATCTTTATTATTGAACATTTTTTGCTCACTACTCATTCCTATTAATCTGTATTATTTCAATGTTTTGATGACCTCACTATTATTCTAAAACATGAAAGATAGTGACAATATCTATAAGACTTGTTATATTACTTAACCTCTTTCTTTAAGTAACAATTTCTAACTGTTACTGTAAATGTGGCACTTATAGCAATATTTGTTTTGCTCTACAGTACAAAGCACATAGTCTTTACAGATAAACATTAACTGCTTACTATCTGATGCAATCAGATTTTTAGGGGCAATTCATACAAAACCTTATTTGAGCGTTTGGTGTGAAGTCACATGACAAACAGATATAGGTGAATGTTCACTTTCTCACTTCCTCTCCATCACTACCAGATGTAACATGCTTCCTATATGCCAGAGTGTGATCTGCTGTAGCAAGGGACCATTCACACACACACACACACACACACACACACACACACACAATGTGAACACGCAGACCGCCAGACAACACCAATGACTGTTAAGTACCTCTGTTATATTTAACAACACCGCCGTGATGTGTCTGTGCTTGATTCTCTTACAGTTTCAGTTTCAGAGTGTGAATTGGAAATTAAAACCTGTCTGGCCCTGCCCCCCAAAATATAGCAACCACGTATGTCTGCGTGTAGTGTGGTAAGCATCTTAGCCTCACATGTTCTGTGCTCTAAATAAGCTGTCTAATTGGTGAGGCCTTTTTATCAACCTGTCTTTCACACACATCTGCTCTTCTCTTCAGGATCACAGTAATGCTTTTAAAGGTGAACATAAAAGGGAAAAAAAAACATTAATGAGCTGAATTATTTAACTGGTTTTACATTCAGAAGTCTGCAGGTCTTCGCTCACAATATAAGCTCTTTTTCTGCACAATGCTGCTCTTCCTGAGTGTGACATCCTCACCTGCCAGGACACCTCTGATTCGATGGGTTGAGAATAGAGGAGAGCGGGTGAGAGACAGACAGAAAAACAAAGGAAGCGAGGGATAGAGAAAAGAAATTGAGGATGATAAGTGCTCTCTGTGAAGCTGCTGTCTGGCTGCTGAAAGGGGGTCTTTGTATAAAACAAGCTTTCATCACTTGAGGGGAGAAGAGAAAAGAGAGATAGAGAGAGATAGAGAGAGACTTCTGATGTGCACCCACCTGCACTTCCCTTGCTCACACTGATATGGAGTTGACACACACACACACACACACACACACACGCGCACACAGAGTATTAACATGCGTTTCTATGCGTTCCTGGCCCCCTCATCCCTAGTGAGAGGATAGACAGCCTGTGTACTGTGACTGAGCTCTTTCATCCAGCCTGAGCGGATTCAGTCAGTGCTCACAGCTCACACTGCCCCGACAAACACTGAACAAACACCCAAGACTTCCCACCAAACACGCCGTAACAAACACCATTTAACATTTATATAGTGACATCGAACAAAACCATAAAGGAGAACTAAAACATGATGAAAATCTAGATAAAAATAACACTGATACTTAAGAATTTTCACTCATACGCAGCAATATAACAATAAACAGTAACATATACATTACAGTTTTGGGGGAAGATTGAGACTAAGATTTTATCTTTTTTTTTTTTTTTTTTTTAAATCAAAAGAAATTATCACTTCTACAATTAACAATTAAATTGAAAATTTGACGATAAATGCATTTATGTTATAAAGGATTTCTATTTCAAATAAATGCTGTTCTTTTGAACTTTCGATGCACAAAAACAGGTTCCACAAAAATCGTGTGATGCTGAAGACTGTAGTAACAAGTGCTGAAAATTTTGCTTTGCCAGCAAAGGAATCCATTACTTTTTCAAAACATATTCAAATACAAAACAGTTACTGTAAATTGTAATAATACTTCACAATATTACAGTATTTTTTTTTTTTTTTTTACCAAATGAATGCAGCCTTGGTGAGCTGTTCACTTCCAGAACAAAAATGTGCAGATAATTTACTCACCCCCTTGTCATCCAAGATGTTCATGTCTTTCTTTCTTCAGTCATAAAGAAATTATGTTTTTTGAGGAAAACATTTTCTCTCCATACAGTGGACTTCTATGGTGCCCGTGAGTTTGAACTTCCAAAATGCAGTTTAAATGCAGCTTCAAAAGGGCTCTAAACGATCCCAGCCAAGGAAGAAGGGTCTTATCTAGCGAAACGATTGGTTATTTTCTAAAAAAAAAAAAAAAAAAAAAAAAAAAACACACAAAAAATGTATATAAGTATATAAAGAATTTATATACTTTTTAAACCTCAAATGTTTACAAAATGAACATGCAAAGAAGATCAAACACCCTTTACAAAAAAGGTAAAACAGCAATGCTTAAAACAGAATACACAGTTCATGCAGAGCTAGACAAGATGAGGATTTGAGGTTAAATAGTATATAAATTGTAATTTTTTTTTTTTAGAAAATGACAGATCGTTTTGCTAGATAAGACACTTCTTCCTCGGCTGGGACCATTTAGAGCCCTTTGAAGCTGCATTTAAACTGCATTTTGGAAGTTCAAACTCAGGGGCATCATTGAAGTCCACTATATGGAGAAAAATTCTAAAATGTTTTCCTCAAAAACCAATTTCTTTACGACTGACGAGAGAAAGACATGAACATCTTGAATGGCAAAGGGGTGAGTAAATTATCTGTAAATTTTTATTCTGGAAGTGAACTTCTCCTTTAAGTAATTTCATTAAAATGTCTTACCGACCCCAAACTTCAAAACAGTAGTGTATATGAAGTTAAATATTGATGTCAATGGCTAAAATATTTAATACATTAAAAATGGACAGCCTAACTTGCTACTGAAGTTTAAATAAAAGTTGCTAAAATGTTTTTTTGTTTTAACACTAGTAAATATTGGCTGGGCTTGCGAATCCAGTCCTTTTTACATTAAAAAGTTCAGAGAGTAATATACATGTATCTATATTAAAAAGCATTTTCAAATACTGTCAAACAATGTCTTTGTGAAGGAAGAAGCAAATCTGTGGAGCTTTATGAATTTACAATATGTGGGCAGTCTGCAACTAGTAAAACGTATCCTTACTAGCAAACACAAACATCAACAGATACATGTACACGTTTTAACGACATACAGTACAGCCTCTTGTGAAATATTGGTGTTTATTTGGAGCAGAGCAGGATACACAATCCTCATCTCCATCCACCAACACCTCACACAGCATTCAGCCGCCATGCCATTCACTCATCTGTCTTTCTCTGTTTTTCACACACACATTCCCTCTCCCTCTATGTGGGCTGTTGACTAAACAAAATGGCCCCTGACATTTCTTAGCTAAATAGCTTTCCTGCCAATCTCAGGCCATGTCAGCTGCCTTCACCGGCTGCCCACATTTGCTCACCTCCTGAAGAGAGAGAGGGGAGAACGAGGAGAATCAGAGGAAGAGGAGGAGGAAGAGCCACACTGGGCTCAATAAATGAACCACCGCAGGACTAGATCAAGGAGCGAGGAAGAGCAGAGTCATTATGCTAATAACTCACAAGGGAACGCTCTTTCTCTCTCTCACTCTATTCCCACAGCATCTCTCGCTCGGTCTATGCCGTTCTCCCCTGTTGAGTGACATCCTGGGGGAGGTCGGCCGGTGATAATGAGGAGTCAATCTTGTTAGGATTAGACAACAACATACAGGTCGGCCAGTCATGCAATCCATTTTAAGGACAGGAGAGCAGGAAAGTGATCAGGTGACATTTAAACATGCACTCAGCATCTATGTAAATGTCTCAGGGGACTTAACATCTCTAGAGCTCAGTGCCAGATCTGACTCGCTTCTCTTCGGGATTTGTAATTAAAGGGAAAGTCCACATAGAAATGAATGTTCCTGCATCATTTATCTGTTCCAAACCTGTACGACTTTCTTATGTGGGACACAACAGGATGTGTCAAGGACATGTGGCGTTACCATCTAAAACAAAACTAATCCACTGTGTCCGGAGAAAATGATATGTTAACTTTTATATCCAACTACAAAACACCTGCATTGCTTACGAGACACTGTTGTCGCTATAGCTGCTCGAGTGCGGAAAAAATGGTGAACAGCGTACAGCTGAAATATGCTAATACGGGACAGCCCGTCAGCGACTGTGGGCGGGGCCTGAGCAATATGATGTCATACTGCTCAGAAAATCAAAACAGCTTGAAAATTGAGACTGTTTAGGTGTTTTTGGGAATTATAAATGGGGTGAATGGATTTTTTATCATTGTAGGGCGGCTGTGTTCAAGACATTTATATACAAACACCATGTAAAAGTGAAATTTGCATCTGATGTTTCCTTTAAAAGCTCTACTTTTACAGTCAAACAAATCAGTAATTCATCTTTTAAAAAAGCCATGAAATCTCTTTTTGGTAAAGTCAGACTTGAGAATGTAGCTCAGCTTCATTCAGGATGCAGCTCAACTGTTTTTAATATTGATAATAATAAAGTTTTTAAGCTCCAAGTCATCATATTAGAATAATTTTTAAAGGATGTGACACTCAAGTCTGGAGTAATGACTGCAGAAAATTTAGCTTTACAAACATATACTTAAAATATAATATCTTCAAATAAAAAAAAAAAGTTACTTTAAATCGTCATAATATTTCACAATATTACTGTTTTTACTGTATTTATGATCAAATAATGCAGCCTCGTGAGCATAAGAGATGAAAACATGGTAGTGTAAACATACTGTATTAAAAACAAAACAGAAGCTTGGACATTTTGCTTAGAGATCCACTTCCAGAACAAAAATTGACACATTATGTACTCACCCCTTGTCATCCAAGATGTTCATGTCTTTCTTTCTTCAGTTGTAAAGAAATTATGTTTTTTGAGGAAAACATTTTCATTTTTTTCTATATAGTGGACTGATATGGTGCCCCGAGTTTGAACTTCCAAAATGTAGTTTAAATGCGGCTACAAACTTTACCAGCCAAGGAAGAAGGGTCTTACCTAGTGAAATGATCGTTTATTTTCATAAAAATAATAAAATTTATATACTTTTTAATGTCAAACACTCGTCTTGTCTTGATCTGCCTGGACTGTTTTGTTCCGGTTCATGACAGTTAGGCCATGTCGAAAAATTCCCATCTCATGTTCTCCCTTAACTTCAAAATCATCCTTTTATTGTTTTACCTTTTTTGTTAAGAGTGTTTGATCATCTTCGCATGTTCACTTTGCAAAGACTGGTTCGGTACTTCTGCAGCGATGTAGGATGATTTTGAAATGATTTTTGAAGTTAAGGGAGAAAATACGATCAGAGTTTTTCAACATACCCTAACTGTCTTGAGCCAGAATACACAGACTTCAGGGAGAGCAAGACAAGACGAGCGTTTGACATTAAAAAGTATTTCAATTGTATTATTTTTATGAAAATAACCGATCGTTTCGCTAGATAAGACCCTTCTTCCTCAGCTGGGATTAAACTGCATTTTGGAAGTTCAAACTTGGGGCACCGTATCAGTCCACTATATGGAAAAAAAAAATCCTAAAATGTTTTCCTCAAAAAACATAATTTCTTTACGACTGAAGAAAGAAAGACATGAACATCTTGGATGACAAGGGGGTGTGTACATTATATGTCAATTTTTGTTACGGAAGTGAACTTCTCCTTTAACATACATCTGGTTTTGTGTCCAGAAAAGATTACTGAATGTTCATTTTTGTGTGAACTATCCCTTTAAAACTGTGCTTTTTTCACTAACCTTTCCTCTTCCTCTCTCTCTCTCTCTCATCAGCAGTGATTTGAGGATCACAGTAATCAGCCAAACCCCAGGAGCCCCATTACAGACACACAGGGTTGTTACACAGCTATTGTCAGCCTTTTCTGTCTAAGTACACCATACACATCTCCTAACTGCCTTTTTCCCCTCCGCTCAGACATCACACGCACACACTTTTAAACTCTCTTTAATCCGAGAGACTGCTGATCTGAGTGGGTGTTCTTATATTGTCTTATATAGGGTTATTCCTCAAGGAGAAGCAAAGCCTCCTCCTCCTATTCATCTCTTTCTTCTTATCTAAAGCCATCTTTTCCTCCCCGCTCATCTCACCTTCTTTTCAGCTTCCTTTGAAAGAGTTCAGAGAGAGAAAGCAACAGAAACTATTCTCTTTTTAGACAAAAGACGGTCTTTTTTTGCCCCAATCTATGCCTTGCGTTCCTGCATTCCAAGGTATATTCTGGCTCTTCCTGTGTCTCCTGAGTTCCCTGAGGGAATCTGTGCCAGTGCCAGATGTGCTCCAGTAACATCTGGACCACAGCAGGGAGCACATGAATTTGAAGGGGCAGTTAATGACATGCCATGGGACGTTTTAACCACAGTATGCATCATTACATTAAGTGATTTAAATGACTGAGGCTTCTCTGAATCTTTCAAATTGGGGGGGTTTGAAAGTAGGGGAAATCTGGACTATGTAGATCATGGTTTGCATCAACTAATAATACAGTAATTTACCAAATTTCAGAAAACAGTACATCTTAAATCAAGCCTGAGACACCTAAAACAGTTATCATGACCTGCATGTGTGTAAATGAACACTGTGCAGCCTTTGCAACTGACCCCTTGCAGGGAGTTTGATTGACAGGCGATCTGACCAATCATAATGCCACATCTGCCATTTTTGTCTGACAAACAAATCAGAACAGAGAGTAGAATAACGTTGGTGGACTTGAACTTGAAAAATTGTGTCTATTGATGTATTTCTGTGGTTGAAACAAGATTTATTCTGATGTTTATTTATGTTTATGTTATGCTATAACTAGTAAGGAGGATGAGATGATCAGTTCATGTGCCGCTTGAACTGAGTGATCTGTCACGACACATTAAAGAGCCACAAAATGGTATTGTTTGAATTTCTCAAAAAAATAGCAACATTTGAAAGCGGAGGCGGGCGGGTCTTTGCGAAGGGTCAATTTGACGATCATATGCCATATCGTAATTTAGATTTTATTTTGATTAATCGTCCAGCTCTACTTTGTGGTAAATGTTTCTATCATTTACATGCTATTTTTAATTAGAGATACAATTTGAATATATAAAATTGACAAAAGCCATATGATTCAAACAGTTTTCAAACAGTGTTATTTGAGTCATAATATATGTGAAAACAGCAATAAATGTTGCAGAATTGTCTTGAAATACACTACCAGTCACATGTTTTTGAATAGTAAGATTTTTACTGTTTTTTTAAAGAAGCCTCTTCTGCTCACCAAACCTGCATTTATTTAAACCAAAGTACAGCAAAAACAGTAAAATTTTTACTAAATAAAAATAACTGCTTTCTATTTGAGTATATTTTAAAATGTAATTTATTCCTGTGATTTCAAACCTGAATTTTTAGCATCATTACTCCAGTCACATTATCCTTTAGAACTCATTCTAATATTCTGATTTGCTGCTCAGAAAACATTTATTATTATTAGATGTTTAAAACAGCTGAGTATTTTTATTTATTTATTTTTTTTTAGGTTCCTTTGATGAATCAAACATACGGAAGAACGGCATTTATTTGAAATTGGAATCTTTTGTAAGATTATAAATGTTTTTATCACCACATTTAATCAATTTAAAGCATCCTTAAATAAATAAATAAATAAATTATACTGGCTCCAAAATTTTGACTGGTATAGTGTATATTGTTACAAAAGCTTTTTATTTCAGATAAATGCTGATCTTTGGATCTTTCGGTTCAAAGAACCCTGAAAAAATGTACTCAACTGTGTTAAATATTGATAAAAATGATAAAAAACGTTTCTTGAACAGCAAATCAGCATATTACTGAAGACTGGAGTAACGATGCTGAAAATTTAACTTTGATCACAGAAATAAATTTTATTTTAATTTTAAAATATAAAATAAAATTATTATAATATAAAATAGAAAACAGAAAGCCATTTTAAATAGATACAATATAAATATTTAAATATTGTAAATATTTGTATTTAAATATACAAATATTTCATAATTTTACTGTTTTTGCTGTACTTTAGATCAAATAAATACAGGCTTGGTGAGCAGAAGAGACTTCTTTAAAAAAATATTAAAAATCTTACTGTTCAAAAACTTTTGACTGGTAGTGTATTATGTTTGTGCCCATCTGACGGTTAACAGCTAAGCACTGGTAAACAAATGCAATGAGAAATGAAAACAAATTAGTTTTTTTTTACAACCAGGTCCATCACAGTGAAGGAGGGGCTGGATTTTGCCATTTAAAAGCTACTGTTAAAGCTTGATTTTCATTTGTTTTTGTCCAGTTCATTGGGGTGAGGCATTTAATCTCTCAGAGCACTTAACCTATAAAACATCATCATTAACATCCCAGCAAAGGACGTGGCAAACTAATGAATCCTCTGCATTTACTGTCTTCACAGGCAAACTGGGCCTGTAGTTACAGGTCTGACTTCATTGCGTCTAACTTCACGTGCAATGAATTAAACAAATTTCTATTATCGCTCTGAAAGAGGCATCAGCCGTATGCCTCCATTTCCTCTCTCCTACCTGTTCATCCCCTGTAGTTCCTGTAGTTAGTAATATGACTCCATCTCTTTCGGTATTCCCACTAGTTAGAAATACGAGTGCCGTCTTTCTGTGATTTCTGCTCTCTCCTGCAGTTAAAGATATGTCTCCAGCCTCTCAGTAATTGCTGCCTGATGAGGGTCTTCCTGAGGCGATGTGAGACTCATCAGTCTCCGGGCCATCGGCACTCCCCCGGCCGCGCGTCTCCATAGCATAATTTGTCATCCTGATGGAGAGCTAATCTGACAGGATGTCTGCCCACAGACAGAGAAGGCGAGATATTCTGTCTGTACGTATCCTTTTTTCCCTGCACTGACTCAGTTTCTCTGTTTGTCTGACTCTCATTTTCTCGCTGCCTCTGTATGCCACTTATCTGCCTCAATCTATTTCTCTGTGAGCGGTGTGGTTCAGCAGGTGTCTGCCCCTGTAAACCGCCCTAATAAAAAATCCTAGGATTTGACAATCTGTCTTTGGAAATATGCTTTTGCTCACCAGCGACAGCTCTCTCTTTTTCCCCTCGTTCCATTTCCTTTCTCTCTCAGTTCTGTTTAGTCTCTCGTCAGACATTTATCTCCTTTTATAGATCGGTTTTCATCTTGTCATTTCTTAAATGCACTTAAATGTCATCTTTGACAACGTCTGTATGAATTTGCGCTATTAAAAAATGCACAGCATGAAAGATATTTACGTTTTCTTCATTTGAGACTGCTGAGAGGAAGGTAAACAGAAGAATGAAAGGAATATTCACTCAAAACTGAAAGTTCTGTCATCAGTTATTCTCCCTCATGTCGTTCTAAACCTGTATGACTTTCTTTCTTCTGCTGAACACAAAAGGATGCACTTTTCCATACCAAAGCATGACAAAAAGCATCATAAAAGTAGTACTTATGAGTGATGCGCTTTTGTGGTTTACAAGCAGAAACATTGTTTGATTTTGGAAGTGTCCTCAATCAGCTTGTTTTAGGTCAGATTTCTGTTCTTAGTTCAACCAAAAAAGAAAATTCTGTCATTAATTACTCACTCTCATGTCATTCCAAACCCATAAGAGTTCATCTTCAGAACACAAATTATGATATTTTTGATGAAATTCAAGAGCTTTCTGAGAGTGCATAGTCAGCAATGCAACTAAAACGTTCCCAGTCCCAGAAATATAGTGAGGGCATTGATAAATTAGTCCATGTTCATGTTCATGTTCAACCGTTATGAAACTATGAGAATACTTTTTGTGCACAAAGAAAACAAAAATAACTTTATTCAACAATTCTGTGCTTCTGTGTCACCGTCCGGCACCATTCATGAGAGTATCATGACGCTGGGCCGGGGAACATTTCAGTTGCATTGCCGAGAAAACTCTCGGATTTCATCTAAAAAGTCTTAATTTGTGTTCTGAAGGTCTTACAGGTTTGGAACGACATTAGTGTGAGTAATTAATGACAGAATTTTCATTTTTGGGTGAACTGTCCCTTTATAGATCACATCATGCCCAGGTTTCAGTGGTTTCTTAAATGTCTTGTTTTTATTCTCACTTATGAGATGTCTTGTAATTCCAATGTAGTGCAGTTTATTGCTAATCTATTAGCTAAATTACAACCTAAAATTAAAATTAGGGAAATAAACCACTAATTTCAATTTTGAAAACTGAAGTTCAACAATACCTAAAAACAAAGTTTAATAAAAATAAAAAATGCTGTAAAATGTGTTAATATTTTTTAAAGTTTTTTTTTTTAAACTTACTTTTCTTATGTATTTTTTCTATCTTTTTTTAAAAATTCTGTTTATCCTAATGAACACTCAATTGTATATGTAAACTGAAAAAAAATGAGTAATGCATTATATTTTTTCGGAAACTCGGAACTGTGCAGGGAAGAGAGCAGCATATTAGTCGTTATTCACTTAAACCCCCTCAAAGTTTTTATATTTATTGAACTTTCAGACTTTTATCCCCACACAAAACTATTGTATGTCTTTAGAAGACTTGGAAAATAAAACACTATTAATATGGACTGCTGCTATAATGGCTTTATGGTGTTTTTTGTGATTTCTGAAGATCCCAAAAAATGGTTTAGAAAAACATGAGTGAGTAAATGACCACCAAAATGTTTAAACTGCGTGTGTGTGTGTGTGTGTGGTACTCACATTTCTGAAGTCCAGTGTTCATCTGCGAGTGGGGGTGGAGCTGAAGGGAGAGATCACCTGGCCCTGGCAGACAGGCCAGCATCTCATACACACACACTCACACACACGCACACACTCACACACACACCCACACCCACACACACACACACACTCACTCACTCACTCCTAGAGCAACATGGGCCACACACTCCTCCTCACACTGTAAAGAAAAAAAAGAGAGAGAAATCAGATGCTACAGCAAATACCTCAGTGCCAAGTTCAAGCCCAACACTATGTCTGAAATCAGAACAACATTATGTCATTAACTATGTCTTTCTAACTGCATTGCTGCATTGGGTAGCCCTGGGTAACTTCACTGGCCTAAAATCTTGCTTTGCATAACTGTTAAACATCAGATAAGCTGATTAGCTATTAGGTGGTGTTTTACAGCATTTCTGCATTCACTGCACAAAGAAAAATTGCTTATTGCGTTCAGTGTTGTAATTGTTAACTAAAATGAAAGCTATTGAAAATTGCTAAAATAAAATCAAATACAAAAATATTTTATTTAAACATTTTGAAATGTTGCCTTGGCACGTGACTGAAATAAGAAAAGTTCAAGCTGAAGTACTTAAAGTACAACTGCAATGCTAAAAACAAAAGTTAATTCAAAATATTAACATTATTATAAAAAACTAAATAAAAATATTTATAACAACATTAAAACTGAAGCTTTAGTCAAAATTTTTCCAGTAATTTGATTTTCAAGAAAATTATATTCAAAACAAACTAATTAAAAGCGCCTCTCTTGCCCTCAGAAAGGCTTAATTTAAAAGGGACGGTGTGCATTAAAAGCTTACTGTTAGAAAAGGTGCAAAGCTAAATGACTCAGAATCGTATTTTGGATCATTTTCCAACATAACAGGAGCAATGAGACAATTACCATCTGTCAGTTTGACACACACATTTTCACTGCATTCATTAAAACTCAGCAAGTCTTCTAATCAAGTGTGTCATGAGGAATACATCCAAACATCAATTCAAATGTGTGATTGAGTGCAATTTCACACATATTTATGTGAAAAATGAACTGCATGGCAAACACAGTTTCCGTCGCAGCTACAAAAAGAACCAATGATAAACTCAAGCTATGATAGCTTTCAAAGCTTCGGATTCGCATCAATTAATCAACCAACCAATCAATCAAGTGAAGCTTAGGAAATCATCCTCTTTACCAATTCAGAGCAGCGAAAACTCCTTACGTACCTTTCCATTCCAAACCACTCTCACCAATCGTACAGCAGCAGGCAAAACACACTTAAAATCAAATCTGAGGTTCAATTTAACATCAAACATACCAGCCAGAGTGCTCTGACCGTGCCCCGGGCGCTTCATCTCTCTCTCCTCACCTCCACATCTTTGGCCCGTCTTCTCGCATGAAAAGCGTGATCTAAGGTGACCTTTGCTAAATTCCAAACTTTCACATTTTAATTTTTTACCTCAGCAAGGCGAGAATCAGACCACTGAGAACATTTCCGACACCTCAACCATCAGTCATTAAACACAATGAGTTAGTGTGACTGTGTGGGCACAAATCCACATGCACAGAATGGGAGAAATTGTCCTGACCAGCTGTCACTGCGACAGGATGTTCTGTTGATTGCTTCTTTTTTTTTTTTTTTTAATTTATGTGATATCTACCGGATAGCGCCGTCCATCTGTGAAATGTGACTGATTTAAACTGATCTCTATATAGAGTGCAACACTAGGGAAATTCATTTCAGATAAAGCGAAAGAGAAGGCGGCGATAATGTTCAATTAGGCTTTGAAGGCATACAGAGCTGGGTGTCATCAGCAGTGATGGAAATAACGGCATTATAAATAAACTGCGTTATTTTTTTTTTTTTCAGCAACGAGTAATCAAATGAATTACTATTCCCCCGTTACAACGCCTTTACTGCCACTGACAATAAAATGCAGCGTTACAATAAATTATTATAGTATTTTATTTTTATTTTTCAGTTCATCTGAATGGATGCGCAGCGCATCTGTATTTGACAAACCATAAACTCTAGTGTGAAGGCACATGACTAGCCATCGCTTTGTCTCACACACATGCAAAGAAAGATACAGAGTGAGAGAGTCTTATATACCACGCAATTGACACGCTACACGTAAACAATATCCTTTGTTGTATGTATCCTGTCAAAATAATGGAGTTCCATTGGAATTCTTCAGTTTTTAAGAACTGCTGGTTTCTCTGGTAGCAGGCGGAACTAATACGCAAACGGCAATCTCATTGGCTGGCGCTCACCTATTATCGTCCTTGCTTTGATTTGATTGAGCGAATATAGACAACATGATTAATATTCATTAATCCTTAGTGCATTTTATATTGCCATTAGTAGTAGAATTGGTAGTAGTGTTATCTTATCAGTATTATTTTTAGTTTTTTCCCTTTTTTATAGAAACACTAAATGACAAACAATATCTTAAGCACCACCACCAGTCCTAACTTCAGTCAACATGACAAATTTGCATTCATACATGGTTATTCTAATTAATAAAGTTCAAATTACTAAAGTTTAATGTTAAATTATCATAATATCATATTATAATGTGTGACTGACTGATGCTGTACTTTCAGATATTTAAAAAAAAAACTGTGCCATTATATATATATATATATATATATATATATATATATATATATATATATATATAGTACACTAGTGTAGATTAGTGTACAATGTTTTATATTAATTTATTCTATTTAGTGTCCATTTCATTTATTTAACATTTAATATTGGGGACATCCAAGTTATTTGACATATCTGAACTTTTTTTTCTAAAGTAACACAATAGTTACTTTCCCTGGTAATCAGTTACTTTTATAATTATGTAACTCAGTTGCTATTTGTGAGAAGTAACTAGTCTCTATAACTAATTACTTTTTTAAAGTAACATGCCCAACACTGGTCATCAGCATAAAAATCCAAATTTATACCAAATTTACAGAAGATTTGTCCTCAAGTCAACAGATAAATAATAAACATAAGAGGGCCCGAAACTGAGCCTTGAGGCACACCACTAGTAATCTGAGGTAGCCATGATTTGAAACTTTAATTTGACCAAACTGAGTCCAACCCAATAAATAAGACTGAAATAATGTTTGAAATTTATTGCAAAATAAGCATATGTGGCCCTGGACCACAAATCCAGTTGTAAGCACGGGTATATTTATAGCAATAGCCAACAATACATTGTATGAGTCAACATTATAGATTTTTCTTTTATGCCAAAAATCAACAGGATATTAAGTAAAGATCATGTTCCATGAAGATATTTTATAAAGTAATATGCATCGCTAAGAACTTTCTCAATATTTAGATTTTTTTTTGCAGATTCCAGATTTTCAAATAGTTGTATCTTGGCCAAATACTGACCTATCAACCATACATCAATAGAAAGCTTATTTATTCAGCATTCAGATGATAATATAAATATAAATATAAATCTCAATTTAAAAAAAACTAACCCTTATGACATATTAGCATGGAGACTGCACTCTATAACACTAAACTGAACATCAAATATCTTTTAATGGGCTGTGATATCATGATGCAAAGCATGTTGGTGTGATATGGACACAAAAATTGTTGGACAACTGTCATACTGCACCAGGTCAGACACAGTTTCAATGCACACAACTGTTCGGTAGTTCCGCCCTCTCTGAAAGAGAGGACACAAACAACAACAGCAAAGGATATTGCCTGGTGATTTGTGTTAAGAAACCCCGCATACAGCCATGTACTACATCCTCTCACTACACACTGACACCAGACAAAAACAATGTATTAAAACATGTATAAGCAAAAAACAGTTCAGACAAGAAGCAATTATGCACCAAACAACTCTGACAGGGCAGCACGAGGCCAGCCAGCCAAAGCTGGGAGAGCGAGTGAGAAATAAAGAGTTAGTATGTCGTGAAAGGTCATGAAGGCAGCTCATTAAAATCCTGCCAGTGCACTAACAACGCATGAGGGCTTGATACAAACATACTCGCTCTCTATCAGAATATACCTTTGGAACAGGCTAATCTGAAAGCTAGTGAGCTGCCTGACTGTATATTGTCTACATAGGCTGCGGTTTTCTGAGTGAGCTCTATGAGTGACTGATTAGCAACTCAAATAGCATTCCACATGAGACTGAACACAAAACTAACTTCAATAGTCTGTCGTTAGCATATTGCTAAGCTAATGATACAACAGTCTAATGAGTACAAAGTACATATAAAAGTTTGGGGAAAAAAAAAAAAAAAAAAAAAAAAAATCAAACCGAAAATCACCAAACTCTTCATCAACAGGTTTCAGCGGTGAATGAAACACAAGTTTACTTTTGATCGATATTTCTCTCGTCACTTCTTCTGTCTTCAATTGATTTTTTTCACTGATGATCGGTCATTCATCTGTTCCTCTCAGCCTAAATCTTTGATTTCTTCCCTGTCCCCACGCAGTGCTTATACGCATGCTGAGCCTCACAAACCAGTCTTGTCTAGATGAAAATATCTATACAGAGATGAAAGAGCTATAACCACAGGCATAGCAGTGTTTGTCAGCCATTAAAGTATTTTTAATTGTCTATGCTTATTGTCCTTATTTTTAGATTACCTTGTCATCCAATGCTCCCTTAAAGTCCAGATCTAAAAACATTTATAATTTAATAACACTGTTAAATATGATATTTAGCAAATCTTAAAATTAATACAATTCATCATACTTTGCATTCATTTAAAGCTATTTCGGTGCATCCCTGCATTCAACTCAAATGCCCCCTTTTTACCCTCTTTTTATTCATTTATTTTTTTGTTAAAGGTTCCTATGCACCCACATGCAGAAAATTTAGCTTTGCCATCACATGAATAAATTACATTTGAAAATGCATTCATATAGAAAACAGCCATTTGAAATTGTAACAATATTTCACAATATTACTGTTTTTACTGTATTTTACTTCAAAAACTTCCCGACCCAAACTTCTGACCAGTAGTGTACCTATATTTATAACTATATAGATCAAACATGGAGTCAAAAGGTACCAAAATCAGAGTCACACACCGTCAAATCCGAACTGGTGGAAAATCTGGAATAAGAGAAAGACAGGAAGAGGGAAAGTGACTCCGGATTCTCAGTGGCTGAGGATGTTTGGGTCAGACCGCATCTGATAAAGCACTCTTTTCTCCGCTGCTTTTTATCTTTCTTTGTGTGCATGGGAGGACAGTGGGAGGGTGTATGTGGGAGAAGAAAGGATAGAGGGAGGAAAGTGGAGTGGAAGTGAGCTATTTAGAAAATGACTACGGTAAGCTGTAATCAGGCTCTGGTGGGGCTGAGCTCTGGAGCTCAGACAATCTGCCTACACTGGCCTTTACGCTCAGGAAAAACACAGACTAATTACACTAAAATATACACATACAATAGAGCGAGAGAGAAATCCAATGTACGCTTGCATGTACAGTTTCCCAGGAACACAAAAAGCTATTGAGTGAAATGACTTTTCAGGGGAAGAGTGGAGAGGAGAGATTGTGATTATCATTTATGAGGACTATGGAGGAGGACATTGGGTAGGCGGGGGGGTGAGAGCTTACATGTTGATTTTTTCAAAGGAGAAACAAGCTTTACCCTTGAATATGAGAGCGGCTCAATAGGAAGCAGAGAGAGAAAGAGACGCTGCTTGTAAATAAACGTTCACATCAGCGCAGGCCCATTTAAAGCATCAATTTATAGCAGCCTGAATAGATTGTGCTGTAGCTGCGTGTTGAGGATGCGCAGGCATGTCGCTGTCAGCGTGTTACTGATGACTTAAGCACATCCCCTGAACGATACACTCTCGCATGCTTTTTTTTATTCTGTGGGAGTTATTCTGAGAGTTTTATTGCTCTAACAGTGTCAATTTTAAGCGCATGAAGTGTATGAGACACGCAGTTTCAGACATTAGCTTCTAAGTCACAGAGAATGTAGCTAATAGCTAATGCTGATGGACCGTTTGGGATGGTGAAAAAGAAAAAAAGGAACGAAAGAACATGCATAGTGACTGTTTATGTATATATTTTAAAGGATTAGATCACTTCCAGAATAAAAGTTTCCTGATAATTTACTCACCCCCATGTCATTCAAGATGTTCATGTCTTTCTTTCTTCACTCAAAAAGAAATTAAGTTTTTTGAGGAAAACATTCCAGGATTTTTCTCCATATAGTGGACTTCAATGGGGATCAGCAGATTGAAGGCCCAAATTGTGGTTTCAATGCAGCTTTAAAGGGCTCTACACGATCACAGCTGAGGAATAAGTGTTCTATCTAGCAAAACGATCAGTCATTTTCTAGAAAAAAAAAAAAAAAAAAAAAAAAAAAAAAATTATGTATACACTTTTTAACCACAAATGCTCATCTTACACTAGCTCTGCGATGCATGTCTACAACTTCACGCATTACATAATCGTGTTTTCAGGTCTTGAAGTCTCTAATAATAAGCTGATGATCTGAATCAGGTGTGCTCGATTAAGGTGACATGGAAAACATGCAGTGTTGGGGGTCCTCCAGGAACGTGGGTGGGAACCACTGCCATAGAATAACCTTGTTTGTGTAAAAAGGTTTCGTAAAGAACCTTTAACATCTAAAGAACCTTTTGGTTCTTTGTAGCAAAAGAAGGTTCTTCAGATTATAAAAAGGTAAGAAAGAGATGGTTCTTTGAAGAACCTTTGACTGAATGGTTCTTTGTGGAACTAAAAATGTTTTCTTTTTTTAATGGCACCTTTTAAAGCACCTTTATTTTTAAGAGTGTAGGGTGTTTATTAAACAACACCTAATACTTAAAGATACCATTTTTTTTCTTAAAGTACACTTGAAGGCCCCAAAAAATAAAACACTGGCATTGCAACAAACTTTATGCAAATGAGTAGGGACTACCAATGGGAGTGCAGACTGTGATCAGACGGAGTGTTAGAGTAGAAACGCCCGCAAGAAACCAACAGCACAGCGACATGGTAACCTCCAGTGATTTAATCACAGGAGTGTGAGTGACAGAGAGCCTCTGACATTTCTACTCATGATCGTTCAGCCACTGAACATAAGGTGCGAGTGCAGCAGAAAGTGAGGGATCTGTGGGTGTGTGAGAGTGTGAACAAACGTGTGGAAAGATCAGACCAGTGAATGAGTCAGCGTGAGAGAGTTTGCATGCATGAAAGAGAAAATGCGACGGATAGAGCCAGCTTTGGGGCAAGAAGTACAACGACATGTATCCAATTCATTAATATACATCCTTGTTTCTACTGTAACATATACGAGAGGCAGCCAAGAAAAGCAATACGCAGGACGTATCATACGGAGGTGGGTGTGTGTTGACCGCTTACAGTGAGGTGATGTGTGAACAATGAACCACAGGCCAAATGAAAAGGTGTTGAAGCCCTCTGCATTTTTATTTATATCTGGACCTGCCTGAGCAAGGCCGTGTGTAATGTGAAGCCCAACAGACGTGACAAAAACAAGAATAACACTGAGAAAAGAGCAGCAGAGCAGGAGACCGAACTGCTACATACACACATGCTTTAAATACTCACAAACTAAACAAGAGTCTTTGGTCTCCTCACAACTTGTCACAATGTACAGTTGAGGTCAAAAGTTTACACCCCCCTTTCAGAATCATTAAAAATAAGAGGGATCATACAAAATGCATGTTATTGTTTATTTAGTACTGACGTGAATAAGATTGCACAAAAATGATGTTTACATATAGTCCACAAGAGAAAATAATAGTTGAATTTATAAAAATGACCCGGTTCGAAAGTTTACATCCCCTTGATTTTACTGTGTTCTTACCTGAATGATCCACAGCTGTGTTTTTTTCTTTAGTGATAGTTGTTCATGAGTCCCTTGTTTGTCCTGAACAGTTAAACTGCCCGCTGTTCTTCAGAAAAATCCTTCAGGTCCCACAAATTCATTTTTTGTGTATTTTAACCCTTTCCAACAATGACTGTATGATTTTGAGATCCATATTTTCAGACAATTTAGGGACTCATATGCAACTATTACAGAAGGTTCAAATGCTCATTGATGCTCCAGAAGGAAAAACAACGCATTAAGAGCCGGGGGGTGAAAACTTTTTGAATTTGAAGACCAGGGCAGGTTTAGCTTACTTTGTCTTCTGGGAAACATGCAAGTATATTCTGTAGCCTCTGAAGGGCAGTACTAAATGAAAAAGTAAGATATTTAGACAAAATAAAAAAAATGTACATCTCCATTTTGTTCAAAAGTTTTCACCTCTCAGCTCTTAATGCATAGTTTTTCCTTCTGGAGCATCAGTGAGCGTTCTGTAATAGTTGCATAATGAGTCCCTCAGTTGCCCTCAGTGTGAAAATATGGATCTTAAAAAAAAAAAAAATAATCACACAGTCATTGTTGGAGAGGGTTCAAATACACAAGAATGCTAAAAAAAAACTAAAGAATTTGTGGGACCTGAAGGATTTTTCTGAAGAACACCGGGCAGTTTAATTGTTCAGGACAATCAAGTGACTCATGAACAACTATCACTAAACGAAAAAACACAGCTGTGGATCATTCAGGTAAGAACACAGTATTAGAAATCAAGTGTATGTAAACTTTCGAAAAGGGTCATTTTTATAAATTCAACTATTATTTTCTCTTGTGGACTATATGTAAACATCTTTTATGTGAAATACCTTATTCAGGTCAGTACTAAAATGCATTTTGTATGATCCCTCTTATTTTACTAAAATAATTAAGTTTAAATGATTCCGAAAGGGGGATGTAAACTTTTGACCTCAACTGTAATTCCAAAAGCAACTAAATTTTTTAGCAACATCTAGATGTAAATCTTGCCAAATTGTAACGATGACACATGAAAAGCTGTACTAAAAATAGAGGGGGGGAACATTATATTGAGTGTTTATGAGAGGAAGAGCGACTCACTGGATATTGGAGTTCATCTGCGCGCTGTAAATCACTGGTTTTACCCTGCAGCCACACAGCCATTAACTGCTTCATACAACAGCAATGGGAATCACAATTGATTGATTCTCCTTAATTCTTTCATTACCTTTTTGTGTGTTTGGTTATGCTAGTGGCACAGAAATTACACTTCATTTTTATTTACACATAATACAGCAATATCGGTATAAATGGATGTGACAAAAATAATGTCTTTCGAGTCATGATTCAATGAGTAACACAAGAACTCACACACCGATTCTTTTGAGTCTTTTTGAATCAATTAGAAGAGTCGCTTGTAACAATCCGATTATGCACACAGCGTTTCCATCTCAGGTTTATGCGGAAAATGTGATTCCATTATATATTCAGTCATAGATTTATCTAAATTAAAGTGAATTAACAAATTAGCACAACTGAACTGATACTATGGAAAGAGATAATATAATCCAGCCACGATTTAACCAAGATGAGTGAATTAATTAATTAAATGTATCCACTAATTATGTTGTGGGAACAAATTCTTAATTTGTGGACATTATCTATTTTTTCCTCTGCATGTCATGTGCAAGACTTTTTTTTTTTTTTTTTTTTTTTACACACATATATATATATATATATATATATATATATATATATATATATATATATATATATATACACATTTTGGAAATGATTTGCATTTTGGTGTTTCCATCCAACTTCTTTTTATGCATTATTCTAGAATTTGCATGAAATTACACGTACAAAAGCCCAGCTAGTGCTTTAATGGTGCATTGTGAAGTCTGCTGTAGTTTCTCACTGCATACTGGACAGAGAAAAAAGCAGAAACAAATCAAATGAGAAATATTTCAACAACCATCAGCTCTCCTTATGCAGTTGGATACAGTTATCAAAACACCTCACATCCACCCCACCACTAACAAAAAACCTCTGCAAGACCATATAAAGTAAAAACTGAAGTTTTAACAAGCATACAGTGACAAACCCACACTGATGTAAGACCACTATGGAGTGAGAGAGAGCATCCCCTCACACACATTCTTTATATACCAGACGTCTGTGCTAGTTCACAATAACAGAAACGAGGATAAAAATGCTCACAAAACAGGATGAAGAAATGACAGAGTGAGACAATTTCATTTATGAAAAGATTCATCCGTTTACTGCTCATCCGTTTGCCCAAGACGCCTGCAGCTCATCCGAAATTGGACACCCCGGTGATAAATTGCGGCAAAAGGAAAAAAGGAAGGAAGAAAGAGGGATGATTTTTTGAAAGAGCAGGGGGAAAAGCTGTCTGTCTGCTTCTGGTGAGTGGGAGGGCCTCTCTCTCCAGGATTCAGACAGCTGCCATCTCATCCCAGAGTGCATTAGATGAACAAGCACATCCCAACAGCTGTCCCTGTGCCCTTCAACTGTTACTGGACACCAAAGATGCAACCCAGCGTTCAACATTCAGAGGAACTGAATCAGCCTAGAGTGCAGCTTGACTCTTCATCATGATTTGTCACGTTTACGCCTCCTTACAACGATCTATGGCCAGCCTCTTCCAGCCGTACCCTTCCCTCATCCATCATAATGTGGGCGTCCCAATTGCTCTAGCACCTCTAAAACCGCAGCATCCACACAAACACTTTACAGGAAGTAGTTTGGGCCAGAATCTCAGTCTGGGAGAAGGTCGGTCTTTGTTTAAAGAGCCCAGAGCCAAAGCAAAGTTTGATGAACTGATTCTGAAATATTTAACACAGCTACACAAATAACGTTATTTGAAGTGCCAGTTACTTTCAAAAGGGGGGTTCACTCTAATTTTTCTCTCACAATGTTTATATCTAAACTATAAACTTTGATCCCAGTGTTTCTGTGGTAATATGAAATAATACTGTGTAGTTGAAAAGACTGCTTGTGGAGCTGTTTCTTACATGGTAAAAACATGGTAAATGTTTGCTCCTCAGATTTGAATGTTCCAGTATAATTTTTCAAAGGTTTAATAGACATGGGTGAATCGTTGTCACCTAAAAATGGAATCACATGGGTGCTTGAATTGAGATCTTTTATTGATTAATTGTGCAGTGTTTACAAAGAAAGTCAACCTTTTTTGCACTCTCCAACTCTTGAAAACTCCAAATACACCTGAATAAGAAACCCAGGAAACCACTGCAGCTGAATAAACAGAAGATTTAACCGCTTTCATTGATTCAGTGTGACTCATAAACATGATTAACCATATATGGTTTACCAGAGTTTTTATTATTATAATTTTCATTATAATAAAGTATATTTATAAAGTAATGCCTTTATCACTGCTTAGAATACTATGAAATATGTTGTGTGCCTTAATCTGTGTAAGAAGCCACATTATCTCTCAGAAGGATTTATTTCAAACACTCAACTGACATTATGAAGTGAGTTTGGAGTAAAAACATGTTATTAAATGTGGTATTTTCAGATGCTTTAAGATGTACTACACACAGCCGTAGTTCACTGAGAAGCTACAGAAACAGCTGTCATTATCACAAACAATTTCTTTCAAATTCATAATTGCAATATCATCTGAGTTTTTTTTGCGTAACCTATCAGTGAACTACAGCTCTGTGTAGTAAATGCTGCTCTATCAGAAAGCAGGTGATAGAAATGTACTGCTAATTACAGAACTGGCTTTACTGACAAAATGTGCATGGAAATTATTCAAACAATTATGAAGCTGAAGGAGAAAATTAAATCCTTTTTGAACCGAAGTACACAGACACAGAACTAAGCGTGCGTGACCTTTCAAACGTGATTATGCAATGTGTGAAATTGCGGACGTGCATCGCAGAGCTAATGCAAGACGAGCATTTATGGTTACAAATTATCTAAACGTTTACTTTTTTTTATAAAATGACAGATCATTTCATTAGACAAGACCCTTATTCCTTGGCTGGGATTGTGTAGAGCCATTTGAAGTTGCATTGAAACTGCACCTTTAACTCCCAATGAAGTCCACTATACTGAGAAAAATCCTGGAATGTTTTCCTCAAAAACCTTTCTTTCTTTTTAATTGACATGAACATCTTGGATGACATGGGTCATCCATAAAACAGTTGTATATACAAGAACCTTTTAGAACTACACCTTTTAGTTCATATGCTTTCTCTCTGCCAATGAAAATAGCTTCGAAAGAACAACAAAAGCTATTTCCCATGCCTGCTCAAAGCGTTCTGTCAATCGCTCTGGTTTTCACATTTACACAAGGTCAACTCCCAATCACAGTGACTTCAAAGCAAAACATCAATACCCAATCACAGACACATGGAGAGAACAAATACACAAAGAAGAGAATAAATTCCAACATTCTCTTTTTTACCGTCACTCTTTGCTGTACTCATCACATACACACTCCTCTGACAGACTCTACGGTCCACAATCCTCTACTGTTGTCCTGTGGGCTGTACAGGGGAGATGGTCAAACAGACAGACCGCTTGGCTTTGTGACCGCAAACATTTCACAAGGACATGTGACCATGGGAACAGACACATCAAACACAAGCAAATCACCACAACTGAGCTGAACTTTCCAGATTCCAGGAAATAGATAAAGCCTTGTCATGGAGGAAAACTCGCTGAGAATCTGCTTTCGCTCTAGATTACGATAAAACTGTCAGATGTTGTCTCACAACCTACTTATGTACACAAACGCCCGCTGTCGGACAAGGTGACATTTTGGATGTATTTGGTTTAGGGAATGATATATTTCCATGACTTTCCATGTTTGCATTCCAGAGGGATTTTAGAATAGAAGGGGTTAGGGTTAGGGAAAATTTTGAGTCGGCTTATAAACAAAGAAGTTATAAAATAAACTCCAACAATTCCAAAGTCTAAAACAACAACTCTAAAATTCCCCCAGGTTTTCCACAACAGTGAGAACCTTGTCAGATGATTAAAGTGAATCACATTAAATCACCAACTGAAACATGAAAAAATTAGTTGACTCGCTGGTCTAATGCTATAATATGCCTTAGCATTTAGTCTCTGCGCCTGACATTTATCGGAGACACGCTCAGATACGCCCTTCATCAGCACATCACTTCCTCATCACAAACACTCATTTTGTTCCCGGCTCAACGTCCTACAATTGTGTGTTCAGAAGCGTGTGTGTGAGCAGAAAGCTGATCAGCCCACATCAGACTTTTGAGTTCGGCCTAACCCTTTTCTCTCTCTCCCTCTCGCTCTCAATAAGCCCTCAAACATCAATCACTGCAGATACGGCGCTGTTGACACAAAGGCCGTAGAAAGAAAGAGGGCACTGCAAATTCCTGAAGTAACAAAGCTTATGAAGCGCATCTGACGGGGTCGATAAGCTTTTTACAGGCCGGTAAGTTGCTGTGAAACTGCAGGAGTGACCCAGGCATTTGAGAGGTGTCAGGAAGGTGAGCGTTTTCTAATCTTTACGAGAGAACAGCTTGTGCAAGCTTTAACACTGACTCGCATGAAACTGGGCACTGATGCATAAGCAGTAATGTCGCTAACAATGTGTGAGCGCGAGCGAGCGAAGCCTTTTGGCCGCCGCTAATCAACTTCATCAGCACCCTGGCACTCAACGGCGGCTCGCCACAAAGCTCTAAATCTGCCCCGTATGTCTCTTTAGGGGACAGGACAGCTACTTCAGCATCAAGGCTATAATAAAAAAATAGAAGTAATAAAAATAAATAAATAAAGACACCAGTCTTTCTACAGTATCAGGAGAACAGTGTATGTTGTCTGCCTACAAGAGCAACTGTGCCCCATTTTTTAATCAGTGATGAATCCCTATGAGTTTTCCATGACCTTTCCAGTCATTTGTGATTAATTACCAGAAGGATTTGCAAAAAATCATTCAAATTCAGACTGAATTGCTAATGAATGATTTCCATAACAACCATAACAAATCAATCATTTGTGAACAGCATACACTACTATTTGGGGTGAGTAAGATTTTTAAATGTTTTTGAAATAAGGCTTTAATGCTCACCAAGTCTGCATTTATTTGTTAAAAAATACAGTAACAGTAATGCTGTGTAATATTCTGATTTATTTGCTTTGTATTTTAAAATTAATTTATTAATTTATTCTTGTGACAGTAAAGCTAAATTTTCAGCAATTACGCCAGTCTTCACTGTCACATGGTACTTCTGAAATCATTCTGATATCCTGATTTTTAATGTTTCTTATGCTCATCAAGTTCACATTTATTTGATTAAAAATCCATTAAAAAACAGTAATACTGTAAAAAAAATATTTCAATGTAGAATAACAGTTTTTTTATGAGAATATATTTTAAAATGTATTTTACTTCTGTGATGCAAAGCTGAATTTTCAGTATCATTACTCCAGTCTTCAGTGTCATATGATCCTTTAGAAATCATTCTAATATGCTGATTTATGAAAGCAGTTGTGCTGCTTAATATTTTGTTGGACTCTGTGATACCTTTTATTAGGAATCCTCCATAAATAAAAAGTTACAAAGAACAATATAAACTATATTTGCAACAATATAAACTACATTTAAAAGATTGTAGTCAGTAATTTTTTTTTCCTTTTTTGAAAGAAATTAATACTTTTATTCACCAATGATGTGTTAAATTGATAAAAAGTGACATATTGTCAGAACATTTTATTCATCAAAGAATCCTGAAAAAAAAAAAAAAAAAGAATCACAGGTTCCAAAAAAAAATATTAAGCAGCAAAACTGTTGCCAACATTGATAATAAAATCAATAAATCTGCATATTAGAATGATTTCTGAAGGATCATGTGACACTAAAGACTGGAGTAATGGCTGATAAAACTTCAGCTTTGCATCACAGGGATAAATATAATAAAATATAAAACCAATATTCCAAACTGTAATAATATTTTATCAAACTTTTGAATGGCAATGTAAATAAATATGTATAATAACATTTACATTACAATGTAATTTATATTAATATTTAAAGTTACGCAAGAGAGCACATCTTTGAGACTCACTAAAATTTGATTGGTATTGATTTCTGAATTTTAGTTCCGTTACCCTAGCTCACTTCACGGTTAATTTAATATAGCTGAGATATCTGACTTCATAAAGTAACTAATCTTAGCACAGCTATTTAAAGTAAAATTATGTTTTTCACAGCCTGATTTTTTTTTTCTTTACAGATTCAATCTAATTATCCAGAGGGAATTCTGCACCCAGGGCTCATGAATCATGTGAGCTGTGAATCTTGCGCCTCACACAGAGACGTCTTTGATAAATACGGCCTCAGTGATTGTGAAGTGCTCTGTAGTGGTTCACAGTAATCAGACAGAGCCAGTGATTCATCCTCATCTCCACTCAGCTCCATGACCGCATTCGGCCCTCAAATGCACTGATCAGACTTTTCATTATATATCCGTGTGTGTTTGTTCCATTCGTTAAATTGCTACGTACATCCTTGTGTGTCTTATAAAATACTGCAATATGATTCAGTGCAATGCTTCACTGCACACTGATAAGAGCAAAGCCGCCCATTAATAAGAAAGCCATAGTACAATGTGAAGCATAAAGAAACACATTTGCTCTGCTACGAACACAAACACAAATCTCTGCACATACCCTGAGACCCATTAGCCATCAATTACACTTAACCAAGAGGTCAAAGTGTGGCTGATTAGCATGACCTGGTTTGTCCTTGCTGGTAGACACACCATCTGCCTGCTAAAAGCATCTCCACTGACTGTCATTCAAAAGTAACCATATATTTGGAGGTGTACATATAAAACAAAACACAAAAACAGTCCATAAACAAGCTAAAATAGCAAATTTCAAATGTATACTTCTGGGGGGTCCTGCACCAGCCAAGCAACTGCCATTGAGATAAACTAATAGCTTTCTCAAGGTATTATAGACCTCCTTCAGCTTAACTCACAAGCCACCAAATGTCTCTGGGGGTTATGACCCATGTCAAGGCGATACTCCGACCTGGAAGTGTAACATTCCTGGTGTTTCTACACCATAAGCCCACCCAGCGACTAATGTGGCTGTTTCCAGACGCCGTAACTCTCGGTATGTGATGGGAGTGATATAGTGGTGAGCCAGGCATGCAGAAAACAGCAGCATATCTGATAGAAACACCACCAGCGGTGGGCAAAGTTCCTCCCCCAGTCAGATTGAGTTTCATAAGACGGGTCAGTTTCGCTCTGATCACACAGCAACAGGGTTAGACGTGCTCAGCAGGAGCGCTGATCCTAGATGACTACGATTCTCAGAAGAACAGGTTACAGGTCTAAAATCGGATCAAGAGGGGTTTAATGCGGAGGCAGAGGCCATTGGCTTGTGTGGGTCTGTTGTTGTGAAGAGTGGTGGTAACAAAGGCATGTGGGTTGGTGAATCATCCAACAAAAGCAATGATTTTGAGATGCTCATGCATGTGTGAGCACACTCGTTCTCAATAATTGTGGATCCATCATTTTCTATGAAGGCCAGGTGTAATTAAATAGTAATCTTTTAAAATCCAAACTGTTGTTTGTCTATGAAGACCAGGGAGTGAAGCGAATACAAATGGCGCTTCCGTGATGAATCAGATTTAAATGTCTCTTCATGGAACAAGCTGTGCGGAGCGTCACATTGGAGGAACGGATCCAGCGGCGCGGGTTTTAGCGTGGATTAGACTCTGGGTGGTGGTGATGGCAGTTGGGTTCACTGGGTTCAAGCCTGTGGTTCTCACAGGCAAGCATAATCTCTGGATATTCACCATGTTTTAAGTGCCGGCTGTTGCCTGATTAACTAAAACCTTCAAAACAATTCATTCACAAAACTCCTGGATTACACAAGTCTGTAAAAAATTACTTACAAGCATTAATACAACCATGATGGTGCAACACGGGATTATGAATCCTGTTGTTGTTTTGATTGCAAAGTGAAAAATATACAGAATTGCAGAGTGACTTCAATTTTTAACCACCTCTCATGTTACTAAATACTAAACTCCCAAAGGTGCCGTTTTAGATGTTTTGTTAACATCTGCCATTTTGTTAAGTTCAAACACTCTCTATTTACAAAACCCTGTCCTCAAAGATGTCAGCAAACTGAAATGATTCACAGAGCATTTCTGATTTAGCTAACTGTCTGACGGAGGAAGAATATAAATAGAAAATATACAAAAAAGGACATTATATGCACATTATTTCAAACAAACTACTACAGCACTTCAAGTACACTCCCTTAAAGGGACAGTTCACCCAAAAGTGAAAATTCTGTCTGTGAAAAGTCCTCACTGTGGCGAAAGGAGGAGTTGGGGAAGGAGGAGGGTGTTTTGCTCCTGAGGAAGTGAAAATAACTGAGGAAGTGAATAAGGAAGTGAATAATACTGAATAGAGCTTTTATAGGAATGCTGTGATAGGTGTCGTATTCCTAGCTGATCCGAGCTTGACTCACGTTGACTAACGCTATACGTTTAATTTTTGATGAAAACTGAGAACTTTTTGACCCTGCATAAACAGCAACGCAACTACCACATTCAAGGCCCAGAAAGGTAGTAAGGATATCGTTGAAATAGTCCATGTAACAGGAGTGGCTCAGCCTTAATTTTATGAAGCTAAGAGAATACTTTGTTGTGCATAAAGAAAACAAAAACTACGACTTTATTCAACGATTTCTTCTCTCCTGGGAGAGTCTGCCACCATAACGATATGTGCGTTTCTTTGCCAGTAAACAAGGTGCAGCGCATGCGTGTTCTACATCATACGTCGTCGTACTCTCGTTAATGGCGGCAGACTCTCCCGGGAGAAAAGAAATCGTTGAATAAAGTCGTAATTTTTTGCACTAATTCTTTGCGCACAAGAAGTAAGCTTGTAGCTTACTTAAAATTACGATTAAACCACTGATATCACATAAACTATTTTGTCAATGATCTAGGTACCTTTCTGGACCTCGAATGCGGTAGGACCCTTGCTGTCTACGGAGGGTCAGAAAGCTCAAAAGTATCTTATTTCATCTTAATTTGTGTTCCGAAGATGAATGAAGGTCTTACGGGTTTGGAATGACACGAGAGTGAGTAATTAATGACAGAACTTTCATTTTTAGGTGAACTATCCCTTTAACTTAAAGTACATTCCTGTTCTATTATGCGCACCAAGGCTGCATTTATTTAGTCAAAAACACAACAAAAGCAGTACTACTGTAAATTATTACTGCAATTTTAAATAACCAGAAATCTTACTGACCCCACATTTCTGAACATTAATGTATATACTAGCTTTGCACCAGTCTAGGCCAGTCTGTCAGATTTTCTTGTTCAGTTTATCTGTACTATTGTTCATTATTTTTGGACAAATTCTCAACTGGGCTGAGCTCAGCGCTTTGATTGTGTCATTATACAACATTAATCGTGATTTTCTTAAACCACTGTATTGTTCAGCCTTGTGTGTTCAGGATGACTGTCCTGCTAAAAGAAGAACTTTCTCCCAAGCTTTAGTTTTTTAGCAACTGAAACCTCTTTACAGTGCTTTCCTGTATTTCAAACCCCCACAACATGATGAACTACAATAGTTCACTGTAAGTATTTTAGGTTTGGATAATGTACTATTTACACCAGACAACTGCTTTGACAAAATGCTCATTCTTGGTTTCATCTTGCCACAAAATGTTTGAACATCTTGGTTAAAAGACTTTTAATAAGGTTCCATTTGGAACTTCAGTTCCAAGTTCACTATGTTAGTTAACATGAACTAACAATGAAAAATAAAAGCTGTATCTGCTAATATGTGCTAACATGAACTTAACATTTGAATTTAATTACCTAAGGTAAACCGAGATTAATAAATACTGTAATAAATGCATTGCTCATTGTTAGTTAATGTTAGTAAAATGTTAACTGACGGGACCTTACTGTAAAGTTGCTAAAATCTTTTGTTTAACACTAAAATTACACATTAACAGCAGTTAATGCTTTAGGTATCAGGAACTAAGAACAAACAACAATTCTACAGCACTTATTCATCTAGGTTAATTCCAATTTCTACATACACTAATATATTTTTAGCAAGTTAATACATTAATGAACAACTTCACAATTAAAGGGGTCATCAGATGCCCATTTTCCACATGTTTTAATGAGAAGTCTATAACATACTTTGGTTAAAATTTCTCAGTGGCAGTGTAAAAAACACCCTTTTTACCTTGTCAAAATCAGCCCTTTTCAGAGCGTGCCGTTTTGTTGCATTTGCCTTTAAATGCTAATGAGCTCTGTTCACTCACCCCGCCCCTCTCTTCTGTGGGCAGACGAGTCCTTCTGTTTACTTTAGCCACGTTTAGCTGTGAAACTTGCTAAATAGCACAATATTAGGAAAGGCGATTTGCAAAGATGCATTAAAAAAACCCTTACACTCACTACTGCTGTAGCTGGATCACGAATGGTTTGCGCAAACACAGATGCATTTAGGCAGATCGGGGATTGGTGCATTTCCTTCAAAAATGAAAGTAACGTTAATCCTCTGCATCTTCAGTGGGTCAGATGTTGGGAGTAAATGACGACTGTTTTGTTCAATATTACATCCAACAACAAAACACCTCAATCGCTCAAACGGAGACATTCTTGTCTTCCCCTGCACCGGAGTCGAAACAATGGCGGTCGGAGTGTTATTTTTTTAAATAACTTTTAAATATTTATAAATGAACACTGACAACTTTGATAGACAGTGTGAAAATGTTAACTAATGGTAATGAGTTGAACCTTTTTGTAAAGTGCTACATGTTTTTACCACCCTCTGATACAGAACAACGTTTTCTAGGCAGCGCCTGGGTGGTTTGACGCATCTTCCACTTCCTCGGTAATTGAAACAACAGTGCCCACTGAGACATCCTAACACTTGATATTTTCCTTTGTGTTCATTTATATATGTTTATGTTATTCCTGACTTCTCTGAAAGGCTCTTTAGTCTTTATTCTCACAGCTGTCCTTCAGATTCAAAGACTGAATACATTTTAACTGTGCCTTTATTATCCAAAGAAAGCTTTCAGTTTATTAATTCACAAGTAGAAGCTAATTAATACAAACTTAGACAAATGTGTCCTTGATAGAGCAATGTTTTTTTTCCATCTAGGTGAACTCGTATCTTCTGGGACGCTGTTTACACAAGAATATTTCCTAACAAAAACAATGTTACATTAAATTTGAGCATCAGTGCTGCTCAGAACTGAAAATATGACAGAACTAAACCTCAATGTCAGATGGGAGAACCGGTTCAATTTTGTGAGTATCTGACTGTATCTGACAGATTGGCAGCTGCTGTCACCAGTAATCAAAGGTCACTTCATTTTTATTTCTCCAGAGAAAAGCAATAGATGTTGAGTGTCAGCAACACCTTGAGTGTGAATTGCATGCATATGCCCCAGCACATTTATATATGTGTGTGTGTGTGTGTGTGTGTGTGTAATATGCTGTATCTCTCTTTTTTTCTCCACAGCCTCTAGGGCACAGGGAGGGAAATTGAGGCTCGCTCCCAAGGGTGGAGAGACGGTTGCCAGAAAGATTAACCCGCCTTCCTTTTATAGCCCCTGACAAGAGGTTAAATCACACGTTACAGTTCCGCACACTAACCTCTCCCTGAATAATTAGATCATGAATATTACAGTGGCTGACTCTGGCAGGCCACGGCTGATCAGTCCTGGCTGGAGAGGCTGAGGGCACAGCTAGGACTTAAAAGCTGCTTTCATCACATCAGCCTCATTGAAGGAAACATTTCTGTGAAACCATCAAAGGCTGAAGTGAAGTAAATAGATGTCTGATAAAGTCCTCTGGACCAACAAAAACAATGGCAAATGAGCAGGATAAAACAAGCCTACAAATTTCAAGGCTAACAGTTGAATGGCTAATAAATCCACAGGACATGAATGAAATATGGAAATGTTGTATTTGAGCAAAATTAAAAATGAGTCTATCCCTGGATCACAATATGCCTTCTTTAAATCCTTCTGAAATAAATAAAACAAGGATTAGTATGGACTCCCGCACATGATATGCATGGAAAAAAAAAAGAAACATAAGATTTACTAATTTATTCCCATGGTTTACTAAATTGTGCACACAATTTACTCATTCGTTCCCTTGTTTTAAGCAAATTGCCTGCTTAATATAATAATTCAGTTTTTCAATAAAATTTTCATTTCTTCCAGTGATTGACTTCTACTACTAAAATTGTGTTATTTGCAATCCCCTGTTGTTAAACATTGTTTAGATAAAACACTATAACTGTCATGGGTTGTTGTATACCTAAAATTTCAGCGGGTAAAATTTGCCCATGCACATGACTACTATTTTATTATAGCTAAAAAAACTTATCGTGTTACTATATTATGCCACTGTCTTCACAAAATAATGTCTAGAGTCATTATATCATTCAGAAATTATTTTTAGTCATCGACTATGTTTTTGTCCTGTTGTTAAATATGACAATAATGAGCAATAATAATTTACTGCACTGCACAAGATGTATGATGCAACAACAAATTCAAGCACACAGTTTCACCTAATTAATTATTTATTTGTTTATTTATATAACTTATAATTTGAATTAGAGAACCAATCAGAGAGAATTAGAATTAGAATCAATAAACTTGGGGTAATCCTAAAGTCCCTTTTTTTTTTTTTTTAGGAAACAGGCAGATTAGAATAAATATCAACACAGTAGCAAACAATCAATTAATAAAAATGAATAATTATTAACCCAAAGTCTGAACATTTATGAGTAGGCTAAAATAAACTTTGGATAAATTATCAATTTTTGTTTTGCCATTTTTGGAGGGTTTTTTTTTTTTTTTTTGCAATTGTGTTGCCATTTTTGGAGGGTTTTTTTTTTTTTTTTTGCAATTGTGTTGCCATTTATTCTAGTCTGGTTGTTACCCTAAAAAAAAAAAAATATATATAATATATATATAATATATATATATATATATAATATATATATATATAATATATATATATATATATATATATATATTTGTTGATCCGGTGAATTATATTTATGATGGTGAATTTTATTCTATATATATTTCAAATAAATTTAAATTAATTTTAATTTCTATTTTTTGTTTCTTTTTTTTATTATTTTATCTCATTTCTATTTACTCTATTTGTAACTTAAATAACATGGGTTATCTTAATACGTGATCAATGATATTTTATTATAATATGACACCACCCAAATATGTGTTTATTTCCTTCTAATTCTCACTGCAGTCACTGAAGACTGGTTTAGCCTATATTCACCGTTAAGAAAAGTGATCAGTCTAGCCTGCTTAAAATGGCCATGAACTTAAAACAACAGGACAAAAACAGTTGATGACTAAAAATAATCATTTCTTGACTCATTTCTTGAAAGTAGACATTACGTTGTGAAGACAGTGGCATAATACAGTGACATAATACAGTAGTCATGTGCATGGGTAAATCTGAAAAAGTGTTAAAGGAGAAGTCCACTTCCAGAACAACAATTTACAAATAATTTACTCACCCCCTTTTCATCCAAGATGTTCATGTCTTTCTGTCTTCAGTCGTAAAGAAATTATGGTTTTTGAGGAAAACATTTCAGGATTTTTCTCCATATAATGGACTTCACTGGTGTCCCAATTTTTAACTTTCAAAATGTAGTTTAAATGCAGCTTCAAAGGGCTCTAAACAGTCCCAGCCAAGGAAAAAGGGTCTTATCTAGTGAAACGATTGGTCTTTTTTTTTTTTTCCAAAAATAAAATTTTTTATACTTTAAGTACAAAAGCTCTTTCTTCAAAAGCTTATATTTCACTAAAATGAACAAAATGAATGAAATGACTCGAAAAAAATTTGTTCATTTTGCTGAACGAGACTCAAAGGTCAGAGTCTGTAAAATGATCTGAACTTCCCATCACTACTACGAATCATGTCTAAGTTCATCGTCTGTGTATTCCAGCTCAAAAAAAGTAGAGTATGGCGAAAAACTCCATCTTATTTTCTCCTACTACTTCAGAATCTTCCGACTTTGTTGTACCTTTTTGTTTGTAAACAGCGTTTGACTTAATTGCACTTTCTTAGTCTTTGCGCGTTCACTTTGTAAACACTGGGTCTGTAGTTCCACCTATATTCGGTGTGACCTTTCGCCGTGATTCAACAGTACGTAGCGTAGTGAACATGCATCCCAGAGCCTATGCTACATGAGCTTTTGTGCTTAAAAAGTATACAAATTTTTATTTTCTGAAAAAAATAACAGCTCGTTTCGCTAGATAAGACCCTTCTTCCTCAGCTGGGATCGTTTAAAACCCTTCGAAGCTGCATTTAAACTGCATTTTGGAAGTTCAAAATCGGGGCACCAGTGAAGTCTATTATATGGAGAAATATCCTGAAACGCTTTCCTCAAAAACCATAATTTCTTCACGACTGAAGACAGAAAGACATGAACATCTTGGATGACAAGGGGGTGAGTAAATTATTTGTGAATTGTTGTTCTGGAAGTGGACTTCTCCTTTAAGTAAATCATGCACACGAAATAATAATTCGTGGCTTATTTTTAAGTAAATTGTGCGTACTGAATTTGTTCTACTTCCACGTTCTCATAAACCGATGTAGATGCCTCTCATAATAAACCCAATCAATGTATCTCTATCCGTAACATAACAGCAATAACAGGTTAATGAGAATGCAGACAGGAAAAAGAACAAATTATTATTTTATGCACATAATTTACTTAAAATGCAGGAACTATTATTTCGAGCACATGATATAATTAAAACAAGGGGTTGAGTTAGTAAATTGTGCACATGATTTAGTAAACTGTGGGAACAAATTCGAAAAATCTACTTTTTTGCCCTGAATTTCATGTGCAGAGCTCCATAGATTAGTAAAGGAGTACATTTTACAGGAAAATAACAAACAAGTAATATGCTAGAATGTAACTAAGAGTATCCTGAGTCAAAAGAGCCCACCCACAAGTCACCATGACATTCTAGTCCCTAGATATGATACCACTTAGCGTGCACCGCTAATAAGTGCTCTCCTTTTTCCGCTGTCACTAAACTGAGGTTGATTTGTGGATGGAGGCCGAGCAGCACGTTCATTGATATGTGAGGATGAATATTTGTCGGGTCACGAAGATAACGCTACTCCACTTCACAGAAACACCTGCTCTCGGATGACTTCGGGCAGGAGCCCCTATTAATTACAGGAAGCTGCCACTGAGGGACAGTCAGCATGCAATGAGACCCTGGGACATCAACTACAGGAAGACAAATGGCCCAACCGTGACTGAATGCAGACACACACACACATTCTCAAGCACACACACATACACACTCAGCTCCCTCTCATCCTCTTCAATCAAGCTCTGTAATGCTGCCCGTGTAGGTCTTACTCACTGCCAGCCAGGCTATGCCGCATTTGAGAAACTAGGTCACATGGATGGCTTTTCATCACATTATATGCTCCAAGCCGACTCGAAAACACTATAGGCTACTTCAAATACGCATTCGTATGCATGCAAGCACAAAACAAACAGAGCTAGCATCAACAAGCACACACAAAAGAGCTTCGGGTAATGGACGGTTTCTTCAAGTAACCCCACGTTCCGGTCTCGAGCACAAAAGAGGGAAATGGCTGAAGGTGTACTCATCATTGATCGCTGAGAGACGCCTGACAAAAGGTCTCCGCTTGCCCCCGTAGCTACTCGTACACTCATTCACCCAAGCACCACACTTCTCAGACGAGACCTTTGTGCGTGTGCATGCGTGCTTGTGTAGCTTTTGTATCCTTCGTACATGCATTAATAGCACACTAGAGTTTTAAAAAGCTCAGCGGATCAACTTGTTTTTGCAAGATTTCAAGGAGGACTGCAGAAGCCTAGAAGGCAGCTTTGTCTTTTGACAGAATATTAAGCCGCCCTCATGTCTGTCAGCGCACCTCTCTGCACCTGCTTCTGCGAAACAACTCTCTCTTTCTCTTCCCCACACATGGGACCTACCCATCCTCAGAGCCAGGCCCGTGTCTGATCCTGCGCTAGATTGATAACCACTGAGCTGCCTGGATAAATCAGCGGGAGGGAGAAAAGGCTACAGAAGGTCTCACATCACGCCACCTTCAGAAAACACACCTGATTTATTGGTTTGGTGTGTTGATGTTCACAAAGTGAACATTTCTGGAAACCTGCTAAGAAGGATGGGGCCCTAGAATTTTTTTTTTTTTTTTTGACATGCTATGAGATCCTCAGGCACTGATGATACTCAAGATCTTTTTAAATCTCCAACAATACAGGTTCTGCAATGGACATTCACTTACAGTAATTTGGGTTAATCCTTAAAGGTAGGGCTGGGTGATATGGGCAAAAAAAATTATCACGATCATTTTTTTCATATCAGTCGATATCGGTAATTATTACGATAAATGTCAAATCTTTATTTCTTTCAAGTTTAAAGTCAGATTTTCGCTCCAAAGTGAAAGTTGTAGAAAGCAGACCATTAATTTTCCTTAACAAAATAAATATCTAAATAGAAAAATTAATTTCTGCATGTTCTAATGAGTTATATTGTTTCAAATCAAGAAACAGGTTTGGGTTGTCTGATAATAATAATAATAATAATAATAATAATAATAATAATAAAATCACTTTTTTTGTCTCTTAGAAATGCACATTTGATAGTAGCTTGAGGATGCAAAAGTAAATTTTAGTTCATTATCAATCAGCAACATCTGTAAAAATTGTAGCAACCTCAGTTTTATATGGTTAAATTTATTTATTTATTTTTTTTAATTAAGCACTGGTCTCCCATAGTAGCAAGCAAACATTTTAAATCATGATAAACAGTTCAAACCACACATAATGGTACCTCAATACCATGGTAAAAATGTAACTACAAGGTTTTATAGGTAGCCTATTTGTATGAAAAACAGTAGTCTAAAATCATTCAGTATAAATGCACACATGCTATAGCTTAATCACAAATACACACATACTATAATTCGCAATGTGTAGATTAAAAAGCCTTCTGACCGTCTCGTTGCACACAGCTTTAAACTAGTTTGAAGTGAGCAAAGCTCATTATCATTTAAAGAGACATGCACCGAAATGGGTCACTGTCAACAGAGCTGTTTTTGACAAGGTAAAATGGTAATAATAATAATATATATGTATTGTCTTTTAGAAATACACATTTGATATTAGCTTGAGTTAGGATGAAGATGTTCATTATCAAAATCAGTCATATCTGTAAATATTGAAGCAACCTGATTTTTATATGGTGAAATGTAATTATTCTGACTGTTTGAGGTTTTTTTTTTATTAACCATTGGTCTTCCATTGAAGCATACATCTAGGTGATGATAATCACAGTTAAAACTACAAATATAGCACCTAAATACAATGGTAAAAATCCAATACGGTTTCTAGGTATTTGTATGAAAAACATTAGTCTAACTACATTTAGTATAAATGCATAAACGCTATAGCTTAATCACGCAAAAAAGTACTGTAATTATATTCCATTACTCTTCCTTAAATACATGTATTATACGTCTACATTAATAATATAATAAAATTTGACACTAATATTCACATTTCTGCCACAATACCATGGTGCACTTAGTGCTACTACAGTAAATCTGACAGGGCTGTATCATCTGGCTATCCAGTTTTTTTCTGAGTAACCGATGAGCGGCGCCATGAAGGATTTTAACTTCCGTTTTGGTGCTTTCGCGTTCCAGTCTCCATAGAAATCCATGTTAAAATTGACTGAATTGAAACATTTTCAATATAACTAAACATAAAATGTGCGCAGGTTTAATGTTATATTATCGCCTTGGAAAATATGTTAATTTGACTAGAAACACCAGAGACCAGAAATGTAAAGCACCGCTCCAGTCACGCAAGACTTCCACATTCAGAAAAAGATGGATAAACCGAGTTATTTGTGTTCTTCACTGAATTCAAGTGCTTCATACTGGACTCCAAAGCGTTGTTTAGTGGTCACATGACCGAGTGAATGCATCTGCTTTAGTAAGCTCACACCACTCTACTGGTTGAACTTTACGCAGAGCAGGTAATGGTCCGAGTGGAACGTTTTAAATGACTTCGTTCCGCCTTTGCCACACAAACATTATATCGAGCATTTATCGAACTTGTTATCGTTTATTGAGGAAATGTATATTGTGCGATAATTATCATTACTGATTTATCGCCCAGCCCTAGCTTCTATACTAGAAGTAAACAAAGGTTAATCTTCCCAAACATTTTAGGTTTAAAGTAGCATAAAGTTTTAAACCCACACAGCAACTGTCCACTGGAACACAAATCTGCTGTTTACGTCTGCAAATTTTTGTTTCTGTAACCCATTAAGCTGCATGGAGACTCAACTGTATCACTAACATTATTTGTGGAGCAAATAATTTTAAAACCGTTCTGTTTACACTTGAAACAACATTAAGAGGAGCAGTTAGCCCTACTTATTTTGCCCTTCCCTCAGGCTACATGTTCTGTTTGAGAGAACATCCCTGATAAACTCAGCAAAACATCGCCACTGATCCCGAACAAACTGTCACCGGCATTTGGCTTAGCCAAAGGCATCAAGTCCTGCGTAACAGCACCCTAATTCTTTGCTCGGCTGTCCACTCTTACACTCCTCAACTCTGACCTGTCATTACAGGGCAACGTGATCCCTTCAGCTGAGTTTACCTCATGTAAAGACACATTCCTGGATTAGGTAGCTGAGAAAGTGAGACCATGTGCTGCGGACAGGCTAGTAAACAGAGACGTTAGTAAGCCTGCAGCTTGTATTTAATAAACCCCCATTCTAGATAAGAGATCTAGATGTGGCCTGACAGTTGTCACAACGGTTGATCTTTTTAAAGAAAGTTTATGAGGGTCTGAGAGCCCAAAAAGGTGCATGAAGGATGAATATCTTGTTAAAGAAATGCAGGCGAGCTGAAGTGAAGACGAAGAGAGAGGATCAGATTTGTCAGGCTGATCAAATAATTGGGTATGCGA
The DNA here is from genome assembly GCA_036247105.1 of Cirrhinus mrigala. Taxonomy (NCBI): domain Eukaryota; kingdom Metazoa; phylum Chordata; class Actinopteri; order Cypriniformes; family Cyprinidae; genus Cirrhinus; species Cirrhinus mrigala. Next base: position 21,253,096 of record CM070011.1, on the reverse strand, counting down.
AATTTCTCCAACTAGTCAATTACAAAAATCAAGTAGTTTTGTTTATGTCACATGGGTCGATATAGTTTTGGGGTGTAGTTACATGTAACAGCGTTATGCAATTTAACTACAAAATAAAAGGGTTACAGTTTATTTTAAGGTGTCCTTGTTAGAGTGTAATTATACATTTAAGTACTGAGTAACTAATTAACTACATGCACTATATGGTTAGGGTTAGGATTAAGGTTTGGTTTAGGGTTACTTACATTTAGTTGTGCATAATTAATTATTATTATAATAGTAATTATATGTAATGTGGGGGTGAAAACTTTTTGAATTTAAAGATCAAGGTAAATTGTACTTAATGTGTCTTCTGGGAAACATGCAAGTATCTTCTGTTGCTTCCAAAGAGCAGTACTAAATGGGGGAAAAAAAAAAAAAAAAAAAAAAAGATACTAAGAAAAGAAAATAAGAAAAATTTGGACATCTTCATCCTGTTCAATAGTTTTCACCCCCGAGCTCTTAATGCATTGTGTTTCCTTCTATATATATATATATATATTTTTTTTTTATTAACTATATACACCATGGTTTATAAGTTAAATAATTATTTAAAGGTTTTTTAAATAAATAAATAAATTTAAAAACATGCCACTACCAAAGAAAAAAAAACAGACGTGAAAGTGCACTAGCTAAACTTAAATTGTTATGATTCATGAATGCTTTTGAATACAGACCTAAAGTTTGTCTCTTTTTAAAGGAGACAATCAGCAGATCATTCAGTGGAAATATTTTTAAAAAAAGGGACCTTTTAAATTTATTATTAAAAAATACAGATTTAAATTTACTGTAAAAAAATGTACTGTAATATTTTTTAATTCTTACATAAAATAAATATTTTACAAAATAGTTTTTAATCCAAAATTGCTATAAAATGAAAGCCTCCTGTAATGATGTATTTTCTTATATGAACTTATATATATATATATATATATATATATATATATATATATATATATATATATATATATATATATATATATATATATATATATATATTTTTTTTTTTTTTTTTTTTTTTTTTTTTTTTCATTTTCAGTGAGGTAGTAACTACTGTGTGCATGTGTATGTTAATCAGATCACTTTAATGCCTACTTCAGGAACTGCAGCAGAGATTATCAGATCAATAAACCCAGCCTGTGGTCAAAGTAATAACTCTCAATTTTAAGTTAGACTGCGACACACAATCATGCTTAGTAGCCACACACTAAACAACATCCTGCCCAAAACTGCTCACAATAAACAAACCAAGAAACCCAGGTAATATGTCAGGCCGAACCCCCCACCTCTCCCACACCGAATCCAATTTCACAAACACGTGAAAGGGAGATGGACCTGCCTCAAATGTCCAAAGGTGCTGAGGTTAATCTAGCGTGGCAGAAGTCACTTTCAGAACGAACACGCAGCGCACACGGGCTTCAGCTCTGAACACAAACGTCCATTCAGGACGGCTTCTTTCACTCAGACCCAGTGAAGGTCAACCCTTACCCTTCACCTCCTCTCTCCCCATTACATACAAGCCCTGTTATTCATGCCTGCCCTCTCTCCTACTTTACCTAAATAAAAAAAATAAACATTGTGGTTAAAGCAATCCCTTCTGCCTCACTCTTTCTAACACAGGAATAATGTCATCTGTCCATTTCGGCCTGTGCAGAGATAGCATTCAACATTCAGTATTCAGCATTCTCAACAATGGGTCTTAACAGGAGCACTGATTCACTGGCCACATAAAGGGCTCCTATTCTCCGCTCCGGATCCCTCGTGCTGAAATAACACACACGCTCTGAAATTTGCACACACATACACGCTAAACAAACACTTACACACATACACATTCACATAATGGTAGGACTCTTGTGCCGCTGTAAAATGAAAGGGTTTTTACAGGATATCCAGGCCAATGCTCCTTTGACTTTTACCTTCACCTTTCAATAAAAACATGTGCACACAAAACATGGCTACAGAGAAAGTAGGGCTTGCAAAAAAACTAGGCTGAAAGTGAAATGGAGAGATAGTGACAGAAACACAGAGCTCTAATCCTCAGACATGCTTTTTAATAGGCTCAGCGCTAACAGATGTGTGGCAAATAAGGTTGGATCAATACCAAATTTTTGGTATCTGGTATCTCAGTTTCGATACCAAACCACAGGCAAAAAATTAACACTCTCTGGATCGACATTTAAAATTAAACTAGTGAATCAAATGACTAAATAGTTTAGCAAAAAATAATTTACACAACATTTTGTGCAAGTAATACATTCAGTTACTTTTTAAAATAACAAAAGCAAACTAATGTGCAGGTATCAGAATATGAGAAACACAAATCTTTGCAATAACATTTGCAACTTTTCCCACACTTTACCTTGTTTTTACAAAATGCGTTGCATAATTTGAAGATGTTTTTGTATTGACCCCAGCCTTACCACTCATTTATGAATAATCGTATCTTCTAATCTCCATACATCAAGTTAAACAAAAATTTAAATTTTAAATTTTAATTTCATTTCAAGCAGTTAACTACATTATCAAAAAAATTATGTATGACTAAATGAAAAAATGTTAAAATCAATAAACGCAAAACAAAAGCCTATAACTATGTTCTGTGTGTGTGTGTATATATATATATTATATTATAAGCGTACCATTACAGTACACCTACCATATTACGATATTACGATACAAAAAGTGAAAATGACTTCATAAATTTTACATCTAGACCCAAACTCAAATGAAAAATTTGGTACATCCCTTAATAAAGACATTCATGAATCTCACACATTAACTTTTATGATTTATGTCACAGAAACGTGAACTAATGACCTGTGAAGCACAAATTTGCAAAATGATAACCGTTGTAGTTTATTAAAGGGATAGTTCACCCAAAAATGATAATTCTGTCATTAATTACTCACCCTCATGTCATTCCAAAACTGTAAGGTCTACGTTATTTTTCGGAACACAAATTAAGATGTTTTTGATGAAATCCAAGAGCTTTCTGACCCTGCGTTGTGAAACTCTCATGAACGTGCATCAAAGACAGACAAAGAGGAGAAGAAATTGTTGAATAAAGTTGTTATTTTTGCTTTCTTTGCACACAGTAAGTTTTCTGATAGTTTTATAACCTTACAGTTGAACCACTGATGTCACATGGACTATTTTGAAAATGTCCTCACTACTTTTCTGGGCCTTGAAAGTCTAAAAATGTCTCAGATTTCATCAAAAATATCTTCATTTGTGTTCTGAAGATGAATGAAGGTTTTACAGGTTTGGAATGATATGAGGGTGAGTAATTCATGACAGAATTTTCTTTTTTGGGTGAACTACTAGGGCTGCAACAACTCCTCAATTCCATTCGAGCATTCAGTTTTTTAAAAATCCTTGATTGCATTTCAATTGTCCGTGTCGAGTAATCTGCAACATACCAGAAGAGGCGCATGGCCACATATTAAACCAATTTAAAAAGCATAATAAAACATAATTCTACTAAGAATTCACAAACGCTATGATTCAATTAAATAGATATATGCAGGTTTAATATATGCGCTTTAAATATTTACATGCGTGTACCTATGTGCATCTCAGAGCAGCTTCGTCCACAGTAAATGCTGCTACACAAACTGTTAGTATTTACATGTGTGGAGCATCTCAGAATCCATCTTTGCATGTTGCTGTGAGTTTTTTTGGGTTTATTATAATGTTCATCTGGGAACGCAACGTGCACCATTTCATCCGATTTGTAAGATAAATCATTTATAAACCTATGCAAAAACAGGAGAATAAAATAAAAGTTTAAACCCTCACTCTGAGTTTACACGTTTTGATGTCCACATATTCAAGAAATTACAGTGGCTGTAGCTTTTCTATTATAAATAAATAGCCAAATATTAAAGATTAAGTGGACATTTTAATTAAATGTTAAGTCAATATTAAACGCAGTGAAGATCACGCAGTAAAGTGTAAAAACTCTCGTCAGGCCGTTGGCGTCCTCTGCAGGCATTTGTTACAATGCATAATATACTTATGCTGTCTGTATTGTTCATAATACATTATGTATTTTAACAGTTTTGTGCAATAAAACCATTCGATTTCTTACTTTTGATATTTTATTTGAACTAAGTATTACTGCCTCATTGCTATTATATATGTATTTTAAGTCATTTTAAATGCTATCATTCACTTAGGTCTATTTTTATTACTACAAATTTCGTTATTAATTAACAGAATGATCAACAGATTACTCGATTACCAAAATAATTGTTAGTGACAGCCCTATAAACTACCCTAAAATATATACCATGCTACTCTAGTAGCCAACACAAGAAAACAAAAGGAGATCAGTCCACCTTTTCCAATTTTATCATGAAGAATAAAAGGACACAAACAAAGAAATAAACTGAAAAAAAGAGATCCAAAAATACAAACCCTTAGATTTCAGCTCACTTTTCCTGAATCTCTTTAAATAATTTCTGGGAAAACATGTTGGCCTGGCTGGTGTGACAGCCTTGAGTTTGACCTGAGGGGGCTGTAGAACTTTACCAGCCAATGGGGACGGCCTCTGATAAAAAGGCAACCAATGGCGAGAGCTGACAGTAAGTGCTCGCCTGTGGCAAAGAACATTCATCAAAGAGCTTTTATGAGCGGCAGAGCAGAGGCTGGCATGATAAAATTTAACAGACATGCCAAATATCCACAACACACCCCCTCCTCCCCGCCTCTGTATCTCTCTCTGACTGTCAGCTGACTCAACCTGCTCCATGTAACCTGACATTAACCTTTTGATGTTTCGCCATATTGTTCTCTGTTCCAGGAGAAATCAACTATCCCATCATCCTGTCATTTCAATGTGCTTTACAATTTATTATTCCTGCCTCAATAACACACACAAAAGAGCAAAGAGCACAGATGAAACACACACACACACACACAAAGGTCTATGTGTTTTCTGTAGAAAATGAGAAACTGACAAACACAGAAAACCATAAATTATAGCTCCTGTCCAAAACAGCTGCGAAAATATGCCAGATTTGTGTCAATCTGTCTGTCTCTCATTAAAGAAGCGCGGCTATCTGCGTGCATGCAAATCAGCATGATTGGCAAAGGAAGGACGAAAGATGAAGATGAACAAGCATGTCAAAATGACAGTCAACAAAACATTCAAATGCGTCAAATGTATGAAAATACTTGTCTAAAAATGTGGCATTCAACATCTTTCTAGAGAAGATGAAGCTACTAATCTGTTTCTTTGCGAAACAATGCAAAAATGATAAAATGATTTGAATTAAATACACCCAAATGACTATTATTCTATTATATAACACTGTAATTTTATTTATATCATTAATAACCTATATTAGATTCATTATTTTTATTATTTTTAGATTGTGTTGTAAAATTCTACTTCTGATTTAAGTTCATTTACAATTTCTATTCTGACTTGTATACTTTTTTTGTTTTTATCATTTTTTAAAACTCTCGTACATGTATGGTTCCTTGTGTGACAAATAAAATTCTAATTTGATTAATAATAATAATAGCTAGATAAATCAAATAGGGCTCTACAAAAAGAGCATGGAATCATATCATTGCATTCAAGGCAAGCTATAAGTTGTTCAGTAAAATAAACAACTACATGCACTTCATTTAACGAGGAGGTGAAAGGTAAAAACAAACACTAGCACTTTAAAACACATTCTGAGTTCAAAATTGACTTCTCTATCACATGATTCCGCCCTCTGCCCCCTCCAGTTGGAGGAAGATCACACTTTCATCTCTCACGACTACAGCTCAGCGTTGCATGACCTCAGAGGTGCCAACACGCAGCAGGCCGCCCTGGCACCCAAGCAGGAGATGAGAGCGCTGCCATGCTAATGGCATCTTTTCAGATTACACTGGACAGATATGCAATTTGCCAAGCAAACCCTCATTATGCAGCAGGGCAGAGACAGAAGGGAGGGTCAGATATCCCGTTCCAGAGGTCTTATCTAGAGCCGTAAACAGATAAGAGCAGATGACTGCTGCCCTACTGCTCAACTTACAGACAGATGCGCAGACAGGGGGGATAAACACGTTCCTGTTCTACAGCATGAGACACACACACCAAAATACAGATCTAATCCCTGCTGTAGCATAGGTGTCGTTATACAGGCCATATCACTCGGGCACATGCATGCACACAATTCCCTTTTACAGGTACCATAGTAACTTTGCTTCAGTGCTAAAAAGGACACAGGCTGTGTTTGTCTGCTGTGTCTCAATGTAGACAAGTCTAAATATTTAGGTGGTTGACATTTCAAAAAAATGCAATCAGAGTTATATCAAGCTTTATAATGGCAGTGAATGGCTGTTGAGATTTTGAAGTCCAATAAAGCGCATCCATCCATCATAAAAAGTAGTCCACGTGGCTCCGGGTGGTTAATAAAAAGCCTTCTGAAGTGAATCGATGCGTTTGTGGAAGAAAAATATCTGGATTTAAAACTTAATAAACCGTACTCTGTACATGCGTTCACAAGAGATTGGTGTTTCAGCGGATGACGTAGGACACAGGCATAGCGCAATCTCCGAGGAGAAGTGACAAATGCGGAAGCACAGAGGAGAGAGCAAAACAAAACTTTCGTCACTAATTATAAGTAGGTTACAAAATGAGAATATGTAAGGAATATAAGCCAAGACAAGACTGGTTTTTCTTTGCTGTAAACAAAACTTGGTTCTCACGAGACTAGCATATTCTCAACTGAGCGTACGCTATGCACACATCCTACATAATTGCTGGAGAGCCACTCTCTTATCATGGGGTTATTTTCATTTTAAGGTTGAACTTTCCGTTTAAAGGAGTAGTTCACTTCCAAAACAAAAATTTACAGATAATTTACTCAATTCCTTGTCATTCAAGACGTTCATGCCTTTCTTTCTTCAGTCGTGAAAAAAAAAAATTTTTGAGGAAAACATTTCAGGATTTCTCTCCATATAGTGGACTTCTATGGTGTCCCAGAGTTTGAACTTCTAAAATGTAGTTTTAATGCAGCTTCAAAGGGCTCTAAATTATCCCAGCTGAGGAAGAAGAGTCTTATGTAGCAAAATGAATTTTTTTTTTTTTTTTTTTTTTTTACAGTTTATATACTTTTTAACCTCAAATGCTCGTCTTGTCTAGCTCTGCGTGAACTCTGTGTATTCCGGTTTAAGACAATTAGGGTAGGTCAAAATCATCCTACAAACTCGGGGGCACTACTGAAGTCCACTACATGGAGAGAAATCCTGAAATGTTTTCTGCAAAAAGAATAATTTCTTTACAACTGAAGAAAGAAGTGAAGTACTCCTTTAACCCTGAGACTGTTTCAGTGTGACATAGTGTGACTATTTATCTACTGAAATGAAGCTTTTGATTATGTACATTAATTATTTTAGCATTTATTTTTATGAAACAGAATAAAACACCACTGAGAATTTTGTTCTGAGAATTCAAACAAAAGCATTTTGACTAATGATCATATTTCAAAAAAAGATTTTATAGCTTGTTAGTGTTCAAAGTGAGAGTAAGTAAAAAACATTGCGTTGCAGTCTGGATACAAAATGATGAATGCAAATACTGTTATTTGTGTAGTTATTGTCTCTAAATATATCAAGGGAGAATTTATCATGCATGGTGACATGAAACATGCTTTGTGTTAAATTACATCATTCTGTTTTTTTTAATTAGGCAGTTACGTTTAAAGCAAGCTAGGTTTCGGTGCCTAAACTCAGCGTTCATCTACACAGAATGTTTACATGCCACATGACAATGTCTATAATCTAAAAATGACAAGAACATTACGGTCCTGCATTTTTATTTGAACAGTGTTACACCTCATGACTTTCTGATGTCCTTAACAGATAACAGACGCTATTTGATCTTCCTGGTTGAGCAAATACTGCTTCAATGCAAATACTGCTTCAATAATTGGTCATTATAAACTTTAGAACTCATTACCCACTTCTCTGACAAAATGTGTTTATCTACAGCAATCCTCGAACTACATATGGGTTGCTAATTAACTTTTTGGTACATCTTAGAATTGAAAATAAGGAATTCTTTTTATGCAAGTGAGAAAAGTTAACTGGTTAAACTAAGAATACATTACAAAAGAGTTGATGAGTAATGCAAACATATTTTAAGACAGGATCAGCACTTTCTAAATGCATGATGACACCATATAAAAAATTTCAAGAGGATTGCAAAAGGATAGTTCAAAGCTATCAGTTCCAGCATAACTTCATTTCCTGAAAGTCCTGTTTCTGGCATGACTGCAGTCATTTCAGTGCTGAACTGAGTGCAGTTATGCCATTTTTCCACATATTGATTATCCTTTTGCCAAGCAGACAATATAAAAGTGATTCCCTTTCCTAGATTGATGATTTTTTTTGTCCTCTGGGTGAATTCATAACATTTTTTCAAACTTACTTAAACTTGCTAAAACTTAAACTTATAGTCCACACTAAGGGATAATTCACTCAAAAAGGAAAATTACCCCATGATTTACTCTCCTTCAAGCCATCTTAGGTTTATATGACTTTATTCTTTAAGATGAATACAATCAGAGTTATATTAAAAATGTTATGGCTCTTCCAAGCTATATAATGGCAGTAAATGTTAGCAGAGGCTAGAGATTATGGTTTATAAAGCATAAAATATGGATCTTTTTTTAGACAAACGCATCGATTTGCTTCAGAAGGCCTTTATTTGCCCCCAGAGCAGTGTGGAGTACTTTTTATGATGGATGGACGCACTTTATTGGACTCTGAAATCTCAACAGCCATTCACTGCCATTATAAAGTTTGGAAGAGCCAGGACATATTTAAATATAACTCCAGTTGTATTCGTCTTAAAGAAGAAAGTCGTATATACACTTAGAATGGCTTCAGGGTGAGTAAAGCATAGGGTAATTTTCATTTTTGGGTGAACTATCCCTTTAACAACTACATAAACCTCTGTACAAATCTCATTTATACAAACTGCCATGTTTATCTATCCTCAACTAGACAGACAACAAACCAGTCCAGTCATAAACAAAACAGAAAACCCATAGATATACCAATCACTGAGGTCCTGTAAGACAACCCAAACCTGTCCAGTAAAAGCATACGGCCCAATTGGCCTCAATGACATCAGTCTCCTCACTCTCATCTAACAGGCTTATCTGAGTCTCTTTCTCAGCTGATCTCTTCAGACCTGCAGTTTACCCTCATACAAAGGGATTTTATGAGTCAGGCCACAGCTACTTGCTTTAGGGTGCAGGAAAAGAGAGATCTGGTCTGTTTGAAGCGATATAAAGGGCAGGCACGGGAGAGAGACGGCAGTAAGGCTTTATGACTCTAGTGTAACTAAAGATGTTGAGAACTGAAAAAGAGAGTGTGTGTGGCCTGGTTTAACAGCTGGGTGTTTAACTCACTCTCAATAGGTGGGAAAAGAGATGAGACACAGACCTGCATACATGCATTTTTCTCCAACTGACGTGCAGTGGAAAACAGCTGTGCAAATGTACATGCACACCACAAACACACGCAGGCTGGATGTGCAAGCTTCGAGCGGCAAACTCGATCAGGCTCTCTTGCAAGTCAAATAAAAGATGTTATATAATCCAAACAGGGATAGAGGACTAGTATTTTAACTGGAAGCAGTGTTTTCAGTGCAAAAGTCAAAAAGGTTTGAATGATGGATTAGATTTTTAACAAATGCACAGCTTTTCATGCCAGAATATGTTAAGTGATAGGAAGTTTTTTTTTTTTTGGCAAATTTTCATTTTTGGATAAACTATTTCTTAAAAACGAACTCACAAATCACCACATTCAGTTTCAGATGAACACACAGCTCATAAGTTCTCAACATCTCCATCTTCTTCACAACCACTTGGGTTCCTCTCCATCACTTATGCTGTAATTTGTCATCTGCTGACTCACAAGCTGTGATTGCTCGTCCTTCAGCTGAGAAATCTGTCCACTTGGACCTCATTCAACTGATCTTCAAAAATCACAAGATTGTCTGTGTCTCTCACAGAAATTACTATCAGTATTTACAACATGACACTGAGCCTCACAGGCAAAGGACATGAACCAACAGCCAGACAAAAAAATAAATAAATAAAATCACATGATTGCAAATTGAGACATTCCTAATGCTTAATTTTTCACATACAACTTACGGACCACATTTACCACAAAGCTATTTAATAAAACATATGGCAAGTAATAATCACATGGTCAGAAATGTTCATTATCTCTTTCTCAGCTGCACAAAATCAACAAACCACGTCTTTTTCTGGAATGAGATAAATGTATGGTATTCATCAAAAACAGGTTACCACGTTTGGCATTTCCTCTATAATGACTGATTCTATCTTACTACTAAAGTCAAACACCGTTTCCCTCTCTACTTACCTCTTGCTTAGCACAGGCAGGTCAATTAAACAAACCACTTAAAGAGGAGAACGCAGCCATAAGCCCTGCATGCACACTCATAGAGGAATGCGTTAATTATCAAATGCATTAGCAGGTTGCCATGTGTTGCAAAACTAAGCACCTGGAGATATTTTAATATCATGGCCACACGGTTATTCCATTAGCAGAGGTTACCTACTACACAATGATAATGACATGACATTTAAGCAATATCACTTGAGCTAAAATTCAGTGGTTTGAAAAAAAGCGCAACTACATATTTTCAAGTTTACTTGACTTATGACTAATGGATACTAAGACTTGTGAATTAGGGTACTTGAAATTACATAAAACCCCATGTTAGATCAACAGAATTCCTCCAATGATGTCCCAACTAGTCAGCTGTCTGAACAAAGAACTTCAAATTTAACAATATCGCTAAATGCTAAGGGTCTGTGAATTCCTAGCATGCACTGTAGCATGAATACGTTACTGTCATAGGATTATTGTTTTGTTTGTTAGTTATTTGTTGTGTTGTGATGTTAAGCGCTCATCGGTTTACATTCGTTTTTTGCCATAATTCTTAAGGTTTGTGGCAAGTATTTATGTACAACCTTCTAAAACTAGATACCAAAAATCTTTCATTTGTAAGGTGTTTGCACATTCAGAAGATAGCAGAGCTTACATCACATATTAAGTGTCATATGAAAGTAGATCATTTTTAGGACACTAAAACAAGATTGTGATATTACTTATATACAACAGCTCTATAAACAACTAATACAGAGAAATTTGTTTCAAACAAAAATGGTTGGTTGCCACATGTATTCTTTGCCAATGTAAATATTTACAAAAGAAGCCAAAGCCTCAAGTTATGCAGGTCACTAAAAACAAATATGCATTCAGTATGATATGCATACAATTTAATTAAACATCAAAGGTTTAGCCAAATAGAGACTAGTTAGTCAAAAAGTTGGATTTTGTGACTGCAGAAAGGACAAATGCAGGAGTGAAAATGTATTTATGTATGAGTAGGCATGCATATTTGAAAGCACTGCCCCCGTGATCCATTCAAAAAGCCAAATCACATAATGGCTCCTCATAGAAGAAGAGAAACGTTACACCCAGATGTCAAAATGATCCTTCACCACGCTCGATAATTGTACTGAGAATAGGAGACCGTGTTTCTCTGGAAATAGGAGTCTGAAATTTAATTATCCAGCCTTTGGAAAATGTAGGGCAGACAGAAGACAGCGCAATGATATAAAACTGCACTCAGTGGGTAACTAATGTCAAGCTCCGGGTTTAACTGAGTGAGCACAAGATACCGGAGCCGTAAATCAAATAAACACTCTCTCTAGCCTCAGGTAATTGCGCTTTTAAGAATGGTTAGAAAGAATTCATGGCATATGAACATACAAACCAGAACCAGTGATGCTCTAGGTATTCTTCCCATTACTGCGGTCATCCTCAAAATATGTTAAAGCTAAACTTTTGCACACAATAACAATCTAGTGCGCATGCAATGCAGGAATGTTTATGCCAGTGATTCATGTTGTTTGCCAGTTACACAGATGGGAAAAGCTCAGTGCTGCCAAGAGTCTGCTGACTGCATGAAATCCTCTGATGAAAACACGCAACACGGTCGGAGATCACAACATATGGTCAAGAATAAAATACGGCAGGTCTACTAATACACATAAGCTTTGCTCTTACCCCGGGATCCAGTTATTTACGGCTGACATTCGACGAAATCATTTAGCACCAATCCACAAGACCGAAATGCATGGTTAAAGATCCCCTGGACCGCGACAGAAAGTGGCCAATTCAACACGGGCAGCCGCGGAGACACCTACACCAGATTGAACAGTAGCGTCTAGCGCTCTGGTTTCTCCGCCAACTAGCCCCGCCCACTCTTTTACATCAACACGGAAGCCTTCTTCCCATTGGCGCTCGGTTAGACTAGGACGCGTCCAGCAGCGCGTTCGACCAATCACGTCGGCTTCTGAAATTAAAAAGGGGCGGGATTCGGAGTTGGAAGTCATGCGGGCGGATGCGATGCATGACGTCAACCCTTTGTTACCTTGCCGACCCCTTTCATCTGAAACAGCACTTATCTACGAGTCTAAAACATAGCGTGATTAATTCATAAACATCTCGGTGCAGACGGTGCACTTTAAGAAGCTTGTTGCAGGGGATTTAATTTACACAACGCACTATTCAATGCAAACACAATGAGTATTCCAATGAAGCAGGTGCAAACACGTTGGATATAAATTTTAATCTTAATGAAACAAAGACTATACTTGCTGCATGGGTGGCCAGTGCTGTTATATTATACCATGTGATTTCTTTACACTCAAAAGATTTATAACGACTCCATCTGGTTAGACTAGAGCTGAGATTTATGACAGAGCAACTGTACATTGCTATCCAAATGGCCAAGCGTCGTTCACAAAAGTCGTGCATGTATGTGGATCACAGTCAATTCTCCACAAACCATAATAAACCCTCTAATGACATGCGACTTTATAACTTTCCCACCCACCAGCCAATCTGCTGTCGGCTGTCAAAACCCCCAGCTTCAAATACCGCACTGCTTCTCGGCGGAGAAATCCCCGGTGACATTTCGAGACAACGCCTTTGATATTCAGCAAAGGTCACAGCCATAAATTTATATAATTTTTTTGTGGAGAGGATCAAATGCGAAGTCCGCAGTCTGCCTTCCAAAAGGCCCTGTAACAACACCAAGTATCCCTAAAATGCAGCTTTGGAAATACTGATAATTGCTGGGAAAACATGAACATTGCAAGTCATTTCTAATCTGTAATACAACACACCACAGTTAGAATTGCAGCTAAATGCTCATTCATGGGAATTTAGCATACAGCAGCCAAAAATTAACAGTCAAATAAATGCATTGCTTGTTCTAGAACAGCTCACATAAGCGGATTTTCGGTGTATTTAACTATTGCTTCATAACCACTGACGTCAATCTTGTGTTTTGGCCTAAAGTAGCAGGCCAAGTGCATATGTAGCCATCTCATTCATACTAAATGAAATACAGAGCTCACTCCTTTGTTGCTTCCTAAAGCTTGATGGAATAGATGGATAGTAAGCAATCGTGCACAAAATCAGTACAGTAGCATAATTCAAATGCTATACTTACTCTCCGTGGATCATGGTATTATACATTGTTCAGAACATCGTACTGGATTTGTATTATTTGGATACTGTGTTTTGATTTTTTTTTTCTAGTGTTGTTGCTCTGCGTTGCCGAATCAGTGTTGCTGTCTGCGGCAGCAACTTCCGGCGCATGCGCCACAGCGCTCGCGTCACAGACAATGGCTGCGGTCCAAACATTTTCTTTATTTATATGTACAAAATTCAATTCAGCATGAAAGAACAGAGTGGGGAAACCAAATACATTCGCGCACAAATGTAAATATTACATTTACAAAATCTTCCCCAGTCAGCATTATAATGATTTCTGCAAAGGCAGTTTTGAAGGCGTTTTTCTCTTCTAACCAATCACACACATCTTCCCTGAATCTGATTATGCCATGTTTTAACTTTGGGTCTAAATAATCTTTCAGCAGCAACGTGCCTTTCTGGATTTCCTGCGAAAACACTCCTTGTAAATTTATCAGGAGAGCCTTATCTAATGTCTGCCCCTTGCTTCATATTTCATGTTGCAGTGACTGCAGAGATAATCATGGTTTATCACTCTAACCATGATAGCTTGAAGCAACTTAGTGCTTATCATTTGTGAGATTATTCCCCTCTAGTTTATCGTTCATTTAATTTACTTTAAGAGCCAGAGTTGTTGTCTTGTCTTGGAATTTGTATACATTTATCCATTAAATTAAACCATCTTTAGGACCATCATAAATATTAACTTGAAAAACACATTTTATTAGATAAAAGATCTATCTTGATGGTTGTCAGTGCATGTCTGTGAGAGAAGCTGCCGATATGGTTGATATTTCCTGGTAGAACAACAACCAAAGAGGCAGTTCGTGATTTCCTAGAAGCATCATCAAGAAAACATTTCCTTAAAAAAACATTATTGCATATTCTCACTTAGGTAACTAGCCTTTTGGTACAACCCCTGCTATATTAACATTAAAGTTTGTCCATAGTCAATTTGTTTTCACATGGTATGGAAAGGGAGAAAATAATTTACAATATGTGAAGCTGGACCACAAAACCAGTTAAGAGGGTCAATTTTTATTATTATTATTTTTTTTTTCATTAAATGATAATAATAAATAAGCTTTCCATTGATGTATTGTTGTTGGCCATTGCTACAAATATTACCCATGCTACTTATGACTGGTTTTGTGGTCCAGGGTCACATATTAAGTGTATACATTACAGGTTGCATAGAATAAATAATTTTATAGAATTTAACGCACATAAAAACATTCTTAGCAACACCTGGAAGGCAGTTGGTAGATAGGGGAACAACAGCATTTTCCTATTTTTAAAAACAAATCAAGAAATTACAATGTAGCCAACCATAGTTTGGTGCAGCCAAGTAACGTTACATCAGATTTGTTAGCGCAAATTTAATTGTGTATTTAAAATGTCATGATCTCGTCACAATTATTAAGCGTAGTCTGTAAATCAAATTACATTCGTGCGTAAATAGATTAACTGGCACACAGTAGGCTAATGTAAGTGCGCATCAACAGTGCGTGGTCATTCAGTAAGTAAACATTTTTCATCCTGAATCATCGTTATGTGGTTTTAACAGACGCACTGGAAACCTCGCCATACAATATACTGAAAAGGACTACAGTTTTCTTCGAGATCCTCGTCTGATATGACAAAACTAGCCCACGGTACATAATCTGACAAAAAGCCGAGCCTTCGAACGAAACGAAAACTGGTGTTTAAATGTTTAAACTTCCTATCGGCAAGAAACGAGCTGTGGGATTTAAATAAATCTTGACATTTGCCAAAACTTAACAAAACAATCGCCCCTCGTTCGCCATTTTGCCGGAAGCCTTCCTCTTCGTTTGTTGATTCCTGGTGAAACGCAAGCGGAGTGTGTATGTCGTCACCTACAGGTCTAGTGCGCATCTGCATATAGACATCCAGCTTATTAGGGTTAAAACATCAAATATGTGTGTGTAATAGCGAATACCTGAAATTAGAGTACAAGATAAACAATTAAAACCATATATTGACAGACAAGCCGGAACTTGAAACACATAAGCAACCTGATTCCCACTAATCCCTTAGTCTGTTCCCAACATCTGCCCTAAGCACATACATTCCTGACCTCACCACCTTAAAAATGCAGTAAATTCCACTCTTTCCTCATGACCTCATGACTTCTTAATTTTCATACACTCCATGTGAAGAATTAATTCTCAGTGTACCAGCATTTAGCTGGGTTCTTGTCTTATATATATTGATAAAGTTAAAAAGTAATCTGTAAATAGTATATGGCCTATTTACGTGTGAGTGTAAAATTAAAAACACACAGACATATGCTTTAAATATATAATTTACAAGATATTATATAAAATTAAATATTTTTATTCCTTCTTCATGAAATGAACCTTCATTTCTCAAAAGCAAACAAGATGGAAATGATTTTCTTTGTATATTTAAGCTGCCTAAATACCCATTTCCTTTCTATAGAGCATTCTTCAGTCCACTAAGCCATGTTATGTGCCAGTGAAGGATCTGAGAGCTCTGTGTCTCCATACAGTAATTTCCATTATGCTAATAGCGTTAGAAAATCTGCAAAACGTCATGAGATTTAGAGTGTGTGCATATCATGAATAATTTGAACAGCTGCTTCTAAAACAGTTTTGATCTCAAGGATCTACTCTGAAGCATTGCAGCTATATTTATCGTATTGATAATAGAAGGCCAAGAAATTCTCTGTATTCAACACCAACAATTTCCCTGTTACAGAAGATGGATGGCGTTAGAGCCTCTGACTCCATCCCACACAAGCCCTGTCAAAATATTTCTCCTGTCATTTCTGTTCCCACATGCCCTTAATGCCTCCACACATCAAACTTTCTGCTCGCTGTATATTTTTGTACATCCCATGCTTTCAGTTGTACTTGACATCCTCCATACACGCTGCACTATGGAAAGCAGCTCAATTACAACAGTGGAGCCCATCAGTCACTTGACATTTATAATGCTCTAACCATCCTATTTTTCACATCTCATTTTTCGTATGCACACTCCTGCTACATGTCCTGTATGCTGACACCTAAAACAGCTTAGCATCGGAGGAATAATAGCTATACCTTGTCAGGAAGTCATCCCTCAGACTGAATTATCTTGTAATTCCTTTTGAAGCTGACCAGACTCATTGCTTCACACGTACTTTACTTCCTTTAAGGTTTCCACCAGATATTCAACTGTAATATATTTCTTGTTTATCTAATATTTCTTTTTCTTTTTTCTTTTTTTTTTTTTTGCCAATATTACACTTTTTTAAATATATATAATGGTATCATCAATATTGGATATATATCAGCCAATATACTGTTGCCGCTACCGTTGCATTTAGGATACCTTTACCATTATTAAACACATCCATTTAAAAACAGCAAATCTCAAATTAATATCAATTTTTTGTTAGAGTGTCTAAATTCACACATACTACCAGTCAAGTTGTTTGAACAGTAAGATTTTTAATGTTTTTTTTTTTGTTTGTTTTGTTTTGTTTTTGTTTTTTTAAATAAGTCTCTTCTGCTCACCAAGCCTGCATTTATTTGACCCAAAATACAGCAAAAGCAGTAATATTGTGAAATAATTGGTTGGTCTACTTATAAAAATAAAATAATACTTTTATTTAGCAAGAATGCTTTAAATTAATTAAAAGTGATGATAAAAACATTTATAATGTTACAAAAGATTTCTATTTCAGATAAATGCTGTTCTTCTGAACTTTCTATTCATCAGAGAAACCTGAAAAAAATTACTGTTTTCAACATAATAATAATAATAATAATAATAATAAATGAGCAGCAAATCAGAATATTAGAATGATTTCTCGAGTGACCGGAGCAATGATGATAAAAATTCAGCTTTGAAATCACAGGAATAAATTACATTTTAAAATGTATTCAAATAGAAAATGGTTATTTTAAACAGTAAAAATATTTCAAAATGTTACTGTTTTTGCTGTACTTTGGATCAAATAAATGCAGGCTTGGTGAGCAGAAGAGACTTCTTTAAAAACATAAAAAATCTTACTGTTCAAAAAGTTTTGACTGATAGTGTACATTATATAAAATTATTAATTGAAATTTTAGTTCTTTGTTTTTTGCGTATTTATTTAGGTAAAATAGTGTAAAATTCTGATATGGGCCATAAAAAAAAATTATCAGCTCATCTATATTAGATTTTTTAAATGTTCTTCCATATTTTTCATAGAACAATAGCTCTGAAAAGTTTAAATTCTCATTCGCTGATATTTATAAGAATGATTTATCAAAACATATTGGATTTGTTCATAATAACTCTTAGTAATCTTCTCTACATTCACACTTTTCGAAATTCGCTTGTATTACTATAAATTGGATCTATAAATTGGAAGTAACTTTTTTAACTTAAAGTTGTTCAAGTTACATATGTAAAAAAATAAATAAATAAAAGCAGCCAAGCCAATCAAACACACAAAAAAAATATATTTAAAAAATTCTGAATAAAATTATAAACAGATAATCTAATAGAATAAATATTAGTACTTTATTTTGTTTTTAAGCACTTCCTCTCCACCAATAAAAAAAACTGTACAGGATTCATATTTTGGAACCATTCCTAGAAGATTCCTATCTATGATTTTCTGTACATAGGATTTTGTTTTTATCCTGTTCATTTTCTTTGCACCATTTTGTTTACTGAGACGCAAAAGAGAATGATTTAAATGGATTCCAGAAAACAAAACAAAACAAAAAACTCAGGAATCTCACGTCTGTTAAGGAAGCGGACAGACAACGGAGTAAAGGAATATGTTTGTTTTATTAAACAAAGGTTCTTCGCAAACTGCGGAAAAAAGGTAACTCAAAAGTACGTGGGTCCAATTCAAAACAAAGAGGATAAACAAACTGAAAGTCTTTCTTGATCTAGTGAGGAATCGTTGGAGCACACCACACCGATGGAGACCACCCCACATCACCGAGATGGAGGAGCAATGGAGAAGATCCACGAGGAGGTCACACTTGAGGCGAAGGAATACTCTGGAGGAATCACAGGAAAGTATTCGGTAAGTATTTCCACAGGGAAAGAGCATAAGCAAGAGTCCACTTACGAGCAACGAGATCGGACAGAGAGTGAACTGGTGAGTGAGCTTTTATGTGGTGTGGTAATGGGTGTCAGGTGTGCTGAGCAGGTGTGGCTGGTTAATACTCCGGAGAGGGTGCTCGCTGCGTGTCTGTGAGGGTGGAGCCTGGTGTGGACGTAACACTACCCCCCCCTCCAGGCCCCCCTCCCGAGGCTGGACCTCTCCGACGTCGTGGTGGTCGACCTCTGCTTCTGGGTGCAGGACGATCTGGGTGGGTTTCATGGAATTCTCTGAGTAACGTTTCATCTAGGACATCCTCTCTAGGAACCCACGACCTTTCCTCAGGTCCGTATCCCTCCCAGTCAATAAGATATTCCAACCGCCCACCACGACGTCGGGAATTCAATATCTCCTTCACTTGATAAATGGTTCCTTCTTCGACAACCATAGGAGGAGGGGGTTCTTCAACACCAGGCTCTGTGGGAGGAAGAAGAGAGTCGTGATGAGGTTTGAGGAGGGATACGTGAAATGTTGGGTGGATTTTGTAGTGAGGTGGTAAGTGCAACTTGTAAGTAACCTGGTTGACCTGCTCCGTGATGGTGAAGGGACCAACATATCTGGGACTAAGTTTTTTGCAGGGCAGGCGTAGGCGAATGTCCCTGGTAGAGAGCCAAACCTTTTGGCCCACCTGGTAAGCAGGGGCATCAGAGCGACGACGGTCTGCGGTAGTCTTTTGCCTACGCACTGCCCTCTGAAGATGTTGGTGAGCTCTGTCCCAGACCCTCTCGCTCTCCCGGAACCAGTGGTCGACGGCAGGTACTTCGGATGGTTCACCTGACCAGGGAAAAAGTGGGGGCTGAAAGCCGAGTACGCATTGAAACGGGGTGAGGCCGGTAGTGTCTTGGCGTAGGGAGTTTTGAGCGTACTCGGCCCAGCCCAGGAACTGGTTCCAGGTGTCCTGGTGGTCATGGCAGAAGGTACGGAGGAACCGCCCCACCTCCTGGATCTTACGTTCGGTCTGTCCGTTAGTTTGCGGATGGTAGCCAGAGGAGAGGCTTACGGCCACACCTAGGAGTCGGAAAAATGCCCGCCAAACTCTGGAGATGAATTGGGGTCCTCTGTCAGATACAATGTTCTCAGGTAATCCGTAGGGACGAAACACGTGATGGAACAGGTTCTGTGCCGTCTCCCAGGCAGTTGGTAGCCCCTTTAGAGAAATGAGACGACAGAACTTGGAGAAACGATCAACTATCACGAGGATGCATGTCTTACCTTCTGAGGCGGGCAAGTCCGTAATAAAGTCGACCCCTAGGTGTGACCAGGGGCGGTTAGGTGTGGGAAGAGGTACTAGCTTTCCTGCAGGTAGATGTCTTGGTGTCTTGGCCATAGCACATTCCCGACACCCTCTCACGTACCTCTGCACATCGGCTTCCATCCTGGGCCACCAGAACTGTTGTTTGAGGAGCGAGAGGGTTCTGTTGGTCCCTGGATGCCCAGTGCCCAGGGAAGTATGTGTAGTATGGATGAGGGGAATGCGTTCGTCGTCAGGGACGAATCGGAGGTTCGGCGGGCACCCCGGCGGAGGCGTTGGAGCAGGATCTGATGCGGCTGGAGGGGTCATCCATTGGATAGGGCAGGAGAACAAACTTTCAGGTAGGATGGGTTCGACTGGTTCTGGTTCTTCTTCTGGTGCATGGAGACGAGAGAGAGCATCGGCACGTACATTCTTCGCACCAGGTCTGTATGAGATTGAGAACCGGAATCGGTTAAAGAACAAGGCCCATCGGGCCTGTCTCGGGTTAAGTCTTTTAGCTTCTCGTAGATAGAGCAGGTTCTTGTGGTCGGTCAATACCTGAAATGGTAAATTAGACCCTTCCAACCAATGTCTCCACTCTTCCAACGCAAGTTTGATGGCCAGGAGTTCTCTGTTACCAATGTCGTAATTCCTCTCCGCCGGGGTAAGCTTTCTGGAGAAGTATGCACACGGCTTGAGTTGAGGTGGGTTCCCCTGCTGCTGCGATAGGATAGCCCCGACTCCTGTGGTTGAGGCGTCGACTTCCACGACGAACTGCTTTGTAGGATCTGGATGACAGAGAATGGGAGCAGAAGTGAAGGCAGTCTTCAAGTGTTCGAACGCTTGGTCAGCGTCAGGCGACCAGGTAAGAGTTTTGGGTCTTCCCTTAAGCATGGAGGTGAGTGGATTAGCAAGTATACTAAACCCCTCGATGAATCGCCGGTAAAAGTTAGCGAAACCTAAGAATTTCTGCAGTTCTTTAACCGTCCTGGGTTTGGGCCATTTGGTGATCGCCTCTACCTTTCCTTGATCCATACTCACTCCAGCGGGGTCAATGTTGTATCCGAGGTACTGGGTGGATCTCTGATGGAATGAGCATTTCTCTGCTTTCAGGAATAATTGGTGTTCACGAAGTTTGGTGAGGACCTGTTTGACATGTTGGTGATGTTCTTGAATAGAGGAAGAGAAGATCAGAATGTCGTCAATGTAAATGAGTACGAACTTATCCAGAAATTCTCGGAAGATGTCATGCATGCAGTCCTGGAAGATAGAGGGGGCGTTTACTAAACCATACGGCATCACAAGATATTCGTAGTGGCCAGTAGGGGTACTAAAAGCAGTCTTCCATTCATCCCCGTGCCTTATTCTGATCAAATTATAAGCACTGCGAAGGTCCAACTTGGTAAATACCTTAGCCCCTCGTAACTTCTCCAGAGCAGCGGGAACGAGGGGTAGTGGATACTTGAATGGAATGGTTACCTTATTGAGAGTTCGGTAATCAATGCATGGTCTGAGTCCTCCGTCCTTTTTTGCCACAAAGAAGAAGCTTGACGCAGCAGGGGACGTAGATGGTCGAATATAGCCGTGTGCAAGAGCTTCTTGGATATACTCCTCCATAGCCTTGGTTTCAGGGATGGAGAGAGGGTAGATCCTACCCCTGGGCAACTGAGCATCTGGGAGCAGGTTTATAGCGCAGTCCCATGGGCGGTGAGGTGGCAGACGAGCGGCTCTCCTGGGGCAGAAAACATCCTGAAAGGAATGATATTCGGGGGGAATGTCAGTAGATTGTTTCTCAACAGGACTTTCAATAGAGGTAGTACAAACCGTCAGAGAGGTTGGCGCACATAGTGGGAGTTTGGGGAAACAGGTAGGCCAACACTGGGAACCCCATTTCATAATCTCACCCGTGCCCCAGGAGAGGATGGGTTCATGTCTCGCTAGCCACGGACGTCCCAGCACGATGTCGATCGCAGATCCTTCTAGCACCAACAGTGAGATCTCCTCGTGATGGCACACCCCAAATTCGAGACTGATAGGTAGGGTGCGACGACGCACTTCCCGAGTAGAGAGGGGTTTCCCATCAATGGACTGGACCTGATATCTCTTCTCCGTAGGTTCCGTCCGTAGGCGAAGTTGGCGTACCAGGTGTCCCGCAATGAAATTGCCCGCGGATCCAGAGTCTATAAGGGCAGCCACAGAAAGGGAAACTCCCTTAGCAGTAAGAGTTACAGGGTAAGTGCAGGGGTGCATATTTTCAGTGATGTGCAGAACTTGACTCACCATCACACGAGGAAGTCGAAGGGGGCAGTTCTTGATCACATGATTGGGCTGTCCACAGTATAAGCAAAGTCCAGAGGACAGTCGCCGTTGACGTTCTATCGGTGTGAGCCGACGTCTACTAATATCCATAGGCTCCAAGGAAGGTCCGGCCTGGCCGGTGAATTTGGGTGCACAGGAGTTTTCAGTTCTTACGTGGGAGGTCGTTTGTGAATAGGCAGTAACCCGGGCAGAACATCGGAGACTGAGCTGTATGAATTTTTCCAGTCCTATAGCGTCATCATAAGGAGCCAGCATCATCCGAAGATTCGGTTCTAAACCTTGCCGGTAGGTAGTAACCAGCGCCCGCTCGTTCCATCCACTGACTGCTGCTAGAGTGCGGAATCTGATGGAATAGTCCTGTACTGTGAGGTTGTTCTGACGGAAGTGGTATAAATCCTCACCAGCAGAAGCATCAGAATCAGTCCTTCCAAACACCTCTTGGAAGTGGGCAGCGAAGGCATTGTAGGAACTGACAGCGGGTCCAGCTTGGCTCCAGATCGACTCGGCCCAACGTAGAGCTTTTCCTGACAAACAAGAGACCACATATCCAATCTTTGAATTATCCGAGTGGTATACATGAGGGTAAGTTGTGAATGTGATCGAACATTGGAGTAGGAACCCCTTGCAATCCCCCGCCTCGCCAGAGTAGGGCGTAGGTCGCACCATTGGGCATACTACCGGCGCAGGCGAAGGAGGGTTGTTTACTTCCGGGTTGCTACGTGGGGTTTGGGATAGCGAGGACGCCGTTGGAGGTAGTGTGGAAAGGATCGATTGACGGAGAGCTTCAACGATCTCCTGGAAGGGATCGGCGGTGCTCATGTTGCTCTCGTTTGTCTTTTTAAGGTCCGATCTTCTGTTAAGGAAGCGGACAGACAACGGAGTAAAGGAATATAACGGGGTTTTATTAAACAAAGGTTCTTCGCAAACTGCGGAAAAAAGGTAACTCAAAAGTACGTGGGTCCAATTCAAAACAAAGAGGATAAACAAACTGAAAGTCTTTCTTGATCTAGTGAGGAATCGTTGGAGCACACCACACCGATGGAGACCACCCCACATCACCGAGATGGAGGAGCAATGGAGAAGATCCACGAGGAGGTCACACTTGAGGCGAAGGAATACTCTGGAGGAATCACAGGAAAGTATACGGTAAGTATTTCCACAGGGAAAGAGCATAAGCAAGAGTCCACTTACGAGCAACGAGATCGGACAGAGAGTGAACTGGTGAGTGAGCTTTTATGTGGTGTGGTAATGGGTGTCAGGTGTGCTGAGCAGGTGTGGCTGGTTAATACTCCGGAGAGGGTGCTCGCTGCGTGTCTGTGAGGGTGGAGCCTGGTGTGGACGTAACAACGTCCTATAAGAATCTTTTTGGAATGGTTCCAAATTCTAATAAAAATTCTAATTAGAACAAATTCTTATCGGAATCCTTTAGGATTTTTTGACCTCCTTCCACTTCTCTGTTCCATATACATATTTAAACACTCAGTGTGAGGACCTTCAAGTACTGACACCATCAAACAACATTATAGAGCTGCTGCAGTTATAAAATGGAATTTTATAGAATGAATAAACTGTATTAAAAACTGCTACGCGTCTCTACCTGACGCAATCCTCTCAGAAACTGTCGTCATCATGATTAACATCACCCAGGCATTGTGTGCTTCATAGTAGGCAGAACTATGTGATGATCAAGACTAATTATTCTCATCTTTGCCATTGAGAAATAAGAAAACGCTGCTTCAGATCAGGCCATTCACTAAGCTCGGAAATCACATCAGGGTGACGAGGCTTTCTCAAAAGAAAAAGCCATTGTGTGCACGGGAATAATGAAATAAAAGTCTTGAGCTTGAAGCTTCTAATGTGCGGTTTCAGATTTTTTTTCCCCCTGGAATTATTACCGTTATGATGGCTGATCCTGGACCAGCACAAAAAGTGATTTCGCACCCACAGAGCCTCAGGCAGCTGAGAGGAAGTGCTCAGCAGTGTGCTTCATCACACAATAATACAACGTTAATGACGCAGAATGGTGTCTTTCTTTGGCCCTGAAAGACGTCAAGGCAGGATGTTTAAAGAACGGTGGTCCTAATTACGCTTTTTATGCCCAACTCTGATGTGATTGATGGTTTCAAAGGAGATGCATTATCGATCCACTTCACAGACAAGTTATATTGATTGCGAAATCCTGATGGAGTATGACTTTTCTTCCTCCTCTTACTTTCTCCCTGCCGCTAGAATCAGGCCTGGAAAATATGACCTCTGGGTGCTTTTTAAAATGATCGTCCCAAAAGCGTTTTGATGAGGATGTGACAGAGGATGCCTCAGCTGCGTGGCTTTGTGTGTTGTGCTGCAATCATGTGTAATGGCTGAGCAAGACGGAGCCGCATCTCTGCCTGAGTAGCAGCTATACCCAGCACGGCTCAGCCAGCTCCTGTCACACGCCTGTCGTATACTCAACATCTCCGCAGCTTTGTTATTCCTCCTTGCCTGCAGAAAGGTCGCAGTGCTGTGCTGTAACTGCGGGACATTTCTATCTGTGTGTGTGTCTGTCTTCACTGCAAAAGACGAGGAGAGATCTACTGAAATATTTGACATGACAGCAGTTATTCAGCATCCACAGCTCCTAAACAATAATGGCACGAGCAGCACAAACAACCCTGGGACGAGGCTGTCATTTTATGCTGATATAGGATTTCTTATTAAGACTTCTAACCCTGACGTTTGTTAATTAGAACCTACACATGAACATGTCAGAAGTAATTGTTTAATAGTCAAGTTCTTTTTGGAGTTTAAAATCAAGCGGGAATTTTTAAATAATCCAAGATGAAAACCTGCATACTTACAAATCTTTTACCTTTACCATTTTAATCATGAAACTGTTATAAATTATTCCAATGTGACATTATGTTTTACATTAGATAACAGGGCCTGCAAAAGGTTTTTTTATTTATTTATTTATTTTTTCTACATAAAAACCGCATAGTTGGATGGTTTAGATGGTCATAAGACCACATTAAAAATAAAGACTAAAGAGGTTTCTTTGAATTTAGGGCTAAATTACCAGGATTCAGTTTCCAGGAAGTGGAAGACACATAAAATTCCTCAAACACTTGCCAGAAAAGATCATCTCATGAAACTCATGCAAACAAGGAGAATTATGAGAGTTTAGAGACTAGAGTTTATACACTACCAGTCAAAGGATTTTTATTGTTTTTAAAGCCTGCATTTATTTGATCCAACGTACAGCAAACACAGTAATATTGTGAAATATTTTACTATTTCTAATAACTGTTTTCTATTTGAATATATTTTAAAATGTAATTTATTCCTGTGATCAAAACTACATTTTCAGTATCATTACTCCAGACTTAAGCGTCACATGATCCCTCAGAAATCAATCTAATATGCTGGTTTGCTGTTCAGAAAACATTTATTATTATTAATAGTATTATTATTATCAATATTTAAAGCAGTTGAGTAAATATTTTCAGGATTCTTTGATGAATAGAAAAAATAGAAAGCTGAAATAAAAAGCTTTTGTAACATTATACCATTCAAAAGCTTTGAGTAAGTTTTTTTTTTGGGGGGGTGGGGGGGGGTGGGTTGGGTTAATAGAAATTAATACTTTTTTTACTTTAAATTGATCAAAAGTGATGAAAAAGACATTTATAATGTTACAACAGATTTCTATTTCAGATAAATGCTGTTTTTCTGAACTTTCTATTTATCAAAGAAACCTACAAAAATCTACTCAGCTGTTTTCAACATAATAATAATAATATTTTTTTTAGCAGCAAATCAGACTATTAGAATGATTTCTGAAGGATCATGTGACTGGAGTAATGATGCTAAATATTCAGCGTTGAAATCACAGCAATAAATTACATTTTAAAATATATTCAAATAGAAACTTTTTTTTTTTGTTTATATTTCAAAATTTTACTGTTTTTGCTGTACTTCGGATCAAATAAATGCAGGCTTGGTGAGTAGAAGTGGCTTCTTTAAAAACAATAAAAATCTTACTGTTCAAAAACTTTTGACTGGTAGTGTATGTAGTATATTGCATGCATTGCATTCTTTTAAAAAAGAAGGTACATCTATTCGTCTATAGCGTTCACTTATGGTGACCCAGTTCTAAAGGGAAAAAAGATTTTGTGGTTGCATGAGACCACAAAATTACAGATGATAGCTGTGTAAATGTAACGCTGGCCACATCTCAAAAAAACCTACAGCAAAGTATGATGGGGAAGCATCATGATGTCTGCATTTCTCGAGCTAGGACTGGACATCTTGTTAAAATAGACGGAAGAATACATGGTGAAAAATACTGCAGTATGTATCTGTGTTTTTAAAAAAAAGTTGGTAAGAATGTTCATCTAACGTTCATGGTTGTGGCTCAAGAACAAAAGGTAGTTAAATGCCAGTTATCTCATACAGCGATAATAATAGTACATAATTAGCAACAAAGATCTTTAGAAGTTCTGCAAAATGTGTCTCTATGATATTCATTTTTAATGACTGAATACCTAATTAGTGCTTTAAAATACAGAATAAATTTCAACACCAGATTATTAATTATCTATTTAAATTCTGATCATATGTAACTGTAAATGGCCCATATTGTCAAATGATCTGTTAAGGGAAGAGTGTGCCATTTCTCCTGGTCTGCAGAGTAAAATAAAGGTAGACCAAAGTAATTGTATCTGATATATTTGGGTCCATTCATCAACGTAACTATTCATGGCTTTTTCTTACACAAATAAATCTCTCCTTCATTCAGAATCCTCATTTTCCTTGCTTCCTGAATGTGTTAGGTTTTGTGAGTTTTCACTAAGCTGATATGCTGACAGATTGTGAGCCACCTGATATCCTTTCTTCTCCCCAGTGGAAGCTTTTTTTCCACTCTGCACTGCTCCTGGTGGACTAGCTTTTGATGGGAGATGGAAAAACACATCTGTTGTGTCTGATTTTACCCGAGCGGATGAAAACAACATACATACAATTTCAGCGGCTCTGATTGGGGATCATATTCTCAGCTCTCTGGCTCCTTTTACCTCAAACCTAACAAAAATAATAACTTTGATTCAGAAGGCTGCCTGTTTCATGCTAGACCAGCGAACTCCAGGCTCTCACTGTCAAAGTAAATATTCAAAGGGCATCGTACACACTGTAGGCTAGTTTTTCCTCTTGTATTAGCTAAAATGATAACAAAGGTTCTTTGTTTTTAATATCAGACGCTGAGGCTGTCTATATTTAAAAGTATTAATAATTAACAAAGACTAGCAGTTTTATTTATGGCGCGTTCGTAGCGGTGCCTGAGCAGCAGATGGCAGTAGTGTGTAATATATAGGTTCATCACTCCAGTTCACTCGACTGAAGCAACATGTCTGCGCCCTGGACACATGTGTAAACAAACATGGAGAGGAGAATAACCTTGCACAAGGGTTAACCTAAGCTAAACGTACTGAAATCATTCACTTGTGTTGAGAAAAAGGGTTTCGGCAATGACCTTGCGGCTTTGCGAGACGTTTCTACGCGGATCTCTGCGATTTTCAGCGATCCGCAAACTGACAGCAGCCACAGAGCACACGCCACCATATCTGCGTGTATCAGGTGATTTATAGATTATATAGATAATACACAGGCTGTTTACCGTCCTTGTATCACCTGTTATCATGCTAAATGACAAACTGCTTGTGCTTGTCTTAATTCGCCACAAGAAATAAAACCAAACTCATAGAAAAACAACAACGTCAGACATAAAATGTGTCTTATTTTACCTGTCGTTTGTTCTGTACTTGTTGACAGGTTGCTCAGTTTTTGGTCCACAGACGGTGAGAAAATGTCTCTTTCACTGTGCTCCGGCCAGTTTGGTGTCTTCGGGTGCTTTTTTGGATAGATTGCAGAATGGGCGAGCTGTTGTGTCCGATGAGGGTCTCTGTCGTCACCCTGTCTCTGTTCCATCAGACAGCAGTAAGAATATCACCAGCCCCTCTCAAGGCTTCAGGACTGCTGTTTTAGAGATAACATGTTGAAACTGTTTTTGTATCCATGGATATTTATGATATTATAGCCTGTTTGTTAAACCAATTTTGTGTGTGTGTTTATGTGTTCTGTTCTCAGGTCATCAATTTAACTTATTGCTAAAGGATCCTGATCAACCTGAAAATGCCAAATCCCTTAAAGTGGCAATAGTAGGTGCACCAAATGCAGGGAAATCCACACTGACCAATCAGCTGCTGGGTCGAAAGGTGATATTATAAAATATGGCATAAAAATGGATTTCAAAATTTCATTTTGACATCACATTTGAATGTACACAAGTGAAAATGAGATTTGCATACAGATACGATTGAGAGTAAGATTTTGGGGATAGTTCACCCAAAAATAAAAATTCTGTCATTAATCCCTCACCTTCCTGTTGTTCCAAACCAGTAAGACCTTCGTTCATCTTCAGAACACAAATTGAGAGATTTGTAATGAAATCCGAGAGCTTTCTGACCCTGCTTTCTGACACAACTACCATGCTCAAGGCCTAGAAAGGTAGTAAGGACATCGTTAAAATAGTCCATGTAACATCAGTGGTTCAATCTTAATTTTATGAATCTACAAGAATACTTTTTGTGCACAAAGTAAACAAAATAATGTCTTTCTTCAACAATTTTTTTCTTCCGTGTCAGTCTTCATCGCACGTCCACAAGAGTGCTATGATGCATGTGTATCTCTTAGTTTATCATAACCATATTCCGGTTCAAATAAGTAAGGCTGGGCAAAAAAATTCAAGTCATCCTCTGTCGAAATCTTCAGACATGTTTACAAAGACTGTATTATGTACCAATAATACAGCACCAACTCCTGCGTCAGCAGCATCACATGCATGTGTTGTGGCGCTGTTGTGAATGCGCAGGGAAGACTGTCATGAAAAAGAAATAATTGTTGAATAAAGTAATTATTTTTGTTTTCTTTACGGACAAAAAGTATTCTCATAGCTTCATAAAATTACGGTTGAATCACTTAAGTCACATGGACTATTTTAAAGGGGTCATCGGATGCTAAGTTCACTTTTACATGTTGTTTGAACATTAATGTGTGTTGGCAGTGTATGTACAAATCTACCCTATAATGATAAAAATCCATGCAGTGGTTTTTAATTCATCTGTAAAAATAATATCCCCTTTTTCAAATCGAGTCGTTCTCAGATGCCTGTCGTTGTGGCATCACACGACAGAGGCCGCTCCCATGATAGTTGATTGACATGAGCGTCTTACCTCAGATCAGTTGTAACAGTCCGCCCTCTTTCTGTCAATGCTGGAGCAGGGATGTAAGTTAGAAAAGAATATCTCAGATTGAGCGATTGAGGTGTTGTGTTGCTGGATGTAATAATGAGCATAGTGGTCATCATTTACTCCCGACATCTGAGCCGCTGAAGATGCAGAGGATTACGTTTGTTTGTGAAGGGAATGCGCCTCCCGATCTACATATATCCGTTTATGTTCGCGCAAATCATTCGTGATCCAGCTTCACTTACAGCAGAAGTGAGTATAAGGTTTTTTTTAATGAATCTTTGCAATCACCTTTCCTAATAATGTGCAAGTTAGCAAGTTTAGCGGCTAAAGCAAACAATCTCTCAGAGCAGAAGAGAGAGATGGGGCGAGCAGAGCTCATTTGCATTTAAAGCAGCCTCGACCAGAATGAGATGATTTTTGCAGAGCTGATTTTGACAAGGTAAAAAGGATGTTGTTTTGCACATCATTGAGAATTTTTAACCAAAGTATATTATAGACATTTCATTGAGACCCTAAAGAATCATATCAACTTGTGGAAAATGGGCATTCGATGACCCCTTTAACAATGTCCTTACTGCCTTTCTGGGCCTTGAACATGTCAGTTGCCATGGCGTGTCATGTTAGGTCAGAAAGCTCTCGGATTTCATCAAAAATATCTTAATTTGTGTTCCGAAAATGAAGGAAGATCTTACAGGTTTGGAACAACATGAGGGTGAGTAATTAATGACAGAATTTTCATTTTTGGGTGAACTATCCCTTTTAGCTTTAAATGTTAATACACTTTTTTTTTTTTTTTTTTTTTTTTTTTTTTAAACAGTTGTTTGCTGTTTCTGAGAAAGTGCACACAACAAGATCACGAGCTGTTGGTGTCCTGACAGAGGATGACACACAAATTGTAAGTACCTCTACTACTACATGTATAATATCCAAATAAAAGTATAGTCTAGGAAGTTCCTAGTTTAGGGAATATTGTATGTTTGAATGGCATTTTTCTCACCTTCTTTTTTTTTTTTATCAGATACTGTTGGATACCCCTGGTCTCACCACACCAATAAAGGCTAAAAAGTGAGTTTGTAATACAGCGCATAACATAACTGTTATGCCATGTGTAGGATGAAAGTGTAAATACTGTGGCTCTGTGGCAAAAATGCTCTAGATGTCTAAACACTTCGACCAACCCAAAACAGCAGCATTGGTTTAACCAATGCCATGAGTGTGATAAAAATATACATATACTCAGAAACTAAACCTAATTGTTTTGTTATATTTATTTGACAGACATCACCTGGAGGAATCGCTCCTGGTAGATCCTTTTGCATCAATAAAGGAAGCTGATCTAGGTAAAACAACAACAACAATTTTGTTTTAGTTGTTCTTCTCTTGTTTATTTCTTAATCTATTCAAAAAAGAAGATGCATAGCCAGCATCCATTTGATAGTGTGAAAGTTGTGTCATAGTCTTATTATGATGTGTTCTCAACCAGGGGGCCCAGGGCTTCAGTAAACTTTCAAGGGACCCCCAATAGGTCTTAAAATTATTTTAATATAAAAAAACAAATAGTTTACAATATTTGATTATATTTAATATATAATGTTTAATATTTGAAGTATTAAAAAATGTATTAGTTTGTATTGTAGTTTTGAACAAAGGGGATCTTTGGAGTCAAAAAGGCTGAGAACCGCTATATTATAACTTATAATAATGTGCTGAATCTCCTTTTCCCCATTTCTACTATATATTTGCAGTGGTGGTGCTAGTCGACGTGTCTGATAAATGGACCCGCAGTAAGCTGGACTATGAAGTGCTGAAGGGTCTGGCCCTGAATTCAAATGTCCCTGCCATCCTTGTCCTCAATAAGGTATTAGCTGTGTCATTGTGTATCGATTTGTCCCAAGCTGACCATAGGATTAGTTTGTGGAGAAAATTACCATCTCTCTTTTTTCTCCATATCCCATCTGTCATCTCATCAGAAATGAATGTCACTATTAAATTCAGTAAATGATTGAAAGGTACATTTAGAGATCATAAAGAAAAACATCAACTCTTAACACACAGGTAGATCTACTGAAGAACAAAACACTTCTGCTAGACATCACGGCACAGCTGACAGAAGGGGTTGTGAACGGAAAGAAGATCAGGATCCGTGGCGCAGAGAAACCACGTGAGAAATTAGCAGCCAAAACCCACAGCAGACACACTCAAGAACCACATTCTGAGAGCATGAACGATGGGGCATCTCAACAGGGTCAGTACAAAAACAGGCTGAGCCAAGAGGAGCTAAAGGCCCTGAAAAGCCGCAAGGGGTGGCCACTTTTTAAGGACGTATTCATGTTGAGTTCTGTTGACAGAGAAGATGTGGAAACATTAAAGGTGAGAGACTGCATTTGCGATTTCAAGAAAGAGACATTTGCTTTAAAAAAAAAAACCTTGATGTTGAAATCTCCAGCATTGTCTGAAATTGTCTGTGTTTGGACATGTGCAACAGAGGTATCTGTCTGAAGGTGCAAAGCCTGGCCAGTGGCAGTACCACAGTGAAGTACTGACTGATCAGGGTCCTGAGGACGTGTGCGTCAACACTATCAGAGAGAAACTTCTACAGAATCTCCCTAAGGAGGTGCCGTACAGTATCACACAGGTGGGTTATAATTTGTGGGCACCGAAAAGGTGTTGAAATGCACTACCATTTGGGGTCAGTAGAATTTTTCTTAAAGAAATGATTACTTTATTCAGGAAGAATGGATTAAATTGATCAAAAGTGACAGTAAAGACTTTCACATTGTTACAAATGAACCATTTATTTGTTTTAAAATCCTGAAAATATATGGTTTCCACAATTAAGCGCCAAAACCGTTTTCAACATTGATAGTAATAAGAAATGTTTATTGAGCACCAAAACAGCATATTGGTATGATTTCTGAAAGGTAATGTGAAACTGAGGACAGGAGTAATGAAAATTCAAGTTTTGCTATCAGAGAAATAAATTGCATTTGAAAGTATATTAAAGGAGAAGTTCACTTCCAGAACAAAAATTTACACATAATTTACTCACCCCCTTGTCATCCAAGATGTTCATGACTTACTTTCTTCAGTCGTAAAGAAATTATGTATAAATTATAGAAAAACTTTTCAGGATTTCTCTCCAAAATCGTCCTACATCGCTGCAGAAGTACGGACCCAGTGTTTACAAAGTAAACGTGCAAAGATGATTAAACACCCTTTACAAAAAAAGGTAAAACAGCGATGTAGGACGATTTTTACCTTGGAGGAGAAAATAAGATGGGAGTTTTTTGACATACCCTAACTTTCATTAACCGGAATATACAGAGTTCAAGCAGAGCTAGACAAGATGAGCATTTGAGGTTAAAAAGTATGTAAAATGTAATTTATTTATTTATTTATTTATTTTTTAGAAAATAAGCAATGGTTTCGCTAGATAAGACCCTTCTTCCTCAGATGGGATCATTGAGAGCCCTTTGAAGCTGCACTTAAACTGCATTTTGGAAGTTAAAACTTACGGGCACCATAGAAGACCACTATATGGAGAAAAATTCTGAAATGCTTTCCTCAGAAAACATAATTTCTTTATGACTGAAGAAAGAAAGACAAGATCATCCAAGATGTTCATGTCTTTCTTTCTTCAGTCGTGAAGAAATTCTGTTTTCTGAGGAAAACATTTCAGGATTTTTCTCCATAAAATGGACTTCATTCCAAAATGCAGTTTAAATGCAGCTTCTAAACGATCCCAGCTAAGGAAGAAGGGTCTTATCTAGTGAAATGATCTGTCATTTTTTTGAAAATAAAAATTTGTATACTTTTTAAGCACAAAAGCTCGAGTAGCACAGGCTCTGGGATGTGCGTTCACGACGCAACGTACTATTGAATCACGTCGAAAGGTCACGCGGAACATAGGTGGAACTACAGACCCAGTGTTTACAAAGCAAACGCGCAAAGACTAAGGAAGTGCAAGTAAGTCAAACACTGTTTACAAACAAAAAGATACAACAATGTCAGACGATTCTGAAGTTTTAGGAGAAAATGAGACAGAGTTTTTCGCCATATTTTAAGTTTTTGACCCGGAGTAGACAGACAATAAACTTAAACGTGATTTGTAGTGTAGTGTACGCGCATCCCAGAGCCTGTGCTACACAAACTTTTGTGCTTAAAAAGTATACAAATTTCCATTAAATGGAGAAAAATCCTGAAATGCTTTCCTCAAAAACCACAATTTCTGAATTCTGAAGACAGAAAGACATGAACATCTTCGATGACAAGGGGGTGAGTAAATTATTTGTAAATTGTTGTTCTGGAAGTGGACTTCTTCTTTAGGAAAAAAAAAACAGTTATTTTAAATTTGAACAATATTAAGTTATCGTAATAAGTATATTTATAATTATACTTTACTATTTTTACAATATTTTTGGTAAAATAAATATCGTCATATTCACTCATTTCCAGTTTAACAGCTGTTTCCCAGCTTTGAAACTACATCTGTTTTACCCCTGGTTTGATTCTCATTCTGTAAGCTGTAAATTGAGAATTTCTTCACAAAACTTAGTCATACATCCGTTCATCCATCTGAAATATCTCATTACTCAAAATATGTATTGTGATCATGTTTTCTAAAATAATATTTGTTTTTTCCTTATTATTTTGGTCTTTTTGCAGCAAATTGAAATCTGGAAAGAGTCTGAGGATGGGGTACTTGACATATCCGTCAAACTATATGTAAAGAAAGACACTCATATGGTGAGCCCTTTGATTCTATGTCTGTCTTCTAAAAAAAAAAAAAAAAGTTTTGTTTGTTACATTCATTTAGAGTCTTCCATGCTGCTGTTTTTACCATCAGGCAACTTTAGTTTTATGGTATTGTTTTTAAAACAGAATGGTGCTTTCTCACTACCTTAAGAAAGAGTAACATGATTATACTTAACTATAAACTGAAACCTTTGTTCTTTCTTGTAGAAAATGGTTATTGGTTCTGGGGGTCATTTGATAACCAGAATAACCCAGGAAGCTGAAAATGACCTGATGAAGATTTTCTTGCGTGAAGTGCGTTTAAAAATCTCTGCGAAGTTGAGGAAGTAAGGTAGACTGATGTTGAAGGTCAGAGCCTGACCTATGCAGAGGAATACGGAAACCTGAAAAGACTTTAAGAGTGAAGAAATGGACATGAACTCAAAATTGGCTGTATTTTTGGTTATACTGTCAGGTTGATCTCAACAGACCCCACATATTCCTGTAAACTGTAATGTAAGTATATTAAAGACACATTACATGGGTTTTCTGTATCATTTCAACCGGACTATGATCGATAGTATCACAACTGCCTGTGCTGCTTACATATCTTGCTGCTTTTAATTTATAAAATTGTCTATAAATTAATAAATGCCAGACAAATCATATAGTTCTGCATCCACATAGATATACTTGCGAGCTCTGAGGATGAGGTTCACTTTTACTCTTTTACTTTATGGATGGGTTTGCCTTGTATTATTCATTGTCTCGATGTGGTCAGGCTGTTATCTGTGGTGCAGTCTTGCTGTTTAACTGAACGTCTTACGTAATAACATTACACTGACCTGAAATCACTCAACTGCAGGCCCGCCTCCAGCTCTAACATGTAAGGTGGGCTATAGGACTCAGGGTGGGCTGGACAGTTGGGGTGGTGGCTGGTTGCCAGGGTGGAGCCGGGCCTGCTCAACTGTGGCTGTACGTGATACTCACTGCAGCTTTTTAAATTATTAACTGTTTGAAATTATTTAAAAGTTATAGTAACTTTATCTACAGACTGCAGAACTGCACATATGGAACTGACAGAAGCCACTTATTTAATTCACTGAAAACATTTAATTGTGTAAATCTCAATTGTTTTTTTTTTATAACACACAATTATTAAAAAAGTTTGGGGTCAATAAGATTTAAATGCTTTTGATAGAAGTCATTCATGCTCACCAAGGATGGATCAATCTAACTAAAAAATACAGTAAAACAGAAAAATATTAATTTAAAAAGTCTTCTATTTAGATTTTTTTTTTCTCCCAAAAATCTCATTTATTCCTGTGATGACACAGCTGAGTTTTCAGCATCATTACTCCAGTTTTCAGTGTCACATGATTCTTAAGAAATCATTCTAATATGCTGATTTGGTCAAGAAACATTTCTTTTTACTATAAATGTTGCTATAAATATTTTGGATTTCTATAAATATTATGTGGAAACGGTGGTACAATTCTTTTTCAGGATTCTTTGAACAGAAAGTACAAAAGAACAGGATTTATTTTTATTTCAAATAGAACTCATTTCAAAAACTATAAGTCTTTACTGTTACTTTAATTTCTCATTTATTCATTCACATGATATATATACATACATATACTTTTTGTTGTTGTTGTTGTTAAACTATTTATTTCCTCTAAATAAACCATAAATAATGTAAACTCTTTTTTCATCCACTTTCAAAACATGTGGAAAAGGCCATTTAAAGTTCCTCTGCCTAGGCCCAGGAGAGTTTGATAACCTTTCTAATGGAAAGTGCAGCTAACATGCTCCTAAAGTAAGTTTCAAAATGGAGATAAGATGCACTTATTTCCCTTTTCGCACTATGAAGAATTACTTGCTTACATCTAGCTAGCCTAAAGCAATGATATATCCCTATTCTTTCTCTATATCCTTATATTTACCCTTACTTTTATTTTTATCTAGAAGCACAAGTAAGCATTTTACCAACCACATATGCCGCCTCTTTGTGTAAAATGATAGTTAAAAGTGTATTGTAAAGGATTTTGTCAAAATATTTGTAAATAATGAAACAAAACAAGCAAAATGTTTAATTTCAAATTCAGTGATATTTATTAAAATGGTACACAATGCCAGTCTCATGTAACACATTACAGGTTATAAAGATGTATAGAATAAAAACGATCAGAATTTCATTAAAATTTGTCTTTCTGGTTTTAACTGTCATCCATTGCTCTGATGTTCTCTTGGCTCATGCTTGGTCCTCTGATATCCAGATGATTTTTGAGAGATGGCAACAGAACCCTTACCATTACTAAACTCAGTAATGGTAACGGTTTCACCGCCACTCTCTGTCACAATGTTTGCAGATCCACAGGAAACAGTCGGAGGTGTATTGACCCCCTGGATAGTACATCATCTATACTGTAGTGTCTCAATAATGAACTTACAGTATACGATGATATCCTGTCTAGAGGGCAAGATTGATGATGCGTTCACTTTTGGAAATCCACCGAACATTCGCATCTTCTTGACATTTTCTATTATCTAGAACATTGTCAGCCTATTTTTAGAGAACTAAAATGATATTTGACTTGTCAGTGTTTTAGAAATTCTTCATTGTTGTGTTTCCAAATGATTTTTCTCCAAGAAATTCTTCCCAAGTCTTCAGACAATCACACGTGTGGAAGATCCCTCACATGGGACTATTCTTCTAAAAGGAAGAGCAGCTGCCATCCTGTAGTTCATAGTCACCGGCCGACACACTCACCTTTAGATCTGTATCTTCAGTACTCCTGCAGGAAGTGCTGAAAAAGTTTAATTGCCTTCATCTGTCACCTTTACCCATCTTCTCACTTTTGTTTTCACAAGTCTGTTGTCTCTATGCCGTTAAGCGATCGTAAACGCAGCTCCTTTGGTCGTGAGTTTTAATGCTTGCAGCTCATTTGCATATGATGACACAAACCCTGTTCCTTCCTTATCAGGTCTCTACCCTTCAGTCTGCTGACCAATCAGAATCACTCTCTATATCAGACCCCGAACAGTTACTTAGCATCAGATCTCGCTCTCACGCGAGTGAGCGAGCCCACACCCAAACTCTCCCACCCTTGGTATAAACTTGAAGTTGTATCAAAAAAAGTTGGTGAAAAGATCCAAAAACTTGTTTTGAACATATCGTATTCAGCTTTTATCTACACTCTCAGAAAATAAGGTACAAATGCTGGCACTGAAGTGGTATCTTTTCATGGCTGTACTTTTTAGCTACTAATATGTGCATTTAAAGTACCAATATGGAACATTTAGGTACGAAAATGTACCACACCAGTGACAGCTTTTGTACCTTTTTTCTGAAAGTGTAGCCAATAATACCAAATTTCAAGACAATATAATACCACACGATGCTACATTTTTTAAAAGTGTGTTTTGAGACACATGTTTTATTCGATTTCTACTCAGGCTTTAAATCCCTAAAATGGGTTTCATGACATTACACTAGTTGAATCACATAACACAGATTACAGTGGCCAGTTGTTGATTGGCTACCAATGAAATCACCTCTGGGTGTGTGTTCTCATACCCATGTGTGAGCTGAGACAAATTAACCTGATTCTGCATCTGTAGTTGTCCTCAGCATCTGGATGTTAAAGATCTATTGGCTAACACGGGAGTTGCCCCCCGTGGTTACTGTGGAGACGGACTCCCGGTTAGGGTGGGGTTGGGGGGTGTTTGTGACTGCTTAGGCCATGTTAACAGATAAAAACAAGATTGTGGCCTATCTGAGTGGCACCAGCACGTAGCAAGCCTCTGACACCTTATCTGCCACCCAAATAAATGGACATTTCTGTTAATGTGTGATGATTTCAGAGAAAAGAGATCAATGTGGCCAGACATGAAGGGAGCTGGAAACTGCTCTTTAGGGCTCTAATGAAATACAAGTATTCACCTGATCTAACTGATTTGGGATCATTTAAACTTAATGGTTGTTGAGCGCTGGCATAAAGTGTGCAGAGTCAATTCTTGGAGAACAATCCTGCTATATCAGCACCTTCTCCTTTAGCCAAGCACTTAACAAGCTGCTCAGTTGTGACTTAATCTTCATGCAGTTTGCTGTGAATTAACTGAAATTAAAAACCCTAAATGATGAAGTTAGCTCAGACGCAGGATCAAGACCTTTGGCTTTTTCAGGCTAAAAGCTCCTTGATGGATAAATCATATAGTGAATATACTGTTTTAATGTTTATTCGGGGCATTCTACAGAATTGGTCCAAGTTCAAAGTTGGAAACATCTTGGAAAAAATGTCTTTTTCCAAAAAAATTGCATGTATGCAAATTGTATAATATCCAAGAAACACATTTCTAGTAAGTGTGCAGTTAATTCTCATATTGTATTTTTAGAAAGTTTTGCAATATTTGTCCTCTCCCCGAATTTGTTACTACCGAAACACAGTAATATGTAATTTAATTAGAAGGGTTATATTGACCAATTAAAGGAAAAGGCCACTTCCAGAACAGAAATTTACAAATAATTTACTCACCCCTTGTCATCCAAGATGTTCATGTCTTTCTCTCTTCAGTCAATAAGAAAGTATGTTTCTTGAGAAAAACATTCCCGAATTTTTCTCCATATAGTGGACTTCAATGGTGCCCCCAAGATTATACTTTCAAAATGCAGTTTAAATGCAGCTTCAAATGGCTCTAAACGATCCCAGCCGAGGAAGAAGGGTCTTATCTAGTGAAACGATCGGTCATTTTCGATTGACAATTTATATAGTTTTTAACCTCAAACGCTCATCTTGTCTAAGTCTGTGTGAACTCTGTTTTTTCCGGTCCAATACGGTCAATGCATTTAGGGTATGTCAAAAAACTCCCATCGTTTTCGTTCCCAACTTCAAAATCGCCCTACATCGCTGCAGAAGTACCGACCCAGCGTTTACAAAGTGAACATGCAGAGAAAATAAAACACCCTTTACAAAAAAAGGTAAAACAGCGATGTAGGACAATTTTGGCGTTGAAGAAGAAAACGAGATGGGAGCTTTTCGACTTACCCTAACTGTATTGACCCAGATTATACAGACTACGCATGTGCGTCGCAGAGATGAGACAAGATGAGCATTTGAGGTTAAAAAGTAAATAAATTGTCAATTTGTTTAAAAATGGCCGTTATGCTATAGATAAGACCCTTCTTCTTTGGCTGGGA
The DNA here is from genome assembly GCA_036247105.1 of Cirrhinus mrigala. Classification (NCBI taxonomy): domain Eukaryota; kingdom Metazoa; phylum Chordata; class Actinopteri; order Cypriniformes; family Cyprinidae; genus Cirrhinus; species Cirrhinus mrigala. Next base: position 21,213,557 of record CM070011.1, on the reverse strand, counting down.
TCGTTTAGACCTATTTGAAGCTGCATTTAAACTACATTTTGGATGTTTAAACTCGGGGGCACCAATTAAGTCCATTAGATGGAGATAATTCCTGATTTTTTTTCCTCAAGAAATGTAATTTCTTATCGACTGAAGAAAGAATGACATGAACATTTCGGATGACAAGGGGGTGAGTAAATTATCTGTAAATTTTTGTTCTGGAAGTGGACTTCTTCTTTAAGATTTTGCTTACATCTACATTGTAAACATATTTTTTTGCTATGTTATTAATACAATTTTCAATAACAATTAAATTTTTAACAATAATTCAAGTATGATTTGTTGTATTTTGAATCTAAATATTCTTTATAAAAGACAAAAAAGTTGATCATACTGATTTCAAACATAAGGATTAATTAGTTTGAATATACATTGAATCAAACACTATCATAACATCTTAGTTGATAATTCAGTATACTTTATTTCTGACAAAACATTCCATGTTTCAGTAGTGACAGTAATGCTTTGGTAGCGACCACATTACATAATTAAAAAAAAAAAAAAAAAAAGCATAACTGTACTATAATTTTATTTCCCCCAAATATGAGGATTATGTGTTCCCTTTTGTGACTACTAAAAACAATGATGACATGTTTTTGTTGTGACTGTTATGGTAGTGACAATTTTATGGAATAACACCCAAAACACCAATGATGTCACTACCAAAACTCCACCAAATGTTTTGGTTGTGACTGTTTTGGTAGTGACAATTTTAGATAATTTTGAACCTAGCTCTAAGATGCTAATTAGCACATGGTTAGCTAACACAGTTCTGAACAATTGTACACATATAAAAACTAAATGTTCTGCAATAACTCCCAAAAAAAATTGTGCTTAACTGCAGAAAAAGGTGTTCGGTAGTGACGTTCCTTAAGGTTACACACAGATTTTTCAGACTTTTGAACAGATTTACTTCAAAATGATGGGGCCTATCTACTTACACATTGTAGCTATGAGAGAGAGAGGGACACAGGAATATTTCCTGATCATAAATGTAGGGGTGCAGTTAAAATCAGTCTCAGACAATAGACTAAAACATACACTGTTTCAGTAGTGACATGAAAATGCAGGACACAATTGTTGTTTTACATGAAGTTTCATTATTTATTTATTTATTTATTTTTAATATTTAGAATAGAATCAAAAAAGATACTTTTAAAAAAATGGAAAAAAATATTTCAATATTTTTATAAGTTGAAATTTAGGGATTAGGGTTTGGGACAGCCACCTTCCAATTGAACCTACCCAATAAATGATGACTTTATATATTAAGCTTACTAATATTTTAAATAAGATTGTGGGTTTCAATAGATAATAAAAGGATCTTAGTAAACATCTAAGATTTGATTACTGAAATGCTTTTTAAATGTGTTGTTTGGTTGTGGGACAGCAGTTTGCACCAGTTCTGTAGAATGGCCCATATACTTTATGATGCTTACACTCTTAAAAATAAAGGTGCTTCACGATGCCATAGAAGAACCTTTTTTGTCTAAATGGTTCCATAAAGAACCTTTAACATGTGAAGAACCTTTTCTGTTTCACCAAAGGTTCTTTGTGGCAAAAGAAGGTTCTTCAGATTATAAAACGGTAAGAAAGAGATGGTTCTTTAAAGAACCTTTGACTAAATGGTTTTCTGTGGAACCAAAAATGGTTCTTCTATGGCATCACTGTGAAGAACCTTTTAAAGCAACTTTATTTTTAAGAGTGTACATCGCATAGCCATTAAACTATAGAGAAAATTATTTGTAATCTGCATTCATTTTTCATTTATATTGATTTAAAAAGACAAATATGTGTACATTTAAATTTATTTTTCTTATATTGAAATTTGTATGAAAAATAATTACAGGAGGGACAATAAAATATTAACTTAATTTTACAATTTTTAATTATGTATTCTATTATTAATTAATTTATTTTATATATATATATATATATATTTTTTTTTTTTCAACATTAGTTTGAACTAAATAATTGGTGGACCCACTGATGAAGACTTTTGTACTAGGTATGCTGAGTCTTTCTCATAGCAAATTAACTGTTATTTCAGGGAGGGAAAGAATATGAATATTACTGAAGAATTTGATGGTGACTACTTTCATGTTGAACATTACTGCATTACTTTAAATAGTTTTAGACTTAAAAAGTTTTAGATTAAATGTGGGGTGACATTTAATCACACTATTAAAATGAATTTGTGAACAGTGGTAAATGTGATTCAGTCATTTTAATAGTTATCCATGTGATCTATACAATGGACCCTTTTGCCCACAAAATTTCACAAACTGCAGTCTAAAGGTCTTTACTGCTTGAAAAACTTGAGGTGTTTGCTAAACTGTGTTTGCTAAGATGTTTAGCTGCCTAATCATATGTTATGCTATATTCAAGTATTAAACTTTACTGCTGTCCAGGATTATTCTGCCCAAGCCTCACTCAGAGTGTGTTATGATAGAGAAAGCCCTTGGCAAATGACCTGAAACCAGATTTAATGCACAATTTTAATATTCAAGATTGGAAATGATCTGCTGAACTTTGCCAGTTTGACCAAGAGCCAATAAATAGTGGCAAAGACTTCCTGCAGTAATGAGGGGACAAACTGCTGGGGTGATTAACACCTATATGTGTGTGTGTGTGTGTGTGTGTGTGTGTGTGTATGGGTTTGGAGGAAGTGTTAGGGAACCCTTGGCCTCTAAAGTAAGATGCACCCCCCTTTCCCCCCAGATCCAGAGATTGTTGTTTCTACACACCTTTGTGGCCAGGCTGAAGCACAAACTGGGAACTGGGAGAGACAAAGAGACAGATCAAAGACGAGACTGATGTTTTGACAGAAGTGCACATACACACCTCTGTCCTCTTTGAAGTAATGGAAAGGTAGCAACCTAAAGGATAGTCCTAGCAGGTCATTGACTTTGGAAGCTACAAACCTCTGGACAAGTCACTTCAGTTTGTCGCTCTAGTCTCATGGTCATGTATCTCCCAGAGGAACGGCCTGTGGACTTACCTTACCAAATGAATCATTTGGCTAATAACTATGGATATTATCCACAAGGTAGGATTATCTTTACATCTCTCATATTGAGTTTTAAATCAGATTTCAGGTTTATTTATTGTTGTTTTTTAATTTATGGATTATTGTGAGTTGTCAAAAGATTTTGAAGAGGGAGAACCCTGCTTTCAAATAGCAAACAAGTGCCATTTTGGAAAGCTAATCTGCATATGAAATACAGGTTATGAATGAAATTCTAAAATGATTTTACTATCGATTAGACTGCAAGGAACCTATCTGTCGGACTCAACATGGCCTCAATGTTAGGATGAACAGTCCTGAAGCTGAACTGACCTCACTTCCAGTTCATGTATCACTGCAAGATCGAGAGCTTTGGGACAAATTCAGCAATATCGGCACAGAGATGCTGATTACTAAATCTGGCAGGTATGCACTACACATACATGGGTTGAAAATGACTAAATTAAGTCTTGGTACTTATTTATAATAATGTGTATGTATGTAGTGATATTACAAACGTGTAATTGAACTGTGTTGAGATTTACCCCTATTATAGTGGATGTAATCTTATATATTTGTTAATGTATCAAAAGTCTGGATACAAAGTGAAAAGGCAGTGTTGTTAAGCGTGTTAGTGTGCTATTCATTTAGGTGAATAGTTCATAACCTTGAGAGAATTATAAATCAGAATGTACATAATGGAGGACATCTAATATGTGATGACTAATTGTTATTATGTATTTCAGGCGGATGTTTCCCAGCTGCAAAGTAACAGTGACAGGACTGAATCCAAAAGTCAAGTATGTGGTGATAATGGACATGGTGCCGTTTGATAACCACAAGTACAAGGTACCTCCCCTCCACCCCTCCCTTATGGCACATACACACATACTCACTTCAACCCCCTCCAACCTCCCTCACAAACACACTTACACTATCGTTTAAAAAAAAAGTTTGGAGTTCAATACGGTTAAAAAAACAAACAAAAAACTAATTAATTAATACTATCATTTAGCTTTAAATGGTGAAAATTAACAATAAAGACATTTTTTTTAATGTTACAAAAATCCATGAATACTGAAAATGTAAGAAAAATTGTTTTCAACATCAATTATAGTAGTAAGTAGTGTCTCTTGAGCACAAGATCAGCATATTAGAATGATTTCTGAAGGTTCATGTGACACTGAAGACTTCACAGGAATATTTACAATGTTACCTTTCGTTCATTTACATCTTTATCGTCTTTAATGTATTTTTGGTTGAATAAATGCAGCCTTGGTGAACATAAGAGACTTATTTTAATAACAATAAAAAAACATTTCCCAGCTCGTTTTGAACAGTACTACAACACTAGTTTACTATTGACCTTATTTAGCCCCGCCCCTTTTTAGCGCTGTGTTTGTTGTCTAACGTCTTCCGGTTGTATTTCCACAATGATCTGACGGATTTATGAATGAACCGCTCGTTTTAAAATCTTCCTGGTCTCCTGACATTTGTTAAGACGTTTGCTTTAAACATTACAATGCTCACGATAACATTCGTTAACTCTACAACACATAAATCCACTTCACCAGCCAAATTACTCAGAAATATATAGCAATGCCATAGAAATATACAGAGCTACCGCACAAACGTAAGTTCAAAGACAATAATCTAAAGATGGTGACGCGCTTGTTTCTCTGGAGAATAAGGTCAATTAAGCTATTTTATTTCTGCTTATCCACATTATAAGAGTGAGCGTGGCCATTTGTACATTTTATGGGCCTTGCTTCCGGTCTCACTTGCGTCCAGCTATTTTTAGCTGTACAATGCAGCTCGTTTTGCTGCTTGATATTGCAAATTGATGTGCCTTGCCATATTACTTTAATGTACTATCTTAATTATGAACATACTGGTTTGTAGTGCAAACAGTTTTACTGTTTATTGCATGTTGCTAGTCCTATATTATAGTGCCGCAAACCTGATAGAAGTGTGAATATTTTTCGAAGTTATGAACAACAAAACCAAAGACCTAATCATAACTATGCTTGAATGAGTAGTGAAAAATTCATGATTGTTGTAGTTAATTGTCCATTGTAGTCTTCATGTCTAATCATATGCTCTTATATCGTTACAGTGGAGTAAAGATCGTTGGGAAGGGAATGGTTCAACTGATCCACACCTGCCCAATCGGTTCTTCATCCATCCAGACTCTCCTGCACCTGGAGAAAAATGGATGCAATATCCAATCTCCTTTCACAAGCTAAAACTGACCAACAACACCCTCAACTCTAATGGCCTTGTGAGTTTTGTAGAAATAGGGATGTTTTCTGTTTTCAGGATTACTATTTCTACCATTTATACTTCCATTTCTCTTCATGTTTGTTAGGTGGTTCTCCACTCCATGCACAAATACCAGCCCCGTCTACACATAGTCCAATCTCCAGACCCCTGTAGCCCTCACAACTCTGGTGGTTACCTGCGCTTCACCTTTCCAGAAGCTGCTTTTATAGCCGTCACAGCCTACCAGAACCAGGAGGTGAGGACAGACATTTAACATGAGATAAATACTGGATATGTGAATATAAGACTTTCAGAGCTGTCCTTCAAAGATACTCTTCATTAGAGCTCTACTGCCATCTAGTGGGTCAAATTCATTAGCGTAAACGGCCAATTAAAATGTCCATGATAGTAGAATCTAGTACCAAGTGTAGAGTGCAAAATATGCAAAACCCAGGATTTGTCACTAAATATCAGCAAAACATTTAAGTTGAAATTTCTTGATTTATTATGTTTCATTATTTTTGTAAGATTTATTCGTGTTTACTAGCATGTCTGTGGTTTTTGCTGATGAGACTCTTTGTTTCTCTTCCTCAATACAGATTACAAAACTCAAGATTGACAACAACCCCTTTGCCAAAGGTTTTCGTGACAATGGGCTGAACAGGAAAAGGTGAGAGACACTTAATTAGAAATCAGTATCAATTAAAGAAGATTATTAAGTCTGGTCACCACAAAAAGAAGTGATGGAGAACTATTTTCATAATTTCTTCCTTTAATTCAGGAATATCACTTAAAAATGCCTCCTTTACAGAATATGTCATCAGGGTTGATATTTTGGTGAATAATTATAATTCTTTTCAACCATGAACAGTAACAAGATTTATAACCTTTATAATTTGCCCTCCTTAGGTTTAGAGACAAAGACAGCCAAGAGGATTCAGATGGACAGGCCAAACAGGATTTGACACCAAATGAGCATGGTATGATTTCCTGAGAGAATAATAATAATATTCAATGTAAATTTACATTATTTGCATCAGCTATGCTTATTTTTTCTGTTGCTATGACCTGGTGCCCAACAGAGGGCAGCAGAGGGGATTTTTCTTTAACACTTTTAACCTTGGACAGACTATAATAAATTGCGTATTTCTTCTTTTGTGCACAAGTAGTGGGACAGCCACAGAAAGAAGAGGATGTGGATGTGACCGTGTCAAGCTCTGTTGACTGCAGCAGAATGCTGAGTTCTTCAGAAGTGGCTTCGTCTGTCACCCTCAACCCTTTCATATCAGCCTTCATAAACCCCAGCACTGCTGGAGGACCTTCACCCCACCAGACCCACACCATTCTCAGCCTCAATAACAGACACCTGAACAGGTGAGTCGGGAATTTTTGTGATGCAGTGAATATCACACTATAATCAAACCATAATATATGGTTTGAATAAAATGCAGTTCTACTGGAAAATACTCATTCTTACTCTATACTTATGTATTAGAGTAAAAAAAAACATGTTAAACCACAGAGCTTTTATTTAGGCTTAAAACCTAGTTTTGATTTAAAACTGCAATTTTCAGTGGAAAGTGAAACATTTGGATCTCTGGAGATTAATTACTGGAGATTATATTATTCTCAGTTTATTACTTTTTAGACAACAACATGCTGACTTGTAAAACGCTTACATTGTAAGTGTTTTTAATAGTTAAACAGCATCCAAACCTCCAAAATACTATCACTGCTGATTATTATTATTACAAAACATTCCTTTTCAACCAAATTCCAAAGATAAAACAAAAGTATACACTACCAGTCAAAAGTATTTTTGTACTATTTTATAGTAGTAAGATTTTGAAAGTCTTTTAATATCTCTTCTGCTCACCAAGCCTGCATTTATTTGATCCAAAGTACAAAACAGTACATTTTTGAAATATTTTTACTATTTAAAATAACTGATTTCTATTTGAATATATTTTAAAATGTAATTTATTCCTGTGATTTCAAAGCTGTCATCATTAATCCAGTCACATGATCCTTCAGAAATCATCCTAATATTCTGATTTTGCTGCTCAAAAAACATTTATTATTATGTTGAAAACAGCTGAGTAGAATTTTTTCAGGTTTCTTTGATGAATAGAAAGTTCAGAAGAACAGCATTTAGAAATCTTCTGTAACATTATAAATGTCTTTATCATCACTTTTTGTCAATTTAAAGCACCCTTGCTAAATAAAGGTGTTACTTTCTATAATCTGCCAGTGTGTATGAAAGAAATGTAAAAAAAATTACAAGTAAAATTCTTACTTTGTTTCCAAATGTTAAACTGTAGATTTTTTTTTCTGCCAGAAAACCTACTTTAGATTTATAACTGTACTGAAAAGTGACAAGTTCGTATCCCTCAAGATTAAAATTATTCTCAGTTTATCACTTTCTAGACACCAGCTACATACAGACTTGACAGTTTTGTCCTCCAAAATAATGGTTTTAATTTTTTTCCAAGTCCCAGAGAAGCCAGATCCTCCAGTCTCCACAGTCTGTGTGCAGCTCTGCCTGTGGCCCAGAGCTCCTGCGTCCAGTCCTCCCCAGCAGACCTCAGCAGACTGCCATCTCAGATCAGCAGCCCTCTAAACCCCCAGCAGCACCATCACCACAGCAGCCCAGCCTCTCAAACCCCAGGCAGATCCATAATCCAGCTCCAGCCTTATTTTCGGACCCCTCCCCACCCCTCAAGACAATGTCCTGACATGGAGCTGCCCCTCCCTCTGCCTCCTAAACTGAGCCGAATGCAACTCCCTGAAAGTGCTCTGAGGAACCTGGAGATGACCCCAGTCTCCGACTATGTTAATCCAAGGCCCCTCACCGACATCCTCAACAGGATCCATTTCCGAGCGTTAGCCTCAGGACCATCAGGGAAGGTCCTGCAAAATCCCCCCCAACCTGAGCATTACCTCCGTGGCTCCGACCGAGAGCTGCGTCCGCAGATTTATCCAGCAGTTCAGGAATACATCGATCAGCAGTTCACATTAAACGGCATGCTGAACAGCCAGACTGAACACAGATCACAGATGGACTATGCCAGTGCTAAATCACTAACTGAATACTACTGTGAACAGCAGACTGGGAAATGAAGTTTTTCAGTCATCATCTAATTACGCCTCATTATGTTGCTCATTTCTAGCAGAGACTGCACTGCTCTGCATTACTAGATTTACAAATCAGATTAAAGTTGAACACTGAGGGGTTCCCAACCAAAGAATGTAAATATTATTTTTAGTGGGATACGAGGTTGTTGTTAGTTGTCGCTAATGTCCATATTTATGTTTAGTCTGTCTGAACTTTTAAACTGTACTGTCTAAATTTCAATGTCTAAAGTCAACATGAAACCAACATTGACTAAACCTTCCTATGTGTAACATTTAAACAAGCATTTCCTTTAAACGGCTTTGAAACTATATATATTGTGAAAGTGCTATACAAATAACTTTCTTTTCTAAATGTATGCTTTTAAAACAGAATTGATGATTTTTAATCAGAATGAAGTTATTTTCCTTTTCCTCACACAGGTTGTTGATTAACCACTCCATCCCGTATGGAACACACTGCATTATTCAATGTTTTTGCCTTGATTATTTTATTTTACTAGGAAATTTACATTACAGTTGCAAAATGAACTGCTGTACAGTTGTAACTGACTTCAAATAATTCTGCAGACAAGAAGTGTGAAGAAAATCTAGATCACACTTTTGCTCTTTCCATCGTAATTTCTTGTCCTCTGTGGGTTTCTTTCTTTCTTTCTTTTTTTCTTTCTTTCTTTTTACATTAAACCTTAATACAGAGTTTAGGGTTAAGTTTGCATTTTTTAAAGTTATCTTAGCAATGTAAAGTTGCCTTTTACAAACCACCATAGAGCAGTGCTTTTCAAACTTTTTTTAAGAGTGGCCCTATCCACCTTATTCTTCAGCGCGAACGTAAGCCTATTGGTGAGACTTCCGGTTCATTAGCTGCTAATAGAGGGTTTGCATTTATGTCGCAATTTGGTCAGTTACCTGGAAGCATGGCCATATTGGCAATACTTGGATGTAAACAACAGCATGGACTGCACCGTTAAAGTACTAGAGAATATGTTGTTCTGCTAATTTATTCTGTCTAAAATACGGAAAAAACGTGTTGAAGCTGCTAAATCATATAGAGAAGGACGCAATATTTCGACAAACTAAAGTTAATAGGTGATAAAGATATATACGAGAGTTATTAATTAAGATATTAGCCTAATATTTCACCTACCTGACCGGAAATAAGGACAAACATGAATGCTGTCAAGATTCTTGCCCTGGAAATCCTAGTTCGGTTTGGCCAACCACAAACGTCTTTTGTTCCTCAGACAGTTTTTTGCACTCTTCTCCATTTTTGACCAAATTGACCATTTTCAGCAGCAATAATCAGCAAAATACGCGAGTTTTGTTCATTCAGTGGCATTGTTTACGTTCTGTGCCGCCAATATAGCCAATTACCAAAACACTCTACAGGGAAATAAGGACAATAACAACGTGCAGTAAACGTTAAAGCTGTTTGCGCTACAAACAAGTGTGTTCATAATTAAGATAATACAATAAAATAATATAAGACAGACCAATTTGCAACATCAAGCAGCAAAACGAGCTGTTTTGTACTGCTAAAAACGCGGACAATACTGGTAGCCAGACCTACAAATTGTACAAATGGCTGCGCCCACCAGGGTTGCCAGGTTTTTACAACAAAACCCTCCCAATTGCTACTCAAGACTAGCACAAAAGTAGCCCAATTACTTTTTGAGGGGGTCCCCTTTAAAAATCGCGTTTCTGAGGTAAACACACGTTTTTTGGCGGGGTTCTCCTGGTAAAAATTAGCATTCAGGGGCTAAATATGTCGCTTCAACCCGCGGACATGAAAAACAACCCGTGGCAACAGAGTTAAAGTAACCAAATTCTGCGGGAAAACCGCGGACTTGGCAACACCGGCGCTCTCTCGTACGGGAATAAGGTGGATATCGCCTCTGATTCGCCGTTGCGTTCAAGAAATCAACAGACACGTCTGTGATTGGCTACAATGTTCAGAGAGACAAAGATTGCCGCTTACTTTCATTTTGTTCTTAATTTTGTTATATATCAGATATTTGCCGGTTTCTGCTTCCTTCTTCCCTAAATCTTGAACTTTGTTAAATAACGTTACATATAGGCCTATACATTTTCTTTAAACAATCCTGGCGACCGAAGCTGTGAAATCCACTGCCATAGGCTCTTCTGACACTGCTGTGGGTGTATTGGTCTAGTGTAAAACAGCAAGTATTTCACACACAAAAGAGACATAAATCAAGATGAATTTATTGACTGTGATCATAAACATTTCTTATTAGATACATATATTGTATACTATATATTCATTCTACAACAAGTTATAGGCATTAACTATATGCACTGCTATATAACACATTCTCAGTATGTGATTGTTAGTGGTGAAAACATCACACAACTCTAGAACAAACACACTCAATTTAGAAACAACCGCTCTCGTTAGTTTAGATTAAGCATAGAAAAGTGTTTGAAGCATGAAGTTGATTTTGTGTCTTATAAACAATGGCTACATTTTTAAAGCACAGCTCCCTTTTTGTCAGTTAAAACAGATATTGATGTCAAAATAACAAATGCACTTCATTTTGAAGAATGTAAATTGAACATCAATTTTAATGAATTTGTTTCTCACAAACAGAACATTGTTTAACAAATACCAAATACCTTTGCCAAAGTGTACTGTATAAAACAAAAAAACCTTATATTTGGCATCTGATTAGCAATGAGCAAAAGACCCAATCATTTATGATTCAGCAGCACTGTAAAATAAAAGCAGATATGCTGTATGACCTACTGATGTTTGGCATTCGTATTCTCATGACACAACTGCAAGCTGAAAATCGAAAGAAAACAAACACTAAAATATAGTCATTCTCAATGAAAAACTAGCTAAAATGGAGTTAAAATTCTCATATACCTGATAGAGCTCTCACATTATCTGGATGTTGATAATTAGTACTTTGTGAATAAAGAATACATGACATATATTGTGGTTAAAACATAAAAAAAAAGGAATAAGTCCTGTCATAATCAAGCTGCATCACTGAATTAAAACAACTGAAATGATTCAATATGGGAAAAACTCTGTAAGGCACAGAGCATTTTTAAGAAAACTATGGACATGGTAGACGTTCCACTTCAAATACACAACGTATATTAATCTTTAAACTTCTAGAACAGTAGACAAAAGCGTGCTCTGGGATCTGTACTTTAGCTGCAGTCATAATATCTAATGGAAGAGGACCAAAGCTTTATCATTTGCATAAAAATTGGGTGAGGTAAATTATCTGAGGTTTACTTAAATGAAAAATAAAGATGCTTTTCTAAATCCTGCTAATTCAGCATGTTTTGGCCTTTGCTTGGCGTCTTGGTAAAAATGTATTTGGACCATTATTTATTATCAAAAAAATAGGCAAAACATTCACAAAGAATATACATAGAGATATGACTATGAATCACATGGCTTACACTGCACAGTGAAAGTTTGATATCCAACCCTAAAAGCAAAATTTAAAAAAAAAAAAAAAAAAAAAAACAAACAAACCAATTGTTGTCATCCCACTATTAAAAATATTAAATAACTAGAGTGCTTCATGTTTGACCTGTACAAAAAGATGTTTACAAATGAACCTACCTCTAAATGTATTGGTTAGATAAACTAAAAGTCAGTTATTCTCATTCCCGTGTGACTATTTGTCCTAAACAGCAATGTCTTCACAACAATGAACGATTTCAAAGGCCCAGTTGATTAATCAACTAAACATGCTGGAACAAACCTAATGGCTCTTCTACACTATACTTCTATATATCATCATACATTGCATAAATTTAACTGTGAATACAACCTTAGCTACCCATTAAAATGGGAATACTTCCTCATCTTCTAAAACACCACATACACATAGATCTGCAGCTGCCCACTAGTGAAACAGTTCTGTGATTAACAAAATAACTATGATTGAGGTACGTCGTTTAAACATACAAGGCAAATAAACAGACAAAAAAAAAAGGAGATCAGTGACAAAACAAGAGCACATGCAGAGAATCTGGTCCTGCAGAGGTAAGGCACCAGGGGTCTAAAAAAAAAAAATCAATTCCTCATTTCTGTAAAAAGAAAACAGCTTTCAAGTGTTTCTGTTCAAGGCAATCAATGTGGGAGTGTCGGAAAGGCAGCAGAGTGGAAGGAGCGTGTTCAAGCTTGAGGATTGGTCATTTTCTGAAGCAATGGGATCTGCAGAGAAACAACACATTTATTTACGTTTATACTGACAAACTATGATATATTTTACTTGATACTGGCAGTTATTCATTCTTTCATCCAGGTCTACCTCTGAAAAAAGCTAATGTCAAAAAGTAGTCAGGTATAATATGCTAAAATTCAATTTCAATTCAATTCAATTCAAATTTATTTGTATAGCGCTTTTCATGATAAATATCGTTGCAAAGCAACTTTACACCAAATTGACATTTTTACAATATATCTAGTAGTAGTAGTCTAATTAGTAGTAATTAATGACGTAATCAGGGAAAAAAAAAAAATTCACTGTGCTTATTCTTTTGCAATTACAGTTGAGGTCAAAAGTTTACATGCACCTTGTAGAATCTGCAAAATGTAAAATTTTTTTTACCAAAATAAGAGGGATTGAACAAAATGCATGTTATTTTTTATTTAAGTACTGACCCGAGTAAGATATATCACATAAAAGACGTTTACATATAGTCCACAGAAGAAAATAATGGGTGAATTTATGAAAATGACCCTGTTCAAAAGTTTTCATACACTTAATTCTTAATACTGAGTTGTTGATCCACAGCTTTGTGTTTTTGTTTAGTAACAGTTGTTCATAAGTCCCTTGTTTATCCTGAGCAGTTAAACTGCCCACTGTTCTTGAGAAAAAAAAGTCCTTCAGGTCCCACAAATTCTTTTTCAGCATTTTTGTGTATTTGAACCCTTTCCAACAATGACTGTATGCATTTGATATCCATCTTTTCACACTGAGGACAACTGAGAGACTCATATGCAACTATTACAGAAGGTTCAAATGCACATTGATGCTCCAGAAGGAAAAATTATGCATTAAGAGCCGGGGGGTGAAAACTTCAAAAAGAATTTGAAGATCAGGGTAAATTGAACTTATTTTGTCTTATTTTTGGGAAACATCTTCTGTAGCTTCAGAAGGGCAGTACTACATGAAAAAATATAATATTTAGGCAAAATTGGAAAAATGTGCACATCTTCATTCTGTTCAGAAGTTTACACCCCCCGGCTCTTAATGTATTGTTTTTCCTTCTGAAGCATCAGTGAGCATTTGAACCTTCCCTCAGTTGTCCTCAATGTGAAAAGATGGATCTCAAAATCATACAGTCATTGTTGGAAAGGGTTCAAATACACAAAAATACTGAGGGAAAAAAAATAAATAAATAAATCAACAAATTTGTGGGACCGGAAGGATTCAGGATAAACAAGGAACTCATAAACAACTATCACTAAACAAAAAAACACAGCTGTGGATCATTCAGGTAACAACACGGTATTATTAGTAAGAATTAAAGAATGTAAACTGTTGAACGGGGTCATTTTTATAAACTCAACTATTATTTTCTCTTGTGGACTATATGTAAACATCTTTTATGTAAATATCTTATTCAGGTCAGTACTAAATAAAAAACAACATGCATTTTGTATGATCCCTCTTATTTATAAATAATTCATATTTTGCAGATTCTGCAAGGTGTATGTAAACTTCTGACCTCAGCTGTATGTATGAGGCTTTTTATGACCATATTAAATGATACAACACCACCATTTTAAAGTTTGTGGTCATTAAACAAATATTTTTATTCTGTGTGGACTAGTGCTGTCAAAATCAGCATGTTAACACAGGCTATTCATTTTTCCAGTTTAACAGCGTTAAAAATATTTAACACAGTTAACGCAGGGGCATGAGGGGCATGGCTAGGGTTGGCCACCCTACTCACAACTGCTTCTTCTGTCTCTTTTTTTTTTTCTTGACGAGAAGTGCATTTATTTAGATGCAGAACATCTTTACAACCACATCAAACGGGACACTTTTCATGCATGCACTCAAACTTCACTTCTGCGGCAGGCGCTAGTCAAAGAAGCGTGGGAAAGGTACAGGTGATGAGGAACTTCAGTAGAACAAGAGCGAACTGTGGTCAGATGAGATACTATCAGGCCATTATGTCACTAAAATGAATTTTCCTGTCCTGTCAGCCATTATACTATGCTTGTAGCACACACACTTCAATTGCTGTAGCTTGTATCATTACTGTACAAATACTGTAGCCCGTAGCATTTCATATTAAAGTGCGAATGAATCTACGAGCATGCGTGACAGATCTGTGTCATGTTCAGCAGTGGCAGCTCTCAAAGTAATAGCAGCCAAATAACCTAGTAACCCAGCTGCTGGATCTATTAATTAAAAAAACAAATGAAAAAGGAGGAAATTAATAACTTATGTGGCTTTAAGGATTCATCTATATTTGATATAACAGAGTATTTAGTGTTTGATAACTTTCTGTCTTACTTTCAATTTTTATATATTTCCTACTTGCTGGAGGGCACAGGTGAATAATGGGTTTATGTGAAGATTGTTTTAAGTTCACTTAAATTAGAAGATGTTATTTTTTTCCAAGTCTAATAATTGCTAAAATTGATAGCTCTCAATTATACTGTAATGTTACATGGCTATAGTTCATCAAAAAACTATTTCGTAGATATATCAGTAATACCCCCCCCCCCCCCCCCTAGTTATAAAAAAAAAAATTTATCAAATATTAAAAATATACTGTATTTTGTTTCTACATTAATTTGAAGATTAAATGTGAAATTATTGCAATAAAAAAGTATATTTAAAAACTAATGTTAGGTGGGATTGCGATTAATCGTGCTTAATTTCAGAAATAAAATACGATTAATTTGTTATTTTTTTTAATTGATTGACAGCACTAGTGTGGACCCATTAAAATAAAAAGTGACAGTAAGGACTTTAACTTAAAAAATATTTCAAATAAATTCTGTTTTTTTTTTTTAACTTTCTATTCATGTAAGAAAAAGAAGATTAAGGTTTTTGCAAAATATTAAGCAGCACAACTGTTTTTTAACACTGATGATAATAAAAAATGTTTCTTGAGCACCAAATCAGCATATTAAAATGATTTCTGAAGGATCATGTGACACTGAAGACTGGAGTAATGATGCTGAACATTTAGCTTTCCATCACAGGAATTACGCTAAAACGTTTGTATGAATATTTCACAATATTACAGTTTTATTTTTGATCAAATGAATGTAGCCTTTATTTAAAAAAACAAAAAAAATCTTAATGTCCCTAAACTTTTGAACAGTAGTTCACATGAAATACTTGTATTCACCTTGGACAGATCCACTCCCGTGAGGGCGTTTACAGCAACGGGTAGTTCAGCCAACAGACGATTGACTTCCCCAGTGACACGGCCACCGTCACCACTCAGGATCACAATCTCACTGGTACGACTCAAGGGTGCTGCCACCTGTCCAGCAATCTGTGACGACACAAATTCAGCCACTGACATGTTAACACGACGCAAACACATTCAGCTTTATTCTTCAGAGCATCATCTTTACAAAAAGACTTTTGGTGGTGTCAGAGAGGTCTGATCACTCTTATAGATATAAAGAGAAGAGAAAAAGTACACAAAAAACTGGCACACACTACATCTGTAATAACTGTAATCTAATTCCACATTTGTTCAGACTTCCACACACCTTTGGTAGAGCCTCCAGGACGAGAGCTGTCTTTGCAGCCTCCCCGTACTGCCGATAGGCCTCAGCTTTGAGCCTCATCTTCTCTGCTTCAGCTTTACCCACAGCCTCAATGGAGCCAGCCTCTGCTTCTCCAATACGCTTGATTTTCTCCGCCTCAGCCTGCGCCGTCAACACCTTCTTTATCCTGACAGAGAGGAGCAGAAGGCCGAATGACTTCTGAGGCCTTTGTTCTTTCCTTTCTTATCAGGCTCCCTTGAACTAATTATACCAATCCCTCAATCGTGTTACTCACTTCTTTGCTTCTGCGAGCTGCTGCATCTTGAAGGCTTCAGCCTCAGCTGGTCTCTTCACGGTGGCGATCAGCTCTTTATCTGTCCTGAGGATCTCTTTTTCCTCAATGGAGATCTGCTTCTTCCTTTGAACCACCTCAATCTCAATCTCCTCCAGTCTGATCTTCTGCTGCTCCTTGGCTGCCTGAAGCTCATAAGCCAGTTGCGCCTCAGCTTTCTTAGATGGGTGAAAGGAAAGAGCGATGATATATGCTGTGTTTGGGTGTCCACAAACTTTTGTCACATATTTGTGATGCGATCTAGGAAAACCCAACACATGGTGAAATTTGACCTTTTTTAGGTTTTGATACCATGAAAGCTGGACTCAAGCCCTTTCCAAAACTGTTTTTATTTTGTCCATAGCTTGAACGTAATAAAAGTTATGGCTGTCTTAAATTGGCTGATAGCAATGATTTTCAGGAATGGAATTTTGAGAAAAACGGGTTTAAAGTAAGACAGGTTTTACTTCATGGGTTTAACAAGAGCTGTCTGTCGGACCATTATACTGCATCATTATACAAACAGTTTTCCAATTTAATGAAAACCTTATTTTGACTAAAAAAAATTACATTTGACTTATTTTTTGGATTTCCTGAAAACGTCCCAGCGCGACATCTAGGGCCCTATGAAAGTTTTATTTTTTTCCTGGATTCAGTTTTTTTCTGTTTTCATTTTTTCTGGACTCCTTTTTAATGGTTTAATAAAATT
The DNA here is from genome assembly GCA_036247105.1 of Cirrhinus mrigala. Lineage (NCBI taxonomy): Eukaryota > Metazoa > Chordata > Actinopteri > Cypriniformes > Cyprinidae > Cirrhinus > Cirrhinus mrigala. The sequence goes on along the minus strand of CM070011.1, from coordinate 21,196,345 downwards.
TTATTAATCAAACCTCATGTCTCATCAATTAAAATCATGAAACTTAAACCACTTAACATCAGTTCATTAAAACATGTTTAGGGCCCTATGAAATGTTTTATTTTTACCAAATTCTGTGTTCTAGCATGCCTAATTATTCGAATGCATAAAAACAAGTTTCATTTATTCTTACAGTAGCCTTGTGAAATGTTTCTTTCCTCAGAAATTCTGTGTTGTGTTTTTGCATATTTCTGGTTATCAGCTTTAATTCAATTTGTCTTTTAATTAATGAAAATTAAACAAATTTTTGGCAAATAAAGGGGATTAACTATTACAATTAAAAGAATAAAGAAATATATGATTATTCCTTAAAATGTTTTAATAATTTTAGTAGTAGTAGTAGTAGTATTACATTCTACTGAACAATAGTATTTCTGCCGCAATGTCTTCACATTAAACCGAACTTTTATTTTGATGGGTTGCCGGGAATAGCTTTAAATTTCTGTGTGGATATGACGATAGTTGTACTCAAATGAAACGGTAAAATACTCATGAAGTGATTCTCAGTGCAGTTCTGGAGATGTTGTTCATGTATTTATGTCCTAATTTAGTGAGACGACAGACGGTAATATCACCACAAGTGTTGCGCGTTTCAGTTCGAGTAGTAAACAAAACTGCGCGTCTGTGTCATTTATTAACACAGTTACTGAAACAGTCATTTTGCAGCTTAATATTTACAAATATTAGTCCATATTGCGATTTGATTTAAGTGTAATGAATTACTTTTGATTAATTCATCTAAACGTTGACAAATTCCATGACATTTCGCGTTAAACTGTAAAATCCATTTTTATGACTGGATTCCGCGATTCTGTCTGTGTTTTCCACATCGTGGCAATCATAGGGCACTAGACATCTGACGGGTTTTCCTAGATTGCATCACATTTGATTAATCAGTGCATCTACAGCTTACAGTAAGTAGTGGAATAACTCAGCTCTACCTTTGTGTTCACTTCTTGATTAAAGGCAGCCTTCTGCATCTCCAGCTCTCTCTTCGAGTCTGCCATTCTTGTATCGGCTTGGAATTTCACATCCATCATCTCCTTCTTACATTCTGCTTCCTAAAACAAGGGAACAAGGCATGTGAGGAAACAAGTTTCACATCACTCGCTTTTTCACGTTTTCTGCTTACAGAAATATTCTGTCCTGCACTTTTTGGGGATTGGAATGGAATTTGGTGGAAAAAAAAAAAATGCTGTGTTTGCTGTGTTCATTCATAAATAACTACAAATTAACATTTGGCCTTAAACTAGCCAGCCCTGTACTGAGTGGAATCTTAATTTTGGTACTTTTATCAATATTTTGTTACGTTTACTTCATGTTTATTGACAAAATGGTTTTAAACCGTATACTGTACACCAGTGTTCAAATGTTTAGGTTTGGTAAGATTTAGGTTTTTGAATGACGTCTCTTATTCTCACTATTTAATTAATCAAAAATGCAGTAAAATAGTAATATTGTAAAATATTATTACAATTTAAAAAAATGTGTTTTTTATTGTAATATATCTTAAAATGTAATTTATTCTTGTGATGGCAAAGCTGAATTTTTGACAACCATTACTCCAGACTTCAGTGTCACATGATCCTTCAAAAATTATTCTGATATGCTGATTTGGTGCTTAAGACACATTTATTATTATTATTATTTTTTTTTTATAAATGCTGAAAACAGCTGTGCTGTCTAACATTTCTGTGGAAACATTTTTTTTTTCAGGATTCTTTGATGAATAAAAAGTTCAAAAGTTCAAAAGTACAGCATTTATTTGTTATAGAAATATTTGTTTTAACAACACAAGCCTTTACTGTCACCCTTAATCAATTTATGTTTCTTGCAGAATAAAAAATGTTTTTACATTTTTTTTTTTTTCAATTAAATATTTAAAATATTTTAGGCCCTATAAGACTCCTTTATTTCTTGAGCTCACCCTGATTCCAGCGTCTCTCTCTGCTTCAGCCACGCCAATGTCAGCATCTCTCTGAACAGCAGCAGTCTGGGATTTCCCCAGAGAACTCAAATAGTCCACCTTATCATAGACATCCTGATGGGAGAAAATAGGTAACATTTTTACCCTGGCAACTGTAATGGTTTTAAAAGTCATTGATTGATTGATGAAAACAAAATTAGCAAAGTAAACCAGAAACTCTATCCATGTGTATCCGTGTACCACTGTAAGCACACCTTTATAGTAAAGCTTAGGATCTCAATGCCCATCCTGCCCACATCAGGTGCTGCCACCTCCCTCACCAGCTTGGCAAACTGATCCCTATCCTGGTAGATCTGCTCTACAGTCAGAGTCCCTGTAAACACAAGCAAATGAGGTTAGTGAGTATGTGGAAAAACATGATGCCTCCTCACTTTTGTGTTCCTAAGTCATCCATAAAATTGAAGTCTGCCATTATGAAGGACATAATCAATATTCTAAGAGCAGAGGAAACTTTCAACCACATAATGTCCCAAACTTTGAGTGAGTGGCTGCTGGTCATGTTGCTTATCTGGCAAGAACTTAAATCTAACACTGACTGTGCACACTGTCTAAACTCTTCACAGTGAGAGCACAAGGTGAGAGCATGTTATTGAAGTGTTGAGCACCACTCACCCAGAATAGAGCGCAGATGACCTTCCAGCGTTTGCAGAATGACGCTTTTAATTTCTGCCACTGTCTTGCCCAGGAACTGTTCACAGGCATAACCCAGCAGCTCTTTGTCAGTCATGACCTTCACCTGGTAGCAGAACACATATAGTCATGGTCCAATACTGACATACACTGGATCACAGTATGCAACTGACACCTAGAGCTTGATACAATGCACTCAGACAGTAGAACAGTCAGCTGATGTGTTACTGTACACATTCATGGTTATGAATATGAAAATGCTATAATACAGCAAAAAAAAAAAAAAAAAATCTTCTAGCATCTTAACAGTCTTATTATACATAATATTTCATCAACACTTTCAGTTTGAGACATCTATAAGAATATTTTAAAAGTGTGAGAGACAGACAGTATGTACAACCAAATCTGCTGGATGTTGTAATGTTGTGTATAATTGAGATTGTGGTTGATAAGTCAGTCAGTATTTATGCCACTCTGAATTTACACACAAAAGCTTACAAATCAGTATGTAAAACAATCATGTGTTTATGGTGTTGGGAAGGGCTGGGTGATGTATATAGTACATTTACAATATACCTCCGGTTCATTTATTTACATAAATGTAATATTAATAAAAGCAATGTTGTAAATATTGTGATGACTTATTTTTATTTTTTTTTTTTAATTACGTATCCAGGGTGATTACGTTTTGCTATCCTTCAACAATATTTAGATACATTCATAATATTATTAAAAAGCTAAGAATATGGAGAAATTTTTGTATCTATACCACCCAGCCCTAGTATGAATTAGAGGATTAGCTCATTTCCAGAATAAAAATGTCCTGATAATTTTTCCTGTCCTGACTCAACCCATCTCATCCAAGATGTTCATGTCTTTTTTTCTTCAGTTGAAAAGGAATTAAGGTTTTTTAGGAAAGTTAACCTCATTTTCTCCTCCAACTTCAAAATCGTCCGACATCGTTTTACCTTTTTACGCAAAGGGCGTTTGACTTTCTTTGCACGTTCATTTTGTAAACACTGGGTCGGTACATTTGACACGCGTGACCTTTCCAGCGTGACTACATAAGATTGAGCTAGTGCAAGACAAGCATTTGTGATTAAAAAGCATATAAATTTTAATTTTTTTTAGAAACTGCAATTTGGACCTTCAGCCTGTTGGCTCACATTGAAGTCCACTATATGGAGAAAAATCCTGGAATGTTTTCCTCAAAAACCTTGAATTGACTGAAGAAAAAAAGACATGAACATGAGGGTGAGTAAATTATTAGGACATTATTCTGGAAGTGAACTAATCCTTTAATGGACCTTATAATTAGTGTAAACGGTGATAAAACCAAACCTGATAAGAGAAATCAATCAACAAACTCAAAATCGGGTCTTAATGTTCATGTCTGCATGCAAAAAAAAAGTAAAATAAAATAAAAAATAATGTCAGCAATAACCGCAAGCCTTTTTCCAGTGCAGCACCAGTTATGAGTCTATGAGACACATTTTAAAACAGTCTCTCTTCATGGCTGTGAAAAGGAAAGGAGAATGAACTCATGCTTCAGAAAGAGAGGGTGGAGTTTTAGTGAGTTTAAGGTTCCGGCTAGAAGCCGCCCCCCTCTACTGAACTACAACCAGCTTCCCATTTACATTTTTTCAGAGCTGAAAAAAATCTGCATGTGGCCTGGTTACTGCAGCAGTACATAATAATGATGAAAGCTGATTTCAGTGCAGTGTCAAAGGTGAACTTCAACCAACTCTGGCAGGAGGGTAGTTGAGCAGTCATCAAACAGTTAAAGATGTGGTATATGACAATCAATGCAATACACGACAGCATGACGCCACAAATGTGGGTGGGGGAAAACATTAACGGCAGAACGAATCTCAAATGACTCCACATTACAGGAGTAATGCCCTGTGAATGGCATCTGGTAATGGCTGTTACTAGATGCTCTAGATAAATGTTCCAGGTCTGGAACCAGATTTCCAAATAGAAATATTGACATTACATTTTTAGAGTAATCAGAATGAAGGTCTGTTCACACAAAGATTAATATTCAGTGCAAACATTATTTTTTGTTCTAATCTTTTTTCAGTTGCACTGTGAAGAAAACTGACCAACCAATAACATTTGTACTTTCGGTCACGTGCCCAGAGAGCTGCTGCTGTTACACAAAACCACGACTTGGTGGCACGCAGGAACAGAGTATTCTGTATCCTGGAGTAACCTGGGTATTTCTGCTTTTCTAAAACTGGTCAAATCACAAGCGAAAATCTGAATTTTCATGCTGAACACTCACTTTGGTGTGAACGGGCCTTAATAGGCCAATGTGAAAGGTGAACATTACAGAGTTTTGTTATTAATGGAGTCTAATGGAGTTATTTTGGAATTAGCAGTCATTTAAGACAGACATATAAATAAAAAAAGTCAAAAATGTTGTAGCATTCACAGTAAACTGGGGTGCTATGCTTTACCAAGCATTGAAATGACACTGCATGCATGGATGACCACATTTTCACCCAAACTGGAACAAAAAGAACCATTCACGTCGCGCTCATGGGAAACCACAACATAAACTCAAAGAGAGGAAATCGTGCAACACTGTAAATATGAAAGTAGGGCAAGACTAAAAATGTGCTCTAAGATTAAAAAACACTTTCTCTTCTTGAAGCTTTCCAGATTGTTAGGGAAACAAAGTTATCTTGAACTAAAAAAATAAATCAATAAAACAGTCTAGTATTATCTGGATCTGTATCTCTGTCTGCTGGTGAACATGTATAAAGACTGATTCATAATAGAAAACAGACTCAAGGAGGAGGATATTGCAGAGGACTGGGTGGTCAGCAGATAAGTGGGTCCATTAGTTCAACAGCTGCAAGGCCTCCATTTACAAATCACACGAGACAGACTTCCCACAGTCGCTCTAAAATTAGGGGGGTATAACTAGGGATGTAATGATACATTGATATGGATTGATGCACCAATCAAATGAGGCACTAACAATATGATACAATGCATTCAAAATCAGTTTGGGGATACCAGACATACTAGACATTTTAGAGAGCGTTTCCTCATTGGACAAGCCAATGATGACCTTTTTTATAGCGTTCACTGTTTCAAATCATAACTATATGTTTTGAGGTATCAGCAAATATTGCACTGCTGGCTAAGAGTATAAAAATCAAATATATTGATGAAACATTTAAATTACACCCCTTGGTATAACATGCAGGGCAAAGCAGTGTGTTGTAGACTCATTCTTATTGAATAACCTTCGCTGTTTTGATACAATGGACAAATGTAACCATATGTTACCCTGGACCATAAAACCGTTCTTAAGTAGCACAGGTATATTTGCAGCAATAGCCAAAAATACATTGTATGGATCAAAATTATCAATTTTTCTTTTATGCCAAAAATCATTAGGATATTAAGTAAAGATTAAGTAATTTTTGATTAGTAATATGCATTGCTAAGAACTTCATTTGGACAACGTTAAAGGCAGTTTTCTTAGCATTTCATTTTTTTTGGCACGCTCAGATTCCAGATTTTCAAATATTGTCCTATCCTAACAAACTATACATAAATTGGAAGATTTCAGATGATGCATAAATCTCAATTTAAAAAAGAATGACCCTTCTGACTGTTTTTCTGAAAAGACCTTAAGCTCAAGTTTCTATGAAGAATGAATTGCGAAATGTCTTGTTTAAGTTCCTTATCCAGACCAGAGATAAATGCCCTGTAATGGTTGGACTGCCTCGTTGTGTTATAATGCTCTCATTGTTCACACCAGACCAAGTATTCACAGAGAGAAAATAACACTTGGGAAAAAAGAAAAAAAAAAAAGAGAAAGAGAGAAAGAGAGAGAGAGAGAGAGAGAGAGAGAGAGAGAGAGAGAGAGAGAGAGAGAGAGAGAGCGCATCTTTGAAAACTGAAATTAAAAACCTTGCAATACAGGTAACGCAATATGCTCAGTCGCAACCATAGTGGAAATTAGTATTTCCTCTCTGAAGTTGGGTTTTCAAAAGAGCAGACAGATGTTCATTGGAATAAATGTGAGTTCAGTTAACCACTGCAAGTTTTGGCACGCTGACAACAGAGAACAATCAAAAACGGTGATGGCCATGGTTAAGAAATCTAAGAATAAAACAAATCAGCTTATAATTTCATCCAGATTCCTTTGACTGTTTGAGAAAAGCTTTTAGATGCTTAAAAAAAGAAAGCAATTACAAACATCTGTAACATCTACACAAGAATGACATGAAGGTCACAGAAAATGGCAACATATTGACTCGGTTCTAAAACCTAGTAGGTGGCAATATAAGGCATCATACTCTAGATGCACTCTGATGCAACAGCTGTTTCAAAATATAGGAAGACTAGACACCTTATTTTGGACAAATTCTGTATCTTTTGCGGAGAAGTCTACCTAATTTATTGCCATGAGTCCAGTGGACACTTTTATCCAGCATTTCAGTGATATACATATTTTTATACTTGTTAAAAGTAGGTACATTCAGACACTGTCAGAATTACAGTAATTACTGTAGAATTTTAGACTTAAAGGGATAGTTCATTTAAAAATGAAACCTCTGTCATTGATTACTCACCCTCATGTCATTCCAAACCCGTAAAACCTCTGTTCATCTTCAGAACACAAATTAAGATATTTTAGATGAAATCCGAGAGCTGTCTGACCTTGCATAGCTCACAAGTTTACCCTCATATATAATCTGATTGAACAAAGAGTAAGCATATTTGGCATGCTGTCCTGAGGGAGGGCTCCGAGCTCAGAATATAGCCATATCCCTAGTACGGGATGAGAATAGATTAAGAGTGAGAAGTTGGGGTGGAGGAGGGATGCCGGAAAACTGTCATAGGATGGAGGTGAGTTGGCTGTATGTATGTATGACCAGTCGGATCTTGCGAGATCTCGTGACGACATCCTGGCAAAACATTTTAAGTGTTTACATTAGAGCTTCACGATTAATCCTTAAAATATCTAGATCTCCATTCAAACACCCACACGATCTTATTCCTGAATGACAACGATTTAGCTGTGTCTATTAAGACTGTTTCACATCGCGAGTGTCAGTGGAGCATGAAAAGCATGTTTTGTCGAGGGTTGAGGAAAATGTGAACGCAGAAAAAGCAACAAAAACAGTCTTTTAAATGACATTATAGTCATTATTTCAGTGTTACAGACATTTAAATAATAGAAGTACTGGGATAAAAGTTTATAATTTGGGTGTAAACACTTATCGTCTACAGCAGCGTTCAAAACGAAAGTTTCATAACACTTGTATGTATTGTAACGCTTATCCTCTTCCGCCAGGAGGTGGCGACAACTGCCCGTTTAAAAAAAGTATGTCATTGAATCATTCATTCAGGAGATTTCAATTGTCAAAGTCTTAATGAAGTTAGACACTGACTCTATCATTGAACGTGTTTTTTTTTTTTTTTAATTTTGTTTAAAGTAATATATGTTTTTAAAAGACTTAAAGGGGTCATCGGATGTCCATTTTCCACAAGTTGATATGATTCTTTAGGGTCTTAATGAAAAGTCTTTAATATACTTTGGTTAAATATTCTCAGTGGTAGTGTAAAACAACACCGTTTTTACCTTGCCAAAATCAGCTCTGCAAAAATCATCTCATTCTTGTCGAGGCTGCTTTAAATGCAAATGAGCTCTGCTCGCCCCGCCCCTCTCTTCTGTCTGCTGCTCTGAGATTGTTTACTTTAGCCACATTTAACGCGTTTAGCCGCTAAACTTGCTAACTAGCACATTATTAGGAAAGGTGATTGCAAAGATTCATAAAAAACCCTTATACTCACTTCTGCTGTAAGTGAAGCTGGATCACGAATGATTCGCACGAACATAAGACGGATATATGTAGATCGGGAGGCGCATTCCCTTCACAAACAAATGCAGGGAGTTTTTTAATTTATATATTTCTTGAGATGACAAATAGAGCTTCTGCTTGTAGCTGCTTGCTGGACTTTATTTAAAATTAACGACTATTTGCGTTTTTCTTGACCAACAGCATACCTGATGGTGAATATATTAATATTTTATATATTTAGAATATTTACCTGCCATCATTTTACTAGTCTTAAGTTGTCACCTATTTAGTTGTCATGTTTAATCAGATTGTCCAAGACACCCTGGAAAAAACAGTCCAGCAATGAGGAAGAAAGACTTGTGCACTTCCATAATTTTTTTTTTTTTTTTTTTTGATTAAAGGGTTAATTTACTGAAATCAAAGTAGTCATGTACTTACCCTCATGTCATTCCTAACACCTAAAACTTTTGTTCATTTTCGAAACACAAATGTAATTATTTTAACGAAATCAGATTTCTGTCCCTTCATTGGCCAATACCATTATGATGCTTCAGAAAGTTCATAAAGAGATCATAAAACTAATCCATGTGAATTGAATGGTTTATTCTATATTTTCTAAAGAGACTTGATCGCTTTGTATGATGAACAATTTGAATTTAGGCTTTTTAATCACATATGTGACCATGGACCAAAAAACCAGTCATAATGGTCAATTTTCCAGATTTGAGATTTGAGTTACATCATCTGAAACTGAATAAAAAAAGCTTTCCATTGATGTATGGTTTGCTATGATAGAACAATATTTGGCCAAGATACAACTATTTAAAATCTGGAATCTGAGGGTGCAAAAAAAAAAACATTGAGAAAATCACCTTAAAAGTTGAAGTTCTTAACAATGCACACTACTAATCAAAAATTACGTTTTGATATATTTACAGTAGGCATTTTACAAAATATCTTCATGGAACATGATCTCTACTTAACTTCCTAATGATTTTTGGCATAAAAGAAAAATCAGTCATTTTGACCAAAACAATGTATTTTTGGCTATTACTACAAATATACCCGTGATACTTAAGACTGGTTTTGTGGTCCAGGGTCACACATAAACATTTATCAACTAAAACATCAGATATGGTAAACGGAAGCTCAAGTGTGAGAACCACCTATATTCACTTTGTTTAAAAGATTAAAAAGTGTGGAACAACATGAAGGTCAGTAAATATCAGAATTTTCATTTTGGGTGAACTAACCCTTTAAAGCAGATCTCATCATCAAAAGTTACTAGTGCTGGGTTTTATGCATTCATCAAAGCACATAAGTATCTTTTCCCCCTCTCTTTTCTTTGTTTAATATAATTTTTGTTTTTGCTGTTTACAGTCCTGTACCTGTACGAGTATTAAAGGCCATCTCAGCCAGAGGGAGGACCACCAGCCATAGCTATTGGCACTGATAAGGATCAAGGGCACGATCACCTTATTCTATGTGGTCGGGCAAGCATCTCATCCCTTCTGATGGAACCACCACCCTGAGTGCTATCGAACTCTAAGTCCACTTTGTGCTCAACCTGTTGTATCAGTAGGTCCTTGTCAATGTCTTTATCTTCCTGCTACACTCTACAACGTTGATGTTGGTCATACCAGTGAGTTACCAAGAGTAAAAGAATTGCATGCAAAGCATTGACAATCTTTGACAAATTATTTTTCAAAGCATCATGTATTTAAAGTACAAAGATAAGATTACGTTGAGAGTATATCTAACAGCCAACATTTTGAAGTCTCTACATGTCTTTTCATCTGTAGAGTTTACACTGGTGTCATGATGGTGAATTGTCTTTTTATTATGGATGGATGCACTTTATTGGACTTGTTTTGGACTGATGAAGAGAAATTTATTCCATTCTAAAGCTTGGAAGTGCCAGGATAATTTTTAATATAACTTCGATTGGATTCGACTGAAAGAAGGAAGTCACATACACCTAGGATGCCTGGAGGGTGAGTAAATAATGGGCTAATTTTCATTTTTGGGTGAACAATCCTTTTAAGATTACACAGATTCATTTTGGTTTTTCGGCTGCCGCAGAAATATATTTTCTAAATATGAAAATATCCCAGGATGCATCTAGTGATTAGTCACTTTTTACTTTTCATTTCAGTCTTTAGAAGACAACTGCCTGTGTAGGCGGTATACAACAAGACATCTCACTGGGTTTTGGAACAGAGCCATTCTTCTAAATTGTTTTGTTGTTTTAAAATAATTCACCATATTATGAAGGAGCTTTTCCCAAAACTACCAATACATGAACATTCAGTAAGTACTGACAACTTTTTCAGCCTTTGATTGTCAGAACAACAATTTATCATGTTAAAACGAAAACCAGTGACCTTCAGTCTGATTAACATACAAAGACTGGCACTGTTTATCCCTGAGGGGTATCAAATTCAGGGACCAGAAAAGGAGGGAAGGAAATGGGAGAAAAAAGCATGATAAAGGGGTGCTGGGTCTGAAACCAGTCTGGCAAACCTGAAAGTGGCATTTGGAGCTGAGGTTAGGTGAGGTAAGGTGGTTTACCTGTGCCACACCTGTGACAGTAATAGCTACCCCCTCCGCTGTCTCTACATCCTCACACTTGGGTTGCAGGGTCATAATCTCAAGGGTTATCCTGTGGAAAACGCAAAAAAAGGGAAACAAACCAAAAAAGTTGGCTATGATCTACGGGAAGAATGTCAAGCGGCGTGAAAACAGGAAAGAAGGTGGGATTAAAGAAAGATGTGAAGGTAAACAACACAAAATGGATCTGTAAGGTGAAAATACGAAGACACAACCACTTGGTCAGCACAAATCAGGTGTTTTGACCGCGGGCTGTAATGGCATCCTCTGCATTCAGATTCCCAGAAGCTTAAATATAATTTCCCACCCCACAATATTCCTGAAAGCCCGTCTGATATGCCTGTTATCCATTACAGACCCAACAGTCAAAACAGGCTGATGTGAGACATTAGTTACATGAGCCATGAGCGCTGCGTAGCCAAACTCCAGACAAGGATAGTGAGAGATGACTGGCTCTCCTTCACTGCAGAGGAAGACCAACACAAGAGTGTGGAAGAGAGCGTGGAAGCATGTGTATGTATGCAACGTAGGAAATGGAACCAGGCCACCGCCCTTTACATCCTGAGCGCTTGAAATTGTTCTCACTGTCTCAATTGGTTGGCTTGTTTCATTCAGTGTGATTACCTGAGCGACCCCTGTCACATCCAAGGGGACACCCTCCGAAGTTTCGATATTCTCACAGCGACAGAGGATGGTCATTATCTCCAGAGAGAGTCTATGTGGGGGAGATGGGGGGGTGGAGGGGAGGGGGGAGAGAGGGTGAGGAGGGAAGGAGGGGAGGCAGGACAGCACAATATTATCAGTGTTAACATATGTGAAAGGGGAGGATAGAGGACAGGGTTCAAGGTTAGGGAGGATGGGTGCTGGCGTTGATTGCAGTTGAATCCAGACCATCAGGAAACCGCTGTCTGCTGCATATGGAGAGATATCTTTTATATCATGTCATTTATCTATAAAACCTCACGACTGACTCTGAATGGAGTCTTATTCAGTATATCCATTATGCTTTGCCTAATCTATGAAAAAGCAACTTTCATTTCTGATAAGGTGTATATGCTACAGGTAGATGTGAACAAAAGGCACATCCTTCTTACATTTATAAATAGATTTTAAACATTTTAACAGAATGTGCTTTAAAATAAAAAACTTTTGTTTAAGTCAATTGCATCTCATATTCTTTATGTAGGCTACAAATTCAAACCAAGATGATAACGGCTACTAAATTAAAGGGGTCATGAACTTAGAAATCAAAATACCCTTGATCTTTTGACATATAAGAGGTCATTGTGCTATATAAACATCCTGTAAGTTTCAGAACTCAAAATAGATTCTTGTTAGTCTCAAAACAGCTTATATTGAAGCCAATCTGCCAAAACGACAGGTTGTGGAAGGGCCATGCCTTCGTAGAAAAAGATCGACACCTGCTTCTACATCACTGCCTGATTAGCCCCGACCACCGATTCACATATGTAGTGTAAATAACGAGAGAGGCAAACACAGGTCTACACAGAAATCAAGCCAAAAAGATGGCTCAAATGACAATGACGCTGTGCAGTGCCAAGTTGTGGAAAAACACAGTCTTTGGATTGCTATCCTTCTGATGCTAACATTTGGAAAGTTAGAGTTATAGATGCACCGATTGCAATTTTGCTGGCCAATTCCAATTTCCGATTTTTTTGTAAGTGTGATCTGCCGATACTGATTTTTGTCGAGCCCAATTTTCTTTTTAGGAACAACAATTGACAGCATGTACAAACAAAACCTATACTTTTTTCAATGCAAAAAAAAAAATAATAATAATAATAAAATAAACATTACAATTCCCCCAATCTGGACTAAGTTATAGATGTTCTCTTCCTTAAACAATCCTAAAAACAAAGTGCTCTATGACTGGAAAGTGCTAGAAATAACAACTGAAAATTTGTTGCTGTATATAACAAAACAATTTCCCACCGTTTTGTTTTCTACCAAAGTATCCATCTATAACTTTCCGAGTGCTGTTGCACTTATTTGTTTTGATTTCTCTCTCACATACTCACTCAGGCTGGACAAGCTTCATCTGGCACGAAATAAATACATTATCGGTAGCTGTAAGTGTGAGTTCAAAACAGACCGGCTTGGAATCGGCAGACTGACAAGCCAGTCACCGGTCCGGACCGATCATGCAGAAAATCAGCTAATTCCAGTCCCTAACCAGTCAATCGGTGCATCTCTAGAAAGAGTGGATGAACTTTATTTTTAATGAAGTTCCAGACCGCACCAGTAAGAACTTGGTTCTTTGTTTACTTCCTTTTACTGAGGATTAGTTTACAAACAAGGTACAATTCAACGCAGGATTTTGAGAAAGATTGAAACTAAAAGACGATGCTGTGCCGACTATACTGGATCCAACAGTAAAGTGTGAGTAACTGTTTTTATGACGTGGTCACTATTGCTTTGTCTGTTATTACAGATCGTTTGATATGCATTTATTTAAATTGATGTAATATAACGTTTTTAACCTAAATCACAGCAGTGTCTATCTATGATGGATGTAGGATGTCAAATATACACAACTGTTACCAAATCATAGCAGTGGGTGTTTACTTCCAAGTCTACAATCCGCCACACCTATTCAAACAGAGCGTTCTGATGAGGGTAGTCAAAACAGGACAGATAACCTATTACTTCTAAATGATAATGTTTTTGATGTTAAAATCTTGATAACATTATAATTGGACCTCAGAGAACAGTACAAAATAATGAAAAAGGCAGTTCATGACCCCTTTAAATCTAGATTGCATGTTTTTAAGCATTTTAAGTTCAATTATTTTAATACAAATGTGAAAAAAAGATCTAATTATAATCACTGAAGCCATCACTCTCTGCAGGTTTACAATGTTTCACATTGTTGAGTCGTGCAGTTCAGCACAAGCTAACTGACATACTGGGTAGAAACATGGTCCCTGATGGCATACTATTTCTAGTGGATTGTTGGGCTAACATAGCTCAACCCTAATATAGCCCAAACCCATTCAACACAGGACAGTTTACAGTCATGAGACCACAGTCTGGTATTCAGCCTATATCTACAAAGCTAGTTATGCAACATCTACCAATACATTTGTTGTAAGCAGTAACTATAGACTGCTCATCAATGGCCGTTTTCTACTTCAAACTAATTTATTTGTCTCTTTCAAAATGAGCAGCTCTTTAATTGGACTGAAAAGAAACAGGTCGTGTCTGAATGGTCAACATGCACAAGGATATGCAGTAGGGTCCAACTAAATGTTTCATTTCAGCCCTTATGCTACAGCAAGCCCCACCGCTCTCTCAATCTTTTAAAATTAGATCAATGTAGCTTTTAGAGCTGCCAGCAAACTAGATTACTACGTACTATATCAGAGAAGGGGGGATGGTAAGAGATATCCCACCCAGCCTTGTTTTCTTTCTAAGCTATGCACTCAGCTGAACAACTATTGTAACCACTGTTTACAACACAACCCATATTTACAGTCGCTTTTGACTTTTATTCCCTCTCTTGCATCTGACTGTTGTTTCACCTTTCTATTGACTCTAGCAATAAAAAAAAGGATAAAAAATACATTTTCATTTTAGCTGTAACATTTAAACTCATAGCTGCATTTCAGCAATAGACTTTTTCCACACATTCATGTGTCGACACTGATAGATGACTAACTTCCTAGATGTTTTCCTGTCAACTGATGGCGGTTAGTTTTGTTAAATCAAATAAACTGTGCTACTACTGGGAACTTCCCAATAAACCTTTCAAACGGTTTATTTGAATGCATGACCGTATCTAAAGTGGTGAATGTGGAAGTTATTCTCAAACAGATCAATTACTCTAGAACTAAATCCTTCAGCTGTGCCGACATGGAAGTGTGATAAAAGTCTGATCTGTATTTCCACAGAGTTGATTTAGCATAATAATGATCCCCAGTAGTGAGATACCAGAAACAGATCAGATGGTCAGACACACACGGGTGAGTCCAGCGCTTAAAGGCAGGTTAGCTCAGCAAACACTTAAAGAAATGAACAGGAGAGGAACATCAGAGAAAAGGCAGGCTGGTTATTACAGATTGCACATGCATAACTATCTCAGTAATGATTAAAAAAGGAAACAATAAATGAAATTAAATCACATTTCAGAACGATATATAGTTTTAATGTTCTAACAGCTATAAGCAATAAGCAGTGCTCATACTGAATAATACTGCTTTACACACTGTGCTTAACCTTGGATTATCATCTTTTTAAAGCTCACTTTAAAGAAAAATCATTTGAGGGTCAAATATTGACAGAAAACATTTTATTTTTATAGTTAAGGTCCAAAAAAAGTCTATTTAGGACAAATTGGATAGTCAATAATAAATAAGCCTGATGCACAGGGGTGAGACAAGCCTTTATTTAATCCGTTTAAACCGGCAAATAAGAACGTTAACCCTGGGTTAACGAAACCTGAATAACCAGGTTATTTCATGGTTGGCAGATATGTGAAAAAAATCATAACCCAGGTTTTCGATAACCCAGTATTAACAATGTTAAATATCAAAAGCCCTATGTAATTTTAGCACAGCTGCAGTTCCACAGATTTTTGAAGTACTATGTATACATCAGCAGATGCTGCGCCATTAATGAGCTTCTATTTGTAACCACTGAAGCTAAACTTCATTCAGTCAACATTCTAGTATTGTTAACTCTGTTTATTTTTCCAAACACTGGCCTTGGATACTGAAGGTGGGAGGGTGAACCAAATCTATTAACTACAAACATCATAAACTCGTCTTTTTAGGAAAGAACCAGACATGGGTGTCATGTAGGCTAATATATAAATTTGTATTTAACGTGATTACAATTTAATAAAATCATTAGAAATTGATAATTATAATGTTTTATTGCTACGGATATTCAAACAGCGATTACTACAGAAAGTGACATTATGACTACTTTGATCTATCGCGAGTTTAAGCACTCTCAAAAAGACAAAAACAAATTTATCGTTATAATCACTGAAGCTGTCTACACTGTGAAATGAATCTCCTACTTACATTGTAAGTACATCTGCGCCTTTGTTGTTTATGATGAGACAATTCAAGAGTTGCGCACTCAACAAAACTGATGAGTTTCAGGGATGACTGCAGATCGCCTCTGATTGACCACTGCATTCCTAAGCTCAGCAGAATCGTGTGCGATTAGTTATAATGCGCAACACTGTAAAAATGCCTAAAAAGAATTACGGTGCAACATAAGCAAATCTTAATTAAATGCCACAGTTGACACTTTCTATTAGGGGTGTAATGATACGATACACATATTAGTTTTCCTCTTTTCCTCGCTTTTGTTCGCTTTTAAATAGCTTTAGTATTAGCAGCAATTCTGCGTCATTTGTTTGAATTGACAACAGCAAAACCATCGTATCGAACTGACCGAACCGTACCCTACTTTCTATTCATTTTCACTTTGTCAGCGACAGACGTAATGGATTTAATTTGTTGGCCATTTTTGTCCAATTTAGTGGCATTTTGGCCAGCCTTACACACACTCCACCTATGGAAAGAGTGCTCATCAGATACACTATTTCTTGGATAATAGTCTGGATAATAAACAGAGTTATTTTAGTTACTATTAATGTCCTTAATATGACAGAAAATTAGGCACAGGTGTGTGCACTCCGGAGTTTCTTTAAAGTAGGCATACTACATTCACATTCAGTTTAAATAGTCTATCCAGAGAAATGTGAGCATGTTATGACATATCTAAAATGATCCTTTCGCCCACTCAAGAGGAACGGAAATGTACTTGTATGGAGAAAAGAGTCATTCAGTCAAGTGGGAGAATGATTTGTTTACATTTTGAGCAAGTAAACACAACAGAAGGAATGAATGTGATGAATGAACTTTCTTACTTCTGTATGTCGGTGATAAGCCACCATGCCCAGGCCCAGCCGCCCACTGTATAGCTCTTCTCATCAGAGCCACAGCAGCCCCCTGAGAAAATAAACACGGCATATTTAGCACAAATACACATTCCACAGTAATCTCGCTTTCAAATGCTAACATGCTTGCAATTAGTGGTTCAACGGATCACAAAACTCACGGTTTGAATCATATTACAGTTTTAAGGCTACATACACACTGCAAGCCTTAGTGCTCAATTCCAATTTTTGCTCAGATCAGATTTTTTTGTATAGCTTTTTACATTTTTGTTCTAAATGTGGCCAATATCACATTTCCAGTGTGAACAGATCAAGGTTCTCAACTGATCTGTATGCGCAAAAGAACAATACAAACAGGGTTGCCAGATTTTCACAAAAAATTGCTTCTCAAAACTAGTCCAAAACCATCCCAATTGCATTGCGGGGATTAAATCGTAGCCCAGTTCTACTAGAAAACTGTGGACTTGGCAACACTTGCGCAGTGCGTCGTCATACGAAAACAAATATGGAGGACAAAAAAATTGATGATGCATTTATTTACAGTGTGACCTGCCACAGAAGCCAGCGAAGTTATGCACAGGCAATATGAAAAATAAAAACAAGGATGAGCGCAAAATTATGACGAATGTTGATCTAGAGTGAAGTAAAAGTTGCATGAATTCCGATATGACTGTTCAGACTGTGGTCGCACTGCAAAACATCTGACCTGGATCAGATTTATATGGAAGTGGCACAAATTAGAATTGAAAAGATCAGATTCCATGTGGTTTGTGCTGTTCACACTGTCATGAGAAAAACAGACCTGAGTCACGTGAGCAAATTGCTTTCCATTTATTATTTAAAACTAAGTGCTTCTTCCACAGCAAAAACTACTAGCCTACCTAAAAAAAAGTTCAAACATGAAATAAATACAGTAGAAATGACAACAAATACACAAATATACAACAGAGCAAAGTTACAAATAGTAGTAAGTATTCAGGTACAGAAATGACATAATTAAGTGTAAAAAAAAAAAAAAAAAAAAAAAAAAAAACACTAGTGTTTACTGTATAAATTAAATATAGATCAATCTTTCTCAAAGCTGTGTTTTGATTTTTGATTAGCATTAATGACAGCAGCAGGTGTCCCTTTAAGACCTAATGGACGGATCCAAAATAATGATACACATCCAATTTCTTTCTCAGCTGTTCATTCACTTAAGACAGAACTTAATGCGTTTACCAGAATGATTGTTGAGATGGGCACTGTGTCATAATTTTATGATTATGTGTCTATTCAAACGCAAGAAGATGTGGAAGAGGATTCGGTTCGCTCTCACTGGATCACATGCGTGTTGAACCGCGGTGCCGGGTCTGTATGGATCACAGATCAACTATCCAGGGACTAACTGTCCCTACTTGCAATCATTTGAAGTATTCTAGAATGACAATCTAACATTAAAGCGAATGCTTGATACAAATAATAATAAAAATTCATCAAACAATATATTTCCACTGTAATAATCTAAATCTTTCAGCCCATTTTACAAGCTATTGGTCATTTACCACTTTCACCACCTACAAAAGGTAAAAATCTCATACATGCCTTACCAAACTGGTTTATGAACTGTAAACTGAACGACAACATCATAACCATATGCAAAAAAATCATTGGAAAGCCCCAACTCACAGCAACAGGTTAACCAAACCACTACGGTGGTTAAATGTTTACAGAAATCCGCTCAAGTCAATATTCAACCAGCTGTTCCAAATACAACAGCTTGTGCACTAGTGAATGTCTTACTGCAGTTAAAATGTTTGAGATGTAAGATTTGCATTTATCATTTTTATGGTCCACAACAACATTAAGAAGAAATGTATTTTGAGCACCAAATCAGCATATTAGCATGATTTCTGAAGGATCATGTGACACTAAAGACTGGAGTAATGATGCTGAAAATTCAGTTCTGCCATAACAAGAATAAACTACCTTAATAAAACATATTAAATAGAAAAAGAGTAATTTTAAATTAGGGCTGGGCGGTATGGGCAAAAAAAATGATCACAATAATTTTTTTCATATCAGTCGATATCGATAATTATCACGATAAATGTCAAATCTCTATTCCTTAAAGTTTAAAGTCAGATTTTTGCTCCAAAGTAAAAGTTGTAGAAACCAGATCATTAATTTTCTTTAACAAAATAAATATCTAAATAGAAAGATTAATTTCTGCATGTTCTAATGAGTTATATTGTTTCAAATCAAGAAACAGGGTTTAGGTTGTCTGATAATGATAATAATAATAATAATAATAATAATAATAATAATAATAATAATAATTAAAAAAAACACTTTTTTTGTCTCTTGGAAATGTACATTTGATAGTAGCTTAAGGATGCAGAGGTAATTTTTTTGTTCATTATCAATCAGTAACATCTGTAACAATTGTAGCAACCTCACTTTTATATGGTTAAATTTATTCTGATTTTTTAAGCATTGGTCTCCTATAGTAGCAAGCATACATTTTAAATCATGATAAACACAGTTAAAACCACACATAATGGCACCTCAATACCATGGTAAAAATATAACTACATGGTTTTATAGTTAGCCTATTTGTATGAAAAACGGTAGTCTAAAAACATTCAGTTTAACCACAAATACAACATACTATAATTATACACCATTATTCCTGCAATAAAATTAAATGTGAATATCCCACATTGCTGCCACAATACCATGGTGCAGCGAGTGGTACTACAGTAAATCCATGGTAAATAATGGCGATGTGTAGATTGAAAAGCCTTCTGTCTCGCTGCACACAGCTTTAACTAGTTTGAATCACAGAGTCATTTGTGTTCATCGCTGAATTCAAGTGTTTCACACTGGATCTCACAGCGCTGTTTAGTGCTCGCGTGACGGAGCCGTTCACATATCGCGTCTTATGCGCGTTCAAGTTCGTTATTTCAAATGTAGGCGCGCGGCAGCTACGCTCATTACGGAAGCGACGCGGTCTCGACGCGCTCGGTTTTTCCAGGCGCGTCCGTGTCGCATCTAGATAATAAATGCTTCTTGTCTAGTGAGCTCGCGCAGCGCGGCAGTTTAAACTTTGGTCCGAGCGGATAAACGGTCCGTGTGGCGCGATTCAAATGAGTCGTGCTATTTCGTTCTGCTTTTGGCACATAAAAATATATCGAACATTTATCGAACTCTTCATATCATTTTAACGAGGAAAATTATATCGCGAAAATTATCGTTATCGAATTATCGCCCAGCCCTATTTTAAACTGTAATAATATTTTACCACATTAAACATTTTTTAAATCAAATAAATACAGCACTGGTAGGAAGAGATTTCTTTCATAAACATTCAGAAACTCTTACTGACCTCAAACTGTTGAACGATAGTGTACATGAATACAGACAAACAAACAAAATGCTCTTCACTCATATAAGTATCATACTTTTTAATCAAGAGCGGATTAAATCATACACATCTTTTGGCCACATGAACATGCACATCCTATTTGCCTTTAATTTTCATTATGTAAAATACAGTCTGTTGCTCATGTTGTGATTTGGCTAACAAACTAACGCTATGGGAGGCAAGCTATTAGATAGGTAAGTGTAAAACAGACCTACCAGCTCTCCATGATTTTGTTTATGGAGCAAGATATTTTGGCTACCTGTCAATACAAATATAGATATCGTTGGGTCAACCACGACAGGTGACCTGGACTCCAGGGAGATAATATAGAATCTGTTACATCCAGCTGTCAGTGTTACAACATCCAGGTTACACTGCCTGAAGTATGCATCAATCTGGACTCTGAGCTTGTTTAACATGTGATATATATAAACAGTGGGGGCCTGTAACCATTAGGTATGTGAGATATGTGAGGAAATTCCTCACAAATCTATGTATATGGGTCTGTTCCCTGAATGTTCAAGTAAGAGGCTGTCTCTCTTCATGCTGCAATGAAAGTACTGGAAACTCTTCCAACAAATTCCCTACTTGTCATCAGCTATTAGTGTGCAATCCTCAGCTGTTGCTAGAATCACTTGCACAACTGCAGCCAGATCAATCCCGTGAAAGACAGGCGAATTACACCATTGAAGTTTCTGTCATGTGACTTTATTTCATTAAACATGACCAATGCGGACACAATGTTCAGTTAAGCAAAGAGGAAATGACACTGAAAAAACCACAGTTAGAAAAAAAAAAAACAGTAGATGGCAGATCTTTTAAAGTGGACATCGGATGCAAAATTTTCATTTGAAAAGGTGAAAAGGGTGTTGTTTTACATAACCATTGAGGAAATTATCTTGCTGAAAGTATTTTGCAAACATTTCATGAAAACCCTACACTGTAAAATGTTTTCACCAGTTTCAACTTAAAAACTTAAGTTAAGCAGCTGCCTTAAAATTTTAAGTTAAATCAACTTAAAAGTACAAGTCATTTTAACTCACTTCATTGTAGTGAGTTGAAATGACTTGTAGTTATAAGCTGATTTAACTTAAAATTTTAAGGCAGCGCCTAAACTTAAGTTTTTAAGTTGAAACTGGTAAAAACTTTTTACAGTGTAAAGAATCCTACCAACATCCGATGTCCCCTTCAGAATGAAACAACTAGCAAATTTTGTGACAGTGTACACTTCAGTGTCCTATGACTTAGTCTGATATCTGGGATTCATGCCTCTATGAGGTATGTTTGATAAACTATATAATTTAAAACGTAGTGTGCTTTCACAACACGTCATCAATCGGCCATATGGTAAACAATAAACAACGTAAACAATGCCACAGAACCGAAAGGAAAGTGCAAATTTTGCTGGTTTTTGCTAATGAAAATGGTCAATTATTGTAATGTTTTGGGCTGTACTAAGTGGTTGAACTGGCAAAAACATTTGGAGTACTATAGACTGCCAAAAGTTATAACAAACAAAAGAGAAAACAGCAAAAGACTGTCCGAGGAAAGAAGGCATTTGTGGTTGGCCAAACTGATCCAGGATTTCCAGGGCAAGAATTTTGACAACATTCATGTTTGTTCTTATCATTTCCGGTCAGGTAGGTGAAATATTATGCTAATATCTTCTTAACACTGCTTGTATGCATTTTACCACCTAACTTTAGCTTGTCAAAATATTGCACCCTTTCCTGCTTACTTAGGCTATGTTCACACTTGACGTCTTTTTTCAAACTGCCAGCGTCTGTTTTACATTCTAATCCTATGGAGTAAACCGTCTTTTCAAAAAAGTCATGCGCGCTTTTTTAAACGCCACCGCCGGCGTCTTTTTCTGCAGCTCAGACCGTCTTTTCAAGTTGAAAAAAGTTCAACTTTTCTGAAAGAAACGCCCTACGTCAAGCGCCTTTTTGACAGCTGACCAATGGCAAGCGAGTAGCCAGAACTGACGTTGCCATAACAACAAGAACAACAAGAAAAAATGGAGACGGTGCCGGTTGATAGACTTTTATTTTATTGTTGTTAACCGACATTCTCCTCCCACTTCAAAAACCAACGCGCTGCCCACAAGGCTATCAGAGCCGCGCGTCAGTTTTTGAAGTTAACGTGAACGCCGCTGCGCTTCGGGCGTCCCGCAGACTCGCAGATCCTTCCCGATCCCATCCCCCCCGTCCCCTCCGTCCCCTCGCTTCCTGTTTAAATACAAAAATGCTAAAAAATAAAACACCAGCGCAAGAGCGAGCTTCCTCTTTTCTCGAGATTCATATGATTGCAGCTGTTATTATAGCAACAAAAGACGCCCTCGGCTGCAACGCTGCCAGATTCTTTTTTTACTAAAAAAGCGCCGTTGTCAACTTTTTCTTGTCAAAAAAGACGCCAAGTGTGAACATAGCCTTAGTTCTTCTCTATATGATTTATCAGCTTCCACACATTTCTTTTCCCGTGGTTTAGACAGTTTAAATTAGTAGAATAACGTATTCATTAGTACATTAACCGTGCAATCCATGCTGTTGTTTACATTTGAGTATCTCCCAATATGGCTCCGCATCTGGGTAACTGACCAAACCGTGAGGTAAGTGCAAACCCTCTATTTTGAATTGCTCAATCAGAAGTCTTGACCTTTTTTTTTTGTCCCACATGTGCACACAACCCCATTATTGCCTGATTTACAAATAATGCAACTTAAAATTGTGAAACCCAGAAACCTTTTTACAACTTAGAAATCAGTATTTTTAACTGCATAGACAAGTCCTGATTTTTACTAACAGGGGAATGCTAAACATATACAATGAGCAGCACGTTATCACAATAAGTTTATTAGTTTAAATTTCTTAACTCTCTTTATCAGGAGTGCCCAATCCTGTTCCTGGAGATCTACCTACCTTCCGAGCTCAGTGCAAACCCTGATCAAACACACCTGTATGTAATTATCAAGTGCCCCTGAAGATGTTGATTAGGTGGTTGAGTTTTGTTTAATCAGAGCTGCAGTAATAGGATTGGGCAACCCTGTGGTCTTGATTTATACTGTTTCTATTAAACACGCCCACTTTTATTCTTTAGAGAGAAAACCTGTTATGCTAGCTTTCAAAACAAAGGCCTACGATCATGCTATGATGAGCTGACAACTGATACATAGATAACAATTTAAGATGATGTATACTATAAGATATACGGGCGTAGCATCATCAAATAAAAAAGGAATAAAACGTGCAGTCAAAAAGCATGTTTAATCTAAACAACTAGATAAGCAATCGATATTCAAGACCAAGATGATTTCAAGAGAAAAATCGATTTAATTGCGCAAGCACGTCGAAATCGAACAGAACACGAGTTAGCCACAACAGAAGCCGAGTGATGAAGCGTCTTCTTTCACACAACACAAACTACAATGCAACAGGCAAGCATGAATGTCTACACGCTAACATTACTCGACTAAAACGCGTGAGACAGCGTCGAATATTATACATGATTTACATACACATTCCACGGTAGCTAACGTGCATTTCAGATTCATATCATACACGCGAAAAGCGGACTGCTTTAAGGAAAAATGAAGGCAGTTGATAGGATAGGTTACCTGATACCACCAAGGCTTCGTTTGGTCCTACCGTGTAGCAATTCCCCATATTTTTTTCCTGCCCGACGCCTTTAAAAAGCTGTTCAGAACGTGAGATCACTTCTTTTTTTTCCGAGGACGACGGAACAGTGTATTGAAAACAGTCAGATACAAATGCAAGGCACTCAATGCAGTCTTGTGTACACCATATTCCTCAAGACTTCTGCTTGCACGCAACAGCAGTCACCGCCCTTTTAGAGAAATGACGACTATTACTACGATACACATTAAATTAGTGTAATTCTTCAATCGTTCCAGTAGAGGGCGCCATACGATTTTAAATAAACCTTAAACTCGAGAGAGATGCTACATCTTGGGGCGGTTTCCCGGACAGAGATTAAGCCTAGTCCTAGACTAAAATGGCCCTCAAAACCAGACTAACAGAAATCTGCTTTCTCTGTCATGGTTTTAAATAGTCTTAGACTTTGTCTAGTCCAGAATTTAATAAGCTAATTTCCTGGAGGAAGACTAAAGCTATTTCAGGACTAAACTGAGGCTTAAATTAAACCTACCAGGAGGCAGGTTTAACTTCAGATTAAGGTTGTGTTTCCAGTTTTTATATATCAAAATTATTGGCACCCTTTGTAGATATGAACAATGAAGCCTGTAAAAATAAATCTGTACTGTTAATCATTTTGATCTTTCATAAAAAAAAAAAAGAAAAAGAAAAAGAATAATAAATAAATAAATAAATAAAATTCACAAAACCCTAATCTTTCATTGAAGTAAAATGAAAGGAATAGGAAATGTCATTATGACAGAACTGTTTTTCTCTAATGCCCATTGACCACAATTAATGGCACCACTTTATTCAATACTTTTTGCAGCCTCCTTTTCCCAGTTTAACAGCTGTGAGTTTCTCCTATAATGCCGAATGTTAGAGAACACCTGACGAGAGATCAGCAGTGTTGGGAAGGTTACTTTGGAAATGTAATATGTTACAGATTACAAGTTACTCGATTTAAAATGCAATAAGTAGTGTAACTTTTCAATTACTTTATTAAAGTAATGTAACTTATTACTTTTGATTACTTTTTGATTACGTTTCTAAATTTCTAAAATTTTCAACTGTTAATCATTTCGAAACAGTTAAACCAGGCAGGGTTAATCTTATAGTAGCCCTCAACATTGATTACTGTCAGACTTTTAAAATCCTTTATCACTTGAAATATTATTATCACTTGAATAATATTGAATTGAGTTTTAATATTTTATTAGCTAACCAAATGCAAAGCTTCGACTAAGAAAAATTATCAAGCGTCTATGCCAACGTAAGTTTCCCAGATGAGTGTGTGTAATTAGCTTTTACCAGTTGTTATCGGGAAATAACATACCTTGAAATGTCATGACTGACCAATCGGAATCAAGCATTCCAGCCGTGTAATAATTGTATTTAAAAATGTATTTTTAGATAATTTTAGATCATTCTGAGGTTAAATTCAGATTTGAAATCATAACAAGAAATAGTTTAATAGCTATGATACTGGTTTTGAAATCAAATGTTTGCATAGTTATGACATAGTTATGAAACAATGGCATCTAACAATGGCTTGAAAAAAAACAATTGATCTTAAAAACTAAAGTATATGCATAAACCCAAATAGGAATAAAAGAGTTATTGAATAAGCATGTGTCCTATGCTGTGTCCTAAACTCTTGAAACATTGATGTCTCATTTTAGAGCAATCAATGCAGTTTATAAAAGTAGACAATTAAATCTGTATGTGGATGTGTTTGTGTGAAAAAATTCAGATGTAATCCCCTTTGTAATCATTAACATTTTTCAAAAGTAACTAATTTAATTACATATTTTTTCTCAGTAACTGTAACTAATTACAATTACATTTATTTTGTAATTAAATTACGTTATTCCGTTACATGTAACTAGTTACTCCCCAACACTGGAGATCAGAGACCATTCCTTCATATAGAATCTCTCCAGACCCTTCAGATTCCCAGCTCCATGATAAACTGGGATGACCAGAAACTTCATTTTGTGCTCAGTGACCCATTTTTGTGTTGATTTTGATGGTCCTTTTAGATCATTGTTCTGTCAGAAGATCCAACCATGTCCGATTATAAGGCTTTCTGACCCCAATACTCAACTATTCTCTGCAATTCTCCAGCTGTGATCCTTGGAGAGTCTTTGGCCATTCAAACCATCTTCCTCACATTGCCATTAACCAAACCAGACTGTAGGTAGATTTGTAACATTTCCTGTTGATTGGAACTCCGTAATTATTGTCCTAATGGTGGAAATATAAATGTTCAATGCCTTAGCTCTTTTCTTACTTTGATTCATTTATTTATCGACTTGCTATTTTGTGCTATTTTCTTAACTTTTTTCTTGGAAGTTACGGCTGGATAATTTCATGTTCCTAGCTACCCTGGTGTGTTAAAAAAAATGTAAATATGAATGAGAATGTAGATCGTCAGACATTTTACTCATAATTTCTATGACTGCAAATAATTGTGGCCAATGTGTATTAGAGAAAAAAAAAAATCATAATGTGATTTTATTGAAAAGTTAGGTTTTAATGATTTTTAATTTACTTTTATTTACTTTTTTTTTTTTTTGAACGATCAAAAGGATAAACAATACAGATGTATTTTCAAAACCTTTGATCACTTTTTTTTTAGGGTGCCAGTATAATTCTGATTATGACTCAGTTCCATGCAATTTTAAGCTTTTCTTGGTTCTTTCCATGTTTTACAGGCAACCTCTGTCGTGCTAATTGGGATTAGCACGGTTCGTTTTAAATTAATCTAGTTTATTTTAGTTCAGGACTCCATAGTCCAGGAGTTAGCAATCTGTACTTAATCAGTGTTTCAGACAGCCATTTTTTAAACCGTGATTAACTATTCTAGATTAAGCCTACTCCTGGCTTAATTTAAACCCTGTCTGGGAAACCGCCCTAATGTCATCCAAAGTTTGTTTTTGCAAAAATATTTAATACTGTCACGATCGGCTTTGCCTCGCTGTTGGGCAGCTTGTCGTTTTGTCTGTGCCTTACGGTTGCTGTCTGTCTGTTTTAGACCTACAGGTGGAGCTGTAACCTTGCTGGGCGGGTTAATGGACTACTTGCACAACTACTTCCGCGTTCTAATTGTTAGGGCTCGGGAGGTTCCGGTTAGCGTTCAGCGCACCTACATACAGACAGTTTCTCATGAGGACGCAGATTATTACTACATCTTAGGGCTGGCATTTCTTTAAAAAAACAATTAATCATATTCTCTGCGTTAAAATGAATCATATTCAACCTGCTGAAAGGTTACTATAAATATATTTCCCTTCGGTATGTGCATTCTGAATAATAAATAAATACATTTCCCCACTAATCTGCCGCATTCTCATGGACAGCATTTTTCTTTTACTGATCATAATCCATACCTAATGAATTTGTTGTTATATGGTTTAACTTCAATTGCATTTTTTGCTTTTATTTGTAGTAGAACCATGGCTAATTTGTTTGTGTGCCTTGGCGCTCTTATTCCGAGCCCATACTGCTTATTCCATTGTTTAAAATGGCTGAATGAATGTGCGGTAACTGCCTTATTTAACGATGTTAAACCTTAAAATAATTTTTAACAGTAACACGCTGACAGTGCGACGATTGAATACTCATATTTTGGCATTAGACTACATACAGTGAAATGATGACAGAATATGACACAGAATAGTGACTAACATATTTAATACAGATAAATAAATGTTCATTATGATCTTATTCATCAGATTTCGCAAACTGCAGCGTCGCGATTAGGTCACTATAGAGCACTGACACCCTGTGGTGAACAATCACGTATGATTACCATTCACTGCTTTCTCAGATCGGTTTATGTTGCATTAAAACTTCACGTTCCGTTGAGTTTGGAAAATTCTATACGCAATTATCAGAATATGTTTTCTCCCGTCTCCGAAAATTTGCGAATTGGAAATCATCCCGCGAAATCTCATTTTAATAGACGTTTAAGTCAACTGATTACAGCGCATTGAAAATGTACATAACCGGAAATAACTGAGCCCTACGATTTCAAAACGGAAGTACGTCACGAGGCTCAGTGCAAGTAGTCCATTGATGACCTGTTAAAAAGAGGCCTTCCGGTTGGCTCGGTGGTCTCTTTCTCCTGTTCGGGCCGTCTGTCTGTGCTGCAGGCTGCAGCCTCGCTCCGCTCACCACACGTTTCGTTTTACTGATGAACACTACACTTTTGGTTAACCATTACATTTACTGATGCCTTTTTATTTAGTTAATAAACATTCTTTGTTCAATGTAGTAATCGGTGTGGTCTCCCTTTTATGTTACGATCACTGTACGAGCTAAGTGGTCTTAACATATGGGGGCTCGTCCGTTTAGTTCCTAAGTTTGATAGGTGATGTTAGGCTGCTTTAATTCCTAGTAGGAAGCTACTAGCGTGCGGAGTGCTACGTTATGGGGGTAGGCCTGTCGATTTATGAATGAATGACGTAAGTTGGGCCTACTATCAGTTTTGCTGGTTGGTTGGGAGAGCCAAGTTGATTTTGGTGTGTGTGTGTAGTGGTGTAAGTTTAGAGAAGGAGCGTTTTTCTTTCAGTCATTCGGTGAGCAAAGTTCGGTAGCAGTTTTGGTGACTGGACAGAGAATCTTATGGAGCTATTGTTTATCCCCAATTAGTGGCTTCGGCGTTGTGGATTTAGGTTGCGGTCACTGAAGTCTGAACGAGGGCACCGCCGTGGAGCACCGGCTGGATTGACTTTGTCGGGGCAGTACGACTCCAGTGGTATGGGTGAGTAAATTATCCTTGTTCTTGGACTTTGGTGTGAAGATAGGTTAGAATAGAAGGGGGGTAAATGTTCGGGGGATGCTCCGGAATTAGTCTGTCTGGTTACCTGAACTGTATCGGCTTTATAACCGGTTTGGTTGGATGGGTTGGGAAAGGAGAGTAAGTTTTGGTTAATTTTGTTTTGATATTTGTACAATGGTTGATTGTGTTGTTGTAGATTGGAAAGTGTACCGATGGTTGTGTTGGAGGAGTTTTTAGCAGCTCCGTCTGAGCGGTTGTTAGTAGAGTTAACTAAGGAACAATTGTTGAAGGTGGCTGAGCATTATGCGATCGAGTTGCCCTCCGTACTTAAATCTGCTAAGAAGAAAGAATTTGTGGATTTTATTCGCGAGTTCTTAAAAGAGAAGCAGGTTTTGCCTGTTATAACCCCAATCAGTCCTAGTCCAGAAACACAGATTAACGATACTGCTAATGTTCCTGAGTCTAGCGTTAGGTCGAAAGATGCAGTTTAAGTCCGGCGAGTTAACCTTTGAACAACAAAAACAACTGTTGAGAATAGAGATGGATATAGAGTTGGAGAAAAAGAAATTGGAGTTTGAGCAATTTAAATTGCCGAAGGAACAAGAGATGCTGGCAAAGCGTTTAGAGCAGGAAAATGAGCAGAAACGTTTGGAAGTGCAAGAAAACGAGAAAGACCGTTTGTTAGAATTAGAAAAACTTAAAGATAAAGAACGGGAACGAGATGTAGAAAGAACTAGACTGAGATTACTTTCTGAGGGGAAAATTGATCGAAATACATCTACCGGTAAATCAGATCTAGCGGGCATGATAAGGTTCCTGCCAAAATTTAACGAACGGGAACCGGATATATTTTTCTCTTTATTTGAAAATATAGCTACTGATCGTGATTGGGATGATGAGGACAAAACCGTGCTTTTGCAAACTGTATTAGTGGGCCGTGCGCAGGAGGCTTTTGTTGCTTTGGCACCTGCCGAGAGGAAGAAATATAACAACGTAAAACAGGCAGTCTTAAAATGTTATGAACTCGTTCCGGAAGCTTATCGGCAACGTTTCAGAAACTGGCGAAAAGGTGAAAAACAAACCCATACCGAAGTAGCAAGGGATTTGAGTAGTTCTTTCAATCGTTGGCTTGCCGCTGAGGGTGTGGAAACGTTTGACGCGCTGCGAGATTTGCTGATCTTGGAACAGTTTAAAAACATCTTGCCCGAGAGAATTGCTATTTATGTGAATGAGCATGAAGTTAAGACTTTTGCGGAGGCTGCGGTTCTCGCCGATGGCTTTGTATTGACGCACAAAGGTAAAGCACGTCAGTATTTTTCACGTTATGAGTACGACCATAAAGAATATCGTTCAGATCGTGTTCATGATGGCTCCATTGTTAAATTTGATCATTTGATGAAGAATAAAACGCGGGAGACTGAGGTTGCTAGTGACAAGTGCAATTATTGTTTGGAAGCAGGACATTGGAAGCGAGAATGTCCAGTGTTGCGTGCGCGAAATAAGGTTAGAACTGCAAATGGAAAAGCTGTTGGTTGCGTGTCTTCTGTTGCGCATTCAGATAAGCCTGCTGTGTTTGATATGGATTACTTCTCTAGTTTGGAGGGTTTAAATGTCGTTCAGCCTGACGATGGTGAGGAGGAAAATCTTGGAGCTGTGTCTAGGGATGAGTGTGAAACTTCAGGGGTGTCTGGTGTGTCTGACTATGCGCCTTTCATTAGTGACGGGTTTGTCTCGTTGATAGGGGAGACGCACAAAGTCCCAGTGAAAATCTTGAGGGACACAGGAGCCTCAGAGAGCTTTATTTGTGCTTCAGTTTTGCCATTTTCTCCAGTATCAAATACTGGGAAGTTTGTTTTAATCCGTGGAATAGGTCTTCAATCATTCTCAGTGCCTTTGCACAGAGTTCAGTTATTTTCAGGATTTGTAAATGGTGACGTTACAATTGCCGTGAGACCCTCTTTACCTGTGGATGGCATTGATATCATTTTGGGCAATAATTTGGGTGGGTGTTTAGTGTCTCCATCGCCTGTGGTTACTGTCGTGCCTTTGCCGTTAGAGGAGCCGGATAAGTGTTTGCAAGACTTTCCAGAGGTTTTTACTGGTTTTTTGGTGTTAAGAAGACCTATAATCATATACTACGATATTTTTATTGGCCACGGATTAAGCGGGACGTAAGGAAATTTGTGAGAACTTGTCATGTTTGTCAAGTGGCAGGGAAGCCAAATACTACAATCAAGCCTGCTCCCTTGCAGCCCATTCAGTCCATAGGTACGCCATTTGAACACATCATTATTGATTGTGTAGGTCCTTCAACTCCATCTAAAACTGGATGTACATATGTTTACAGTAATGTGCCAAGCGACACGGTATCCGGCTGCATATGCCTTAAGGGCAATAACCACAAAGTCCATTATGAAATGTTTGTCACAGTTTATTTCTGTTTTTGGTATCCCGAAGATAATTCAAAGCGACCGAGGTTCGAACTTCACCTCCAAGACGTTTGCAGCTGCTCTGAGACTGTTACGTGTGAAGCATCATTTGAGCAGTGCCTACCACGCTCAAAGCCAGGGGGCGCTGGAACGCTTTCATGCAACCTTGAAATCTCTGTTATGCGCATATTGCGTGGAAATGAAGAGGGATTGGGAAGAGGCTTTACCATGGCTTTTGTTGGCTGCCCGTGGGGTTGTTCAAGAGAGCACAGGGTTTTGCCCCAATGAGTTTTTGGTCACAAAGTACGAACATCTTTGTCTGTCTTGAACACTGAATTAGACCAGTCAAAAACCCCTGCCAGTTTGGTGGATTATGTTAATGGTTTCCGTCATAAATTATTTTTATCTTGGAAGTTGGCTAGCGAACGTCTAAGTGCGGCCCAGGATAAAATGAAACAGCGGTATGATCGTAAGGTAGAGGCCAGGGTGTTTAATCCCGGTGATCAGGTGATGGCGCTGCTGCCCATCCCAGGTTCACGCTTAACAGTGAAGTACTCAGGCCCTTTTACGATCATGCGTAAAGTCTCTGAGACAAATTATTTGTTGTCTACTCCTGAACGCAGGAGATCAACGCAGCTTTGCCATATTAATTTGCTGAAGCATACTACTCCGCATCTTCGGGGGTGGCGAGTGATCACGTGGAGAGTCCTGTAGGATTGGCTGTTGTAGAGGGGCTGCCGAACATCGCTCAGGTGGCAGCTGAGGATGGGGTGCAGTTTCCAGATGATGCAGTTTTACATGGGTGCTTAAATGACACACAGAAGCTGGCTGAACTGGATAGTATGTTGGGGCATTTAAGTGGGGAACAGCGCGATGAGTTAAAGTCTTTAATTTTTGAATTTTCGTCTTTATTTTCCGACACTCCGACCTGCACAAGTCTAATTGAGCATGATATTGACATACAGGGTGCTAGCCCGGTTAAGCAGAGGTTTTATCGACTGCCTCTAGAGAAGCGTAAAAGTATGGAGGCCAGTGTTCAATATCTTCTCGATAATGGCTTAGCCAAACCGTCTTATTCTAGCTGGGCATCACCGTGTTTGTTGGTTAAAAAATCGGATCAAACATATAGGTTTTGTACAGATTATAGGAAGGTTAATGCATTGACAAAGCCCGATTCTTTTCCATTGCCTCGTATTGAGGATTGTGTGGACCAGGTCGGTAGTGTGCGGTATGTTAGTAAATTTGATTTGTTAAAGGGGTATTACCAGGTATCATTGACATCAAGAGCGCAAGAGGTGTCTGCATTTGTTACATCTTCTGGGTTGTACTCTTATACCCGGATGAGTTTTGGCCTTCGGAACGCCCCCTCAACCTTTCAGCGTCTCATGAATAGAGTTGTTGCGGGGTTGGAGGGGTGTGCCGTTTATTTAGACGACGTGGTCTGTTACGCCGATACCTGGGTTGACCATCTGGCATGTATTCGTGCATTGTTCCAGAGGTTAGTGGCAGCAACTCTTACGGTGAATCTGGCCAAATGTGAGTTTGCCCAGGCCACTGTCGTTTATTTGGGTAGGGTGGTTGGCCAGGGTAAGGTGCGGCCAGTAAATGCGAAGGTTGTAGCCATAGAGAATTTTCCCACGCCGTCCACAAAGAAAGAATTGATGCGCTTTCTGGGTATGATCGGTTATTACCGTAATTTTTGTTGCAATTTTTCCACGGTCGTTTCCCCACTGACCAATTTATTGAAGAGTACAGCTAAGTTTGTTTGGTCGGCTGAGTGTCATCAGGCATTCCAAAATGCCAAGTTGTTATTGAGTTCAGCGCCGGTCTTGGCCGCACCCAAATTGGATCAGCCATTCCAGCTACAGGTTGATGTGAGTCAGGTTGGAGCGGGTGCCGTTCACTTACAGAGTGATGAAAAGGGTGTTGAAAAACCTGTTTGTTTTTTTTTTCACGTAAATTTAACAAACATCAGTTTAATTACTCCGTTATCGAGAAGGAGGCTTTGGCGCTAATATGGGCACTTCAACACTTCAAGGTTTATGTGGGTGGGGGTTTACATTCGATTGTGGTTTATTCGGACCATAATCCCCTCACTATCCTCCAGTCAGTAAAGAATTCCACCAACCAACGCCTCGTACGTTGGGCACTATTTCTACAACCTTTTCGTTTAGTTATTCGGCACATCCGTGGTGTGGAGAATGTGTTGGCTGATGCACTCTCTCGCGCCCCGGATGAATCAGTTTAGTGGTGTCTGTCTTTCCCGCTCAATCTGTGTCTGTTCTGCTTGCCTTAAATAGCTGTCCATGGTACCGGGATTTGCTGGTTGCAGAATGTGGTAAAGATGGGGAGGGTGAGAATGAGGTGCACTGGGGGATGGTGGTATGAATGAATTAGTTTTCTGTGTGTGAATATCAGTTAAATTAGTTTACTTATTTTTGATTTTGTATAATTTTGTTATTGTGGGAGTTTGATGGGTTTTTTCAGAGTCCCATTAAAATGGGTCTCTGTTTTTAAGGGGGGGGGGGTGATGTCACGATCGGCTTTGCCTTGCTGTTGGGCAGCTTGTCGTTTTGTCTGTGCCTTACGGTTGCTGTCTGTCTGTTTTAGACCTACAGGTGGAGCTGTAACCTTGCTGGGCGGGTTAATTGATGACCTGTTAAAAAGAGGCCTTCCAGTTGGCTCGGTGGTCTCTTTCTCCTGTTCGGGCCGTCTGTCTGTGCTGCAGGCTGCAGCCTCCCTCCTCGCTCCTCGCTCCTCGCTCCTCGCTCTTACCTCCGCTCACCACACGTTTCGTTTTACTGATGAACACTACACTTTTGGTTAACCATTACATTTACTGATGCCTTTTTATTTAGTTAATAAACATTCTTTGTTCAATGTAGTAATCGGTGTGGTCTCCCTTTTATGTTACGATCACTGTACGAGCTAAGTGGTCTTAACAATACAGTATTTGAAGGTTTTGGATTTGGCTTTTAATATCAATTCTGAAGTACAAATGACATCTTTGTCCTTCAGCATCTGACAAGCTCAGGTCAGAAGCAACTTTGAAGTCTTAGCAACTTTACCCAAGATTTTTTTTGGATGTCAATTCTTTATTATTTTAAAACCAAGGTTGGTTTTCAAAAATTATTTCACAAGGACTTCCGGGGCAGAAATAACCACAGAACACATAAAAATGTGAAATTGGTCCTTATCTGACCTGTTTGATACAGCTGATGTTTTCTTGGCGTCATGCTTAGATGACGTTTTCTTATCTTGCTGTAAATCAGTGTAGGTAGTGACATGCTCACCTTCCACTCGGAGCTGACCATTTCAGCAATGGTTCTCTGCTTTGGGTTTCATGGAAAAGAGAAAAGCATATCACATTAAGAATAAAATTAGCCCTACATCTTAGATTTAGAAGACGCTGTTACCGAAAGTGGCTTACAAATGGGGAACATCACAAGCAATTTGTCGTAAGTCAACATGTCTATAGTACATAATGACAAATTAAAAGTATAAACCGCTTTGGTACAATTAGAAAAAGAGAGAGAGAACTTTTAACAGCAAGCCAAATCTGTTAACCTAATTTTCAAGGATTTAAGTCAACCTCCAATTCATGGATCTGGTTTTGGCAAATGTAATGCTTTATTTATGAAAATTAGTACCCTGAGGAGCTTGAGAAATCCACATCATGCTTGTGTGGTTTGGCAGTTCATAATATATTGAAACATTATCTGTGCAGATTTGTCAACACTGACTAAAATTTAATCCGCCTGAAAGCCGCAGTGCACCATCCTTTCATTTTTATGGAGGATGGTTTGGTTTAACCCTTACAGTAACAAAGTGATGGGGATTGAATATTACTTTCCTTTTTGTGAACTTGAGGGGAAACCAGCCAGAATGATGCCCTCCTTTGCAATGCCTCTCGATCCCATGTACATACCTGGATAGTCATAACAGTCTCTTAACATAAATATCAAATTGGAGGCATTGCCCTTAACAGTTACCAAAGCATTCCCCTAAACATTTGGTAGTTGCATTGTTTAGCTTTGCTTTCTCACTCTAAACATTTTCTTAAAATGTTCTTTACTTGTAGTAATGGTTCTATTTAGCTAATTATGCTAAAATGGTTCTTTATTTTAGTTTAGGGTTCTTTATTCTCGCCTTTTTGTTTTTCAAATCTGTAACTATCAAAGCATCTCAGTGATCCAACTACACAGACGATCAACACACTCTCAGCAGTTAAATGATTTCATTCTTAAGTTTAAATATAAATGTAACTTTAAAATTGTAACTGGTTCCCAAACAAAAATGTTCTTTTCTCCTTTTAGTGTTTTGGTCACATGTAAGCAGCTCTGTTAAGATGAGGACACTTCCCTCCTCTTTACCACTTAATAAGTAACAGAGATTTTAAATTTATAATCCATTTTATTCGATTTTTTTTTTTTTAAATTATTATTTGAATGTATTCATACATGACCAGACGCAAAAAAACATAAGAGCTATCACCAGACTTTCTATCACTTTTCCTTTTAATATTGTGAAGGGCTCATACAGGACATACAGGGCCGCATTAAGACCTCACTGGGCCCTGGGGCTATGACTTACTGCAGGGCCCTCCGAAACAATAACGATATATATATCCTATCAAAATTTTTGCATTGAAATTTCATAATTCTTGCTACCAATTAAAAAAAAAAAAAAAAAAAACTAGCCTAATAAAAACATGTTTTTTTGACACAATGTTTGACACAAATGGTAACAGCATCTAGGCTGCTTTAT
This sequence comes from Cirrhinus mrigala, assembly GCA_036247105.1. Taxonomy (NCBI): domain Eukaryota; kingdom Metazoa; phylum Chordata; class Actinopteri; order Cypriniformes; family Cyprinidae; genus Cirrhinus; species Cirrhinus mrigala. The sequence continues at coordinate 21,160,275 of CM070011.1, read as the reverse complement.
AGGAATAGTTCACACAGCTATTCTGTTGTTGTTGTAAACCTGTATGGGCTTCCTTCTACTGTTGAATGCAAAAAAAAAAAAGTTGAAACAATACTGGTAAACAAACAAATGCTGGACCCCCTTCCATAGTATTAAAAAATACTACTGGAGTCAATGGGGATCAGAAAGGTTGAGGAGAACAAAGAAATTCATATAGGTTTAGAACAGCTTGAGGGTGAGTACATGATGACAATATTTTAATTTTGGGGTAAACTATCCCTTTAAAATCTCATCTTATAATGACAAGATCTCATATAGCCTACAACTACACATGCTGTATCTTTAACTACGTTCATTTTTAAGATATAACTGACTGTGTTGATGAGTAGGCATTTTGACACGTGACTGTGTATTTGAACGTTTAAAATTACTCAAGTTTAGTCAGGCGCTGTGAGCAGGTGCGCGCTGTGCGTATGCAGGCTGAAATCGTTTTAACGCGCGCATTTGGCAAAATTAATTCTGCCTTGCTTATTGTCCTTGAACAGTTAAATTTGTTAGCTTTGCTTAAACCGCAACGCTTAAAATGCAATTAAATGAAAAGTTTAGCCTACATCATGACGCGCAAAACGATTTACATATTTCTACCGGTCTATCTCTCAACCCATAAGCGAATATAGCCTACGCTGTTCAAACACAAACAGCAATAGGCTAATACATCCAGCAAGTTTATAATCAAACTGACCTAAAATCTGTAGGAACGATGACGCTGTGTTTTTGTCTGCTCCATGTGCCCGATCCACTTGCTATTCCACAACTTTCACACCATCTTCAGCTTTAGTAAAACAAACTGGGGATTTGACTAACTCACGTTTTCCCCTCTCCTCATTTTTGTTTAGATAGCCCCCTTTGTTTTTGGAAAAGTTGACATTTTTACTTATCGAAGATAAGTTCTATTGCGTACCATTTTCAGATTATGCCAGAACGAAGTGAAGAGAGGTGAATGCGGACATTAGGCGTAGCGATCACTTGAGATACGTGCACAGGTCGTTCAGAAGTAAAATGAATTTGATTTGTAAACCAAATTCAAACTCGACGTTTTAATCTCTAACGGCAATGCATAGAATTTACGGAAAAACTCCTAATAGCGCTAATATGTAGGGGGCGTGGTGAAGCTTTGGCGATCGGCGCTACCGATGGCCAGTCAATCTACTCCACAGCCAATCACGGGCCCCCTCCTTGCTCGGGCCCCTGGGCTTCCGCCGCTTAGCCCAATGGTTAATGCGGCCCTACTCACATAGTGTCCATGTTTACTACTTTTGGCCTTGTGAACATAACTGATTTAACATAAACAACTAAGACATACTAAAAATCTAAACTCAATTGTGTATTTCAAATACTTTCACATCCCACAACCATCTGCAGAGAGAAACTGCCACCCAGTTACACCAAAATGATTGACTCAAAGGTATTACAGTGAATTGTGAAGATATTTCACTGGAACTTGGTCTTTATCACATCTGTTTTCTGTTCTGTTTTGTGTGTTTGTTCATGTTCATTGTCAGTAGTCATTTATTGATATATTTAGCTAATAAGGGCACTGACATTTTGCTTCAATTTCACATCAATAAAAAAGTACCTAATTCACACAACATGCTGTTGTTGCTGTTTTAATGTGAAACCCTAATAGAGGCTGCAAGATATGATAAGACCAGGGAGATAAAGAGAGATAAAAACATTATTATAACATTATTTGTAACATCATTAAGGTCCTGTACAGCATTTCAATGGTGTAAAAAGGGTTCTGTTTAGCACCAAAAAAGATTCTGTATTTCTATTTTTTCTTAAGAGTGCATTACTTCACCAGTTTGCATTTTTAGAATTCTAGATGTAGACTTGTCATTTAGACTTAATGTGCAAGCTTAAATTTATGTTTAAAATTTCATTTTCACATTTAGATTTAATAATTAAATATATATATTTTTTTCAAACAGGCTACATATAATGACTTTTTACTGTTTCTATTTGGATTATTTTTATATTTTATGCTCTACAGAATGATCATAAGTACAAAAATTACTAAAATGCGAACAAAAGCTTTATTTTGCAAGACTGTACATATGACACACTGTAATCAGGCATGCATTGCATTAATGTTTTTGAAAGATACAGCAGTGCTTAATGATCATGGTTACCAGAAAAAAATTACATTACGGAAACATTAAGGAAAGATTAATTACATCAACAATTTCAGTTCATGATTTGTCATATGTTGGTTACTGATTGTAGGATGCTGATATCATATGTTCGTCACTGAACAGTAGCTCATATGGATTCATATGTCAGGCTATTTCTTCTGCAGGCTCCTAAAAATAATCAGAAACAGCTGATGGTAAGTCTTCTCTGCTTATTAGTTGAAATTATTGTATTTCTCACTCTGCAAGTCTGTGTTTGCATCTTTTATATGTTGTGGACATCAAGTATAAACAAAAATGTAATGTTAAAAATATTAGCTTATACAAACCTCTTTTCAACAGCTTTCATTATGTACTTCTGCGTGAATTTAGATTGTGGATTCAAGCATTTCTGCTCTGTGCTATATTTCAGAGTAACACTACACAAAAGCACAAGACAAAATAAGCTGCATTATTATTTATGTCAGTCCACATATTTAAACAGAGGTGTACAATATTTAGAGAATAATTGTATGTGAATAACGGCATGTGCTTACACAATCTCCTGGGTTTTACAAGAGGGACTTGGTGGTATGATTTCAACTTTCTCAATCAGTTTTGGAGGAACCATGTTCGCACCTTTGTCGGCACAAAAACACCTGCCCTTTGGAGCTCTAGCCTGGCCTGGAAGAGATAAACAGAGCACTTTACCATCCCCAACACCCTGCCATGCAAGGCTTTACAATATAAATGCACAATATGAAAAATGTGAATATTTGTATTTCTTCAAACTGCAAAGAGATCAAACTCACCTGTCACCTCTACAACAAGCAGGCAGGCTAGAATAACCATAGCTGCAATGATTTTCATGGCGTTAATATTCTGTTTTCACCTTCCGAATGGCTAGTTAATGAAGCTGTGGATGATGAAGTTCAGCTGCTTTGTTTTTATGCTTTTATTAGGGGCTTTTCCTCACTGAATTTTTCAGTTTTTGTTTCGATAGTCCAGCATGTGTACTCGTCTTGTTTCTCAGAAACACTTTCTTTTCATGCAGACCTTTTCACATTTCCAAGAATAGGGAAGGAATCATTTAAATGACCGTTATTTTTGTCAGTATTAGACTATAATTGCAATGAAATTGCTATTATATTGCAATATTAGACTATAATTGTAATATTAAACTATTATTGCAATTAAAAGCATTAGGGCATTAAAACCATCATTTACTCGACTGAATCATTCAACAACCAGAGGCATAGCTAGACTTTTTGTCTGCTGCTGCACAAGCCCCATTGAAGTCCCGCTGTGCTCTAGTAAAATATTACCGAAACCCTTGTCTGACAATGGAGATGACTGTATACCAGCCAAAGTATCATTTTTTAAATATGTACTTAAGCAATTATGTGATGTGTGTTTTCTATCTGTTTTGAATCAGAAATAGGGATGCCAAATTTTGAATTAATCAGTCGGCCAAATGGGTTTGCAAAAATGGTCTGAAACTGTTAGTAATGCAATGTTTTATAAGGCAGAAAACAAAGGGAGTGGCAGGATGAGGTGAATCTTTACCTATAATCCTTTCTTCTGTTGTCAGCTATGAAGCAGCTCTTTATCACGCATACAGCTTTCGAATGACTCTGTACTACAGGTAAAGACAATTCATATCCATCCAATAATATAAAAAAAGAGTATCAAAATATGGGGATACGTTTTCGATGGGGTACTGCGCCCGGGGTCAACTACTCGTTCACAAGAGAAACTATGCTCAGTGACACGTGACATTTGAATCTGCTGTGGCTTTGCTTTGATCTGTTTTTCTTAAATGATGATTAAAAGTCAAAAGAAACTGAAAATATTATCTAAAATGTCACTCAATAATAATTCTTTGTTTATTGAACTATTGTTTACATTGTGCTGTTGTTGTTTTGTGGCCTTGTGCAGACAGCTGAATCACAGTGTGGTCAGGGAAACCACAGAGTACAGTACACAAATCAACACTTCTTTTAAAAATAGATCTTAATAGAAGTCAGTGGTTAGTGGCTCTCACTACCCTTTTACTTTACAATAAATGTTTTATTTTAAAGTCTGATAAAAGCAGTGATTTACTGAAATTTGGAAATGCTGACATGCACAAATAACATCAGTATTAGAAAAACTTTTACAAGACTGGTATAATTACTGGTATAAACACAGCTGCCCCCCCCCCCCCCCCCCACACATGTTTTTTAAATGTCTCTTATGCTAACTAAAGCTGCATTTATTTGATCAAAAATACAGAAAATTATTATTACAGTTTGAAATAATGGTTTTCTCTTTACAATATACTATAAATATAACTTTTTTTTTGTGATGCTAAGCTGAATTTGATCAGCCTCTACTCCAGTAATTTCTCCAGTCTTCAGTGTCACATGATCATTCAGAAATAATTCTAATATTCTAATATGTTATTATCAATGTTAGAAACATGTGTACTGGCTAATATATATATTTTTTGGACCCGTGATACCTTTTTCAGGATTCTTTGATGAATAAAAAAGTAAAAAGAACATTTAATCCGAATAGAAATCATTTCTAACAATATAATTCTTTTTAACAATTTAACACATCCTTGGTGAATAAAAATATTGTCAGGCATTCACCACAGCCACCTCCATCTGCCACACCTCCGGTAGCACCGCCCACTCGTTCATCATCACCCGAATTCTAATCTGTTGCACCTGGACCCTTATTGAGCCACGCCCTGTTTAAGAGACACTGGCTGTGTCCGAGATCGCTCACTCGTTCACTCATTCACTAATTCCTTTATAGTGAATGGCCGTTGAGTGGACTATATCAGAAGGAGTGAACGAAATGAAGTGAACGAATTCGGACGGTGACGTATAACGTTACACTTCCCATGAGACTTGGAGCTGTTCCGAAAAACATCTTTGTCACATGTACTTTTATATTACATGTACCTTATTTTAGAAAATAATATTAATAGCAATAACACTTTAAATGACTTTATACTGTAATTAACTTCCGCTGTAGCCTGTATGAATGGTAGTGCCCATAGCACGGGATGGATGGGATTTATTAATAAACAATTCATCATAGATGTTTCATCAAAACACATTAAATACAGTTTCCAATCATTAATCGGGTATGACGAAACGAGGAAAAATGTTGTCATGATATTCCGACGCACATTTCATGATTTAAATGGGAGCGCGCTGCGTATGCACAATACTTCAGAGACAGACCAGCTTTTTATTTAAAAAATGCAAGAATAGCATACAAACAACACTTCACATTAAAGAGCAATAAAATTGACGTTCAACAGGTGTTTATTATGATAACAATATTGCATTGCGCAATAATAAAAACAATAACATTAAAAATAGAATGAAAACTGTGTATATTCCGAGTATTTTTCCAGCAGTAACGTGCAGCTGCGGGCAGATTATCAATTAAAATAATCTGTTTAACCTTAGACGATCCCCTACCATATATGTAATCTTCCATTTTAACGTAAAACATGTAAGCGAGCCGTTTGTGTTATCGGTGTTGTGACAGTCATGACATTCTGAGAATATACACACACACACGGTTTTAATTTTATTTTAATGTTATTGTTTTTATTATTGCGCAGTGATTAGCTGCTACTATGTCACGTTTAAGATGATAACCAGTTATCTTAGAATAACTCTGGGATGAAAAATATAAATTTATTTGAACAACTCCAATTTGATCTAATACGTGACGACTGTATCGAAAAGCAAAGCAAGTGCACGAAAGCAATGCTAACATTATTTCTGTTTAATTTGTACAGTCTAATCGTGGTTAATGTTTTATGAGATAAGCTTGTCCGATTTTGTTACTCTTTAATGTGATGTGTTGTTTGTATGCTATTCTTGCATTTTTTTATTTTAAATAATAAGCTGGTCTGTCTCTTAAGTATTGTGCATACGCAGTTTGTGCGCTCCCATTTAAATCATGAAATGTGCGTTGGAATATCAGGACAACATTTTTCCTTGTTTCTTTATACCCGATTAATGATCGAAAACTGTGTTTAATATGTTTTGATGAAACATCTATGATGAATTGTTCATTAATAAATCACAACCATCCCGTGCTATGGGCAAAGAGTATACTCTTTGCTATGGGTATTGCCATTCATACAGGCTACAGCGGAAGTTAATTTACACAACTATTCGATGCTTCCGGGTTCCGAACGCAGACCGTGAAAAAGGCTAATTATACAGCTTTATGGTTTTATTAATGGTATTAATTTGTTTTGTAATGCTTATGTGTTCATAATCATTAAATACTATTAAAATACTGTCAACAAAAATAAACATACATTAATTACATGTTAATAATTTTATGTATTTATTGTTTGTAGCATCTTGAAACTCTCCCGAGCAGCGTAACATGCCAATGGTCGTAGAGCGCCCTCAGGCGACCGTTAATATTACATCAGAATGAATACGCTACCAACGAACATTTTTAAATATCCACCAAATTATCATCATTTTTTGTAAATTAACAAAGATGCTAGCTCATTAAATTAGTAAAAAATTAAACTGAGTTAATGCCTATATAATATATTTTGATATGAATAATGCATGAAATAAACAATAAAGCAGAAATAATAAAGATGTAAACGGCATCTCTCATTCAAACTTGTTCGCTCCCGCTCTCTTTTCCAGCTCGTCGGTTCTCCGCATTGGATTGTGGGATATAGTGCCTCAGCGAGTGTACATCGGTTGTACACTCGAAATCAGAATGCATTGTGGGTAAAAAGTAGTGAACGAATGTAGGGAATGAAGTCGTTCACTCAGAATTCGGACATCACTACAAAATGGCTGACGCCCGATATAGTGCACTATATAGTGGATAGGGAGCGGTTTCGGACACAGCTACTCACATGCTTATTCCTTAGCTCTATGCTGTTTCCACGTGGACTTCTAGATTGTGCTCTGATGATTGGCATGCCTCAATACCTGGATTCTGTGTCATCACAACGCTACAACATCATTCAGTTCACTACGTTGTTCATCAAACAAACATGTCAATAAAACATTGGATTGGATTGCCACTCACTTCTCGTCTCCTCCATCTCAGTGACTGTGTGTTTGTGACGAATATTAATTTCTTAATAAATAAAAATAATAAATATATACAATAAGAATACTGAATCCAAACTTTTGAACAATGTATATATTGTTACAAGTGTTCTATTTTGAATAAATGCTGTTCTTTTTAACTATGTGACACTGTCACACAGGACACGTTTTAACCTGCTCAATATATTGTAATGATTTTATGTATATTTGAGTTTTAATAGGTTTTTGTCTTGGCCATTTTATTCCTCTTAAACATTTTAATGTGTGTATGTCTTTAAGAAACTCTGGGTCTGCCTGTCATGTGACTCATCACATAACAGGAACTGAACCCTATAAAGGAGGCAGCATGGCAAATGATCAGGGTCATTGACCAAACACTACATGTTGGATTGAGGAGGTTTTTTTTTTTTTTTTAAATTATAAAATGTATAAAAGGACTTACCATTCCAGCATCACCTTTGTCTTGGGTTATCACTTGTTGGGCTCCATGCTTTTAACAGCCTAATTTATTCTAGTTTTATTGTGTTTTAAGTTCCTTTCTTGTGTACATACTTATTTGTTCATTTTACTTTTGTTGTTGTCCCATCTTTTTAAAACGCTTATTTTATCTCACACAGTATAATCTGACCCCATTTAACAATTGTAAATTCAACCAATAGGGACAAACGTTACATACGGTGGCCCGAACGGGGAACGTAAAAAGAAGCTATCCAGAAGCTACAATCTCTCCTCCCACTGCAACGACCAGCCCAGTGCCTCCCAAGTCAACCCCTGGCTTTCCTCCAGCCAACTATCCCAGCACATCTACCATTTCACGGACTATCAACAGAGCAACCGATGGAGAATTCTGCGCCACTACTCCAACCGGGCCAGACTTCGACGCCATCTTCTCCATCCTCCCCTTCTCCAGAGAGCAACTCCACAGTGCTCAGGGTGATGACCACACTCTCCAGGGTCTTTCCATCTCTCCCTCCACTCCACCGATCAACTGGATCGAACTGCGGGAACACCAGAGCTTGCTGTATCGGTGGATCCAGAAGGGGGACGACACCTACAAGATCCAGCTTGTCGTCCCAAAGACCCTGGTCCAGCAGACGGTGCAGCACTTCCACCAGAGGACAGCAGGTAAACATCATGGGTGGCTAAAAACCCTCCTGCAGGTCCTGGAAGTTGCCTGGTGACCTTCCGTCCGCAGCGACGTCTGGAGCTTCGTCGAGAGCTGCAAGTTGTGTGGTGTGGAGTCCAAAGAGTGTGCTGTCATCAACCCTACCAAGAAACCATCTCATCCACTTCATCCCCGTTCACCAGCATCGACATCATCCACCAAAGAGACCCGAAAGCCGGAGAGGAGGAAACGCCAGGGGGGCTGGCGGACCAGCATGGCTGGGTGTAATGTTATTCTGGGAGGAGCGGCGCCACCTACCCAAGGACGCCCAGGCTGGTATCTGATTCCACCTCTCTCTAGTGTCATTTATAGACTATGTGACACTGTTCTTAGCCATTTTATTCGTCTTAGACATTTTAATGCGTGTATGTCTTTAAGACACTCTGGGTCTGGAAACAGGAACTGAACCCTATAAAAGAGGCAGCATGGCAAACGATCAGGGTCATTGACCAAACACTGCATGTTGGATTAAGGAGTTTTTTTATTTTTTTTTATTTTTATTTTTTATTTTTATTATTATTATTATTATTTTTTTTTTTTAAAGGACTTACCATTCCAGCATCACCTTTGTCTTGGATTATCACTTGTTGGACTGTATATACACTGCTGGACACTTTTTTTTTTTTTTATATTGGAACTTTCAACACGCTGGATTTCTTATGGACTGTTTTAGGGTATGGTGCAAATAAACTCCACGCTTTTAACAGCCTAAGTTATTCTAGTTTTATTGTGGTGTTTTAAGTTCCTTGTGATTATTGTAAATACACTTTTTATTCACTGTACTTTTTGTCGTTTTCTCATCTTTTTAAAACACTTTTATCTCACACAGTATAATCTGACCCCATTTAACGATTGTAAATTTGACCAACAGGGCCACACGTTACAGCTTTGCCTTCATCAAAGATCCTGATTAAAATATCACAGGTTCCAAAAAAATGCTTATTGAGCATCACATGAATTTTCTCTCAATGTCAGAATGCAAGAACTATTCTGAAAGCAGTCAGAAGACCTAATTTATAGATTAAAAAAAGCTTTATTTGACATCTTTGTGGACAAGGAAAATAAAATCACAGAGCAAATTATAAAAAGACTCTACATATGACATTGTTCAGTGTTTGTGAAAACTACCCAGTGGTCAGATGCAAAACCAGCTAAAAGCCATCTTGGTCAAAAATGAGATAATGATACTGAGTAAATGCTCCTGACACATAGTATACGTCCATCAAATACTTTTACTTCAAACTCACTAAATTCCAGCCTCAGCCCAACCAGAAGTACCAGTACTTGCATAGAAACCTATACAAAGTAGCCAGAAAGAAATGCTCATTTTAAAGAAATGCGTCAGATGGATTTAGAGGCTTTTGCATCTGAACTCTTCATTTGTAGTTTTAAAATTTTTCTCTGTCTCTCTCTAAATATAAAACTCTAACTGAATATTAATACATCTGATGTCTATGAAGTCATTTAAAGGATGTTGGTGCTGATGATGATGTCATGGTGCTCTTCAGTGGTACAGAGACAGTTGTACTGTGTGAGACAGTCTGCTGAGTCCTGTGAAGATCAGAAATAGTTTACATTTAGTCTATTTTCCTATTTTCATTCTTTTTTTAAATTGCCATGTGACTCTCTCTGCCACACAAATTTACACTATTGAATATGAATGTGATGCATGAGTAAATATAAAGACATTCTCACCTCTTTTCAAGAGGCTTGATGATGACGTTTTGAGTGAATTTTGACTCTGGATTCATGCATTTGCGTCCTGCACCATTCTTCAGAGTCACACTGTGAAATAAACAAAAGCAATGAGCTGAATCTTACTCGCGATAGTTTTACAGTTCATGAATTAATTGAAAATGAAAATAATGAATGTATACAAATGTAGGCTATGCTTACATAATCTCATATTTGTGACAAGATGAACCTGGAGGGAAAATTTCAACTTTCTCAATGTTCTTCACTAAAACCATGTTTGCACCTTTGTCTGCACATAAGCACCTGCCCTTTGAAGACCTGTCCTGTCCTGGAAGAGAAATGTCATGTATTTCATTAGAGTCTATCACCATAAACAAATATAGATTGTAAAGATATGCTGAATGCTCTTGATCTGCAATTCTCAGAGCTCAAACTCACCTTTCACCCCTACAGCGATCAGGCAGGCGAGAAGAACAAAAGCTGCAATAGTCTTCATTGTCTTGTTGTTCTGGTTGAACTGAGCTTGTGTTGTGTCTGGGTCAGTGAGATTGTGACTGAAGGATTTAGGAGTTAATTTAAATACTGTAGGATTAGGGTTCCCCCTCAGTTTAACTTCTCATTTTAGGTTTCAATACTCCAGCTTCCTCTTGTTTTTCTCTTTTTATTGCAATTTCTCTGAAGCACTGTCCTTAAACCTTATGGAGAGAAACTTTCACTTAAGGCACCCTTAGTGTAACTTTCCATGAATGTGGAAGGAAATATTGCTTATTTAGACTGGGATATTTGTGTGAATTACGATTTGGTGGGAATAATACTGGACTAAAGCATTGAACCTAATTATTGAATAGTCCAATAATCTTTTGCAATAATTATATTGCTAATGACTGATTGTTTGAATGAAAACACGTCTGTGCAGGTAAAATACAGATACACAGTGTCAGGCATCTAAGAAGCAACCAACAATGCATGTGTTCAGTCTGACTGAATCCTGCTGATTTAGTAGTTTATAGCTACACTTTGAAGTTGTGGTTTGTTTCATTTATGACAAATTACCAACTCTTTACCGAAATCAGTTTTCTTGAAAGTTAAGTTTTATATCATTCTTAATCACCAACACCCATATTTTTCTACACATTTTTTTCTTGCAATGTAGTTTTTCCAAAGAGGTCTGCCATCCAAGTCCTGACCAGACTCAACCCTGTTTAGCGGCATAGCAGCAGACCTGACCTTTCCAAGAATGAGGAAGGAATCATTTGAATTATTATTTATTTTCGTCAATATTAGATTATTGTTGCAATGAAAAGCATTAGGCCAACATTAAAAAACATTAACATTGTGTCATTTAATGCACATTTTTATAATGAATTTATAGATAGACTGTCAGTATTAGTGGGGATTTCTGGTGACTCTTTATGCAGGTAACATTGCACTAGAAGGTGGCGTGGATTTGTTAAAAAACAACACATTCAGGTACAAAACAAGTGTGATTATCAGTGAATCAGTGAATCATTTACTCAACCGAATTGTTCAACAACCAAGGGCATAGCTGGACCTTTTTTACTGTTGCACAAACCCCAAGATTATGAATGAATGCAAAAAGGTTTGAAAATGTAATATTTTATAAGGCAGAAAACAAAAGAAGTGACAGGATGAGGTGAATTTTTACCTAGCATTCTTTGTAGAAAACAAAACTTCTATTGTTTAAACAACTTCTTTATTGCGTGTACAGCTTGTTAATGACTACTACAGGCCAAGACAATTATATCCATCCAATAGTATAAAAAAAGAGTATTAAAATATGCAGAGAAGTCTTTGATAAGGTTACTGTGCCCAGTACAGAAAGCAATGCTAAAAATGTTCCTGTTAACTACTTATTCACAAGTGAAATGCTGCTCAGAGACATGTGAATCTGCTGTGGCTTAGTGTCAAACAATTTTTCTTAGCTAATGAATAATAGTCAAAAGTAACCAACAATATTGAATCTAAAATGTATGTCATTCAATAATAATTCTTTGTTTATTGAACTATTGTATACATTGTGCTGTTGTTGTTGTTGTTGTTGTTGTTGTTGTTTTGTGGCCTTGTGCAGACAGCTGAATCACAGTGTGATGATGGAAACCCCTGAGTGCAGTACACAGATCAACACTTCTTTTAAAAATAGAGCTTAATAGAAGTCAGTAGTTAGTGGCTCTCACTACCCTTTTAATTTACATTGCATGTTCTATTGTAAAGTCTCTGATAAAAGCAGTGATTTATTGAAATATGGAAATGCTGACATGCACAAATTACATCAATATGGGGAAAACTAGCATAGGATGGGTATAATTATTGGTATAAACACAGCTGTTTTTTAAGGCATATCAATACAGTATATAGAGATTATACATACACTGCCATTCAAAAGTTTGTGATCAGTAAGATTTTGAATGTTTTTTTAAATACGTCTCTTATACTCACTAAAGCTGCATTTATTTGATGAAAAATACTGAAAATACTGTAATATTGTGAACTATTATATATATATATATATATATATATATATATATATATATATATATATATATATATATATATATATATATATATATCATGCTAAGCTGAATTTTGATCAGCCATTTCTCTGGGCATTTCTCCAGTCTTCAGTGTCACATGATCATTCAGTAATCATTCTAATATGCTGATTTATTATCAGTCTTGGAAACAGTTGTGCAGCTTAATATTTTATTTGGATCCTTTTTTAGGATTCTTTACTGAATAAAAAGTTAAAAAGAAGTTTATTCAAAATAGAAATAATTTCTCTAAAGTCTTTACTATCACTTTTTAAAAATCAACTGAACTCATCCTTGGTGAAAAATTAATTTCTTTCTAAAAATAAAAAAATAAAAATAAAAATAAATACTGACCCCAAACCTTTCAATGGTGTATATATTGTAACAAAAGATTTCTATTTTGAATAAATGCCGCTATTTTTTTTAACTTTGTATTCATTAAATATCCTAAATAAAATATCACAGGTTCCAAAAATATAATTTTTCTCTCAGAATGTTAGAATGTAAGAACTACACTGAAAGAGGTCAGAAGATGTAATTCATAGATAAAAAAGCTTTATTTGACACATCGTTGTGGACAATGAAAAATCACACAGCAAATTATAAAAAGACTGCACATATGACACATAGTTAAGTGGTCTTATAAAAGTATGTTTGTGAAAACAGTGGTCAGATATATAATAATTTAATCAGCTTAGACATTTGGAAATATTTTTAGTTTTAAAGTTTTTAAAACTCCACAGTTAAAACTCCAACTTCTGTAGAATATTAATACATCTGAGGTCTATGAAGTCATTTGAAGGAAGCTGGTGATGATGATGATGATGTCATGGTGCTCTTCAGTGGCACAGAGACAGTTGCACTGTGTGGGACAGTCTGCTGACTCCTGTGAAGATCGGAAATAGTTTACATTTAGTCTATTTTCCAATTAATTAATTTCCACGTGTCTCTCTCTGCCATGCAAGTCTTTGCATTGAAAATAAATTTAAAGCAGACATTCTCACCTCTTTTCAAGAGTCTTTATGATGACATTTTGAGTGAATTTTGACTCTGGATTCATGCATTTGCGTCCTGCACCATTCTTCAGAGTGACACTGTGAAAGAACAAAAGCAATGAGCTGAATCTTACTCGGGATAGTTTTACAATTGATAAATTATTTAAAAAAGAAATTAATAAATGTATACAAAAGTAGGCTATGCTTACATAATCTCTTGTTTGTGACAAGATGAACCTGGAGGGAAGATTTCAACCTTCTCAATGTTCTTCACTAAAACCATGTTTGCACCTTTGTCTGCACAGAAGCACCTGCCCTTTGAAGACCTGTCCTGTCCTGGAAGAGAAATGTCATATATTTCATTAGAGTCTATCACCATAAACAAATACACATTGTAAAGATATGCTGAATGCTCTTGATCTGCAATTCTCAGAGCTCAAACTCACCTTTCACCCCTACAGCGATCAGGCAGACGAGAAGAACAAAAGCTGCAATAGTCTTCATTGTCTTGTTGTTCTGGTTGAACTGAGCTTGTGTTGTGTCTGGGTCAGTGAGATTGTGACTGAAGGACTTCAGGAGTTCATTTAAATACTGTAGGATCAGGGTTTCCCCTCAGTTTTACTTCTCATTTTAGGTGTCAATACTCCAGCTTCCTCTCGTTTTTCTCTTTCTGTTGCAATTTCTCTGAAGCACTGTCCTTAAACCTTATGGAGAGATGCCTTGTCTTAGGGCACCCTTAGTGTAACTTTCCATGAATGAGGAAGGAAATTTTGCTTGTTTAGACTGGGATATTTGTGTAAATTATGATTTGATGGGAGTAATACTGGACTAAAACATTGAAAGTGAAAAACTCTTGGGGCATTTCAAATATTTTCCATTGATTGAATTGTATGCCTTTTATTGTCAGTTTTTAAACACATGACCATCTTTTTTTTTTTATAGATTTTGTGTATAAATTAAGGTAACGATACACTGAAATATAGAAAATGCACATTAAATCTATTTATTAACACAATCTTTTGCAATAATTTTATTTCTAGTGACCGATTGTTTGAAAGAAAAAAGTCTGTGCAGGTAAAACAAAGATACAGAGTCACAGGCACGCAATAGCAACCAACAATTCCTGTGCATCCAATCTGACTGAATCCTGCTGATTTAGTTCATAGCTACACTTTGTAGTAGTTTGTTTGATTTCTGACTGATAATTAAGTTTTATATCATTCTTAATCACCCACTCCCCATTCACACCCCTATCTGTTAGGACATTATCTGTTTTTGTACAGATTTTTCTTCCAATGTAGTTTTTCCAAAGAGGTCTGCCATCCAAGTCCTAACCAGACTCAACACTGCTTAGTGGCAGAGTAGCAGACTTGACCTTTCCAAGAAGGAGTCGTTCAAATGATTGTTTTCATTTGCCAGTATTAGACTATTATTGCAAAGAGAAGCATTAGGCCAATAAAACATTCAAAAAACATAAACATTGTGTAATTTAATACACATTTTTATTCAGAATTTACAGGTAGACTGTCAGTCAGTGTAAAAATTAATGGGGATTTCCGATGACTCTTTATGCAGGTAAGATTGCACCAGTAGGTGGCGTGGTGACAAGCAAGGAAGTCACTGAGCCATTTTTCAATAGATTTGTTGAAAAAACAATACATTCAGCTACAAAACAAGTGTGATTATGAGTGAGTCAGTGAATCATGCTCAAACAAATCCTTCAGCAACCAGGGGCACAGCTGGACCTTTCTTTACTGTTGCACAAGCTTCATTGAAATGCTGCTGTGCTCTAGTAAAATATATCTGACAATGGAGATGACTGTATACCAACCTAAGAATCATTTTCAATTACGTACATAATCAATAATGTCTGTTTTCTATCAGTTGTTTTAAATCAGAACTAGTGATGGCAGATTATAAATGAATCAGTCGATCAAATGGGTTTGCAAAAGGTCTGAAATTGTTAGTAACGGGATGTTTTATAAAGCAGAAAACAAAAGGAGTGGCAGAATGAGATTTTTACCTAGAATCCTTTGTAGGAAACAAAACTTCTGTTGTTGTCATCTATGACGCATCTCTTTATTGATGCTTCATTTTTAACTATTTTTCTTGGCTAATGAATAATAGTCAGAAGTAACTGACAATTTTGTATCTAAAATGTACATAACTCGATAATGATTCTTTTTTTATACTGAACTATTGTATACATTGTGCTGTTGTTGTTCTGTGACCTTTTGCAGACAGCTGAATCACAGTGTTTTGATGTAAACCACAAACACAGACCAACACTTCTTTTAAAAATAGAGCTTAATAGAAATCAGTGGTTAGTGGCTCTCACTGCTCTTTTACTTTACATGGCAAGTTTTATTTTAAAGTCTCTGATAAAAGCAGTTATTTATTGAAATTTGGAAATGCTGACATGCACAAATTACATCAATATGGTATCCATCTATGTATCTATCTATCTATTAGATATAGATGATAACTTGTTTGCAGAGAATGAGTGACCTCCTCCTCTCTTCCTTTTTTCAGGAGAGACTCATTTGTTTAAACTCTTTCTATCATTAATGATGAGGCATCTAACAATAGTTAGAGCAGAAGTTCCCACATTTAAGAAGTTTAACACTTTTTTTTTTTTTCTGAGCACAGTTGGAAATAGCTGTCTAGATTTTGTTTTAATTTATTATATGGGATAAAAATGTAGCTTGTACTGAATGTCATTTTAGTAGATTGGTTTATCCAGTGCAATGGCAACTTTGACTGATCAACCAGCCAGATCAGTCAAAAATAGCTGCTTATGACTGAGACCCTGTTTACAATAGTTTAAAAATCTTTTTTTTTTTTTTGAGTTTTCTCATCCCAGACCTCCTGTTTTAGATGCCCATGGGACTGTTGTTTATTGTAAATTGAGTATTATATGCATTTTCTCTCAGAATGTCAGAATGCAAGAATTACTCTGAAGGAGGTCAGAAGACATAATTCATAAATAAAAAAGCTTTATTTGACATCTTTGTGAACAATGAAAATACAACCATACAGCAAATTATAAAAAAAAAAAAAAAAACTGTACATATGACACATTGATCAGTGATCTTATGAAAATATGTTTGTGAAAACTACCCAGTGGTCAGATAAATAATTTAATCAGCTTAGACATTAGGAAATAGATTTAGATGCAACCCCCCACCCCCCCTTAAACTGAACTCTAACTTATTTGGTGGAATATTAATACATCTGAGGTCTATGAAGTCATTTGAAGGATGTTGGTGATGATGATGATTATGATGATGTCATGGTGCTCTTCAGTGGCACAGAGACAGTTGTACTGTGTGAGACAGTCTGCTGAGTCCTGTGAAGATCAGAAATAGTTTGAATTTAGTTTCTTTTCCCATTAATTAATTAATTCATTCATTCCTTTTTAAGTTGCCATAAGTCTCTCTCTGCCACACAAATCAACTTCTTTGAATTGAATATGTATGTGAAGCATGAGTAAATATATTTAAAGCAGCCATTCTCACCTCTTTTCAAGAGCCTTTATGATGACATTTTGAGTGAATTTTGAGTCTGGGTTCATGCATTTGCGTCCTGCACCATTCTTCAGAGTCACACTGTGAAAGAACAAAAACAATGAGCTGAATCTTATTTGGGATAGTTTTACAGTTCATGAATTAACTGAAGATGAAAATGATTGAATGTATACAAATGTAGGCTATGCTTACATAATCTCTTGTTTGCGACAAGATGGACTTGGAGGGAAGATTTCAACCTTCTCAATGTTCTTCACTAAAACCATGTTTGCACCTTTGTCTGCACATAAGCACCTGCCCTTTGAAGACTTGTCCTGTCCTGGAAGAGAAATGTCATATATTTCATTAGAGTCTATCACCATAAACAAATAAACATTGTAAAGATATGCTGAATGCTCTTGATCTGCAATTCTCAGAGCTCAAACTCACCTTTCACCCCTACAGCGATCAGGCAGACGAGAAGAACAAAAGCTGCAATAGTCTTCATTGTCTTGTTGTTCTGGTTGAACTGAGCTTGTGTTGTGTCTGGGTCAGTGAGATTGTGACTGAAGGACTTCAGGAATCCATTTAAATACTGTAGGATCAGGGTTTCCCCTCAGTTTTACTTCTCATTTTAGGTGTCAATACTCCAGCTTCCTCTCGTTTTTCTCTTTCTGTTGCAATTTCTCTGAAGCACTGTCCTTAAACCTTATGGAGTGAAGCCTTGTCTTAGGGCACCCTTAGTATAACTTTCCATGAATGAGGAAGGAAATTTTGCTTGTTTAGACTGGGATATTTGTGTAAATTATGATTTGATGGGAGTAATACTGGACTAAAACATTGAAAGTGAAAAACTCTTGGGGCATTCAAATATTTTCCATTGATTGAATTGTATGCCTTTTATTGTCTGTTTTTAAACACATGACCATCTTTTTTTTTATAGATTTTGTGTATAAATTAAGGTAACGATACACTGAAATATAGAAAATGCACATTAAATCTATTTATTAACACAATCTTTTGCAATAATTTTATTTCTAGTGACCGATTGTTTGAAAGAAAAAGTCTGTGCAGGTAAAACAAAGATACAGAGTGACAGGCACGCAATAGCAACCAACAATTCCTGTGCATCCAATCTGACTGAATCCTGCTGATTTAGTTCATAGCTACACTTTGTAGTAGTTTGTTTGATTTCTGACTGATAATTAAGTTTTATATCATTCTTAATCACCCACTCCCCATTCACACCCCTATCTGTTAGGACATTATCTGTTTTTGTACAGATTTTTCTTCCAATGTAGTTTTTCCAAAGAGGTCTGCCATCCAAGTCCTAACCAGACTCAACACTGCTTAGTGGCAGAGTAGCAGACTTGACCTTTCCAAGAAGGAGTCGTTCAAATGATTGTTTTCATTTGCCAGTATTAGACTATTATTGCAAAGAGAAGCATTAGGCCAATAAAACATTCAAAAAACATAAACATTGTGTAATTTAATACACATTTTTATTCGGAATTTACAGGCAGACTGTCAGTCAGTGTAAAAATTAATGGGGATTTCCGATGACTCTTTATGCAGGTAAGATTGCACCAGTAGGTGGCGTGGTGACAAGCAAGGAAGTCACTGAGCCATTTTTCAATAGATTTGTTAAAAAACAATACATTCAGCTACAAAACAAGTGTGATTATGAGTGAGTCAGTGAATCATGCTCAAACAAATCCTTCAGCAACCAGGGGCACAGCTGGACCTTTCTTTACTGTTGCACAAGCTTCATTGAAATGCTGCTGTGCTCCACTAAAATATATCTGACAATGGAGATGACTGTATACCAACCTAAGAATCATTTTCAATTACGTACATAATCAATAATGTCTGTTTTCTATCAGTTGTTTTAAATCAGAACTAGTGATGGCAGATTATAAATGAATCAGTCGATCAAATGGGTTTGCAAAAGGTCTGAAATTGTTAGTAACGGGATGTTTTATAAAGCAGAAAACAAAAGGAGTGGCAGAATGAGATTTTTACCTAGAATCCTTTGTAGGAAACAAAACTTCTGTTGTTGTCATCGATGACGCATCTCTTTATTGATGCTTCATTTTTAACTATTTTTCTTGGCTAATGAATAATAGTCAGAAGTAACTGACAATTTTGTATCTAAAATGTACATAACTCGATAATGATTCTTTTTTTATACTGAACTATTGTATACATTGTGCTGTTGTTGTTCTGTGACCTTTTGCAGACAGCTGAATCACAGTGTTTTGATGTAAACCACAAACACAGACCAACACTTCTTTTAAAAATAGAGCTTAATAGAAATCAGTGGTTAGTGGCTCTCACTGCTCTTTTACTTTACATGGCAAGTTTTATTTTAAAGTCTCTGATAAAAGCAGTTATTTATTGAAATTTGGAAATGCTGACATGCACAAATTACATCAATATGGTATCCATCTATGTATCTATCTATCTATTAGATATAGATGATAACTTGTTTGCAGAGAATGAGTGACCTCCTCCTCTCTTCCTTTTTTCAGGAGAGACTCATTTGTTTAAACTCTTTCTATCATTAATGATGAGGCAACTAACAATAGTTAGAGCAAAAGTTGCCACATTTAAGAAGTTTAACACTTTTTTTTTTTCTGAGCACAGTTGGAAATAGCTGTCTAGATTTTGTTTTAATTTATTATATGGGATAAAAATGTAGCTTGTACTGAATGTCATTTTAGTAGATTGGTTTATCCAGTGCAATGGCAACTTTGACTGATCAACCAGCCAGATCAGTCAAAAATAGCTGCTTATGACTGAGACCCTGTTTACAATAGTTTAAAAATCTTTTTTTTTTTTGAGTTTTCTCATCCCAGACCTCCTGTTTTAGATGCCCATGGGACTGTTGTTTATTGTAAATTGAGTATTATATGCATTTTCTCTCAGAATGTCAGAATGCAAGAATTACTCTGAAGGAGGTCAGAAGACATAATTCATAAATAAAAAAGCTTTATTTGACATCTTTGTGAACAATGAAAATACAACCATACAGCAAATTATAAAAAAAAAAAAAAACTGTACATATGACACATTGAACAGTGATCTTATGAAAATATGTTTGTGAAAACTACCCAGTGGTCAGATAAATAATTTAATCAGCTTAGACATTAGGAAATAGATTTAGATGCAACCCCCCACCCCCCCTTAAACTGAACTCTAACTTATTTGGTGGAGTATTAATACATCTGAGGTCTATGAAGTCATTTGAAGGATGTTGGTGATGATGATGATTATGATGATGTCATGGTGCTCTTCAGTGGCACAGAGACAGTTGTACTGTGTGAGACAGTCTGCTGACTCCTGTGAAGATCAGAAATAGTTTGAATTTAGTTTCTTTTCCCATTAATTAATTAATTCATTCATTCCTTTTTAAGTTGCCATGTGTCTCTCTCTGCCACACAAATCAACTTCTTTGAATTGAATATGTATGTGAAGCATGAGTAAATATATTTAAAGCAGCCATTCTCACCTCTTTTCAAGAGCCTTTATGATGACATTTTGAGTGAATTTTGAGTCTGGGTTCATGCATTTGCGTCCTGCACCATTCTTCAGAGTCACACTGTGAAAGAACAAAAACAATGAGCTGAATCTTATTTGGGATAGTTTTACAGTTCATGAATTAACTGAAGATGAAAATGATTGAATGTATACAAATGTAGGCTATGCTTACATAATCTCATGTTTGGGACAAGATGGACTTGGAGGGAAGATTTCAACCTTCTCAATGTTCTTCACTAAAACCATGTTTGCACCTTTGTCTGCACATAAGCACCTGCCCTTTGAAGACTTGTCCTGTCCTGGAAGAGAAATGTCATATATTTCATTAGAGTCTATCACCATAAACAAATAAACATTGTAAAGATATGCTGAATGCTCTGAATCTGCAATTCTCAGAGCTCAAACTCACCTTTCACCCCTACAGCGATCAGGCAGGCGAGAAGAACAAAAGCTGCAATAGTCTTCATTGTCTTGTTGTTCTGGTTGAACTGAGCTTGTGTTGTGTCTGGGTCAGTGAGATTGTGACTGAAGGACTTCAGGAATCCATTTAAATACTGTAGGATCAGGGTTTTCCCCTCAGCTTTACTTCTCATTTTAGGTTTCAATACTCCAGGTTCCTCTCGTTTTTCTCTTTCTGTTGCAGTTTCTCGGAAACACTGTCCTTAAACCTTATGGAGAGATGCCTTGTCTTAGGGCACCCTTAGTGTAACTTTCCATGAATGAGGAAGGAAATTTCACTTAATTAGACTGGGATATTGTGTAATTTAATACATATTTTTATTATGAATTTACAGACAGACTGCAAGTATAAGTGGGGATTGCTGGTGACTCTTTATGGAGGACAGGTAACATTGCACCAATAGGTGGCGTGGTGACAAGTGAGTAAGTCACTCAACCTTTTTTTTTTTTTTTTTTTCAATAGAAAATAACGGGTACAAAACAAATGTTTTTACTGTTGCACAAACCCCAGTGAAATGCCATTTTGCTCTAAATAAAATCTGACAATGCAGATGACTGCATCATTACCTAAGTATCATTTTCATTTATGTACATAAGCAGGTATGTAATGTGTGTTTTATATCAGCTGTTTTGAATCAGAACTAGGGATGGCAGATTTTGAATTAATCAGTCGGTCAAATGAGTTTAGAAAAACATCTGAAATTGTTACTAACAGGAAAACAAAAGGAGTGGCAGGATGAGGTGAATTTTTACACAGAAACCTTTGTAGTAGACAAAACTTCTATCGTTGTCCTTGTTTATTGAACAGTTGTATACATTGTGCTGTTCTTGTTCTGTGACCTTGTGCAGACAGTTGAATTACAGTGTGGTGAAGTGAACCACAAACTAGTACACCTACTAGTAGACCAACACTTCTTTTAAAAATAGAGCTTAACAGAGGTCAGTGGTTAGTGGCTCTCACTACCCATTTACTTTACATTGCATGTTTTATTTTAAAATGTGTCTATCTATATCTATCTGTCTATCTGTCTATATGTCTGTCTGTCTGTCTGTCTATCTGTCTATCAGATATAGATGATGATCTGTTTGCAGAGAATGAGTGACCTCCTCCTCTCTTCCTTTTTCAAGAGAGACTGATTTGTTTAAACTCTTTCTATCATTAATGATGAGGCAACTAACAATAGTTAGAGCAGAAGTTCCCACATTTAAGATGTTTAAGGCCTTTTTAACAGCTTCTTCTGAATACAATTGAAAATAGCTGCCTAGATTTTGTTTTAATTCATTATGCGGGAAAGAAATGTAGCTTTTATGTAATTTCCAGTTGATTTATTTATCCAGTGCAGTGGCAATCTATATTAGTTTGCACTGGCAAAAGTCTTTATACCAGCCAGATCAGTCAAAAAAGGCTGCTTATAACTGAGACATTGTTTACAATAGTTTAAAAAGCTTTATTGAGTTTTCCCTTCCCAGATCTCATGTTTTAGATGCTCATGGGACTGTTTATTATAAATTGAGTATCATATGTATTTTCTCTCAGAATGCCAGAATGCAAGAACTACTCTGAAAGATATAATTCATAGAAAAAAAAGCTTTATTTTACATCTTTGTGGACAATGAAAACACAACCATACAGCAAATATTAAAAATAATAATAATAATAAAAATAAAAAGACTGTACATATGAGACACTGTTCAGTGATCTTATGAAAATGTGCTTGTGAAAACAGCCCAGTGGTCAGATAAATAATAATTTAATCAGCTTAGACATTAGAAAATAGTTTTAGTTTTAAAGTTTTTTTCCCCCCTCTTCTTTTTAAATTGAACTCTAATTTATATTAACTTATATTATATTAATACATCTGAGGTCTATGAAGTCATTTAAAGGATGTTGGTGTTGATGATGATGTCATGCTGCTCTTCAGTGGCACAGAGACAGTTGTACTGTGTGGGACAGTCTGCTGAGTCCTGTGAAGATCAGAAATAGGTCACATTAACTTTATTTTCCAATAAATAAATTAATTAATTAATTTTTATATTGCCATGTGTATCTAACTGTCACACAAATCTTTGCACTGAAAATATATTTAAAGCAGACATTCTCACCTCTTTTCAAGAGCCTTTATGATGACATTTTGAGTGAATTTTGAATCTGGGTTCATACATTTGCGTCCTGCACCATTCTTCAGAGTCACACTGTGAAATAAACAAAAGCAATGAGCTGATTCTTACTCAGGATAGTTTTACAGTTGATGAATTAACTGAAAGCGAAAATGAATAAATGTATACAAATAGGCTATGCTTACATAATCTCATGTTTGTGACAAGATGGACTTGGAGGGATGATTTCAACCTTCTCAATGTTCTTCACTAAAACCATGTTTGCACCTTTGTCTGCACAGAAGCACCTGCCCTTTGAAGACCTGTCCTGTCCTGGAAGAGAAATGTCATATATTTCATTAGAGTCTATCACCATAAACAAATATCGATTGTAAAGATATGCTGAATGCTCTTGACCTGCAGTTCTCAGAGCTCAAACTCACCTTTCACCCCTACAGCGATCAGGCAGGCGAGAAGAACAAAAGCTGCAATAGTCTTCATTGTCTTGTTGTTCTGGTTGAACTGAGCTTGTGTTGTGTCTGGGTCAGTGAGATTGTGACTGAAGGATTTAGGAGTTCATTTAAATACTGTAGGATCAGGGTTTCCCCTCAGTTTTACTTCTCATTTTAGGCTTCAATACTCCAGGTTCCTCTCGTTTTTCTCTTTCTATTGCGATTTCTCTGAAGCACTGTCCTTAAACCTTATGGAGAGAAGCCTTGTCTTAGGGCACCCTTAGTGTAACTTTCCATGAATGAGGAAGGAAATTTTGTTTGTTTACACTGGGATATTTGTGTAAATTATGATTTGGTGGGAGTAATACTGGACTAAAACAGTGAAAGTGAAAAACTCTTGGTGCATTTCAGATATTTTTAAAGCATTTTAACTGATTGAATTTGATGGCTTTTATTGTCTGTTTTTGAACACATGACCATCTGACCAACAATACACAAAAATATATAAAAGGAAAATTGAAGCTATTCATTAACACAATCTTTTGCAATAATTTTATTTCTAGTGACCGATTGTTTGAAAGAAAAAGTCTGTGCAGGTAAAACAAAGATACAGAGTGACAGGCACGCAATAGCAACCAACAATTTCTATGCATTCAATCTGACTGAATCCTGCTGATTTAGTAGTTTATAGCTACACTTTGAAGCTGTAGTTTGTTTCATTTATGACCAGTTGGATGTAAATGTTTTCAAACTTTTTACTGAAATCTATGAGGCGCCACGTAGGATTTAAATCAAACTTCACTTATCAATACATACATAAATCACGTGCATATACACCTAGAAATTACTTGCATTTACATGTATACATTTGGATGTTCAAAATATATATATGAAATACACGTGCACACTAATATGAAATCCATACCAATACATCTTATGTTAGTAATGAATGCATATACACTTGTGAATAACTTGTGTATACATATAAACTTGAAGCATGCATACGCTGATAGACACTCGCTCATACGTGTAAACTTGATCCATACATATACACCTACAACAACACGCACATATAAACTCGGTGCGCGCATACACCCATAAAACACTCACGCAAACATACAAAATAAATTTCACAAAAGTATATAATTTTGATAGGTACGACACATGCTTTAGTTGTGTATATACATTTATACAAGCCAGTGGCGGTTCTAGGATTTTTCTGTAACAGGGGCCATTAAGGGGCCACATGTTACATTCAGGGGCCAAGTACAGGGTACATTCAAGCACACAAAATAATTTATTCAGTACGGTGCAAATACATTTCGGCAGTCATTCCTTTTTCAAACGCTCTAATAAAAAAATATGAGCCAGTAAAGTTCTTAATGATTTTTTTTTTCATTTATTTATACTGTGTCCTTTAGGACACAATGCATAAATCACACACACACACACACACACACACACACACACTAAAGTACATCACAGCGATTAATATCATCGGTTAATTTTGTAAAAAACCTCTGAATGGCTCCCTGTGTCTGTCCCTTTTTTTTCATGCTCACTCTGCCAAACACGATAGTTAACATTATCACACAAAGGTCTAATTACATACGGTTAGTGCATGCAAAAACTCTAAAGCTAGCGCCACAGACGTTTGACAGTTCCTCCAGTTTTTCGCGATCGCTGAATACAACGCAAAATCAACAAAATGTTGAATTTTTTTGCGATCCTGAATAATTCCTAATTTAACCGCAAAATAATCACAAAAAAGAAAAAGACCTCATAAAACATTAAATTATAAATCAACCAATTGAAATATCTCTAGTTTAATTAAGTTTCACTGCATTTTTACGTGAATACAGATGTTGTATTAAATAAAAAAAGCTTTATGCATTTTGTTTGTGATTTGAGTCGTACGACTATTGTGCATCTGACATAATACTATTATGGAAAATGTGATGTCCTAATTATAAAATATAAAAATCGCAATTTTTTTCACAAATTTCTGGAAATTACCACCACAAAATCAGTCATTTTGATTGCAAAAATCACACAAAAAAATCGTGAAATCCTGGAGGGACTGGTTTGATAAAGTTAACTACAGAATCTTTGCTAGCGCTATCTTAGCAAAAACATGTTAACATTGCTTAAAAGTTTATTGGTTTACTTCGACAGTGCTTCCAGTGCTCCTTCCACAATTTAGTTAACAAACCTAAAATAAGTGAGAGCAGCAGCTAAATATCCTTTCATATTTTGACAAACAACAGGAGGATTTGTGACTCACCAAGAATTGTCTTCAAGTTGTAAGTAATGTTAAATGGATTCTTTCTCCCGCCTACTGTCATAACGTCAGAGAATGTTCTGGGGCCCGTTCTTCGTACGTCGCTTATTACATCCGAGATCAAATGACACATCCAAGATAACATAATCGCGCTAATCATGACCTGGCTAATTCGGTTCTTCGAACGCACCTGTTGTTGATGATTAGTATGGCTGGATTGAGTTATCTGTTGGTTTAAAAGGGGCTATGTATCGATACTTAAAACCATGATCAGCAATGCAGCGATTGGCTGGCGGCAAGACAGCAACGTAATGACATCATATGATTAAAAAACACACCTGACGAAAAACATGACACATTTCTGGACTTTTATAAGGAAACAGCCAAGCGAACAAAACTACATCATGTTTTAATAGATTAATGAAATGTGCACTGTTTTTATTTATTTATTTATTTTTTTTTTACCCCAATTATTTATATTCACGATTTCTAATATTTGTACAGACTTTATATTTTTTATTTCAATGTAATATTTAGCAATTCATTTAATTTTATATTTGAAACAAATTTGCTACGTGACAGCATTAATTAAAATTAAAATAATTAAATTTTCAAGATCTCACATTATCTGTATCTCATGTGCTCCATAAAGCCACTCCCATAATAGCTGTCATCATTCAAATTAATGCACGCCTCTACATTATCTGTATAACATGTAAGATTCTAATACATTTATAAAGTAATTATTTTATGACGAATAAATCTTTTAATGAGTAAACATGGCTGTCTATTATAGATTACACAACATTATTATATTATTTTCAAATAAATTTTTTTAAATTATTATTATTTTAAATTATTGTCCCTGGGTCAATAGTATTCTTGTAATAAAGTAGTAGTGGTTGGGACAGATTTTAAGTATCAATTCTGATTAAATGCAATTTGCTTAGATGCAATCTAATCCTGTTTACATGAAATAAGCCTGCTCCCGAGCAGGTTTACGCTTACAGATCTGTTGCTATGACAGCAAGTCCCGGATGAGCTTCGAAGAACCGAACGATCCAAGATCACGCGAAATCGTCAACAATCAAATCCAGCTAACTTAGTTAGCGAGGTACGAAGAACGGACCCCAGGTATCGCTCAAGCCAAAGCCGCAAAGATAATATAAAGCCAAGACCTCTGCTTCTTCTCCCAAGTTGCATCGACACATTACTGCCGCCAGTTGTTTAGGGGGGGGAATTGCATCTGTAATCGTTGTGAAGAATTCTCCGGTTGCTCTTCTCGTCGACGATTGATGGAAGGGGGGCCAATCAGATTTCAGAAGGGGCCAGGGCCCCTATGGCCCCGCCTCTAGAACCGCCCCTGATACAAGCGATTTCATATGTGGATGTGCGTGAACACAGTGGCACTTCCGGCGGAATCTCAAGATGCCGGGGCATTTTAAAACGCTTAACGTGACTTAATGCATTAAAACAGTGTTTTTAAAGGACCTTTAATATAGCATAGGATGTACCAGGAGCGTAATTTACACTCGGCACTTTTCAAAATCCCGTTCAGCATCGCCGAGAGTTCGCGCGATCGTTCAAACAAAACCGAAAGTAAAACGCGCACGCGCCTTCAAAAGCAATTTTAATACCCCGCATTTAGAGAGCGACTCCCCAATGCGCGCAAATTAGGCTACAAAACATATCTAGAATGTTATTAGTATGTAGGCTATAATAGGTTGTGTAGTTGTCTATAGCTCTGTGTCATGTTTGAAAAATTTGGTCTCTATTTGCACTTTGAATATTGAGAGAGTAGCCTACTTTGACATAATTTTTGATTATGCAACACCAACACCCCTATCTGCAAGGACATTATCCATTTTTCTACAGATTTTTTCTTGCAATGTTTTTCCAAAGAGGTCTGCCATCCAAGTCCTAACCAGACTCAACACTGCTTAGCGGCAGAGTAGCAGACTTGACCTTTCCAAGAATGAGGAAGGAATCATTCAAATATTTATTTTCGTTTGTCAGTATTAGACTATTATTGCAAAGAAAATCATTAGGCCAATAAAATTACATAAACCATTAGGCCATTAAAAAACATAAACATTGTGTAATTTAATACACGTTTATTCGGAATTTACAGGCAGACTGTCAGTCAGTGTAAAAATTAGTGGGGATTTCCGATGACTCTTTATGCAGGTAAGATTGCACCAGTAGGTGGCGTGGTGACAAGCAAGGGAGCCAATTCTAAAGAGATTTGTTAAAAAACAATACATTCAGGTACAATACAAGTGTGATTATAAGTGAATCAGTAAATCGTTTACTCCACTGAATCGTTCAACATCCAGGGGTATAGCTGGACCTTTTTTTTTTTTTCTGCTGCACAAGCTTTATTGAAAAGGCCGCTGTGCTCCATTAAACTATATCTCACAATGGAGATGACTGTATACCAACTTAAAAATCATTTTCAATTATGTACTTTTACAGTTATGTATTAGGTCTAAAATTTACCTAGAATCCTTTGTAGGAAACAAACCTTTTATCGTAGTCAGCTATAAAGCAGCTCTTTATTGTGCGCACAGCTTATGAGCAACTCTGTACTACAAGTAAAGACAATTTATATTCATTCGATAGTATAAAAAAAGAGTATCAAAATATGGGGACTCAGTTTTGATGGGGTACTGTGCCCAGTGTCAACTACTCATCCACAAACTCGTGGAGCACTGCTTGTGCAGACAGCTGAATCACAGTGTGGTGATGGAAACCACAGAGTACAGTACACAGACCAACACTTCTTTTAAAAATACAGCTTAATGGAGGTCAGTGGTTAGTGGCTCTCACTAACCTTTTACTTTACATTGCATGTTCTGTTTTGAAGTCTCTGATAAAAACAGTAATTTATTGAATAATTTAATTTGACAGCCAGATCAGTCAAAAATAGCTGCTTATAACTGAGACACTGTTTATAATAGTAGCAGTCTTTAAAGCTTTATTGAGCTTCCCATCCCAAACCTTCTGTTTTAGATGTCCATGGGACTGTTGCTTATTGTAAATGGAGTATCATATGTGACCCTGGACCAAAAAACCATAAGGGTCATAAGGACCATAAAGATTTATACATCTGCAAGCTTAATAAGTAAGCTTTCCACTGATGTGTGATTTGTTAGGATAGGACAATATTTGGCATCTGTGAAATCTGGAATCTGAGGGTGCAAAAAAAAAAAAAAAAAAATTCCAAATATTGAGAAATTCGCCTTAAACTTGTCCAAATGAAGTTCTTAGCAATGCATAATACTAATCAAAAATTACATTTTTATATATTTACGGTAGGAAATTTGCAAAATATCGTCATGGAACAAGAAGACGAAATTCATAGATTAAAAATAAGCTTTATTTGACATATTTGTGGACAATGAAAGTACAATCAAACATCAAATTATAACAAAACTGTACATATGACACATTTTTCAGTGATCTTATGAAAATACATTTGTGAAAACAACCCAGTGGTCAGATAAATAATAATTTAATCAACTTAGACATTTGGAAATAGTTTTAGTTTGAAAGTTTTTACCCCTTAAATTGAACTCCAACATTTTACGCAGAATATTCATACAGGAAGTCATTTGAAGGATGTTGGTGCTGATGATGATGTCATGGTGCTCTTCAGTGGCACAGAGACAGTTGTACTGTGTGAGACAGTCTGCTGACTCCTGTGAAGATCAGAAATAGTTTACATTTAGTTTCTTTTCTCATTATTTAATTTATTCTCTTTAAAATTGCCATAAGTCTCTCTCTGCCACATAAATCTATATCTTTGCATTGAATATGTATGTGAAGCATGAGTAAATATATTTAAAGCAGACATTCTCACCTCTTTTCAAGAGTCTTTATGATGACATTTTGAGTGAATTTTGACTCTGGATTCATGCATTTGCGTCCTGCACCATTCTTCAGAGTCACACTGTGAAAGAACAAAAACAATGAGCTGAATCTTACTCGGGATAGTTTTACGATTGATGAATTAACTGAAAATAAAAATAAATGAATGTATACAAATAGGCTATGCTTACATAATCTCATGTTTGGGACAAGATGAACTTGGAGGGAAGATTTCAACTTTCTCAATGTTCTTCACTAAAACCATGTTTGCACCTTTGTCTGCACAGAAGCATCTGCCCTTTGAAGACCTGTCCTGTCCTGGAAGAGAAATGTTAATATTTCATTAGAGTCTATCACCATAAACAAATACACATTGTAAAGATATGCTGAATGCTCTTGATCTGCAATTCTCAGAGCTCAAACTCACCTTTCACCCCTACAGCAATCAGGCAGGCGAGAAGAACAAAAGCTGCAATAGTCTTCATTGTCTTGTTGTTCTGGTTGAACTGAGCTTGTGTTGTGTCTGGGTCAGTGAGATTGTGACTGAAGGACTTCAGGAGTTCATTTAAATACTGTAGGATCAGGGTTTTCCCCTCAGCTTTACTTCTCATTTTAGGTTTCAATACTCCAGCTTCCTCTCGTTTTTCTCTTTTTAGTGCGATTTCTCGGAAAGACTGTCCTTGACTCTTATGGAGAGATGCCTTGTCTTAGGGCACCCTTAGTGTAACTTTCCATGAATGAGGAAGGAAATTTCACTTAATTAGACTGGGATTTATTTAATACACATTTTTTATAAAGAATTTACAGACAGACTGTCAGTATTAGTGGGATTGCTGGTGATTCTTTATGCAGTACAAGTAACATTGCACCAGGTGAGTCACTGAACCACTTTGCAATAGATTTGGTACAAAACAAGTGTTTTTACTGTTGCACAAGCCCCATTGAAATGCCACTGTGCTCTAGTAAAATATCTGACAATGGAAATGACTCCACACCAACCTAAGAATCATTTTCATTTATGTACATAAATAAAGGTTCCAAAAGGGGGTTGTCACAGCAATACCATAAAAGAACCAATTTTGGTTCCCCAAAGAACCTTTCAAAAAGAGTGGCAGGATGAGGTGAATGTTTCCTAGAATCCTTTGTAAAAAAACAAAAACAAAAATAACAGCAACAAAAACACTTTTATAGTTGTCAGCTATAAAGCAGCTCTTTATTGTGTGCAGCTTGTGAACAAGTCTGTACTGCAGGTAAAGATAATTTATATTCATCCAGCAGTATATAAAGGAGTATCAGAAATGGGGGCATGTTTTTGATGGGGTTACTATGCACAGTACTATGCACAGTACAGAAAGAAATGCTATAAATGTTCCAAGTACTCATTCACGAGTGAAACACAGAGACATGTGACTTTTGAATGTGCAGTGGCTTAGTTTCAAACAATTTTTCTTAGCTGATGAATAATAGCCAAAAGTAACCAACAATGTTATATCTAAAGTGTATGTCACTCAATAATAATTTCCTAGTTTATTGAGACATTGTATACATTGTGCTGTTGTTGTTCTGTGAGCTTGTGCGGACAGCTGAATCACAGTGTGGTGGAGTGAACCACAGACTAGTACATCAACTAGACCAACACTTCTTTTAAAAATAGAACATAATAGAGGTCAGTGGTTAGTGGCTCTCACTACCCTTTTACTTTACCTTACATGTTTTAATTTAAATGGTGATTTATTAAAATTTGGAAATGCTGACATGCACAAATGACATCAATATAAGAAAAACTTGTATAAGCATACATTGTAAAAAATAAAAAACAATTTGTTGAGTCAGCTTAAAATAATTTGTTACCCTGCTGCCTTAAAATTTAAAGTTCAGTCAGCTAAAATAAGTTTATTCAACTTGAAATGTTAAGTTGTACTAAGTAACAACTTAGATATTTGTGTTTGCTAAACTTAACAGATGGGTAAGTGTCAGGCATTCACCTCAGCCACCCTCATCCGACACACCTCCGGTAGCACCGCCCATTCGATCATCATCACCCGAGTTCTAACTGCCTTCACCTGTTCCTCGTTGAGCCATGCCCTATAAATAGTACAAATAAATTTGCACATTGTCTGGTCTACCGTTCACATGCTGATTTCTACGTTCTCTCCTGTTTGCTTACGGACTGTGTGGCGTGGCTCATCCCCTGGACTTCTGTTCATCTCCCGTTTACAAAAGCATTCAGTTAAGAACTTTGATTATTACTTTATGCTTTGTCTTTTAAATAAGACGTTTGTAAATAAACTATTGGACTGGATTGCCACTCATCTCTTGTCTCCTCCATCCCCTTGTGTGTGTGTGAGTGTGACAGTAAGTAACCCAGCTGCCTTAAAATTTTAAGTTGATTCAACTCAAATATCTAAGTTGTCACTTAGTATAATTTAACATTTCAAGCTGAATAAACTTTTTTGAGTTGACTGAACTTAAAATTTTAAGGCAGACAGGTTACAAATTATTTTAAGTTGACTTAACAAATTGTTTTTTTTTTTTTTTTTTTTTTTACAGTGTAATAGATTTCTTTGAAAAATATTAAAAACCTTACTGATCCCAAACTTCTGAACAGCAGTCTATCTATCTATCTATCTATGTATCTATCTATAGATTAGATATAGATGATGAGCTGTTTGCAGAGAATGAGTGACTTCCTCCTCTCTTCCTTTTTCAGGAGAGACT
Organism: Cirrhinus mrigala; assembly: GCA_036247105.1. Classification (NCBI taxonomy): domain Eukaryota; kingdom Metazoa; phylum Chordata; class Actinopteri; order Cypriniformes; family Cyprinidae; genus Cirrhinus; species Cirrhinus mrigala. The sequence goes on along the minus strand of CM070011.1, from coordinate 21,127,693 downwards.
CATTTGTTTAAACTCTTTCTATCATTAATGATAAGGCAACTAACAATAGTTAGAGCAGAAGTTCCCACATTTAAGAAGTTTAACACTTTTTTTTCCTGATCACATTTGGAAATAGCTGTCTAGATTTTGTTTTAATTTATTATATGGAATAAAAATGTAGCTTGTACTGAATGTCATTTTAGTAGATTGGTTTATCCAGTGCAATGGCAACTAATCTACATTAGTTCGGACTTGCAAAAGTCTTTCTACCAGCCAGATCAGTCAAAAATAGCTGCTTATGACTGAGACACTGTTTACAATAGTTTAAAAATCTTTTCTTTTTTTTTTGAGTTTTCTCATCCCAGACCTCCTGTTTTAGATGCCCATGGGACTGTTGTTTATTGTAAATTGAGTATTATATGCACTTTCTCTCAGAATGTCAGAATGCAAGAATTACTCTGAAGGAGGTCAGAAGACATAATTCATAAATAAAAAAGCTTTATTTGACATCTTTGTGAACAATGAAAATACAACCATACAGCAAATTATAAAAAAAAAAAAAAAACTGTACATATGACACATTGATCAGTGATCTTATGAAAATATGTTTGTGAAAACTACCCAGTGGTCAGATAAATAATTTAATCAGCTTAGACATTAGGAAATAGATTTAGATGCAACCCCCCACCCCCCCTTAAACTGAACTCTAACTTATTTGGTGGAGTATTAATACATCTGAGGTCTATGAAGTCATTTGAAGGATGTTGGTGATGATGATGATGATGATGATGTCATGGTGCTCTTCAGTGGCACAGAAACAGTTGTACTGTGTAAGACAGTCTGCTGAGTCCTGTGAAGATCAGAAATAGTTTGAATTTAGTTTCTTTTCCCATTAATTAATTAATTCATTCATTCCTTTTTAAGTTGCCATAAGTCTCTCTCTGCCACACAAATCAACTTCTTTGAATTGAATATGTATGTGAAGCATGAGTAAATATATTTAAAGCAGCCATTCTCACCTCTTTTCAAGAGCCTTTATGATGACATTTTGAGTGAATTTTGAGTCTGGGTTCATGCATTTGCGTCCTGCACCATTCTTCAGAGTCACACTGTGAAAGAACAAAAACAATGAGCTGAATCTTATTTGGGATAGTTTTACAGTTCATGAATTAACTGAAGATGAAAATGATTGAATGTATACAAATGTAGGCTATGCTTACATAATCTCTTGTTTGCGACAAGATGGACTTGGAGGGAAGATTTCAACCTTCTCAATGTTCTTCACTAAAACCATGTTTGCACCTTTGTCTGCACAGAAGCACCTGCCCTTTGAAGACTTGTCCTGTCCTGGAAGAGAAATGTCATATATTTCATTAGAGTCTATCACCATAAACAAATAAACATTGTAAAGATATGCTGAATGCTTTTGATCTGCAATTCTCAGAGCTCAAACTCACCTTTCACCCCTACAGCGATCAGGCAGACGAGAAGAACAAAAGCTGCAATAGTCTTCATTGTCTTGTTGTTCTGGTTGAACTGAGCTTGTGTTGTGTCTGGGTCAGTGAGATTGTGACTGAAGGACTTCAGGAATCCATTTAAATACTGTAGGATCAGGGTTTCCCCTCAGCTTTACTTCTCATTTTAGGTTTCAATACTCCAGCTTCCTCTCGTTTTTCTCTTTCTGTTGCAGTTTCTCGGAAACACTGTCCTTAAACCTTATGGAGAGATGCCTTGTCTTAGGGCACCCTTAGTATAACTTTCCATGAATGAGGAAGGAAATTTCACTTAATTAGACTGGGATATTGTGTAATTTAATACACATTTTTATTATGAATTTACAGACAGACTGCAAGTATAAGTGGGGATTGCTGGTGACTCTTTATGCAGGACAGGTAACATTGCACCAATAGGTGGCGTGGTGACAAGTGAGTAAGTCACTCAACCTTTTTTTTTTTTTTTTTTTCAATAGATTTGTTAAAAATAACGGGTATAAAACAAGTGTTTTTACTGTTGCACAAACCCCAGTGAAATGCCATTTTGCTCTAAATAAAATCTGACAATGCAGATGACTCCATCATTACCTAAGTATCATTTTCATTTATGTACATAAGCAGGTATGTAATGTGTGTTTTATATCAGCTGTTTTGAATCAGAACTAGGGATGGCAGATTTTGAATTAATCAGTCGGTCAAATGAGTTCAGAAAAACATCTGAAATTGTTACTAACAGGAAAACAAAAGGAGTGGCAGGATGAGGTGAATTTTTACACAGAAACCTTTGTAGTAAACAAAACTTCTATCGTTGTCCTTGTTTATTGAACAGTTGTATACATTGTGCTGTTCTTGTTCTGTGACCTTGTGCAGACAGTTGAATTACAGTGTGGTGAAGTGAACCACAAACTAGTACACCTACTAGTAGACCAACACTTCTTTTAAAAATAGAGCTTAACAGAGGTCAGTGGTTAGTGGCTCTCACTACCCATTTACTTTACATTGCATGTTTTATTTTAAAATGTGTCTTCCTATATCTATCTGTCTATCTGTCTATATGTCTGTCTGTCTGTCTGTCTATCTATCTATCAGATATAGATGATGATCTGTTTGCAGAGAATAAGTGACCTCCTCCTCTCTTCCTTTTTCAAGAGAGACTGATTTGTTTAAACTCTTTCTATCATTAATGATGAGGCAACTAACAATAGTTAGAGCAGAAGTTCCCACATTTAAGATGTTTAAGGCCTTTTTAGCAGCTTCTTCTGAATACAAATGAAAATAGCTGCCTAGATTTTGTTTTAATTCATTATGCGGGAAAGAAATGTAGCTTTTATGTAATTTCCAGTTGATTTATTTATCCAGTGCAGTTGCAATCTATATTAGTTTGCACTGGCAAAAGTCTTTATACCAGCCAGATCAGTCAAAAATAGCTGCTTATAACTGAGACACTGTTTACAATAGTTTAAAAAGCTTTATTGAGTTTTCCCTTCCCAGATCTCATGTTTTAGATGCTCATGGGACTGTTTATTATAAATTGAGTATCATATGTATTTTCTCTCAGAATGCCAGAATGCAAGAACTACTCTGAAAGATATAATTAATAGAAAAAAAAGCTTTATTTTACATCTTTGTGGACAATGAAAACACAACCATACAGCAAATATTAAAAATAATAATAATAATAAAAATAAAAAGACTGTACATATGAGACACTGTTCAGTGATCTTATGAAAATATGCTTGTGAAAACAATAATTTAATCAGCTTAGACATTAGAAAATAGTTTTAGTTTTAAAGTTGTTTTTTTTCCCCCTCTTCTTTTTAAATTGAACTCTAATTTATATTAACTTATATTATATTAATACATCTGAGGTCTATGAAATCATTTAAAGGATGTTGGTGCTGATGATGATGTCATGGTGCTCTTCAGTGGCACAGAGACAGTTGTACTGTGTGGGACAGTCTGCTGAGTCCTGTGAAGATCAGAAATAGGTCACATTAACTTTATTTTCCAATAAATAAATTAATTAATTCATTTTTGTATTGCCATGTGTCCCTCACTGTCACACAAATCTTTGCACTGAAAATATATTTAAAGCAGACATTTTCACCTCTTTTCAAGAGCCTTTATGATGACATTTTGAGTGAATTTTGACTCTGGATTCATGCATTTGGGTCCTGCACCATTCTTCAGAGTCACACTGTGAAATAAACAAAAGCAATGAGCTGATTCTTACTCAGGATAGTTTTACAGTTGATGAATTAACTGAAAGCGAAAATGAATAAATGTATACAAATAGGCTATGCTTACATAATCTCATGTTTGTGACAAGATGGACTTGGAGGGATGATTTCAACCTTCTCAATGTTCTTCACTAAAACCACGTTTGCACCTTTGTCTGCACAGAAGCACCTGCCCTTTGAAGACCTGTCCTGTCCTGGAAGAGAAATGTCATATATTTCATTAGAGTCTATCACCATAAACAAATATCGATTGTAAAGATATGCTGAATGCTCTTGACCTGCAGTTCTCAGAGCTCAAACTCACCTTTCACCCCTACAGCGATCAGGCAGACGAGAAGAACAAAAGCTGCAATAGTCTTCATTGTCTTGTTGTTCTGGTTGAACTGAGCTTGTGTTGTGTCTGGGTCAGTGAGATTGTGACTGAAGGACTTCAGGAGTTCATTTAAATACTGTAGGATCAGGGTTTCCCCTCAGTTTTACTTCTCATTTTAGGCTTCAATACTCCAGGTTCCTCTCGTTTTTCTCTTTCTATTGCGATTTCTCTGAAGCACTGTCCTTAAACCTTATGGAGAGAAGCCTTGTCTTAGGGCACCCTTAGTGTAACTTTCCATGAATGAGGAAGGAAATTTTGCTTGTTTAGACTGGGATATTTGTGTGAATTATGATTTGGTGGGAGTAATACTGGACTAAAACAGTGAAAGTGAAAAACTCTTGGTGCATTTCAGATATTTTTAAAGCATTTTAACTGATTGAATTTGATGGCTTTTATTGTCTGTTTTTGAACACATGACCATCTGACCAACAATACACAAAAATATATAAAAGGAAAATTGAAGCTATTCATTAACACAATCTTTTGCAATAATTTTATTTCTAGTGACCGATTGTTTGAAAGAAAAAGTCTGTGCAGGTAAAACAAAGATACAGAGTGACAGGCACGCAATAGCAACCAACAATTTCTATGCATTCAATCTGACTGAATCCTGCTGATTTAGTAGTTTATAGCTACACTTTGAAGCTGTAGTTTGTTTCATTTCTGACTGGAGTTGGATGTAAATGTTTTCAAACTTTTTACTGAAATCTATGAGGCGCCACGTAGGATTTAAATCAAACTTCACTTATCAATACATACATAAATCATGTGCATATACACCTAGAAATTACTTGCATATACATGTATACTATTGGATGTTCAATATATATATAAATATATATATATATATATATATATATATATATATATGAAATACACGTGCACACTAATATGAAATCCATACCATCCATATAAACTTGAAGCATGCATACGCTGATAGACACTCGCTTACACGTGTAAACTTGATCCATGCATATACACCTACAACAACACGCACATACATATAAACTCGGTGCGCGCGTACACACCCATAAAACACTCACGCAAACATACAAAATAAATTTCACAAACGTATATAGTTTTGATAGGTAAGACGCATGCTTTAGTTGTGTATATACATTTATACAAGTGATTTCATATGTGGATGTGCGTGAACCTTTTAGTGCAAACGGAAGGCATTTCAGTGTAAAAGGAAGCAGCGGCACTTAAGGCGGAATCTCCAGATGCCGGGGCATTTTAAAACGCTTAACGTGACTTAATGCATTATTTTTAAAATACCTCTAATATAGCATACGATGTACCAGGGGCGTAATTTACACTCGGCACTTTTCAAAATCCCGTTCAGCATCGCCGAGAGTTCGCGCGATCGTTCAAACAAAACCGAAAGTAAAACGCGCACGCGCCTTCAAAAGCAATTTTAATACCCCGCATTTAGAGAGCGACTCCCCAATGTGCGCAAATTAGGCTACAAAACATATCTAGAATGTTATTAGTATGTAGGCTATAATAGGTTGTGTAGTTGTCTATAGCTCTGTGTCATGTTTGAAAAATTTGGTCTCTATTTGCACTTTGAATATTGAGAGAGTAGCCTACTTTGACATAATTTTTGATTATGTAACACCAACACCCCTATCTGCAAGGAAATTATCCATTTTTCTACAGATTTTTTCTTCCAATGTAGTTTTTCCAAAGAGGTCTGCCAAGTCCTAACCAGACTCAACACTGCTTAGCGGCAGAGTAGCAGACTTGACCTTTCCAAGAATGAGGAAGGAATCATTCAAATATTTATTTTCGTTTGTCAGTATTAGACTATTATTGCAAAGAAAATCATTAGGCCAAAAAATTACATAAACCATTAGGCCATTGAAAAACAAACATTGTGTAATTTAATACACATATTTATTCTGAATTTACAGGCAGACTGTCAGTCAGTGTAAAAATTAGTGGGAATTTCCGGTGACTCTTTATGCAGGTAAGATTGCACCAGTAGGTGGCGTGGTGACAAGCAAGGGAGCCAATTTTCAAGAGATTTGTTAAAAAACAATACATTCAGGCACAATACAAGTGTGATTATGAGTGAATCAGTAAATCGTTCAACATCCAGGGGTATAGCTGGACCTTTTTTTTTTTTTTTTTTTTACTGCTGCACAAGCTTCATTGAAAAGGCTGCTGTGCTCCATTAAGGCAAGGCAAGGCAAGTTTATTTATATAGCACATTTCATACACAAAGGTAATTCAAAGTGCTTTACATAAAAGGAAGTAGAATAATCATAAAAGCAATAATAAAAACAATAATCACAAAAAAGGAAATAGAACATAAAAACATTGATCACAACAATAAAACAAAGAATGTAAAATGTAAAAAACTGATTGATTTAATAATTTAAAAATGATTTAAAAATTGATTTAAAATAAGTTTAAGACAGTTAAAAACAGAAAATGATTATACATAATGCAATCAGTTCGGATGAAGCACAGTGCTCATTCAGTAAATACACAGCTAAACAGATGAGTTTTGAGTCTAGATTTAAATGTTGCTAATGTTTTAGCACATTTGATCTCTTCTGGAAGCTGGTTCCAACTGCGGGCAGCATAATAGCTAAAAGCGGATTCCCCTTGTTTTGTGTGAACCCTTGGTATTTCTAACTGACTCGATCCTAATGATCTGAGTGGTCTGTTGGGTTTATATTCAGTGAGCATATCTGCAATATATTTAGGTCCTAGGCCATTGAGTGATTTATAAATGAGTAAAAGTACTTTAAAATCAATTCTAAATATAACTGGAAGCCAGTGTAGGGACCTGAGGACTGGTGTGATATGCTCAGATTTTCTGGTTCTGGTCAGAATCCTGGCAGCAGCATTCTGGATGAGCTGCAGCTGTCTAATGGTCTTCTTGGGAAGGCCAGTGAGGAAACCATTACAATAATCCACCCTGCTTGTGATAAAGGCATGAACAAGTTTTTCAAAGTCTTGACTGGAAACAAAACATCTAATTCTTGCAATGTTTTTGAGATGATAGTATGCTGATTTAGTTACTGCTTTGACATGACTACTGAAACTAAGGTCTGACTCCAGAATCACACCAAGATTCCTGACTTGATTTTTGGTTGTATGACCCCTAGCATCAAGGTATGCATTCACCTTAAGAACTTCCTCTTTGCTTCCGAATGCGATGACCTCAGTTTTCTCCTTGTTTAACTGAAGGAAGTTCTGGCACATCCAACTGTTAATTTCATCAATGCATTGGCAGAGGGAATCAATGGGACTGTAGTCATTTGGTGATAAGGATAGGCAAATCTGGGTATCATCAGCATAGCTGTGATAGGCAATTTGGTTCTTTCTCATTATTTGACTTAGTGGGAGCATATACAGGCTAAACAAGAGCGGCGCAAGAATTGAGCCTTGAGGGACTCCACAAGTCATGGACGTCCACTTAGACTTATGCTCTCCTATACTCACATAATAACCTCTCCCTTCTAAGTATGACCTGAACCAATTGAGAGCCATCCCAGAAAGCCCTACCCAGTTTTCCAGTCTCTCTAGAAAAATGTTATGATCGACAGTGTCAAACGCAGCACTAAGATCTAGTTGTACCAGCAATGATATTTTGCCAGAATCAGAATTTAGGCGAATATCATTTATTATTTTAATGAGCGCTGTCTCTGTACTGTGATGCGGTTGGAAACCAGATTGAAAATGGTCCAGGTATCCATTTGAGTTTAAGTAGTTGTTCAACTGATTGAAAATTACCTTTTCAATAATCTTGCCTATAAAAGGAAGATTAGATATTGGTCTATAGTTGCTCAAAATGGTGTTATCAAGATTGCTCTTTTTCAGAAGGGGCTTAACAACTGCAGTTTTCAGAGAGTTTGGAAAAGTCCCAGAAAGAAGTGAGGTGTTCACCACTTCTAAGAGATCTGCTTCTAAACAGTTAAACACACTTTTGAAAAAAGATGTGGGAAGTGTGTCAAGGTTGCAGGTTGAGGATTTAAGGTGCTGTACTACTTCTTTCAAAGTTTTGCTATCAATTGCTTCAAAAACAGACAAAGTGACTTCTTTTTGAAATTGCGGTTGTATCCGTCTGACCTCTGCATAACTTGAGGAAGTGCTAATCACCTTTCTGATATTAATGATCTTCTCAGAAAAGAAGGAGGCAAAGTCATCCATTTCAATGGGAATCTGACTTGGGGGGTTTGTTAGTCTCTCAACAGTAGCAAAAAGAGTGCAAGTGTTGTTTAGGTTACTGTTTATAAGGTTTGAGGAGAACTTCTGTCTTGCTGTGGCTAGTTTCACATTGAAAGCATGAAGGCTGTCTTTATAGATGCTATAGTGAATTTCAAGTTTCGTCTTCCGCCACATCCGCTCAGCTTTTCTGCATTGTCTTTTCATAGTCTGTACTGCTGTTGATTTTCTCCAAGATGATTTTTGTCTGCCAGTCGTCTTACTGACTTTCACTGGTGCAATGTCATCAATGACATACTTAACTTTTGAGTTAAAGGACTCCAGGAGAAGATCAACAGAGTCAGCAGAAATGCTTGGCATTGAAGATATAGCCTTCATAAACAGCACACTAGTGTTTTCGTTAATACATCTCTTTCTGACAGAGACGGATCTAGATTCAGTGGTAGCAGAGATCAATATATCAAAGAAAATACAGAAGTGATCAGATAGTGCTATGTCCTTAATGACAATGGATGAAATGTTTAGACCCTTACTAATGAGTAAATCAAGAGTGTGTCCACGACTGTGTGTGGGTCCATGCACATGCTGAATCAGGTCAAAAGTGTTTAAAACGGTTATCATTTCTTTTGTAGTTTTGATTTCTGCATTTTCTATGTGAAAATTAAAATCCCCTGCAATAGCAAAACAGTCAAACTCTGAGGAAATCATTGATAACAGTTCTGTGAACTCTTCAACAAAGGCTGGAGCGTATTTTGGAGGCCTGTAAATAATGATAAATAAAATTCGTGGAGCACCTTTCAGCACAATCCCTAGATATTCAAAAGACAAGTACTGACCAAATGACACTTGCTTACATTGATAGACATCTTTAAATAGAGCAGCTACACCGCCACCTCTCCTAACAGCTCTGCAGACACTCATGAAAGTAAAGTTAGGAGGGGCTGTTTCAATGAGGACTGTTGCACTGCAGCTGTCTTCAAGCCATGTTTCAATTAGAAACATAAAATCCAGGTTGTATGTAGTTATTAAGTCATTGATCAGAAATGATTTATTTTTTAGTGAGCGAATGTTTAAAAATGCTAACTTGATGCCATTACTTTTTGTCTCTAGAGCCATTCTATTTTGATACCTAATAGGCCGCAGATTAGATGGGTCAGCCGTACGGCTTGAGAAGGCCTTAGACTTTCTATCACGTGATAAAACAGAGATTGAGAAAGCTACAGGCACACTGGGTTCCCGCTTGTTATGTAAACATTTCTGAAAGTTGCTGATATCGTAGCGGGGACCCGACACATATCACTGAGAGCTGTTATCAGTTGTTTTTGGTTCACCTACAGCAGATGGAGGAGGGTTTGGGGCTTGGCGTTGTGCCAGCGGCCGGAGAGCTCTCGAGGAAGGAGGAGGGTGAGCTGGGCCTACAGGCTTTGGTGGTTGTGGTGCCCGCCGTTTTTTAGTTGATATCTGGGGGCTTGCAGCAAAAGAGTGGGAGAGTCTGGTTCCAGCATATACCAGTTCCTCCATTTTCTGTGAGAAGCCTAGAAGTGGAGATGCTGGAGAGAGGGATAATGTGTCTGGTGAGCGGGGCTGTGGCTCTGGTGTTTCCGGTGGCTGAAATATGTTGTCCTGGCTTTCCTGGCTGTTTACCAGAAAGTCGTCCTTAGGCGCTGAGTCTTGGAGCTGTTGTAGTACGTCACAGTCTGTCTGTGATAAGCTCAGTGGGCAGGGCTCAGCCGGGATGGTGTCCATGAGCAGTGCTTGTTGTGGCTGTGTGGTGTTATCAATGTCCTTGTGGGATGCGTCGACCACATGACGACTCTGAAGCTGATGTGAAGTCCTGTGGTCACTCATACTTTGTCCAGGTGTGTGAGTGCCATTTATGTTGGGTGGACTGGCACACTCCACTGAAGGATGACGGAGTGAAAAATAGATGTTGTCCTTTAGCACTCTTGCACCAAGTTTGTTAGGGTGGAGGCCATCCATTTAAACAGTTGTCTATGGCCCCAGAAAAGATTGAAGTTGTCAATGAAGTTGACTCCTTTTTGACTGCAGGTTCTTTGTAGCCATGTATTCAGCCCGAGCAACCGTGAAAACATGTTAGTTGCTGGGAGTGGTCCGCTGATGAACGGCTGAGCTTCAATTCTTCTGAGTGTTTCGATGAGTTCACTGAAGTCCTTCTCTAGGAGTTCTGACTGCTCTTTCTGAATATCATTCTTCCCCACATGGATGATGATTCGATTTGCAGTCTTGTGCTTCATTAGGATGTTCCGAAGTTCCCTGTTCACATCTGAGACAGTTGCTTGAGGAAAGCAGCATGTAGTTGTAGTCCTGCTACTGATGTTTCTGATAATAGAGTCACCCACTATCAGAGTCCTGGGCTCGGCTGCGCTCTGAGCTGAATGCCGCTGTCTGCTCGACCTTGAGCGCCTGTTAGTAGCGATGTTAGCTGCTGGCTCATTCGCTCCATGTTCAATCACATTTGGGGATTCTTCACCCACATTCATTAGTGCTTCAAATCTGTTCTCAAGCTGTATAGGAGGTGGTAAAATACCAGTTTTTGCAAGCCTTGTCATAGCCATATCTGGGGTAGAGGATGCTACCACAGCAATACGAGATACCCGTGACAATCTGATGTCTCGAGTGCCTTTGGGTCTTGCTCCCTGTTTGTGCCATCGATTAGTGTGTCGATCAGTTTTGGCTTGTTCCTCTACACTTATAAACTGTTGAGATTCACTGGGTTCACGGGACTCACCGGCTGTATGCTGAGGGGGTCCGTGACGACGGTCTGCTGAGTGTTCTGCCTGTTTTGGAAGTCCAGCAAGTAACTTTGTTTCAAGAACCACAATCCTTTGTAGAAGTCTGTGGCAGTTTGTGCAGCAAGTAGATTCCAGAAGAGGCTGAAGAGGCATTTTCTTTCTCGTCTGTTGAAAGTAGGCAGCTGTGTTTTCCCGTCTCCGGAATGTAAACTGCTGGCAGTGGGAGGCAAAGAGTCTCCTTTTTCGTAGTATTATTCCAGTTACGAAAAGTTTTTAATTTAGTGTTTGTGCCAAAAATGTGTTGTTAGAGCACTGTGCTGATCTGCTGAGGTTAAAATCTTAGAAAAGTCTGAGAAAAGTATATAAACAGGGAGCAAAGCGCGGAGCAGTAAGCAAAAGCGTCCGAACAGTAGCAAAACCGGAAGCGTAATTAAACTATATCTCACAATGGAGATGACTGTATACCAACTTAAAAATCATTTTCAATTATGTACTTTTACAGTTATGTATTAGGTCTAAAATTGTTAGTAACAGGATTTTTTATAAGGCAGAAAAAAAGCGATTAGCAGGATGAGCTGAATTTTTACCTAGAATCCTTTGTAGGAAACAAACCTTCTATCGTAGTCAGCTATAAAGCAGCTCTTTATTGTGCGCGCAGCTTATGAACAACTCTGTACTACAAGTAAAGACAATTTATATTCATTCGATAGTATAAAAAAAGAGTATCAAAATATGGGGACTCAATTTTGATGGGGTACTGTGCCCAGTGTCAACTACTCATCCACAAACTCGTGGAACACTGCTTGTGCAGACAGCTGAATCACAGTGTGGTGATGGAAACCACAGAGTACAGTACACAGACCAACACTTCTTTTAAAAATACAGCTTAATGGAGGTCAGTGGTTAGTGGCTCTCACTACCCGTTTACTTTACATTGCATGTTCTGTTTTGAAGTCTCTGATAAAAACAGCAATTTATTGAAATGAGGAAATGCTGAACAGGCATATCAGTACAGTAGAGAATTTATATACACTGCTGTTCAAAAGTTTAGGAGTAAGACTTTTAATGTTTTACAAATAACAGTATATAAATAACACAAATAACATTTTAAAATAAGTGTTTGTATATAATATAATTTTATAGTATAATAACAAAATATAATTTTGTCCTGTGATGCTAAGCTGAATTTTGATCATTCATTTCTCCAGTCTACAGTGTCACAATGACCCTTCTCATTCTAATATGCTGATTTATTACCAATCTTGGAAACAGCTGTGCAGCTTAATATTTTTTGGAACTTGTAATACATTTTTTGAGGATTCTTTGATAATTAAAAAGTTAAAATAAAACACATTTATTCAAAACAGAAATCATTTAGCATCACAGTTTCCTAAATAAATAAATTAGTTAAAATAAAATAAAAAATAATATAATATAATAATATTAAGCAGCACAGCTGTTTCCTAAATTGATAATATATCTGTCACAGGTAGTCCAAGACAAGGAAGACAAAGGGAATCATATCAATAACTTTAATATAAATCAACAGAAAATACAACAGGTAAACAAACAGAGGTGATACTAATATCAACCCAAGACCGAGGAACAGAGGAAAATCCAGGGCTTATAAAGATTGGAATGTAATAAGTAGAAACAGGCCAGGGGCTAATTAACAATCAAGCTAAACAAGAACAGGAAAATGACCAAATAAGGAAAACAGGAATTAAGGCTGGAGGGAAAATGTGGAAACAAAAGTCCAAAGTCCAAACCCTGACAATATCAACATATTAGAATGATTTCTGAAGGATCATGGGATACTGAAGAATGGAGTAATGATGCTGAAAATCCAGCATGCCATCACAGGAATAAATTAGAATTTATAATATATTAACATACAAAATAACTAATTTAAATCACAGTTTTTTCTGTATTTTTGATCAGCCTCGATGAACTTAAGAAACTTTTTTTTATATATATTAAAAGCCTTATTGATCATAAACATCTAAACAGCAGGTATGTGTGTATAGATACTTTGACTTCTTTCAGAGTAGTTTTTGCATTATGATATTCTTAGAGAAAATACATATGATACTCTCTTTACAATAAACAGTCCTATGAGCATCTAAAACATGAGGTTTGGGATGGGAAAACTCAATAAAGCTTTTAAAACTATTTTAAACAGTGTCTCAGATATAAGCAGCTATTTCTGACTGATCTGGCTAGTATAAAGACTTTTGCCAGTGCAAACTAATGTAGATTGCCACTGCACTGGATAAATCAATCTACTAAAAAATGACATACAGTCTACATTTATATCCCACATAATGAATTTAAACAAAATTTAGGCAACTAATTCCAAATATGATCAGAAGAAGCTGTTAAAAAGCCTTAAACTTCTTAAATGTGGGAACTTCTGCTCTGACTATTGTTAGTTGCCTTATCATTAATGATAGAAAGAGTTTAAACAAATGAGTCTCTCTTGAAAAAGGAAGAGAGGAGGAGGTCACTCATTCTCTGCAAACAGATCATCATCCATATCTAATAGATAGATAGATAGATAGATAGATACATACATAGATGGTGAGGCAACTATAGTCAGAGCGGAAGTTCCCACATTTAAGACATTTAAGTTTTTTTTTTTTAGTTACTTCTGATCACAGCTGGAAATTGCTGTCTACATTTTGTTTAAATTCATTATGTAGGACAGAAATGTAGCTTGTATGTCATTTTTAGTAGACTGATTTATCCAGTGCAGTGGCAATCTACATTAGTTTGCACTGGCAAAAGTTTTTATACCAGCCAGATCAGTCAAAAATAGCTGCTTATAACCGAGACACTGTTTACAATAGTAGCAGTCTTTAAAGCTTTATTGAGCTTCCCATCCCAAACCTTCTGTTTTAGATGTCCATGGGACTGTTGCTTATTGTAAATGGAGTATCATATGTGACCCTGGACCACAAAACCATAAGGGTCATAAGGACCATAAAGATTTATACATCTGCAAGCTTAATAAGTAAGCTTTCCACTGATGTGTGATTTGTTAGGATAGGACAATATTTGGCATCTGTGAAATCTGGAATCTGAGGGTGCAAAAAAAAAAAAAAAAAATTCCAAATATTGAGAAATTCGCCTTAAACTTGTCCAAATGAAGTTCTTAGCAATGCATAATACTAATCAAAAATTACATTTTTATATATTTACGGTAGGAAATTTGCAAAATATCGTCATGGAACAAGAAGACGAAATTCATAGATTAAAAATAAGCTTTATTTGACATATTTGTGGACAATGAAAGTACAATCAAACATCAAATTATAACAAAAAACTGTACATATGACACAATTTTCAGTGATCTTATGAAAATACATTTGTGAAAACAACCCAGTGGTCAGATAAATAATAATTTAATCAACTTAGACATTTGGAAATAGTTTTAGTTTGAAAGTTTTTACCCCTTAAATTGAACTCCAACATTTTACGCAGAATATTCATACAGGAAGTCATTTGAAGGATGTTGGTGCTGATGATGATGTCATGGTGCTCTTCAGTGGCACAGAGACAGTTGTACTGTGTGAGACAGTCTGCTGACTCCTGTGAAGATCAGAAATAGTTTACATTTAGTTTCTTTTCTCATTATTTAATTTATTCTCTTTAAAATTGCCATAAGTCTCTCTCTGCCACATAAATCTATATCTTTGCATTGAATATGTATGTGAAGCATGAGTAAATATATTTAAAGCAGACATTCTCACCTCTTTTCAAGAGTCTTTATGATGACATTTTGAGTGAATTTTGACTCTGGATTCATGCATTTGCGTCCTGCACCATTCTTCAGAGTCACACTGTGAAAGAACAAAAACAATGAGCTGAATCTTACTCGGGATAGTTTTACGATTGATGAATTAACTGAAAATAAAAATAAATGAATGTATACAAATAGGCTATGCTTACATAATCTCATGTTTGGGACAAGATGAACTTGGAGGGAAGATTTCAACTTTCTCAATGTTCTTCACTAAAACCATGTTTGCACCTTTGTCTGCACAGAAGCATCTGCCCTTTGAAGACCTGTCCTGTCCTGGAAGAGAAATGTTAATATTTCATTAGAGTCTATCACCATAAACAAATACACATTGTAAAGATATGCTGAATGCTCTTGATCTGCAATTCTCAGAGCTCAAACTCACCTTTCACCCCTACAGCGATCAGGCAGGCGAGAAGAACAAAAGCTGCAATAGTCTTCATTGTCTTGTTGTTCTGGTTGAACTGAGCTTGTGTTGTGTCTGGGTCAGTGAGATTGTGACTGAAGGACTTCAGGAGTTCATTTAAATACTGTAGGATCAGGGTTTTCCCCTCAGCTTTACTTCTCATTTTAGGTTTCAATACTCCAGCTTCCTCTCGTTTTTCTCTTTTTAGTGCGATTTCTCGGAAAAACTGTCCTTGACTCTTATGGAGAGATGCCTTGTCTTAGGGCACCCTTAGTGTAACTTTCCATGAATGAGGAAGGAAATTTCACTTAATTAGACTGGGATTTATTTAATACACATTTTTTATAAAGAATTTACAGACAGACTGTCAGTATTAGTGGGATTGCTGGTGATTCTTTATGCAGTACAAGTAACATTGCACCAGGTGAGTCACTGAACCACTTTGCAATAGATTTGGTACAAAACAAGTGTTTTTACTGTTGCACAAGCCCCATTGAAATGCCACTGTGCTCTAGTAAAATATCTGACAATGGAAATGACTCCACACCAACCTAAGAATCATTTTCAATTATGTACATAAATAAAGGTTCCAAAAGGGGGTTGTCACAGCAATACCATAAAAGAACCAATTTTGGTTCCCCAAAGAACCTTTCAAAAAGAGTGGCAGGATGAGGTGAATGTTTCCTAGAATCCTTTGTAAAAAAAAAAAAAAACAACAACAACAACAACAACACTTTTATAGTTGTCAGCTATAAAGCAGCTCTTTATTGTGTGCAGCTTGTGAACAAGTCTGTACTGCAGGTAAAGATAATTTATATTCATCCAGCAGTATATAAAGGAGTATCAGAAATGGGGGCATGTTTTTGATGGGGTTACTATGCCCAGTACAGAAAGAAATGCTATAAATGTTCCTGTCAAGTACTCATTCACGAGTGAAACACAGAGACATGTGACTTTTGAATGTGCAGTGGCTTAGTTTCAAACAATTTTTCTTAGCTGATGAATAATAGCCAAAAGTAACCAACAATGTTATATCTAAAGTGTATGTCACTCAATAATAATTTCCTAGTTTATTGAGACATTGTATACATTGTGCTGTTGTTGTTCTGTGAGCTTGTGCGGACAGCTGAATCACAGTGTGGTGGAGTGAACCACAGACTAGTACATCAACTAGACCAACACTTCTTTTAAAAATAGAACATAATAGAGGTCAGTGGTTAGTGGCTCTCACTACCCTTTTACTTTACCTTACATGTTTTAATTTAAATGGTGATTTATTAAAATTTGGAAATGCTGACATGCACAAATGACATCAATATAAGAAAAACTTGTATAAGCATACATTGTAAAAAATAAAAAACAATTTGTTGAGTCAGCTTAAAATAATTTGTTACCCTGCTGCCTTAAAATTTAAAGTTGATTCAACTCAAATATCTAAGTTGTCACTTAGTATAATTTAACATTTCAAGCTGAGTAAACTTTTTTTGAGTTAACTGAACTTAAAATTTTAAGGCAGACAGGTTACAAATTATTTTAAGTTGACTTAACAAATTGTTTTTACAGTGTAATAGATTTCTTTGAAAAATATTAAAAACCTTACTGATCCCAAACTTCTGAACAGCAGTCTGTCTGTCTGTCTGTCTGTCTATCTATCTATCTATCTGTCTATCTGTCTATCTATCTATCTATCTATCTATAGATTAGATATAGATGATGAGCTGTTTGCAGAGAATGAGTGACTTCCTCCTCTCTTCCTTTTACAGGAGAGACTCATTTGTTTAAACTCTTTCTATCATTAATGATGAGGCAACTAACAATAGTCAGAGCAGAAGTTCCCACAGTTCATTATGTGGGATAGAAATGTAGACTATATGTCATTTTTAGAAGATTGATTTATCCAGTGCAATGGCAATCTACATTAGTTTTCACTGGCAAAAGTCTTTCTACCAACCAGATCAGTCAAAAATAGCTGCTTATAACTGAGACACTATTTACAATAGTTTAAAAAGCTTTATTGCATTTTCCCATTACAGACCTCATGTTTTAGATGCCCATGGGACTCTTGCTTATTGTAAATGGAGTATCATATGTATTTTCTCTCAGTATATCATAATGCAAAAACTACTCCGAAGGAGATCAGAAGACATAATTCATAGATTAAAAAAAGCTTTATTTTACATCTTTGTGGACAATGAAAATACAACCATACAGCAAACTATAAAAAGACTGTACATATGACACATTGATCAGTGATCTTATGAAAATACATTTGTGAAACAACCCAGCGGTCATATAAATAAGAATTTAATCAGATAAATTATTAAATTGAACTCCAACTTATTTGGCAGAATATTAATACATCTGATGTCTATGAAGTCATTTGAAGGATGTTGGTGATGATGATGATGATGATGATGATGTCATGGTGCTCTTCAGTGGCACAGAGACAGTTGTACTGTGTGAGACAGTCTGCTGAGTCCTGTGAAGATCAGAAATAGTTTTCATTTAGCTTATTTTACCATAAATTACATTAATTCATTTTTTTGTATTGAATATGTGTGTGAAATATGAGTAAATATATTTAAAGCAGACATTCTCACCTCCTTTCAAGAGCCTTTATGATGACATTTTTAGTGAATTTTGAATCTGGGTTCATACATTTGCGTCCTGCACCATTCTTCAGAGTCACACTGTGAAATAAACAAAAGCAATGAGCTGATTCTTACTCGGGATAGCTGATGAATTAATTGAAGATGAAAATGAATGAATCTATACAAATGTAGTCTATGCTTACATAATCTCACGGTTGCGACAAGATGGACTTGGAGGGAAGATTTCAACTTTCTCAATGTTCTTCACTAAAACCATGTTTGCACCTTTGTCTGCGCAGAAGCACCTGCCCTTTGAAGACCTGTCCTGTCCTGGAAGAGAAATGTCATATATTTCATTAGAGTCTATCACCATAAACAAATACACATTGTGAAGATATGCTGAATGCTCTTGATCTGCAGTTCTCAGAGCTCAAACTCACCTTTCACCCCTACAGCGATCAGGCAGACGAGAAGAACAAAAGCTGCAATAGTCTTCATTGTCTTGTTGTTCTGGTTGAACTGAGCTTGTGTTGTGTCTGGGTCAGTGAGATTGTGACTGAAGGACTTCAGGAATCCATTTAAATACTGTAGGATCAGGGTTTCCCCTCAGCTTTACTTCTCATTTTAGGTTTCAATACTCCAGCTTCCTCTCGTTTTTCTCTTTCTGTTGCAGTTTCTCAGAAACACTGTCCTTAAACCTTATGGAGAGATGCCTTGTCTTAGGGCACCCTTAGTGTAACTTTCCATGAATGAGGAAGGAAATTCCACTTAATTAGACTGGGATTTATTTAATACACATTTTTTATAAAGAATTTACAGACAGACTGTCAGTATTAGTGGGATTGCTGGTGATTCTTTATGCAGTACAGGTAACATTGCACCAGGTGAGTCACTGAACCACTTTGCAATAGATTTGGTACAAAACAAGTGTTTTTACTGTTGCACAAGCCCCACTGAAATGCCACTGTGCTCTAGTAAAATATCTGACAATGGAAATGACTCCACACCAACCTAAGAATCATTTTCATTTATGTACATAAATAAAGGTTCCAAAAGGGGGTTGTCACAGCAATACCATAAAAGAACCAATTTTGGTTCCCCAAAGAACCTTTCAAAAAGAGTGGCAGGATGAGGTGAATGTTTCCTAGAATCCTTTGTAAAAAAAAACAAAAAAAAAAACAACAACAACACTTTTATAGTTGTCAGCTATAAAGCAGCTCTTTATTGTGTGCAGCTTGTGAACGAGTCTCTACTGCAGGTAAAGATAATTTATATTCATCCAGCAGTATATAAAAGAATATCAAAAATGGGGGCATGTTTTTGATGGGGTTACTATGCCCAGTACAGAAAGAAATGCTATAAATGTTCCTGTCAAGTACTCATTCACGAGTGAAACACAGAGGCATGTGACATTTGAATGTGCAGTGGCTTAGTTTCAAACAATTTTTCTTAGCTGATGAATAATAGCCAAAAGTAACCAACAATGTTATATCTAAAGTGTATGTCACTCAATAATAATTTCCTAGTTTATTGAGACATTGTATACATTGTGCTGTTGTTGTTCTGTGAGCTTGTGCGGACAGCTGAATCACAGTGTGGTGGAGTGAACCACAGACTAGTACATCAACTAGACCAACACTTCTTTTAAAAATAGAACATAATAGAGGTCAGTGGTTAGTGGCTCTCACTACCCTTTTACTTTACCTTACATGTTTTAATTTAAATGGTGATTTATTAAAATTTGGAAATGCTGACATGCACAAATGACATCAATATAAGAAAAACTTGTAAAAGCATACATTGCAAAAAATAAAAAACACAATTTGTTGAGTCAGCTTAAAATAATTTGTTACCCTGCTGCCTTAAAATTTTAAGTTCAGTCAGCTAAAAAAAGTTTATTCAACTTGAAATGTTAAGTTGTACTAAGTAACAACTTAGATATTTGTGTTTGCTAAACTTAACAGATGGGTAAGTAACCCAGCTGCCTTAAAATTTTAAGTTGATTCAACTCAAATATCTAAGTTGTCACTTAGTATAATTTAACATTTCAAGCTGAATAAACTTTTTTTGAGTTGACTTAACTTTATATTTTAAGGCAGACAGGTTACAAATTATTTTAAGTTGACTTAACAAATTGTTTTTACAGTATAATAGATTTCTTTGAAAAATATTAAAAACCTTACTGATCCCAAACTTCTGAACAGCAGTCTATCTGTCTGTCTGTCTGTCTGTCTACCTATCTATCTATCTATCTATCTATCTATCTATCTATCTATGTATCTATCTATAGATTAGATATAGATGATGAGCTGTTTGCAGAGAATGAGTGACCTCCTCCTCTCTTCCTTTTTCAGGAGAGACTCATTTGTTTAAACTCTTTCTATCATTAATGATGAGGCAACTAACAATAGTCAGAGCAGAAGTTCCCACAGTTCATTATGTGGGATAGAAATGTAGACTATATGTCATTTTTAGAAGATTGATTTATCCAGTGCAATGGCAATCTACATTAGTTTTCATTGCCAAAAGTCTTTCTATCAACCAGATCAGTCAAAAATAGCTGCTTATAACTGAGACACTATTTACAATAGTTTAAAAAGCTTTATTGTATTTTCCCAATACAGACCTCATGTTTTAGATGCCCATGGGACTCTTGCTTATTGTAAATGGAGTATCATATGTATTTTCTCTCAGTATATCATAATGCAAAAACTACTCCGAAGGAGATCAGAAGACATAATTCATAGATTAAAAAAGGCTTTATTTTACATCTTTGTGGACAATGAAAATACAACCATACAGCAAACTATAAAAAGACTGTACATATGACACATTGATCAGTGATCTTATGAAAATACATTTGTGAAACAACCCAGCGGTCATATAAATAAGAATTTAATCAGTTAAATTATTAAATTGAACTTATTCAGCAGAATATTAATACATCTGATGTCCATGAAGTCATTTGAAGGATGTTGGTGCTGATGATGATGATGATGTTATGGTGCTCTTCAGTGGACAGTTGCACTGTGTGAGACAGTCTGCTGACTCCTGTGAGGATCAGAAATAGTTTACATTTAGCTTATTTTACCATTAATTACATTAATTCATTTTTTTGCATTGAATATGTATGTGAAGCATGAGTAAATATACTCAAAGCAGACATTCTCACCTCCTTTCAAGAGCCTTTATGATGACATTTTTAGTGAATTTTGAATCTGGGTTCATACATTTGCGTCCTGCACCATTTTTCAGAGTCACACTGTGAAATAAACAAAAGCAATGAGCTGAATCTTACTCGGGATAGCTGATGAATTAATTGAAGATGAAAATGAATGAATCTATACAAATGTAGTCTATGCTTACATAATCTCACGGTTGCAACAAGATGGACTTGGAGGGAAAATTTCAACCTTCTCAATGTTCTTCACTAAAACCATGTTTGCACCTTTGTCTGCACAGAAGCACCTGCCCTTTGAAGACCTGTCCTGTCCTGGAAGAGAAATGTCATGTATTTCATTAGAGTCTATCACCATAAACAAATATAGATTGTAAAGATATGCTGAATGCTCTTGATCTGCAGTTCTCAGAGCTCAAACTCACCTTTCACCCCTACAGCGATCAGGCAGGCGAGAAGAACAAAAGCTGCAATAGTCTTCATTGTCTTGTTGTTCTGGTTGAACTGAGCTTGTGTTGTGTCTGGGTCAGTGAGATTGTGACTGAAGGACTTCAGGAGTTCATTTAAATACTGTAGGATCAGGGTTTCCCCTCAGTTTTACTTCTCATTTTAGGCTTCAATACTCCAGCTTCCTCTCGTTTTTCTCTTTGTGATTGCGATTGTGATTGCGATTTCTCGGAAACACTGTCCTTAATTCTTATGGAGAGAAGACTTGTCTCAGGGCACCCTTAGTGTAACTTTTCATGAATGAGGAATAAAATTGTGCTTAATTAGGCTGGAATATTTGTGTGAATTATGATTTGGAGTAATACTGGGCTAAAACATTTCAGATATTTGTAAAACATTGTCTGTTTTGAAACACATGACTATCTGTTGTATACATTTTGTGTATAACTTAAGGTAACGATACATAGAAATATAGAAAATGCTCATTAAACCCATTTATTAACACAATCTTTTGCAATCATTTTAAAGCTAATGACGGTTTGAAAGAGAAAGTCTGTGCAGGTAAAACAGTGACAGGCACCCAAGTAACAATGAACAATTTCTATGTATTCTATGTCTGACTAAATCCTGCTGATTTAGTAGTTTGTAGCTATACTTTGAAGTTGTAGTTTGTTTTATTTACCGATGTAAATGTGGTCCTACTTCAGCTAAATAAGCTTTCTTGATAATTAAGTTTTATGTCATTCTTAATCCCCTCAACCACCAACACCCTTTTCTGCTGGGACATTATATCTGTTTTTTTGCAGATTTTTTTCTTGCAATGTAGTTTTTCTAAAGCGGTCTCCCATCCAAGTCCTAACCAGACTCAACTCTTCTTAGCCGCTGGTCATCATTAAAGGAAATTTTAATTAATAAGCAACTAGTTGCTTATTAGCATACCTATTGTTACATTCATGTCGGTGTATGTCTTTGGTTTCTCCCATTGTCTCCCCCCGTCTATCTGTCTGCTTTGGTTTTACCCTCGTTAGCGTTATTCCCTTCACCTGTTTGCATCAATTAGTTCACCTTTATAAGCCTGTTTGTTTCTTGAGTTCCCTGTCGGTCTTTAACGTTTGTTTGTTTCTACGTGTGTAGATATTCCTGCTTGTGCTACCTGAAGTTTATATTAAATATTGTTGCCTGTTATCTCGTCTCTCGTCTCGTTCCGTCCAGCACGCAGCTACACCGTAACAGAAAGACCGACCTACAACAGTTTAACCGGCGTTATTCCCCTGCGTTTATTTTTTCGTCTTGTTTCTCAGTGTTTTCTTTTTTGATTTACCCCCATGGATCCCACTGTTCTCCTCATCATAATGAAGCAGGGGGAACGCTCTCTTGAGGACCACACCCGAGATTACATCTTCCTCGCAGAACACTCCCACTTTCCGGATAGCAGCCTTTGCACTTTCTACCGTGCAGGACTGAACACCACCACTAAGGGGCTGCTATCCGGGGAGGGTCCTCAAGAGAGCTTGCCGGACTACATCGAGTGGGTGCTGGCGTCCTGTGGATCGTCATGGACTATTGACTTCGTCAAGGAGGACGTCAGCCCCACTCCAGACCCAGAACCCAGCCAACCATCACCCCGACAAGCGGAGTTGGAGCCTGAGCCCACCGCAGATAAAGAGCCAGAGCCAAGAGCGACAGAGCCTGACACGTCTGACCAGGTGCGAGAGCCGGAAACTACATCCGTGAAGGTGGAGTGCTGCGTGGAGCAAGAGAAGGCTATGGAGAGCCCTGCCCACTGCACCACCGCTGGGGGTGAGCTTGAGCAAAACTCTGGGGATTTAATAGACTTCTTTACTGAATTACCTACCTGTAATGATCATCCTGTCTGCCTGGGATTCCCACCCACCCACCCTCTTCTGTCTACATCCATGTCTGTCTGGCCACCGCTGTCCCCTGACAGCCCCTCTGCTCACCCTCAGCCCACCACCTGTGCAGTGGGCTCGCCGTGGGTCTGCCAGCTTCCATCGGCGTCAGGGCTGGAGGATCCCTCAGCTCCGCCTCCAGCCTCAGAGTCCAGAACTCCGCCTCGGCCCTCCGACCCTGCGGCTCCACCACGGCTCTCAGCTCCCTCGTCTCCACCGTCGCCCGTCGGCCCACCAGCTCCACCGGGCTCCCTCGTCCCTCCGGCTCCGCCTTGGTCGGTCGTAGTCCCGCCATCGCCTCGGGACTCCACTCCTCCGGCTTTGCCTCGTCGCTCCATCCCACCGGCTCTGTTGGGCTCCTCCCTCCCTCCGGCACAGCCTCCATCCTCTGTCGCTCCGGCTCCGCCGCGGACCTCCGGATCTCCGCCTACGCCTTGGTCGCCAGAGCCTAGGGCTCCGCCTTGGCCCTCCGGATCCTCGGTGTCGCCCTGGATCTTCGGCTCTCCTCCGCCAGCTGCTCCGCCTCTGTCGGTCGGCCCCCTGGAGTCGTCAGCCCTTCCTCCACCATGGCTCCTCCCTCCATCGGCTCCACCGTGGGTCATCATGGCTGCGGTCTGGGTCTCCCTCTGCTTCTCCTGCTCTGGGTCCCTCCTGTTTCCTCCTTGGCTCCTTCCACCTTCGTCACCCCCCTGGACTATGTTATGTTGATTTGATCTGTCTGTCCGGCCATTGCCTCCTGTACCGCCCACCTACTCACTTGTGTTTTATTTATTTTTTTTTATTTATTTATTTATTTTTTGTATTTTGTACGGCGCTAGTCGCGCCTATTCGGAGGGGGGCGTTATGTTACATTCATGTCGGTGTATGTCTTTGGTTTCTCCCATTGTCTCCCCCCGTCTATCTGTCTGCTTTGGTTTTACCCTCGTTAGCGTTATTCCCTTCACCTGTTTGCATCAATTAGTTCACCTTTATAAGCCTGTTTGTTTCTTGAGTTCCCTGTCGGTCTTTAACGTTTGTTTGTTTCTACGTGTGTGGATATTCCTGCTTGTGCTACCTGAAGTTTATATTAAATATTGTTGCCTGTTATCTCGTCTCTCGTCTCGTTCCGTCCAGCACGCAGCTACACCGTAACACCTATTCATAACATATTGGCTGTTTATTAGTACTTACAAAGCACATATTCTGCATGACTATATTCTAGGTAATCCTACCCAATACCTAAACTTAACAACTACCTTACTAACTTCTGATAAGCTGCAAATTAGTAGTTTATTGAGGGAAGTCATAGTTAATGGTTTGTTAATAAAAAGAATTTGACCTTGAAATAAAGTGACTTTTTTTTGTTTAGCAATTTAAATTTTACAAACATTTACCTTTACTTAATAAATGCAAATTCTGTTATAGTCATTTTTGGACTGTGAAATTAAAAAAAATGAATAAGCCACAAAGTGGGATCTTTTGGGTTTATTTGTGAAGGTGTTAAGAAACCACAAACCAGGATGTGGGACAAAAGGTGAATATTCTGTGGAAGATGGTCAGTTGTTTTCACTACCTCTTTATTTTAAAGCCAGTCTAATAAGATGCTGAAATATATTGGCCATAAATGTTTGTAAGTCTTTCCAGTCTAAATTATTTCCAGTTATTTTCTAAGCACTCCTAAGCATGTTTTTCAAATAAGATTTGCCTGGTAAGCCAGGTAAGTTTCAGGATAAACTGGCATAAACCAATCTAAAAAAATTGTCTGGGTTTGCCATATATTTTTATGGCATGTACAACACTTAAAGGAGAAGTCCACTTCTAGAACAACAATTTAGATGTACTCACCCCCTTGTCATCCAAGATGTTCATGTCTTTCTTTCTTCAGTCGGAAAGAAATTGTGTTTTTTGAGGAAAACATTTCAGGATTTTTCTCTATATAATGGACCGGTATGGTGCCCTGGGTTTGAGATCCCAGCCGAGGAAGAAGGGTCTTATCTAGAGAAACGATCAGTTATTTTCATAAAAAAAAAAAAAAAAAAATACTTTTTAATCTCAAACGCTCGTCTTGTCTCTCTGTGTATTCTGCCTCAAGACAGTTAGGGTATGTCGGAAAAACTCTGATCGCATTTTCTCCCTTAACTTCAAAAATCATTTCAAAATCATTCTACATTGCTGCAGAAGTTCTGACCCAGTCTTTGCAAAGTGAACATGCAATGAAGATCAAATACCCAAAACAAACAAAAAAGGTAAAACAGCGACATAGGCTGATTTTGAAGTTGAGGGAAAAAATACGGTCGGAGTTTTCCGACATACCCTAACTGTCTTGAGGTCAAATACACAGAGTTCAGGGAGAGTAGGACAAGATGAGCGTTTGACATTAAAAAGTATACAAATTGTATTATTTTTATGAAAATAACTGATCATTTCGTTAGATTAGACCCTTCTTCCTCGGCTGGGATCGTTTACAACCGCATTTGGGATCGTTTGAAGCCGCTTTTAAACTGCATTTTGTAAGTTCAAACTCGGGGCACCATAGCAGTCCATTTTATAGAGAAAAATCCTGAGATGTTTCCCTCAAAAAACATAATTTCTTTACGACTGAAGAAAGAAAGACATGAACATCTTGGATGACAAGGGGGTGAGTACATTATCTGTAAATTGTTGCTTTGGAAGTGGACTTCTCCTTTAATGTAAAGCAAGTAACATTTGTTTGCAGATTATTAAATATTTTAGTGATGAAAATTTTCTAATGATGAAATTCAGTGATTATGAGAGTTCAAATGTTGAAATAGCAAACAGTTTGAGACATAAACCACAAATCAGGTCGTTAGACAAAACTTTTCACTGGAATATCATCAAATGTTTTCACTACCCCTTTTCTTTATATAGGCTTTCTTACCAGACTTTGTGTTGCAAGCAGCTAATGATAATTATACTGACGAAAATAAAAGCAAAGCTGAAACTGAAACTGCAAAAAACCTTAAAACGGCAAACTTTTTGTAAAATCTGGAAATACCACTTCAACCGCTACATATTTCTGAAAAAATAGAGTGATTATGCATGCACAGTATAATATACAAGTTACTTTTTTTATAGTCTTTTTTCCATTAAATGAGTTAATATTTCCACAGTAGACACAAATAATGAAGCAGTGTCTGTTTTTTTTTTTTTTTTTTTTTTTAATAACAAGATGGGTCAATCCATATATTGTGTTGTTGTGGAGTTAGTTTAACTCAATATGTTAGCACTTGTATTCCTTGCCTTCTTATTGTGGAAATACAAGTATATAGTATTACATTTTAATTTTATTGTATATTCTCTATTTATATTTTTTCTACGCTGCTCTTTACTATTAGTGTTATATTTAATATTATATTTATTATATTATATTATTACCTTAATTTACATGCATGTCTGCACTATGTCTGTACATTTTTTTTCTGCACTGGAATTTCCTGTCACCAAATCACTTGTGTGCATAAACACATTTGTATGTGTCATAACACGTGAGGAAGAAAGCGCAACACGACAATGAGATGCAATGTAAAGTCTTTAATATAATCCACAAAAGGGGACCAGCAACAAACATATTCATTGATGAGACTGGACACAAAGCATTGAACTCAAACAACTTATAAAGGGTGGCTAATGATACACAAATAAGTGATGGTAATTAACTAATAATGACTCAACAAGGACAGGAACAGGAACAACCATATATGGACACATGAGGGAAAAACCAATACAAATAGTCCAGGGGTGTGACAGTATGTTAATTAAACTAAATTGTCAAAATGCATTTGAAGAGTTCAGATGCAAAACCAGCTAAAAGCCATCTCGGTCAAAAATGAGATAATGATACTGGGTGAATGCTCCTGACACATATTATACGTCCATCAAATACTTTTACTTCAAACTCACTAAATTCCAGCCTCAGCCCAATCAGAAGTACCAGTACTTACATAGAAACCTATACAAAGTAGCCAGAAAGAAATGCTCATTTTAAAGAAATACGTCAGATGGATTTAGCTGGTTTTGCATCTGGACTCTTCATTTACACTTGTAAAAATAATAATAATAATAATAATAATAATAATAATAATGACCCATCTCCATCACCACAAACTGTGGCTGGGATCTTTTGGTTTTGCTGGTGTGCTTGTGGATGTTG
Organism: Cirrhinus mrigala; assembly: GCA_036247105.1. Classification (NCBI taxonomy): domain Eukaryota; kingdom Metazoa; phylum Chordata; class Actinopteri; order Cypriniformes; family Cyprinidae; genus Cirrhinus; species Cirrhinus mrigala. The sequence continues at coordinate 21,100,189 of CM070011.1, read as the reverse complement.
AATTTATTTGTGAAGGTGTTAAGAAAAGGATGTGGGACAAAAGGTGTATTTTCTGGAAGATAGTCAGTTGGTTTCACTACCTCTTCTTTTTTTTAGAGTCAGTCTAAACTATATTTGTAAAATCGGATGGTAAAAAGATGCTGACATACATGCTGAAAAAACAAACAAACAAAAAACAAGTAAGATTTACTGAAAAACAATGTAGCACTGAAAAAAGCATGCTATTAAAACATGTGGTTTACTTACAAACAGGTAGACAGCTTATTGTGCTTTTAATATGTCCACTCAATGTAATTCTTACCCAAATAAACACACATGTGGTACACCATACACAATGATAATGATAATTTTTTTATCAGTGTAGGCAACTAGTAAAAAATGGTTTGAAGTCAGTTACTTCAAGAAACCTACCTACAAAGCTAAAGTACTGTTAACAGTTTTAGGCACTTGTGTAAAAATGCAGTCAAATGAGGATGCTGTCAGAAATAGTGTCATAAATAGATTTTATTTATCAGTTAACTTCTATTAACTGAATTAAATCAACATTTGATGTGACCATCCTTTGCGTTTAAAGTAGCTGAGTTTAAAGCGCATAGTTTTTCAGGTAGCTTTCTTGAAGCATATTGGAGACTTTACCACAGTTATTCATGATTTAGTCTGTCTCCATTTGTTCAGTTTCTTCATGTCATTTCAGACAGACAAGATGATGGTGAGATCAGATCTCTGTGTGGAGCGCTGGCTGTTGTCAGACTCCTTGCGCAAACAAAAATCTCACTGGATTATTACAATTAGTGGCAAAATGTTTGGAAATCTAAACTGATACTTCCTACTGACACACTACAGCAAAAGATAGAAATAACTGACTTAAAACCATTTTTAGCTGGCGGAAAATCCTAGTGGCCTAAGACTTTTGCACAGTACTGTATATTGGGCATAAATGTGTGTGAATTATTTGTTCAGTGTAAAAAATTTTTACAGTTACTGTCCATAAGCACTTCTGGAGCATGTATGTCTGTTCACATGAGAAATGCTTCATGAACCAGATGAGTTTGAGGATTAGATGGCATAAACGTCAAAACCATAATGTTATTTGATTTGTATGTCAATTTAACTAAATTGTCAAAATGCATTTACACTTGTTAAAATAATAATATTGAATATGTTTACCTCAGGAGGCTCCATGTCCCAAGTACAAGGTCATCTTACCCAAGTGGTCCAAGATAGTGTAGGGGAATTTACAGTTACACCCAAGGACCAGGTATGATGAAGGAAGACCAGAAGTCAGAAAAGCAATTAATTGAAGAGAAATTTACTTTCTACTTTACTACTACTTTTTTATTTTTTTTTGCAGTTTCATCCATAGAAGTCAGCTTCAACACTCTGGATTGAGTTTGTAGGCCGCTCTGCCTACACTCTTAATACAACAGTAGTTATACTGTAACAGAGGTCACTAGGATTGGCTAAATCGTGGAAAAACAAGTAAAATCTTAACAGATGTACATAAAGTTCAAAAGCATATCTCTGAAGGTTATTTAGGTGATAAGTGATCAAAGGATCAAAGGTCACACGCAACATATCACTCCCATATAGCTGCCACCCAAGCGCCAGGGTGACACTATGCGTTTTCCGTCCCGGTTGGCCTTTATATTATAAATATTTTTTTTAAAAAATATTTGTATGATTTCTTAGTATAATTTATTTCAGTAGGTCAAAGAAACAAAAACAATGTTACACTCACATCTTTTCAAGAGCCCTCTTGATTAAATTCTGGGTGAATTTAGACTCTGGATTCATGCATTTCCGGTCTCCGTTCTTCAGTGTGACACTGGAAATAAAAAAGGAAAGATGAGCTGAAGGCGTTCAAGACAGCAACATGACATTAATGTGTAAATATCTTGTTGTCCTTACATAATCTCCTGTTTTCCACAAGACGGACTCGGAGGGATGATTTCAAACTGATTTCTTCAGTAAAACCACATTGACTCCTTTGTCAGCACAGAAGCACCTGCCTTTGTGAAACTTGTTCTGCCCTGGAAGAAAGATGAAAATGTATTAGCTGCAGAACAGCATGATAACAAACTACTAGTTATAAGAGATTATATAAGATATAATAAATATTAAATTATAGGTCTTAATAGGCAACACTCACCTTCTACTTCCATTGCAAGTAGACAGGCAAGAAAAACAAAAACTGCAGCAGTCTTCATTGTTTTTAAGGTTTTGATGATTGTCGATTTAAAGATTAAGACACTGCAGCTTCAGTGTTTATACAGCCGTTGGAAGAGCAGGGGTTTACAGTGTAGGCACAGTTCCCAGTTTCAGTTTCACAAGCACAGCAGTTTTGATTTCCCATTTATTTGAAATGCTTTGATTCAAGGCTTCGTCTCGTGCTGTTTAGAGTAAACATTATTCTGGCCAGTGAGGAAGAATTATAATTTGTTTTACTGTAGTTTTGTAAATTCTTTCAAACTCTCTTTGCAGCCCAAGATAAATGTAGGAACCAAATGTAACACCTGTCTGCACAAGTACTAAAGCATTCACTATACTGAAAATCATCCTTAATTGATCAGACAAATGTCAGCTAAATGTGTTCAACTCCATGTGCATAAATTATTTAAATGTTTAAACTGCAATATTTTGGATTATGAAATGAAAAGTGGTATGATGATGAAAATCAGTGACATCACTTCAAACGTGAACCAACTTCTGTTTTCAGAGAAACAGAATCTGTCATCATCATTTTTCACTACCTCTGTGTATGAAATAGTCTTAACAAGAATCTCATGCTTATGCAAACTCATGCTGACAATGCTGATGTCCTGAACAAATGGTTTACTTGGATCTTTTTTGTTGTATTTCTAATGCACAAGCAGAAGACCAACACACAAATGAAGATATTTTGTGAACATGTAGGTGAAGTGTACGTATACATCTACTACACTAGTGCTGTTGTTAAATGTTTTATGTCACATCATCTACATGCTGTGTTTAGTATATGATTAACACATATGAACCCAGTTTGTTTCATATACTTATACACATAAGCTACAAATGCATTGTCTAGATTCTTTGCGTTCATGTATTTTGCCAAAACATAAACATTTTACATTTTCTCATGGAAATGTTATGACTAACATAACTTAATTTATTTAAGCATTTTATGCAATAGACAACCTAGCCAAACATCTTTGAGCCTGTCTCACGGATGAGCTGTAAATTTAAGACATTGTGGGATGTTAAAAGTTTTAAAGAACACTTATGTTTTTTTCATTTCACTGTGGTTCAGCATGTGTTTTAAAAGTGTGTCCTGTGTGAACAACCCTGTAGGTCCTAAATTTGGATTGTCTTCATTTAGTGACAGGTCATTTTTGCGGTTTTCTGTGACTGGTGAATGCACTCCCACAGACTCCTACAAACTTATTCACAGTTCTGTTTTTGTGCCCTACTTATAGCATTTGTTTGATAGTTCTGTGTTCACCCTTTATTTGTGGTCTTGAGGTATTTTCTCTCACTTCCATATGGGGACTTTTTTTGTTTCCCTCTCTGTTTCGTGTTGTGTTTTGTCCTAAAGGAGAAGTTCACTTCTTGAGCAAAAATGTGCGGATAATGTACTCATCCCCTTGTCATCCAAGATGTTCATGTCTTTCTTTCTTCAGTCGGAAAGAAATTATGTTTTTTGAGGAAAACATTTCACAATTTTTCTCCATATAATGGACTGCTATGGTGCCCTGAGTTTGAATTTCCAAAATGCTGCTTAAATGCAGCTTTAAACGATCCCAATTGCGGTTGTAAATGGAATGGAAGGAAGAAGGGTCTTATCTAGCAAAACGATCGGTTATTTCATAAAAAATAATGCAATTTATATACTTTTTAATCTCAAATGCTCATCTTGTCTTGCTCTGCCTGAACTCTGTGTATCGTATTTTCTCCCTAAACTTCAAAAATGATTTCAAAATCATCCTACATCGCTGCAGAAGTACCGACCCAGTCTTTGCAAAGTGAACATGCAAAGAAGATCATACATCCTTAACAAAAAAGGTAAAACAGCGATATAGGACGATTTTGAAGTTGAGGGAGAACATGAGATGGGAGTTTTTCGACATACGCTAACTGTCATGAACCGGAAAAAAGAGTTCAGGCAGAGCAAGACAAGACGAGCGTTTGAGATTAAAAAGTATATAAATTGTATTATTTTTATGAAAATAACCAATCGTTTCACTAGATAAGACCCTTCTTTCTTGGCTGGGATAGTTTAAAACTGCATTTGGGATCGTTTGAAGCCGCATTTAAACTGCACTTTGGAAGTTCAAACTCGAGGCACAGTAGAAGTACACTACAGTATATGGAGAAAAATGCTGAAATGTTTTCCTCAAAAAACATAATTTCTTTACGACTGAAGAAAGAAAGACATGTAGCATCTGGACCAATCAGACATACAGTTATTTGTTACATTTAACAAATAATCTTCAAAACCAACAAGCCAGCTATATGCTGGAGTTCTGGAGACAACCCCCCAAATCAACTAACACCCCAAAAGGGCTCAGTTGCCAGGACAACGATCTGATAACATGGGTTTTATTGCTTCAAGGAATGCAAGCAGAGCACATTACATTTGCCCATTTGCCCAAGACACAATGCCTATAGAAATGGACTTTTTCCTGTTCATTCTTAGACAAACCTTTCTTTGACCTTCCTATCGCACATAGCCCCAGGTCATTGTGTATAGTATTACTGGCCTGTATTTTTGTGTTTTTCATTGTATACTGTCATATGCATTTGTTATGATAGATAACTAGTAGTATAACTCACCTATGCCATGTTTGGTCTCTTTTGTATTTTGATGATCTAAAAGATGGTGTATATTATATGTTGATACCTATGCAACATATTAGTGTTTTAAGAAACCTTAGTAGTTTTGTATTAACACCCAATTGAATTACATATGCAAAATACCATGCTCACAGACAAAGAGTCGTAAACTTTCCCTCCAAAAGTAAAAGTCAGCATTGTGTTGCGATTTAGCTCAAAGGGAAATGTATATAAATAATTACAATTAATTATGATTAATTACAATTATTTATATCAGCTGCCAGTAGTAACTGTAGCAGAATTAATTTTCCATCAACTAATCTGTTCGTTCAGCGAACATTCAGTATACGTTTTATATCAACTCTAAGAAATGATATTTTCTTGGGCACAGAAAATAACGGTAACGCTTTAGATTACAACCCGCAAAGAACTACGTAAGTAAACTGAATTTACGGTGTATGTTTCTGCAATTATAGTGTACCTATAAAGTACGTACATGTAGGTATAAGGATACAATATGTTATATTTGGGTAATAAGGGGATAACAAACCAGATATTGAACCTGCAAAGAACTACATAAATATACTGAATTTACGGTGTACGTTTCTGTAATTATAGTGTACCTATTAGTACGTATGTGTTGGTATAAGAGAACAATAGGCTATGTTACGTTTTGGTAATTAGGGGGTAACAACCAGATATACAACCTGCAAAGAACTGCGCAAGTAAACTAAAGTTACGGTGAATGTTTCGTATTTATATTGTACCTACGTGTAAGTATAAGGGAGCAATATGTTACGTTTGGGTAATAACGGGGTAGCAAACAGATATACAAATAATTAAAAATAATTTATAATGGATTAATTTAAAAAACTTAACAGGTACCTGTTCTATTAAATCGTAAGTTTGGTGTATCTATATGTAAGCTTTTTAAAATTACTGGGAAATTATACTCTTGTTCCATGTAGTTACAGGGTAATTGTGCCATCTGCGGGCTGTAAATTAAAGTGGCGATTGTTCCCCTCTTGTTCAAGGAAGTTACAGGGTAGGTTCAATACATAAACACACAATCTGTGTATTTTAATATTTTTTATAGTCGCTAATCCCACTTCTACCTCTAAACCTAACGTTAACTATGACTGAACAGTAATAAAAATATAAAAAACAGGAAAGTGCAATCACAATCATTTATTTATTGCAAAAATGTCAACAGCCATACAAAAAAGTATTGCAAATAACGATGCGTTGCAGCCGCAGCGGCGGAATACAGTAGGTTTGAGGTGCAGTAGGATGAGAGCAGAATTTAAATTGTTAATGGCTGAAAATATTATCCAGATTATTGTCTTGATCCACTCCTCGAAGGCGCCCGCGCGTCCAACACATCTCACCAGAAACACGGCATGTCGTAATCTGTGACGAATGCAGGCGAGAGCCAATGAATGTCCGATTTTCCTGTCGCAAAATGCACTTTAGCACGGGTTTAGGGCTGTTGCTGCTGGACTCGCTGCTAGAGATGGAGATGAAGATCGCCGGACAAAGCCTTGAATTTGGTTCTGGTCCTCGCAAATCGTATGGATTCTGAAGATCTGGGTTACAGCGCACACATAAAATGGTTTAATTTGTAATTATGATGCGTGTTCGGTGTATTTTATGGTTCTATTGTTAGTCACAGCATGTTAGAGAAAACGCCTTTGTGTTCCACCGCAAACGAAGTTAATATTACATGAATGATTAAACGATTGCAGAAATATTATTTATTTTAAGGGTTTAACGTGTAGTCATGATAACATTATGTAGACCTATTCTTGGAAACGAGCTGGCAACAGAAATCACACAGAACAGAATGAAATGTTATAATTTCATATTACGTAAACGTTAAATGTTTAGATGATGTAAATATGTCAGTATTGTACATTTATTGTCTGTAAAATGTAAATAAATGTACATTTTGTAGAATCACATTTTACGTCGCGTTGTTATTGTATTTGTTATTGTTATTGTTGGTATTGTACCCTGTAACTTCCTTGAACAAGAGGGGAACAATCGCCACTTTAATTTACAGCCCGCAGATGGCAAAATTACCCTGTAACTACATGGAACAAGAGTATAATTTCCCAGTAATTTTAAAAAGCTTACGTATAGATACACCAAACTTACGATTTAATAGAACAGGTACCTGTTAAGTTTTTTAAATTAATCCATTATAAATTATTTGTATATCTGTGATAAACGTAACCTATTGTTCCCTTATACTTACACGTAGGTACAATATAAATACGAAACATTCACTGTAACTTTAGTTTGTTTACGCAGTTCTTTGCAGGTTGTATTTCTGGTTGTTACTCTCTATTACCAAAACGTAACATATTGTTCCCGTATACCTACACATACGTACTAATAGGTACACTATAATTACAGAAACGTACACCGTAAATTCAGTATATTTATGTAGTTTTTTGCAGGTTGAATATCTGGTTTGTTATCCCCTTATTACCCAAATATAACATGTTGTTCCCTTATACCTACATGTACGTACTTTATAGGTACACTATAATTGCAGAAACATACACCGTAAATTCAGATTAATTACGTAGTTCTTTGCGGGTTGTAATCTAAAGTGTTACCAAAATAACTTCCTTAAAGTACTATTGCATTAGAGCATGTAGCTCGGATCGGAATCGTAAAGGGACATTAATTTGCGAGGCAGAATCAGAATCAAAACTCATGTCATTTGTGCACAAGAGTTTATTAACGAAGGACTAACACATAACTAATCTAAACAAACAAACAAACAAACATGAAATCATTCATACATGGGGGAAGGGTCAGTGAGAGGCAGTTAGAGAGACAAGAGAATGTAGCTATGAAAAGAGTCAGTTAACCACCTGAGTGAAACCATCAGTGCTGTCTACAGCTTATACTAAACCTCTGTTTTGTTTAGTTAAATGTACGATACTTGCATTGCCTTGGTCGATGAACAAGTGTCCGAATGCAGTCTCGGGTGAAAGTCTCGATGGTTCAGAGCAGTGGTGGTTTGGAATCGCGATCACGTTCTTCTGGGTCCGAAGAGTGATGAACTCCAAAGATGTTCTGACTCGATGGTGACTGGGAGTTTCTTCCCATGTGAAAATCGAAGAAGAACCAAGAGCTGAGAAGGACCCAGCTGAAGTCCTGTGGTCTTTGGAGAATGGAAAGACAAGGCCGCAAGGCCTGGCGCAGCTTAGAGTCCCGACGAGTTCTAGCTCATCCTCCTCATCCTCTTAGGTTCTGAAAGAACTCACGTGAGACGAGTGAAGGAAGCTAAAAGCACGGAAGAGAGAAATGTCTGTTCGAGGACATTTCATGAGGATGAATTCCAGGGTTGAGTGAAAGTGTCTGGCTCTTTGTGGTGAGAGCCATAGCTCTAGATGTTGGGGCCTGTCGGGCCCGCCAGGCACGGCCTGTGCCGGCTCAGGCTCCCTGTGGGTTCCTCCACAGGCAGCAATTGGAAGATCTTGCAGAAGAGCGTGAAGAGAGTCAAGAGAGGGAGGCGGTCAAACGTTTGATGCCTTTAAGGTCTCTGGAGGCGTAAATTTTCACCTTTGGAGGGAAAGTTTACGACTCTTTGTCTGTGAGCATGGCATTTTGCATATGTAATTCGATTGGGTGTTGATGCAAAAACTAGTAAGGTTTCTTAAAACACCAATATGTTGCATAGGTATCAACATCTAATTCACACCGTCTTTTAGATCATCAAAATACGAACTCAAAGAGTCCAAGCATGGCATAGGTGGGTTATACTACTAGTCATCTATCAGAACACATGCATAAAACAGTAGAAAGACAATTACAAATACAACAGACAAAATTAAAATACAATGCAGTAATACTGTACACAATGACCTGGGCTATGTGTGATAGGAAGGTCAAAGAAAGGTTTGTCTGTGAATGAATAGGAAAGAGCCTATAGGCATTGTGTCTTTCCTATGGGCAAATGTAGCATGGGCAGATGTGCATTCCTGCGGGCAATAAAACCTCTTATCAGATCGTTGTCCTGGCAACTGAGCCCTTTTGGGGTGTTCGTTGCTTTGGGGGGTTGTCTCCAGAACTCCAGCATATAGCTGGGGTTGTTGGTTTTGAAGATTATTTGTTAAATGTAACAAATAACTGTGTCTGATTGGTCCAGATGCTACAATTGGCTCTTTGATCTTCTGGAGGGGTAGCCCCCAGAGACCTTAAAGGCATCAAGCGAGTGATCCCTCTTTCTTCTTCCTCCACTCTTCCGATCACTGCCTGTGTGGAAGGACTCATGGGGAGACTGAGCCGGCACAGAGCTGTGAGAGCTGTGCCTCTCGACCACAAAGTTTTGTGTGTTTTCTTTTCTTTCTTTTTTTTTTTTTTTTTAAATATATTGAGTTGGCATTAAAAAAAAAAAAATAAACACAACAGCCATATAATCTTGAGTCAAAAAACATTCCAGCATTGACAGTGAAGGAATATAGTGTCCCATGTTTGTCCAATACTTAAATTGTTGTTTAACGCGAAAGGCTTGGCAAAAGCCAAAGAAAGAGATTGCAAAAGAGGTACAACTTCATAATAAATAAATAAATAAATAAATAAAGTAAAATACAATTAAATAATAAATAAATAAATAAATAAATAACACCAAGTCCACACTTTCAGAATACCAGTCCTTAAATAAATAACAAACTTTAGGAAAGAAAAAAAAGGAAATGTCTAATAAAACAAAATATGAAAAGAAGATATGAAAAGTAAGGGAAGTTGAGGTCGACTACTGCATCTTAAAGGCCAGGAAGTTTTTCAAAGTATTTAATAAAGGGGGACCATTTGACTTGAAATTTACGTTTTGAACCTCGAATCATATATTTAACCTTTTCCAACTGACTTTAAGACATTACTTCTTTTATCCAACTACCATGTATTGGAGGGTCTGCCCTTTTACACTTAAATAATATTAAGCGCCTTGCTAGTAGTGTAGTGAAGGTAATAACAGAAAGCATGTTGTTTCTGAGTTCTATACCCTCAGGCACCACACCAAAAATGCCCATCAAAGGATCAGGGTCAATCTGGATGCCATATATCTGTTTATATGATTCGAAGATCCCCTTCCAAAACTCTTCTAGCTTGGAACACAACCAGAACATATGAGCAGTGGTAGCAGGTGATTGTGAACACCCGCCACATACAGGGCTAACATTTGGATAAATCTTGGCTAGTTTGGAGTTGGTAAAATGAAGCCTATGGAGAACCTTAAATTGAAATAAGCCATGCCTCGCACAGGGTGAGGAGGAATGGACCTGATTTAAAGCATATTCCCATTCTCCATCTGTAAATTCTCTGCCCAAATCATTTTGCCAAGCTTTACGAATATAATCCAGGTTCTGTGGATCTATAGATGTTATAATAGAGTATATGTTAGAAATGAGTCCCCTATCATGCGGGTTTAAATCAAGCAATTTCTCAACAGGTGATGTAGGGGGCATACCTGGGAAGGAGGCAAAAACCTTCTTGATGAAACTCCTAATCTGCAAATATCTAAAGAAGTGAGATCTAGGTAAAGCAAAATGATGTCCAAGCTCATCAAAAGAACAAAAAGTATTATCTAAATATAAATCTTTTAGGAGCCTAATCCCCTTCTCTTCCCAAACACAAAAAGCAGAATCTACGTAAGATGGTGGTTTGTGCGTTTTCTTGTTAGTTTCTTCACTTGTCTCACATGAGTGACTCGCATCAGTCAGTGGTTCTTTTAGAACCTAAGAAGATGAGCTAGAACTCTTCGGGACTTCCCTAAGCTCGTGCCAGGCCTTGCGGCCTTGTCTTTCCGTTCCCCAAAGATCACAGGATTTCAGCTGGGTCTCTCTCTCTCTCAGCTCTTGGTTCTTCTTCACTTTTTTGGGAGGAAACTCCCCGTCACCATCAAGTCAGATCGCGATTCCAAAACCGCCACTGCTCCAAACCATTAAGACTTTCACCCGAGACTGCATTCGGACACTTGTTCAATGACCAAAGCAATGCAAGTATTGTACATTTAACTAAACAAAACAGAGGTTTAGTATAAGTTGAAAAACAGCACTGATGGTTTCACTCAGGTGGTTAACTGACTCTTTTCATAGCTACATTCTCTGGTCTCTCTAACTGCTTCTCACTTGCCCTTCTCCCATGAATGAGTGATTTCATGTTTGTTTGTTTAGATTAATTATGTAAAAGTCCTTCGTTAATAAAGCTCTTGTGCACAAATGACATGAGTTTTGATTCTGATTCTGCCTTGTAAAATTAATGTCCCTTTTACAATTCCGATTCGAGCTACATGCTCTAATGCAATAGTACTTTAAGAAAGTTATTTGCTGTGGCCAAGAAAATCTATCTTAGGGTTGATATGAAATTATACTAAATGTTCGCTGGATGAACAGATTAGTTGATGGAAAATTAATTCTGCTACAGTTACTACTGGCAGCTGATATAAATAATTGTAATTAATCATAATTAATTGTAATTATTTCTATACATTTCCCTTTTGAGCTAATTCACTACAGACATGAACATCTTGGATGACAAGGGGGTGAGTACGTTATCTGTAAATCTTTGTTCTGGAAGTGGACTTCTCCTTTAACTTTGGTTTTAGGATGGTGTTAAATAAATACAACTTTTTTTGTTGTACTTATATTCTTACTATTTCAAAATAGTATATAAAATAGTATTTTAAAGAGTTAAATGATATGGGAAAAAAAGTTCTTTCTTGATTTCCTGTTTGCTCTTAAAGTCCAAACACACTTGCACAGACAGAGACATGTATATTTAACATAACTAATATTTCTTCAGGAACCAATAACAAAGACCAAAAACACAAAAGTTATGAAACCTTCACAAGATTTTATTACTTTCCTCTGACATTAAACAACAGATATAAATAGAATAACATACTACTTTTTTCTTGAATAAACTACTCTGTGTAAATATAATATATAAAATAGTTTATTGTAATATAAGAAAGAATCAATACATCTTTTTAAAGCCACAAGCTTCACACTTGAAATTGCAGTTGAAACACTTCACACATTTTGCTGAGCACTCCTAAAAAGAAGAAACATAGATAAACATTACTCCATTATCCTTTTTTTCATTTTTAACATATAAAAAATATGAAACTCAAGTCTTCATTATAATTTGTAATGTCATTGATAAGACTCACCTGGTCTTTTTTTCAATCATCTCAAAGATATGCTTGGTAAGCTTTGACTCTGGGTTTAAGCATCTTTGTCCTTTACCATTCTTCAGAGTGACACTGTTCAGACACATCATTGGGTTATTTAAAGAGCAAATAGATTGATAATGTCTTAAATTCAGTTACAAATAATTATGTACTTACACAACTTCCACATGTCCACAGGATGGACTATTAGGGTGAATTTCAACTTTCTCAATCAGCTTTGGGTTCACCATTTTGAGACCACCACCAGGACACAAACATCTTTGGATTCCAATCCCGGGCTTCCCTGGAGGATGATAGAAATAAATGAAAGAAATTCTGAAAGAATGAAGCAACAGATTATGGTGAGTTTGTGAAATATTAAAAAGAGCAAATCTTACCTTGAATAGCAACAATGGCTAAACTGACAAAAACAATTAGAGCTGCCACAGTCTTCATTGTTCAGTATCTTAATGGTCTTCACCTTATGACACTCGACTGACCAAATGTGAGTAAATTAGCTGGCTTGCCTCATTTTTATACATATCTGAGACATTCTGGGATTTCCCTGTTTGATGCTCTATTGGATGATTAGATCTAGCTGAGTTCCAGTTACTCTTTCTATACTCCATTTCTGGAAAATACACAGTAACAGCAGTGCACTGACAGTTTTATCATTTTGTTTAGGTTTTAAGTGCTGTGTCATCAGGTTTATGTCTCACAGTGCAGTATGTCACATCAGATGGAAAATGTAAAATAACATAAAATAATACATGATAAATAAAATAAGAGATCTATCTATCTATCTATCTATCTATCTATCTATCTATCTATCTGTCTGTCTGTCTATCTATCTGTCTGTCTCTTGTTTATTTTTTTATACATTAGTTATGCCTTATATAAATTACCATCCGTTCGTTGAGCGCTTGATCTGGCATTGTTTATGTTTAGCGCTCACTGTTATGTGCGTTTACATTCTGTGAATAGCCTATACTGTTTGGATTATCATTTTGTTCCGTTTATTGAAGTAATAGTGCTGCAGTTCTGGTCCGCTTTTTTCTTTGCCCGCCCTAGGTCTGACAGAAGCACGTCCTGATTTTGCTGAGTTAGATGTGTTCCTGGGTCAACATATTTTGTTGACCCTGGAACAACATTTTTATCCAAAAATATAATCTTGACCACATCCCTACACCTAAACCTAACCTTACCCATGAGTAATCCCTAAAATTAGAGGAAATGATAGATGAATATCACTGATGTACAAGCACCAAACACTGATTGTAAGCCTAAACTTCACAAAAACTATAAACTGTTTTTTCAAATCTGATTGGTTAATCACCATGTTGTTCCAGGGTCAACAAAGATGTTGACCCAGGAACATGTCGTACTTGGTAAAATCAGGTTCTGCCTGACGGAACGTCTGACCAAAACATGACTTAAATATAGATGTAGCAGACGTCAGACTTCTGCTCATCACACAGATGATCACATTTTCACTCCCAACATACCCCTTTAACGTAAATTTTCGACATACATGGGTACTTAATTGCTTTTAGTTTACTTGCCTTATGCGTCGGATCACGACATAATTCTTTGCATATGTAAAAGTAACATTTTATTAAATTAATAAATACACAAAAAAATAAATTAATAAAAAAAAAAAAAGTGTATACCCAGGTGAAAAAAACAGCATATGCCGGTAGGTATGTTTTGATGCTGCACACAGAAAAAAAATGGTGCTTCAGCGGTTCTTTGGTGTGATTGTGGTGCTATATAGCACCGTTAGTGTATAAAGAACCAGTCAAGCCCCTGTCTGGTTCTTCAGCGGTTCACCACTGCCATACAAAGAACCTGTTAAGCCTCTGAATTTGACAAAGGTGCCATATAGCACCTTTTAAAATAGGTGCTATATAGCACTAAAAGTGGTTCCCCTATGATTACGAACCAAAGAACCACTTTTAGTGCTATATAGCACCATTTGTTTTTAGAGTGATGCTGGTTAGGTAGATTTTGATGCTGGTTTAAGCTGGTCCTTTGCTGGTTAATGCTGGTCCTTGACCAGCAACATGACCAGCAAAAACCAGCAAAGAACCAGCTACTGAAAAAAAAATTGTAGTACAAAAACAAAACACCACCAATATTACAAAATATAGCATTAAAAAGTGTATAATCACTCGTTTTTCTAAAGAAACATTGTCCAACAGCGACACCAGCAGGTAAAGTTACAGCGGGAATCAGCGTCTTTCTCGCTTTCCCTGAGCCCAATGAGTTTTTAACAGATCCCTAAAGCAAGCGGTGACTTGAGAATAAATGGGGAAAAGTCACATGAGAGGAGGCAATGCCTCAACTGCGATGTGATCTGTAAAATCTGTAAAGTTGCAATGATTAAAGTCTCAAACCCAAAGAGATATTCTTTATAAAAGTTGAGGCTTAGCCACGCCTTCCTAAAATGGCTCATTCAAACACGCCCCCACATCTACCTCACAGTGTGGAAAGATTTGCTGCCCAAATGTATAGAGAGGGTGCTCGCTGCAGAGCCAAATGGGAGGAGCTGGAGCTCTAGCTCCCCCTCGCTGGAGGTAATGGGTGGAGATGGACACCTAACCACACCCTAACCCTACCCCTGACCCTATCCTAAACATAACTCCACCCATTAGTTCACACAGAGGTGGAGCTGGACATCCAGAGAGGGGGAGCTGGAGCTCTTTTGGCTCTGCAGTGAGTACTACTTGAATGTATATGCAAAGAAAGAAGGCGTAACTTTTATTCTCGCTGTAGTATTGTTGTAGTCGCCGCCATGTTGTGGAGACGCTGTGTGTTTCGTTGCGAAAGCAAAAGTACTTTGTTTGGCTTTCCAAATGAGTACACAACTAGAAATCAGTGGTTAAGTTATATTTATAGCACGGTTCCAGAACAGTACAACGCAAATATTAGAGTATGTGCAGCACATTTTACGGAGGACTGTTTCCTGAACCTGGGAGAGTAGCCTACAATGCTGGCTGTGCAGACTAAAAAGTGGGGCAATTCCAGCTTTGCAAGGACAGTCTGGCACTTCTGACTCACACACTGTAAGTACGTTTTTATATTTAAAGAATTTGCCTATTCAAACGTGAGTTTTGAGCAGTGTAGAGTAGTGCTTGTTTGTTGTTTCTACGATCACAAATGCAGACATGGTTTTTGTTTACGCAGCGCAACGCAACGCCACATGTAAAAGACAGTAGGAGTCATGATAGATCAGTAATCATGTCCTCACTGGATGCGACAAATGCCTCATTTATAACATTTACATTTCCGTCACACGCTTGAGGTATTCAGCCAATCACAACCCACTGAATAGCTGGCTAATCAGAGCACACCGCTTTTCAGAATGATGAGCTTTGTAGAAATCAATGCGTTTCAGAAAGGGGGGGCAGAGAGGAGCAACAATAATGTACAGCATGTAGAAAACAATGTGTTTTTTGAACAAATCATGTATACACAATGCATTACACCAAATACACAAAATAATGTTCTTTTTAGCAACATCATATGACCCCTTTAAAGTAAACCTCCATGACCAGTATTTAGGCCTACCGAGTTTTGATGACTGATGACCTAAAAATTCAAAAATAGTTAAAAGTTAACTATTAAAAAAATATCTGAACATAAGTTCACAAATAAAATATATTTTTTAAATTGTTACTGCCTTGAGTTATTATTTTAATAAATGTAAAATGCTTAAACTGAGATTCATGATGAGATTCACACATGGCTTTAATAAAAAAAAAAATGTATATTGACTACACTGTTAATGTAAAAATATAAAATAGATTTGCAATTTGCATGTTTATATCAGATTGCAACATCTGATATAAATGTGTGCTATTGGTTTGGTTTAAACTGTTTTTCTCCCCAGTCTAAAATTACATACGGTTACACATCTACAGTGGCCTTTTGTGCTTTCACTTTCTGAAAACTATGGTCTTTTCTCATAAATGCACACATTGTGTTTGTGTGTGAACAGCAGATTTTCCAAGGTCTTTTCCGCAGAAGCAGAATTGTCTACCGGAAAAGTTCAGCTTTTGAATGTCCTACTCAGCAAAGGATTCAATTCACATGCAGTTTCTTCATTTTTCGTAACAAAGTTTAATTTATTACAGAGTATGAGCATGACAAAAACTGCATTGTTGTAATGAATTGTACTGTATTGTTTTTCAGTTAATTATAATGTGCATCAATAGATAGCAATAGACTAGACTCCAAAATAATAGGACTTTTTATTTGGAGATTGAATAGTCAAGGTCTGTTGTGATTCATCCTTATGTAATAAAACTAGTGCTGTCAGTCAATTAAAAAATAACTAATTAATCACACATGTTATTTTTACATGTGTTACATTTTTAATTTTTTTATGACTGAAGGTGAGTATCACTGATACCCCCCCAAATATTTAACCATTGACTATAGCCATTCAACATTACAGTATAATTGAGAGCTTATTTATTAGACTTCAAAAAATAACAACTTCTAATTTAAGTAAGGAATAATGTACATCCAGCCAGTTGTTCTTGCATAACAAAGCTCGACAGGCTTATCAGCAGCCCAACGCGGAATCAAGTATTCGACAGAGCTGTGTAATAAGTGAACTTAAAACAATCGTCACATAAATCCATTATTTACTTGTGCCCTTCAGCAAGTAGTAAATGTACAGAAATTGAATAAAGTTATCAGCAAAGTTCACTTTTACTGTACATGTTGTTTGAACATTAATGTGTGTTGGAAGTGTATGTACACATCTACCCTATAATGATAAAAATCCATGCAGTGGTTTTTAATTAATCTGTAAAAATAATATTCCCTTTTTCAAATCGAGCCATTCTCAGATGCCTGTCGGTGTGCCGTCACACCAACAGAGGCCGCTCCCACAATAGTTGATTGGGTGTTGTTTCACACTACTATTGTGAATTTTTAACCAAAAATTATTAAATTAAAATTATATTATAGACTTTTAATTACAACCCTAAAGAACCATATCAACTTGTGGAAAATGGGAATCCGATGACCCCTTTAAAGGGGTGCTATTATGATTTTTCACTTTTTGAACTCTAGTCAGTATGTGGTGTGTCTCTTTGGGCATAAAAATGATCTACAGAGGTACAAATTTCAAAGTCCACTCCAAAAAGAGATATTTCATTTTTAAAATATCCCTTTTCAAGAACTACAACGAACGGCTCCTTTGGACTACAACGTTGTTTTACATATGCAATGATGTCACAACGCGGTCCATTAGATTATCATTCAATTAAATCATACCATGACACGCATGCTCGTAGTTTCATTCGTGCTTTAATATGAAATGATACAGGCTACTGCAGTTCACTGTTGTTCTACTGAAGCTGCACATTCACCTGTAGATTTCCTGCATTCGTTTGCCTGGAGTGTGAAGTGAATTTGGAGTGTGTGTCTGAAAAATCTCCTACTTGATGTGGTCGTAAAGACGTTCTGCGACTAAATAAACACACAGAAGCAGCAGTTGTGGGGTGGCCACGTCTAGCTCCGCTCCTGCGCTAACTGCATTAAATATTTTTAACGCCGTTAAACTGGAAAAATTAATGGCCTGCAGTAATGCGCTAATTTTGACAGCACTAAATCAAACATATTTACTGTTTCACACTAATATTTTTAAGTAAACAAAACACCAAAATAGCATGTTTTTTTTTTTTTATTTTATGGTTACATCACACACAGATTTCATCTGGATTAGAAAGGTTTGTGTAAAAAGGAATTAATAAAAGTTAAAAAGTGAATAAAGTAGTAATTATGGACTCAAGCTATTAAATACTTCATCAAAACAGTGTTTCAGCTAAAAACAATGCCCTCATCATTTCATTTGAACAGAATAAAACATTCACTGGCATCAATTAAAACCAGGTTAGTTGTACAGATTAGTGTTTGAAATCACAAAACACAAAAAAGATATAAAGAAAATAATACATTTATTGCTAAATGGCTTTGAAATCCTGTGTATTATAACAGAATAATTTCAATAACCATTCTTGTTGTTAAACTTCTTATTCTTCTCTCTTCTTCCTCTGTTCCTTTGCTTTTTGTTTTGCCTCCTAGAAATGCTAGCACAGTGACACAGAATTGAATTCTCACACAACACAATACATAAACATAAACATTCAGTTAGTAGTAGCATCAAAAGTCTATATCTCACCCTTTGCCCTTCAGTATCCTTTGACCTTGCCTCTCATTTGGATCCAAACACACCCTTAACCTCCTGTTAATCTCCTTTCCTTTTCCCTTTCCTTTTACAGTCATAGTCAATCTAAGATGAGCGGGGGGGGGGGGGGGGGGGGGGGGGTTGGGGGGCAAATGTAATTGTTTCATTGCAATAATTTAATTATATCAATTATATTGAATCTCTAGAAGAATTAAATATGTATGCATACTTACATAATCTCCGTCTTTGAGCAAGAGGGACTTGGTGGGAACAAATCAACTGCACGAATCCATCCAGGCTTCACTGCTTTCAGCAATGTGCCATTGCACAAACAGCGTTGTGATGACCCCCCTCCTGGGGCTATTTAAACACAATTATGATACATTTAATGTACGCAACAGATCCAGAGGAAAGCTATTGTTTCAAGCCGGTAATTGCTAATTGGATTGACCGGAAATAACCCTCATGCCAAAACACACAAACACACATATTAAGATGCATGATTATGATGCATATTCTATATGTACTTCAGAATAACATTCTTTCATCAACAACATCAACAAACATGACATTCCGTGACTCTCTGGAATACTTCATTCTGATTGGCAATCATGCATTCTGTGGTCAAATATTTCGGTATAACAACAGATAAACAGATAAGGACTGTATTATCCATTACAGTCTATTTAAGGTTTAGAAATGCCATACTTTAATTCATATATGTTTGTTTACTTTCATTAATGAAACATGAACTGCTGATATTTTAAGTTTTAATATTTTCTTAGTTTGGTAATGGTGTGTCAGATTGTCCTCAAACACAAGTTTTGTTCAGAAACCTTTCTGGACAACAATTAACCTTCAAAAAGAATTTTATAAAATGATCATTTTTTGCACATGTGTTAACAATGTGTTAAAGGGTTAACTAAAATGCTTTACTACTTGTACTGTGTATATATGATGCAAATGTAATGAAAGACACTAGATATCAGCTTACCTGCAGAGCGTGTAGGAGTAACTCCAAACACCAGAGCACACAGTAGTATGAGAACAACCTGATTCATGATTCACCACACAGGCAGCTCCAGAGAAATGTTTCCTCCCTATACGGACTGTTCCTTATAAAGCACAGACTTACTTTCATTTTCCAATCTTCCAATGAAATGCTCCCAACAACACATCCATCATCCTTGAGGATAAAGTTGCCTGGACGGAACAGAAATGACCACTTGTTTTGAAATTTGAAAGTCTATAGGATCTGCATTTAAAAATCCCTAAAGACTGTGTAGAGAGAAAGAACACATTAAACGATTTTTTTCTTTTTTTTCTTTTTTTTTTTTGCAATTCAGAATAAAGCTTTTTATCATTTAGTGTTATATTAACAAGGTTTAGTACTAGTCAAACATTAACATTCACCTCAAATTAATGATTAAAACATGTGCTAAGCATATGATTGGTTTCTTAGTTTGCTTGCCTTTTGGGACGAGAGGGTAACTCAGAGAGTTCTTTTCACATACTTTACAGGAATACCATCCAGGAATGTATCTAATTTGGATAAATTTAACTTGACTATACAGAGGATTTAAGATTTTTCTCTATTTTATTGGTCAAATGTGCAAATGATTTTAGTAAAACCTAATATTTTTAGTGGTGTGTGTACTATAAATACGACTGATCAAATCATGTGGCATGTTATGGAAAAGAAGTGATCAGATTTTAAAAATTTAAATTACTAGAAATGCAGCTAGAATTACTAGAAAAGTAATATAAAAGATGCCCTTTCTTTTCTATTGATTATTGTATAGATATCCTTTATTTTTTTATTATCTAAATTTAGTTCAAGGTAAAAATCTAAAAGTCTAAAGATTTTGTTCTTGAAACACAGCCAAAATATTAAATTGGTGACTTGCTGAAAGCATTTTTTTCCCCTGTGGTTATATATGTATCTGTTTATTAAACTGTGTATCTAACACCACTTCAGCAAGACGGATGTGTTTTTCATACATCCAGAGATAATACACACTGTAAAATTCCTGCCGGTACCGAGACACGAACCCACAACCTTTGGGTTACAAGTCCAACTCTTTAACCATTAAGCCACGCTCTTAAAAATAAAGGTGCTTCATGATGCCATAGAAGAACCTTTTTTGTCTAAATGGTTCCATAAAGAACCTTTAACCTCTGAAGAACCTTTCTGTTTCACAAAAGTTTCTTTGTGGCGAAAGAAGGTTCTTCAGATTATAAAAAGTTAAGAAATCGACTGAATAGTTCTTTGTGGAACCAAAAATGGTTCTTCCATGGCATCACTGTGAAGAACCTTTAAAAGCACCTTTATTTTTAAGAGCGATGACTGCCACAACTCATGATTATGAGTAAATATGTACTTATAATCATGTTGTAAAATGTATGCTTTTACCTAATTTTCTATATTCATTGATTCTCTGAAAGGTAATTGATCCAATATAAAAATGTGAAATTTGAGAAGGTTGATTTCCTACATCTTAAAAGGTCTCTGAAAGGACACTGATTTCTTGGTGATTTTCTTTGTAGTTTTCATTTCTGTTCCTTACTTCATGGTGAAGATAAGGGGGAACTCAGCTCAGTCCCTGCGCCAAGGTTATTGAGGGGAGTAGATAGCTAAAGAACTGAACTTTACTGACACTGGTGAGTGATGAAATGGGCAGAATTGCAAAATATATAATTGTATTATAGTATCCTTCAATTATGGTGCTGCAAATAATGAATGAGTGTAATTCATTTAAAGAAGGCTTAGGGCTACAATCCACACACAAAAATGTGTGACAATATTCTGTTTAACAAAACCAAAAGGGTAAATCTGATGTGTGTATGCCAACACAAACAGGCAGTGTCATTGTCTAAACTAAGCAAACGAGCCAAACAAATGTAACTCACAGGAATCAAAGACAATGGAACAAACCATATGAACAAAGGATCATAGAACAGAAAAAACTAGGAACTAGTCACACAGGGGAAAAATACAATACAAGAAGGAAAATGCAACGGTATTGCAGATAATCACAAGACTTACTGTGTCATACGACACACAATTATACAAAATCTTAAGTCCTGTTGTAGGGTAGTGAGTGTGTACTGAAGAAATAACTGCAATATGGTATTCCCCTTGACTGTTATGCAACTCTTCTTTAAGCAACACCACCTGCGTTATCCAGATATTACAGAGAAAAACAAAATCCAAGTGTTTTCTTTTTCTTTGTAGATAACTTCCAGAACAAAAATTTACAGATAATGTACTCACCCCCTTGTCATCCAAGATGTTCTTGTCTTTCTTTCTTCAGTCGTAAATAAAATATGTTTTTTGAGGAAAACATTTCAGGAATTATCTCCATATAGTGGACTTCTATGGTGCCTGCGAGATTAAACTTCCTCCTGTATTGACCTGGATTACACAGAGTATGCATTCGCATGGCAGAGCTAGACAAGACAAGGATTTTTTGGGCAAAAAGTATATACATTTTTATTTTTTTTTAAGAAAATGACAGATTGTTTCACTGGATAAGACCCTTCTTCCTCAGCTCGGATCGTTTAGAGCCCTTTGAAGCTGCATTTAAACTGCATTTTGGAAGTTCAAAATCGGGGCACCAATGAAGTCCATTATATGGAAAAAATCCTAAAATGTTTTCTTCTTCTCAAAAAAAAAACAAAACAAAACAAACAAAAAAAACATAATTTCATTACGACTGAAGAAAGAAAGACATGAACATCTTGGATGACAACGGGGTGAGTACATTATATGTAAATGTTTGTTCTGGAAGTCCTTTGAGAACTGGCAACCTGCAATAACCAAAGATTATGGAGAAACAAAATAAAAACATGAAATAAATTCCATGTACATCTATATTAATACGGGACAAATAAAACCATGATCTACTAATGCAGTTAACTCTACTGAAAGGGATAGCAAATATTTAGATCTATTTAAATGTTTAAATCTATCTATTTCAGATCTAGGCAAGTTAAGAAAAGGCTTAGCTTTTGTACCAGGACATACAAAACAAAACGCTGCTGATGGCGCTCTCTAGTGGTGCATCTACATATTTTGTAAAATAAACTAAGGTCAATTTATCAAAATTGTTTGTTGAAAAATTATGTGAAATATTATTTAATTCTGTCTATTTAGGAGATATAAAATGCTAGGAAATTAGCCAAAGAAAAGCAAACAAAGAAAACAACCAATATATTGCAGAAATGTCACTTAATCATCACATAATCTAAGACGTGGTAGAAATAACACTGCATTTTTTTTTTTTTTTTTTTTTTTTTTTTTTTTTTTTATTTTGCACAAAAAAGAAAATACAACACCAAGGACATACTGATACATATTCAGTGCCGGAGAAGGCAAAAAGCCAGTATGGCTTATCTAAAGCCTCCACCAATCTGCCATGTACATGGCAGATGCTTTCCAGATCAAGTGATCTTTAACTGACATCTTGCAGACATACGTGTGCTAACTGTCTAAACAAACTGGGAGTGTGAAATGTGCATTGAAGTGTATTTATTTTTCTGAGAAATAAAAAAATAAGAGTACATTTTTTGAGAAATAAGTTGACAGGCCGACAAGTCCCTCTAACTGAAGAAAGATATGAATCAAAACATTTATTTTTCTTTAATGTTAAAAACTCCGTTCAATTCTTTAAAAGAGAATACTGCGTATCTCAGATATTGCTGTTCAACAAGTTCCTGTTCAATAATATAACAATATGATAGATAAGTCTAATTTTGCCTGTCACAGAACCGTACAGTTGTGTCATGTGACATATTGTACACTGTGTTGTGAAATGGTTTGCCCTCCCGCTGTATTGAGGTCAAATTGGAACGATGCTGCTGCTGTTCCTTTAAATGCGCTCACCCAGCTGATGATCTACGTCACATCATATGACCCGTATTGCAATAACATTTTATTTCTTTATTGTTTTGGCCGTGGATTTATGAGCAATATGGGCTACACGTGTTAAGTCGTACTGATTTACTTTCCAAAACAGTCTTGAATAAACATGACTTAGTTTCCATGAAGAGCTGAATGAAATGCGAGCGGACGGTTGTGTTGACGCATAGTGGTCACATGAATTTGAACTGAAGATGGCGGACCAGAGCTCGGGAGCATCGGAACCGCACAGCAGTGAAGTTTCAGAAACTTTAGTGTCATCCAATGAATTTCTCAAACCCCATATGCAGGACAGCGATGGACATACAGCCAACAGTCCAGAGGAGTCGCTTTCTCCTGCCTCGGTGATTTACTTCAAGGAGGCGCTAACTTATAACTCAAGTATACAGTTTACCAAGACGAGCTCTTCTCTTCCTACCCCAGTGCGATATGAATTTCAAATTGAGAAGACTAACAAGAAAACAAGAAGTGAGTACATGTTATGATCGTCCGCATATAGGTGTATTTGATAGGATCTGGCAGTGTTTGCTTCATATGAACATGCTGCATTTGACACAAGCCTTATGTTTCAATGTCAACAACATTGCACAATGACAGCCACTGCGGCGTGTATGCAAGTTTGCGGTTTCAGACGCTGTCTTTCTTAGATTGGTGTTTTTCTTGAATATATGGCTTTTAATTTATCAGTGAATAAGTAACCCACAGCTAGCACAAACTGTCATCAGCTCACATGTAACAATATTACACCTACTGTATGGATGTAAATAACCACAACCTTAATTTCCAAATCAGATAAACTCTTAATCCTTGTCATGTTCGCCATAAGAAATTTTACTGGTTTAGTGTGTGTCCTGACTATTATTATGTCAGATGTGGCTGTTTCTGAAAAGCTAGGGAGCTGTCTACCTTGCCCACATTTATGGGCATCCTAGTCATGCAGGAAACGATTGAAATCTGCATATGATGCCCAGAACTGCTTTCTGTGTAGGTTGTCACTTAGTTTTCTGTGTTTTTAACCATTCTTTTGCTGTGTAACGGTGATTTAGTTTTTGAACCCTTTAAAAAGTTGTCCATTAAGGTATTTTAAAAGCCTATTTTTAACTATTTGTGCTGTGATATTATATCCAAACCGCCCATAATTCTGTATGACTGTCCTTTTTATGTCATACCCCGCATACGAAAATGCATACTGTAAAAAAAATCAGATGATTAGGATGTGTAAGTATGTCTAAAATAAAATAAAGTCAAAAGTCAAAGTCAACTTTATTGTCAAATCTGCCATATGTACCGGACATACAGAGAATTGAAATTTCGTTACTCTCAGACCCTAGGTGCATACATGTAACATTAAATACAAGGTAGAATTAGAAATGCAAATAAATACAATTATGCATATATATATATATATATATATATATATATATATATAATAAAAATAAAAATATGGTGCAAAAAGAGCTTATGAGTGTAATAAATATCTCTAAAATAAATACATAGTCTTGAAACTGTATGCAGACAGTTTTTGCATGGCATTTCTTCTGCAACTGCTGAGATTCTTGTGCAAGTGTGCAACCAGTTTGCTCTCCCATATCCACAAGAGCTGAGTAGCTGACAGGCCTGAAAAGCTGAAATTTAGAAAATGCCAGTGAACTGTGAGCCAGACACTGTTTTTTTCATAGTTAAATTGTATTTGTTTAACTCCTAGGTAAATTATTTTCACAGTTTTTCTCAGTACATCACCGGTCAAAGAACATAGTTGTTGAAGGTAGGGTTGTGCACAAATAGTCGAATATTCGCTGTTTAATTATTATTTGAAAAATAGTGAGCCAAGAAGACAGCTTATCTGATAGCGAAATGATGTTGAGACATGTGCTTACCTCTTTTAAGTTTCCTTGAGGGAGTGTGGTTTAAGAACAGAAAGAAAAGGAAAAAAAAGAAATATTGCTTAGCACACTGTTATGTTTGTGTCTCTGGAACGTCTGTGTCGGCGCAGGTTCTCGTTATCAGACTGAGGAGCCAACTTACATCCGAGCATGTGGATGTTATTGTTTTTCTCAACATTAACATGAGAAACAATATGAACACCATAAACATAGACAGACTTGAGTGTATGTTTGCTCTGTATTGTAATTGGCACAGTCTGCTTTATTTTTTCAGTTATCTCAGTTTGAGCTTGTTTATATATATATATATCTTTGAGATATAACATAACGTTGTTGTAGAACATTGTTGTGTATAAAGCCTAATCATAAGCCTGATTATAAATGGTGACAAAAACTTGATTATTAAAAAATAATGTCTTTCTTGTTAAACGTCATTTAAATAAATGAATATTTGAATATAAGTGCCCAAATATTTGAATACAATATTTTTTTAAAAATCACCATCCCTAGCTGAAGGGTGATGGTGAAATACCAGGTACATCTGGAAAATGTACCATTCTGTTCATTTGCGAATGTTTGAGAAAATGAGAGATTGGAAATAATTGTACTATTTTTTTGTGGAAAAAGTGAAAATGAAAACACTATACTTTTTCTTTGTTTTGTGATTGATTCAGAGGGCTAAATCAGACTAATATAGCCTATTTGTCACACTTTTGAATTATTTAGCAGTCCAGTATTATGGCTGTAATATGATCTGTAATAATATATCTTGCTAAGAACTGCATCACTGTATGATCACTGTACATCTCATGTAAAACTGAATTTGGTATATTCATTTCCACGCATTGTTTTGGAAATACACCATCGTACACAAGTTTGGGGTCTGTAAGACTTTTTTTTTGTGTGTGTGTTTTTGAAAGAAGTCTTTATTATTTACCAAGTCTTCACTGATGTTATAAAAATACAGTAAAACTGTATTTTGTGAAATATTACAATTTAAAATAACCGTTTTCTGTTTTAATATATTTTAAAATGTAAGTTAACCCTATGTTGGCAAAACTAAATTTTCAGCAGCCATTACTCCAGTCTTTAGAGTCACATGATTGTTTAGAAATCATTTTAATTTGCACATTTGATGCTCAAAAAAGAAAAAAATAAATAATTTATTTGAAATATAGATCTTTTGTAACATTATAAATATCACTTTCAAATCAATATGTCTTTCCTGAATGAATTCCTTAAAAAAAAAAAAAAAATCTTACTGACCCCAAACATTTGTCAGTACCTAATGCTATTTCAAAAAATGTGTTAATAATTGATTGTTTTAATGCATAAGTGCTTTTCTTTTGAAAATAATAAGACTTGAATAATAGATTACTGCTAATATTCAAACCCCATTTTACATGACTTTGCATATGAGGATGTTCTCTTTTCAGAGATTCTGATTAAACAAAGAAAGTCTACCATGTTATTTCTCAAATTTTTACACTGCCACCCCAGGATGGTCAGTGGTTGATATGTGACCGTCTTTACAGAGCATCCATGACATTTTTGCATAACGTTTGTTTCAGTTTAATATGACAAAAAATGGCAATTTTGCTCATCCTAAACATGTTGTCCATCAAAAAGCAGCTTTATCAGCAATGTTCTGGTCCTTAATCAGTAGGACTTCCATCCTTCTCTTGTGCGGCATGTGGATCATTGACAACAGCTCCCCCCTGCATCTGACAGGCCTCTCGGGAACTGTGCCCCCCCTCCACCATCTGCTCACGTGATTCCCACAATCCTCCTCAGCATCACAGCAGCCATCTTGGTCAACACCCTCCCATTTGCAGCGCATGCAGCCAATCCACTGAATGCAAGCAACTGGGCTGTGAGGGAGGGACTGAGAGAGAGAGAAAGAGACATCTCTGATTGTAGCTCTGCTGAGGCACACACAGCATCTCAATCTCCTGGCTGTGCTGAGCCAGAGAGCACTGAAGCCTTTATTCACACGGAGGATTTTAGCTGTCACTGCTCATTCGCAAGGTGAGGCCATTGAGCCCCGGAAGAACAGCATCCCGTCGGTCAGGTTTGCCGTGGAACGCTCGTTTATTTTTCCCCTTCCTTCCTTCTTTGTTTTGCTTGACTCTTATTCTTCTTTCATTCTTTGTGCTGGAGAAGACTCCTGCTTGGACTGGATTTAGAAAAAATCTGCATTATTCCTATTCCCTGCTTGTGACTCTTCACTGAGGGCCGACATCGTAAGTGTTGTTGTTGTCGCAGCAGCTATCAGCTGAGTCACCATGTCTGATCTGACGCCCCAGAGCGAAGCCCCCACCCCCACTACTGACAAGATCACACAGGCTGCCAGAGAGACCATCTACCTATGCAACTTCCGCGTATCGGTGGATGGCGAATGGCTGTGCCTGCGTGAGCTCAACGACATCTCGCTAACGCCAGATCCTGAACCGGCTCACGAAGGTAGGCGCACACAGCATCACTAGGCCTCTGTGGCTCTTATCGTACTGGGCGGTGCTGGCCCAACCTTCCACCATCATGCTCTCAGCGTTCCTGCAGGCCTGCCTGGAAATGTAGTTTTTATGAAGCACAAGTGTGTACGGGTGATTTGAGAGAACCTATTCATATCCTGCTTTAGTGTAATTAAATTATTGTCACATTGAACAAATTAAGTATATGCACTACACTGTTCAGAAAGTCACTCCAATAAACAAAAAAGCTGTTAGGCTGTCATTGGTTGTAAGACATTTAGACTGATGGTCTTCTTTTTTTTTTAACGATACTAAACCAAAAAGCGATAACTATAAATATAACTATAACATAAACTTTATTAGCATACACATGAACAGACTACAAGATTTGGTTCTGTTTTTATTGTTCATCAGCTGGAAAACAATCATTCTGAAAGTGATTCCAACAATATGTGACCCTGGAACACAAAACCAGTCATAAGGATAACTTTTTTTTCATCTGAAAGCTGTATAAATAAGCTTTCCATTGATGTATGGTTTGTTAGAAATGGACAATATTTGGTCAAGATGCAACTGTTTGAAAATCTGGAATCTGAGGGTGCAAAAAAAAAAAAAAAAAAAGTCCAAATGAAGTTCTTAGCGATGCATATTACTAATCAAAAATGAACTTTTGATATATTTACAATAGGAAATTTACAAAATATCTAAATGGAACATGATCTTTACTTAATATCCTAATGATTTTTGGCATAATTTTGTCCCATACAATGTATTGTTGACTCTTCCTACATATATACCCGTGCTACTTATGACTGGTTTTGTGGTCAATGGTCACCTATTATTCCTCTTTGAAGTTATCATTACAGATGTGGTGTGGACTTTAGTTCATATAATCAGAACAATTATTAAAACTTTATAGTTATCATGCTTGTGTGAATGGGTCTTTAACAAATGACTTAATATTGTTTATTATATATATATAATTTATTTATTTATTTATTTATTTATTTTTTTTTTTGAATTTAATAAAATAAAAGGCATTTTGCAAATTTGCTTATCATTTATTTTTCGTTTATTCACTTTTCTAAAGGAAAAAATACAGCAATAAATTTTCTAGAATAGTGATGATGTCAGAGCTCACAATTGTTCTGCTTATTCAGTGCATTACTAGAGAGTCACGGCTTACTGCCAAAGGTTAAAAGAGGACATTTATATGGACACAGTACTGTTGCCTTGGAGATGGGCTTGAGATTCCCACTCAATCAAATGTCTTTTGATCAACTGGCAATAGAAAAGATGCAACCAGGAGCCACTATCAGCAACAATTCAATCTAATGTATTTTATCTGCATTGGGTAAGCAGGAAACTGGCATGTAGCAAGACAAGGAATAGAAAACTTTATCTGATAAGGTCTGTTTACAGAGTCATGCTCTGAGATAAATACATATACTACAGAAGTAGTTGTTTGTTGATCGTGCATTTATACGAATTGTGTCACCTTTGAACTGTGTGACTTGTTGGTCTCCTCACTATCATGTTGTGATAAACATCTGACATTTTTAGTGTCACGTCGGCCCTAGTGGTTCAAAGCCAAAGGAAGTTAACATAGTACTATTTTCTCAGAGAGTCTCTCTAGTATTTTTTTCATAGATGTTTTACAATAAATGTGAACATGGACCACAAAACCAGTCATAAGTAGCACGGGTATATTTGTAGCAATAGCTAACAATACATTGTATGGGTCAAAATGATTGTTTTTTCTTTTATGCCAAAAATTATTAGGATATTATGTAAAGATCATGTTCCATGAAGATATTTAGTAAATTTCCTATGGTAAATATATCAAAACTTCATTTTTGATTAGTACTATGCATTGCCAAGAACTTAATTTGGACAACTTTAAAGGTGTTTTTCCCAATAATTTGTCTTTTTTTTGCACCCTCAGATTCCAGATTTTTAAATAGTTGTATCTCGGCCAAATATTGTCTTATCCTAACAAACCATACATCAATGGAAAGCTTATTTATTCACATGTATATGATGTATAAATCTCATTTTCAATAAATAATAAATAATTAAAAAAAAATTACTCTTATGAATGGTTTTGTGGTCCAGGGTCACAAATATTCTCTTTAAGTCACTGCATATCAGTCAGTATTGGTTAGTTGCCATTTTGCCCTTGATCTGCTTCACTGCATGCAGATGTTTTTTGTAATGTATTTGGTGTGCCCTGCCTCATTAAGTGTCATCTATGATTTGATTTTTGTTTTTTCTTTTCCCCCTCAGCCAAGCAACATAGAAAATCATAAAGTTAGTTAATCTAATAAATTCTGTCATGATTTAGTGCGAAATGCTCTTTTATGTTCTTCAGAAGAGAGAAGGTCATACAGGGATTTTTGGGACAACGTGAGGGTGTGTACAAGATGATTTTTTTTTTTTTTTTTTTTGGTGTGCTATCCCTTTAAAGCTGTTGTGGAATGAATCTAACCAAAAACATACTATTCCAGTGCTGTGGATAAAAAGGAAATATTACACTACATTCTTTCCTGAGGCCTTCTGTCAAACAAATCAGTTTAGATAAGATGCCACTAGATTCTTGCAGGATAAGTAGAGCATTGTTTAGTGTGATCAAATTATTTCATGGCAACGTCTTGTGATCCAGATTTGCTGACACGCTATAATAGTGGCTCTTAAAACCCATCAACACTTAGTTTGCTATTTATAGTCTCTGTTGTAGTGCTTCTGAAGTCATTCACTGGGAATAGATTTGCGCTAATGTATGAAAGTGAAAGAGAGTGAGCTTGGCTCTGTAGATATGAGTCTACACCCAAATTTCCTACAACATAATGTGTTTTCCCTCTTGTTGTTGCTTTGGTTTACTCCCATGATGTGCATGACCCAATCCTTTTCTGCTTTTTTTCTGTTTTCCATTGCCTTTTGCAAAGACTCATGGGAGGATTTCACAGATTTGGTGGAGCAAATGCAAATGCTTGATGAGTTTAAAGGTGCGTATGGTGGCATCACTCTTCCCAGTCCACCTCATCCCCGCCTCGGGCACCATTCAAAACCACAGCAGGCGTGGCCGTGCAGCCCTGTCTTTATCAAACCAACCTCCCTGAATGGCACATTCTCACCACAGCTTCTAAAGCTTTACCTCTTGTGCTCATACTCTTTTGTTCTCTTTATTTGTCTATTTTTTTCACTGTCTATTTTCTCCCTGCCTTTGGTTTGATGTGTCCATCGGTAGCTTTGTCTCTGTGACTTTTTTCGGTAGCTCTCTTTGTAGCTAGCAAAATATCTAGCTACCCATTTTGCTGGATTGCTCTTGTCTGGCTTGTTTTTTTTGGCCGGCTCCCCGCCCCGCCCCACCCCATTCTCTGGCTGATTTGGCATGTTGAACGCATGGTTTTATCAGCATTTTAGCTATAAGTGATCAATTTCTGGTTCTTCAGATTCATTCCCTGTAGACCTTTTAAGAGACATTAAACATTTATGATTCAGAGACTTCTAAAAAAAAAAAACCCACTAAAACAATCTCTGTGTCCTTACAGTGAAAGAATTTGCTTTCTGTAGGTTGTATAACCTTTTCATAGACATGAAGCTAAGGCTTGACTCACTTTTTGCTGTGTGACTGTGTGAAGCTACAAGGAGGCCTTTAAAGAAGTTCACTTCCAGAACAAAAAATGAACAGATAATGTACTCACCCCCTTGTCATCCAAGATGTTCATGTCTTTCTTTCTTCAGTCGTGAAGAAATTGTTTTTTGAGGCAAACATTGCAGGATTCTCCATATAGTGGACTTCAGTGGTGTCCGCAAGTTTGAACTTCCAAAATGCAGCTTCAAAGCTTTAAATCGTCCTACATGGCTGCAGAAGTAGCGACCCAGTGTTTACAAAGTAAGCGCGCAAGGAGGGTCAAATACCCTTTACCAAAAAAAAAAAAAAAGGTAAAACAGTAATGTAGGACGATTTTGAAGTTGGAGGAGAAAATGAGATGGGAGTTTTTCGACCTGCCCTAAGTGTCATGAATCAGAATGCAAAGAGTTCACACAGAGCTAGACAAGACAAGCATTTGAGGTTAAAAAGGTTTTTTTTTTTTTTTTTTTTTTTTTTTTTTTTTAAAAGAAAAGAGCTCTTTGAAGCTGCATTTAAACTGCATTTTGGAAGTTCAAACACTAATATGGAGAAATATCCTGAAATCTTTTTCCTCAAAAAACATAATTTCTTTAGGACTGAAGAAAGAAAGACATGAACATCTTGGATGACAAGGGGTGAGTAAATTATCTGTAAATCTTTGTTCTGGAAGTGAACTTCTCCTTTAATACCTGGAGAAAACTGAAATACCAATAAAATCTGGTTTTTGAACATCTTCATTTTTGTTGTTGCATTAGCATTTCAGTATTATAGTATGAGTAATGGCTATTCAAATAAACTTGGGCTGAAATGACAAGACTTAAACTGACAGTTTGTTCCGTGTCATCATTTTTCATTTTAAAAGTTAATGTGCTGTGAAAAATTACCAGCTGCCACCTGGATCATTTCTCTTGTCTCAACACCTGAAGAGTAATGAGGCATTTTTGTGCAATGTAAGTGCACTGAGATGAGAAATTTGACTAAATGCCAAATGAGCCCATCTTGGCCCATTTGTAAAATCAAGTGATTTTAAAGAGAAAAAAAAAATTATACTTTATAGTGTCCTTTCTTATGCCCAGCACTGTCCTCATGAAAAAGGTCACAGCTATTTGTGAACAGACATGGATTGAGAGTCTAATAAAATGATTGTGTTACTGTGGGTGTGTTTTGGTTTAGACAGGGTGAGGCTTGAGAACTTGAAATTCTGTTAGGTAAAAACGGATTTACTGTAGTTTTTGTAAGTTGGGATGCATTGTAAGGTTGGATTGAGATTATCCTAAAAACAACAGTTTTCAAGAAAATGGTCTGTTCAGTCAAATCACACTTTTATCTGAAGATTTCTCCTGAGGAGCGAGATGGTGGAGTGAAATCTGTCTGTGTTTAATGCATTTTGCATCGCATCAACCAGAATTTCATAAATCTTTGCAAGGTTTAGATGAAAACCACGTAGCCACAGTCAATGGAAAGTTCTCATGAGAAAATCTCCAGTCCAAACCTCATATGTTGCTTTAATTTCATGCTGAAACCTGTTAAATACTGTGTGTAGGAGAAGTCACAGTGAGAGAACTGAGTCATATTTTACTGCAGTGTTTTAGTTCATACTTGAATTTTGTTTGATTTCCAGATCCCAAGGACCCCATTGCCATCGAGAGGCTTAACTTAATGAACATGGCCAAGCTGAGCATCAAGGGCTTGATTGAATCTGCACTGAACTTGGGCCGTACACTGGACTCAGACTATGCCCCGTTGCAGCAGTTTTTTGTTGTCATGGAGCACTGCCTGAAACATGGACTTAAAAGTAAGCACAACAAATCCCAACCCAAATTCCTTCACACAATAATCCTGTAATCATCTGCTCATTAACTTTGATAATTACTGATTGCTCAGTCTGTTTTCAGTTTGTTTTTTTTCTAAAGTTATCCTTTTTTTTTAAGGTAAGAAGACATTCCTTGGTCAAAATAAGTCTTTTTGGGGTCCTTTGGAGCTTGTAGAAAAGTTAACTCCAGAGGCTGGTGAGATCACAGCCAGCGTCAAAGACCTTCCCGGGCTCAAGTAAGAAAATGTTTTCAACCTGAACATGTTTTTTTTTTTTTAAATGCATACTAAGTTTCTGATTCTGAAGTTGTTGTTTTATCCCAGAACCCCATTAGGAAGAGGCAGAGCATGGCTTCGTCTGGCTTTGATGCAGAAGAAGCTCTCGGACTACATGAAGACCATCATCAACCGAAAAGACCTGCTCAGGTACAGTTCAATCTTTTAGTCTTTAATATGAAACCCCTAACTGTGGATTTATGACCCAGTTTTGTAAATGTCTTATATTTGCTGTTCCTCAGTGAATTCTATGAGCCTAATGCTCTTATGATGGAGGAGGAAGGAGCTGTGATCGCTGGGCTGTTGGTGGGCCTGAATGTCATCGATGCTAACTTGTGTATGAAGGGAGAAGATTTAGACTCACAGGTATCTGTTAGTTACTTTTTACTGAACACACATGATAGAGGACAACAAATGATGGAACAAAGCATTATCTTTGTTACATTTTATTTGTCCTTTTTAATGTGTGCTGGCCAAAAAGGTGATACAGAGTAATAATGCTCTCTCAATAGGTTGGAGTCATAGATTTTTCCATGTATCTGAAAGACGGTGCACACAGCAGCAAAAGCACAGAGGGGTGAGTCCACATTCAACTTCCTCAGTGGAAGCTAATTGTGTTAGTCTAACAGGTTTTTGGACTCATAATGAAAATCTCAGTGCTTCCTCTAAAGATGCTTTTTGCCTGCAGTGATGGACAGATCACAGCTATTCTTGACCAGAAGAATTACGTTGAGGAACTGAACAGACATTTAAGGTGCAGTTCCTTTACCCAACATCAGCCTTGTGGGGTGTGTTTGTGACTAGCTGCTCATTTGGAAAGAATGAGCAATCTCACATTGTCACTCTAAATTCCCCTTTCCCAGTGCGTCAGTGAATAACTTGCAAGCCAAAGTGGATGCGCTGGAAAAATCCAACACAAAACTTACAGAGGAGGTGGGTAATAATTATAGTTAAATGGATTACTGAGGTTGTGGTAAATACATGAGCGTAATAAATGAGACAAATGATTTACAGAACTGATGGATAATTTACCTGTTAGCAGAACCGAATTCACATGATGTATTTATGCACAGCTATAGGTCAGTAAGTTTTTAAAGAATTGTCTTATGCAAGGCTGCTTTTATGTAAGCAAAAAATATAATATTCTGAAATATTATTGCAACCCAAAATAGCTGTTTTACAGTTGAGGTCAAGAGTTTACATACACCTTGCAGAATCTGCAAAATGTTAATTTATTTTACCAAAATAAGAGGAATCATACAAAATGCATGTTATTTTTTATATAGTACTGATCTAAATAAGATACATCACATAAAAGACAATGACTTTATGATTTTGAGATCTATCTTTTTACACTGAGGACAACTGAGGGACTCATACGCAACTATTGCAGAAGGTTCAAACTCTCACTGATGCTGCAAAAGGAAACACAATGCATTAAGAGTCAGGGGGTGAAAACTTTTGAATTTGAAAATCAGGGTAAATTTAACTTTGTCTTCTGGGGAATATGTAATTATCTTCTGTAGCTTCTGAAGGGCAGTACTAAATGGAAAAAAAAAAACATATTTAGGCAAAAATAAAAAAATGGACACATCTCCATTCTGTCCAAAAGTTTACACCCCTGGCTCTTAATGCATCGTTTTTCCTTCTTGAGCATCAGTGAACATTTGGACCCTCTGTAATAGTTGCATATGAGTCCCTCAGTTGTCCTCCGTGTAAAAAGAAACACACCTGTGGATCATTCAGGTAACAACACGGTATTAAGAATAAATACTGTGTAAATAAAATACTTAAAAATAAATACTCTTGTGGTCTATATGTAAATGTCTACTATGTGAAATATCTTATTCAGGTCAGTACTAAATAAAAAGTAACATGCATTTTGTATGAACCCTCTTATTTTGCTAAATAATTAACATTTTGCAGATTCTGCAATGTGTAGGCAAACTTTTGACCTCAACTGTATATTTTAATATTTGTTAAGATGTAATTTCTTTCATGTGATCGCAAAGCTGAATTTTTAGCAGCAAGTATTTTTTTGTAATGTTGTGATTTTAATTTCTGTCTTTACTATTACTTTTGATCAGTTTAATGCATCCTTGTAAATTAAATTATTAATTTATTTTCAAAAAATAAGTAAAAAAAAGTGCTGACCCCAGTAGTGTATGTGGTTTACTGACACATTTAATTTGTGGGACTTAATAAAGTAACAAGATAACTAGCTGCGAGTAGATGCTAGCAATAATTTAATTTCTTGTTCCAACTGTCTGTGCATGTGTTGTTCTTGGTGTTTAGCTTGCTGTGGCAAACAACAGGATCATCACTCTGCAGGAGGAGCTGGAAAGGGTGAAGGAGGAAAGCTCTTACTTAGTGGAGTCTAGTCGCAAGGTGAACAACATTGTTTTGATCCCACAGTACTGCTTGTTAACAATTATTCAATGGAACATTATTCAGCCACAAGCTCATAGTAGTTCACAGTACAGTTGCTGTTATAACATACTTTTTTGGTTTTGTCGCATTGTTTTGCTCTGATATTTGATCTGTGTTTCTCTTGAAGGCAACAAGGGCAGATGGTACTGCAAATGGTCAAGTGCTTGGAGAAACTCGCAAACAGCTCAAAGAGGAAACTCAGCTCAGACTGGTGAGTAAAACATTAATGTATATATCACTCTCTTTATCTTCAAATTCTTCACTGATGTGAGGTCTTCAAAGAATCGAGTCAGTGTTCTTTCAAGGAGAAGTCTGAAGAACTTGAATCCTTAAGAAATAGTGTTTGTGTAGGATGTGGAGAAGGAGCTGGAAGTGCAAATAGGGATGAAGCAAGAGATGGAGCTGTCCATGAAGATGCTAGAGAAGGACATCTGTGAAAAACATGATGCTTTGGTGGAGCTCAGACAGCAGTTAGATGAAATGCGCACACTCAACCATGAGCTCTCCATCAAGTCACAGGTATGGTTACACATCTTATTTAGTTATATTTTTAAATAACTAAACCTGGCTCTCGCCTTGAACATTGCCACAGAATGTGTTAAAAATGGAAGAAAAAAAGAGGTATGAGAGAGCCGCCTCTCACAATTCACAGGTTTAACACTGGAGCAACGACTTGTTTCACACCCCGAAAGCAGCACATATTTATTTTCGTTCCCCATAATAATATTACACTATGGTGGAATGAGAATAAAGTGATATGATTTGACACTGCCAGCGTAAACAATCAAGTAGAGTAGACATGTGGTGCCGAGTCACGTAGTGTGTAAAAATTTCAGGATTTTATATTCATCTCTCTTTATCCTGCTTCTGCTTCACATGGCTTGTATGTGTTGAATTGTTGATAAGATTCAGAACATTACAGCTACATTAGTACCACTTATCTAATGTAGCAAAACTGCATTTATTTTGATGCAGTGTGTTTGTGCTTGTCTGGCTTGTAGAGCTCAGAGGCCAGTGCTAAACAGAAGAGTGACATCATCAGCCGCTTGGAGGAGAAAACAAACCAGATGGGGAGTACTATTAAACAGCTGGAGAACAGGTAAAGGAGTCTAACTTCATAAGCGCAGCTTTTAAACATGGCATGCACACTGCAAACAAATAGTGTTGTGAAAA
Source organism: Cirrhinus mrigala (assembly GCA_036247105.1). Lineage (NCBI taxonomy): Eukaryota > Metazoa > Chordata > Actinopteri > Cypriniformes > Cyprinidae > Cirrhinus > Cirrhinus mrigala. Next base: position 21,063,389 of record CM070011.1, on the reverse strand, counting down.
TGCCTCTTCTAATTTCAATAAGCAATATATAATATTTTATTAGCATAATAATTTGATAAGTTGCAAAGAAGAACGTCTTACCATCTCTGCCAAAAATTGCAGTGCAATTTATGACTGAACATTATTTAAAGGGATAGATCACCCAAAAATGAAAATTGGCCCATTATTTAATCACCCTCCAGCCATCCTAGGTGTATATATTTTCCTTCTTTTAGACGAATGCTTTCGGAGTTATATAAAAAATTATCCAGACATTTCCAGGCTCTATCATGGCAATGGGCCGGTGTTTCTCTTCATCAGTCCAAAACAAGTCCAATAAAGTGCATCCATCTATGATTAAAAAAAGCGCCTCACGCGGCTCCGGAGGGGTGAATAAAGGCCTCCTGTAGTGAATCGATGCATTTTTGTAAGAAAATAATCCATATCTAAAACATAATCACTGTTATTTAGCTTTCGCCAACTGTTGTAAGCTGCTCCGGGCGGATGACGTAGGACAGGGTTGCCTAACCTTGTTCCTGGAGATCTACCTTCCTGCAGAGTTTAGTTCCAACCTTGATCAAACACACCTGTTTGTAATTATCAAGTGCTCCTTCAAATCCTACTTAGTTGGTTCAGGTGTGTTTGATCAGGGTTGGAACTGAACTCTGCAGGATGGTAGATCTCCAGAAACAGGGTTGAGCACCCCTGACGTAGGACGAAGGTCTCACACAAACCAACGTTTGTTCACAGGAGCAAAGGAAGCAAAGTTTCTTTACTTTATCAAAGGAAAAACAGTCTCCTCTTGATTTATATCAAAATCCATCAATGTTTTTTTCAAATCCTTATTTTGAACTTCTAATTCATGACAGGTGCTTTGTTAACCTTTCTCCACAGCGCATTCTGGTCTGTCGCTGACGTCATACGTCATCCTCCCACAGCTCCTTCCGTGTACGAGCAATTAGCACAAGCTAGATTAAAGTGATTTTTACATTTTAAATATGGATATTATTCTTACAAAAACATATCGATTCACCATAGGAGGCCTTTATTCAACCCCTGGAACCATTTGAGGCACTTTTTATGGATAGATGCATTTTACTGGACTTGTTTTAGACTGATGAAGAGAAACACCTACCTATTGCCATGATAAAGCTTGGAAATGGCCAGATAATTTGTAATATAACTCTGATTACATTTGTCTGAAAGAGGGAAATTATATACACCTAGGATGGAGTGTAAGTAAATAATGGGCTAGTTTTCATTTTTGGGTGAACCGTCCCTTTGATGAGGTTCCAAACCGGAAAGACCTTCATTCATCTTCAGAACATAAATGGAAAAATATGAAATTTTTTGATGAAATCCGAGAGCTTTCTGACCTTCCATAGGCAGAAACACAACTACCACGATCAAGGCCCAGAAAGGTAGTAAGAACTTTAAAATAGTCAATGTAACATCAATGGTTCAACCTTTTATGAAGCTACAAGAATACTTTTGTGTGCAAAGAAAACAAAAACAATGACTTTATTCAACAATTTCTTATCTTCCGTGTCAGTTGTTATGATTGAACATGTCAGTTGCTTTGCTGTCTATGCAGGGTCAGAAAGCTTTCAGATTTCTTAATCAATATCTTCATTTGTGTTTCGAAGATAAACAAAGGTCTTGCGGGTTTGGACGACATGAGGCTGATTAATTAATGACAGAATTTCTTATTGGAGTGAACTATCCCTTCAAAGCAGTTATACAGCTGTAAAATTTGATACAATTTTATAGCAAATGAAACATTTTTGAATCAAAGTGAACTTTTGAGTCACACTGTAAATAACTGTAATTTTCAGAGGAAGGTTATTGTTCAGGATGAACAGATTTGCTTAATCAGTGAATGGTCATAAAAAATACAGAGTGCAGATCACATATATAGAGCCTAAATTAGACAAGTCACTCTTTCCTGTTTCAGTCCTGTTGCCAACCTGTGGGAGGCAGCAACGTTTCTGTTTCTACAATAACTTCTGCTCTCTGTCTCTGTCTTCTCTCAAACACTTCTTTGCTTTTACCTGTTCATTTGACATTTTTCACACGCTCATTCTCTTGTGTTTCTACTCATTTTTCCTGAGCAGTGAGAAAGACATGGCTAAACAGGCACGAACCTTGAACACAGCTGCAGGAAAACTCCTTCAGAGGCAGCAATAAAATGATCGCAAACGCCGCATAGTTTCCAAAAAAACCCTAAATTAAAAAAAAAAAGATCTTCAGTTCGATTTTGCATAACATAGATGACTAGGGTATTTATTTTATTACTGAGTTTCAGATCCATCGCCGTTATTTTGTCTTTAAACCGGACTGAAAACTACAGATCTTGCTTCTGTGTCGCCCCCTCCCAGCCTCATCTTTCAATATTGTACGCCTCCTGATCCAGTGCTCCTGTCTCTAGTCTCCCTCTGTATGTTTTAGCCAAAGTAAAATGCAGCTGTTTTGGCCAATCTTACAACAAAGATGGCAGACATGTACATTTTAAGTAATGGAAATGCATCTCTCTTATATCTTTACTTCTCAATACTGAGGCTAGCAGGATACTTCTCAAAGTCGGTGCATTATAAAAACCATAACCCAGTTCAGTACAGCACGGGGAAACATTCCTAACAAAAATGTACAATCGTTTTATACTCTCTATACAAGTATGCAACAACATATTATTCGATTCATTTCGGTTAATCTCTCAAAATTCTTGGACGTGGATATTTGACCAACCTGCTTAAGTTTCATGATGTTGAGTGCTTTTATGGATGTCCAAGCTAACAAACAAACTGAGTGTGTTTATTCCAGGCATATTCGGGAGGTTATGTTAGCTTTTTTGCAAGAAATGATGTTGAGTGCAAGATTGCGTGCCTGAATTATTTTACAGCTTATTGTAAACTAAACTGAAATCTGAATTTGATGCAGTGGTAGTTGATGCCAAATGTCAAAGCTTTGGAACGATATTTATGACACCGAGCTTTACGAATTCTGGATGATGAAATCCTCTAAATTGTGAACGGACTGAGGTGTATGTAGACATAATTTAGATGTGAAATGTAGTACAAACATAGCTTAATAAAAAAAAAAAATCAAACACTTGTCAGACTACTTTGCCTTCTTGAGCTTTTACGGTTTCTGCTATAGCCACATGCTTCATCCTGTCCTCTCTAGTTGTCTTTTAAGTTCCTCCTTTTGTTCTTCTTTACGCTTTTATTATTCAATTCATCTTCGTTTCCCATGGCTTTTAGTTTTCATTTCACCTCATTAAGTTAATGTGGCCCAACTTCAGATGTAAGAAGGCGGAGCGAGAGCGGGATCTGGCGGATGAGGCCAATCGACTCTTCAAGCAGGAGTTTGGAGACAAGATTGAGAGTCTGCAGGAAGAGGTGGAGCAGTTACGGAGACAGAGGTACTGAGATGTATTTACTACTGTGATGGTTCAACTACTATTCAACCAATATATGTGACACTGGACTACAAAACCAGTCATTAGGGTCAGTTTTCTGAAATTGATATTTATGAATCATCTGAAAGCTGAATAAATGAGCTTTCCATTGATAAGTGGTTTGTTAGGATAGGACAATTTTTGGCTGAGATACATTTATTTGAAAATCTGGAATCTGAGGGTGCAAAAAAATCTAAATATTGAGAAAATGGCCTTTAAAGTTGTCCAAATGAAGTTTTTAGCAATGCATATTACTAATCAAAAATTAAGTTTTGATATATTTACGGTAAGAAATTTATGGAACATGATCTTTACTTAATATCCTAATGATTTTTGGCATGAAAGAAAATTGATAATTTTGACCCATGCAGTGTATTTTTGGCTATTGCTACAAATATACCCGCGCTACTTGGTTTTGTGGTCCAGGGTCACATATTTTGTTTCAGTGATCTTATATAATTTAGTGGTAACATTTTATAGAAAGATCCCGTTATTAGAGCAGTAGCTCATTATCATTTAAAGAGACATGCACTGAAATGGGTTGCTGTGAAGTAAAAACAAAACCATTGAGGAATTTTAACCAAAGTACGTTGCAAACATTTCATGAAGACTCTAAAGAATTATACCATCTTGTGGAAAATGGGCATCCAGTGACCCCTTTAAAGAATTTGATTACATTTGTCAACATTGTTGACAAAAAATTGTTTCAAATAAATGCTGTTTTTTTTTTAACTTTCAAAAAATCCTGAAGACCGTTTCTTGAGCATCAAACTTGCATATTACAATGATTTCTGAAGGATCATGTGACACTCAAGACTGGAGTAATGGGTGCTGAAAATTCAGCTTTGCATCACAACAATAAATTACATTTAAAAATACATAAAATTTTTTTACTGTTTTTACCTAAGAATTCTTTAAATTATATAAAATTGTATTAATATTAGAAAAAATAATGTGTAACAAACTTGCAAATTTTAGAGGTCAACAAGTGAGATGAACGTAAATGAATGAAAATGAATATACAGTCCAAACCAGTGGTTCTCAACCTTTTTTTTTTATACCAAGTACCACCTCAAAAAAATATTGGGCTCTCCAGGTATCACCATAATGACCAGCATTTAAAAAAACGTAGCATAGTAGGCCTGACTATTCAGCTACAGCTCTACACAGTTCAAAACGAGGCAGTTTTATTCCTAATAAGAATATTTATCGTTGTCAGCCACTTTAACTTTGTAAATACACAGTTTGAATATTAACACTGCACAGTGCTTACAAACAGGTAAATAAAAAAAAAAAAAACTTAAATAATGATTAAATTAAAATGTGTTGTATCTAAAAGTTAAATAAAAACTGCACTGTACATGTAAATATATTTAATTAAAAAATAAAAATCTTACTCAAATAAAGATTAAATTGTATTGTTTTAACATTAATTTATATTTAATGTAGTGATTCCTTCGTACCTGTAAAGGGAGCCTGAGTACCACTAGTGGAGAACCACTGGTCTAAACTTCAACACCAAATTTGTCACTGATCAGATGATTGCACAGCCATGTTGTCAAAATTACAAACACAGTTTAATGAAAGTGTTATGTTCCAAATCCCTTGTCTTTCTTAATATGATAGATGGCTTTTGGAACAAGAGCTCAGGAAATGGAGAGAGCAGCATCCTGGAGGTCACACATCTGAAGCTCTGTTAGGAAAGACACCTCCTCAGAGAGACATGAGACAGCATGTGGAGGACATCAGAAGGGTGAGACCTGCTTCTCACTTCACCGTCATTCAGTTTTGTTTTGCCTATATGTAGAGTGTGCTGTTCCCTGAGATTCAGGTTTTTTGTCTTTAGGAGTTAGAGTCTGTCAAAAAGGAAAACAGTACACTGCGTACTGCGCTTGAGGAGAAGTCAAGTCTGAGTTCCAGTTTGTAAGTCTCTCTTAAATGGTGGACCAGTAGCATACAACTCTATTTATCTACTGCAATGTAAAAATTAAACTAAATCTGTCTTTTCCTCAGGACACTGTCACATGAAGATGAACAGGTACTCCACATTTGATCAGTATTTTTTTTTTTTTTTTTTTTTTTTAATCAGAGAGGTTCCTTGCAATAATTTCTTAAACTCATAAATTTCTCTCTTACTTGAAAGGAGCAGTCTCTTGACCAGTCTCTTTGTAAAGATGCTGACCCTTTCATCTGCCCAATGTGTGAAAACCAAGACTCTCTGACTACACCCAAGGTAACAAAGCTATCTAACATTTAAGCAACAATAAATAACTACACTATTACACTACTACAACTACACTGCCATTCAAACGTTTGGGGTTTGTAACATTTATGATGTTACACAAGATTTTTGTTTCAGATAAATGCAGTTCTTATGAAATTTGCTCATCAAAAAATCCTGAAATTGTACTAGTTTCCACAAAAATATTAAGCAGCACAACAGTTTTCATCACTTGTAATAATAACAATGTTTCTTGAGCACCGAATCAGCATATTACAATGATTTCTGAAGGATCATGTGACACTGAAAATGTAATGGAATAAATTACACTTTAAAATATATTTAAAAAGAAAGGTTTATATTTTAAATGACATCATTTCACAATATTACGGCGTGAATGGTACTGTTTATATTGCTTATGAAAATGTTTTTCTTTAGTGACTAAAGTAATATGATACACTATTAAGCACCGTTACTATTACATTTATTCTATGGAACATGATATTTACCATTAGAACTATTTTAAAAGTGCATTAGAGGTGTGTATATACTGTTTTTGTTTTTTTGGGGGTTTTTTTAAATCTGTTTTTAATCATTTCAGAGGCAATGCAAGAACTGCAGTGGTGTGTTCTGTGAGAACTGTGTGGCCAGTGAACTTCCTCTACCCTCTTCCATCAACCCTGAGCATGTCTGTGACGTGTGCCACTCACAGCTGCTGCAGCAATACGCGTCCTCCCCATCCTGAAGGGGCGCTCATCTCTGAGCACAGACTGTTCTGGCAGTAGCGTTAACGGGTTATTGATGAAGAACTACACATCACATTCTAGATCATGTCTAGATCATCAAAGTATCAGGCATCTCAATTAAGTAACATATCAATTATTTTGTTTGCATACATTTGCCAAAAAGGGATGATTTTTACAAGCTCTTTGTTGGAAATGCTTTAAAGATTTTCAAATAATTCTTGAGGATGAGTGAAGCTGTCCACCAAGTGGATTTATGTTAAGTACTTGAATTGTTTCCATGTCATGTAATACTGCAAGCGGGATGATACAGTAACATAATAGTGATGTCTTAATTAAAAATGTATTAGGAGATGATGGATTGCAGACATGTAAGCTTTTTAAAAACTATGGCGCTAAACAAGGGACATTAACATTTTAAAAATCTCCAAAATTGTGCAAAAAAGACACAATTCAGACAAAACAGCATATTATGGAGCTTGTAACAGAGAAGACCATAATTACCCTTCATTGAAATTTTGTAAAGAGATAAAAGGGTAGTTTTATGCCTGTGTAATGTATTTTATGCTTATTATCAGAACAATAAAATTTTATTATAATGTGGATTTCTCAGTCAAAGTTGATTTTATACATGCATGCATGAGCAAACATTTATGGCAGAATTAAAGCTTGGTGAAGGATTTCTGGTTGCTACAGGGATAAACAGCATATATCTCTAAAGGAAACAATGGAATAGTTACTCTTTTTAAAGTTCAGAAATGTATTCTAAATTGAAGTTCAGAAATGAATATCCAAAAAGAAAACAGAACAGGCGATATTTGTAAAGTTGTCTTTTATTGTTGTTTCTATGTATTATTGTAATACCCATTGAATTACTTCCATTAAATAGCCTGGGATGTAGTGCAGACAGTTTAAATAATTTATTTTCATCCTATTGTTCCTCGCTTGATGCTGATGAATTCAGGAACAACTCAATATATCGCTTCACTGGGTGATAGGAAAAACAAACAAAAAAAGCAAGGTTAATCATCATGTTTGTATTTAACATTTTGGCCCACATTTGGGTTATTTCAAATGAACACACATATTGCTTACTTATATACTCTCTATCTTTGGACATGGCTAAAACAGCATCTTGATGTGTTTTAAAGTAGGCATCTGCCTCACCGGTGGGTCGTCCGTCAGGACCGTACTCTACAAGCACCTTCACAAGTCTGATAGGAGCGAAAAACTGGAAAAGAAATTACACCTCAGTCATTCGGTGTAGACTAGATTCTGGGCAAGATCACTTGAGGTGTTATTAAAGGGATAGTTCACCCAAAAATGAAAATTCTGTCATTAATTACTCACCCTCACATAATCCCAAACTGTAAGACCTTCGTTCATCTTCAGAACACAAATTAAGATATTTTTGATGAAATCTGAGAGCCCTGCATAATTTTCATCTTAATTTGTTTCCGAAGATGAACGAAGGTCTTACAGGTTTAGAACGATAAGAGGGTGAGTAATCAATGACAGAATTTACATTTTTGGGTGAACTATCCCTTTAAGAAGTTCATTCTACTCCTCTTGACCACCTCATTGACAGTGAAGCATGCAAACAATCAAAAATCACATTGTATCCTAAATAGAATAAATTCAATATAAAACTTTACCTTTACAATGTCCTCTCCTGTGGCTTCATATGGCAGACCTCTCATATGAATGAGGTTCTGTGTTGTTGATATGGAGCTACTGTTTGCTGTACACAAAATTACAGAGGTTTAGTATTGCACACAGTATACAATATATATATTTATTAATATTTAAAGCCTGGTTGTAAAGGGACACTGTAATAAACACCTGTTTTCATTGAGTGTGTCGTGTCCTCAGCTCCTGGTGTGAAAGCTGACGTCTCATTTCGCCCTTTTCCATACTGGACTAGGATCTCATTTTTTCTGCTGGGGAAAATCTCAATGTACCTGCATATGAATGGGGAAAAAACTCTTTGTGAACCCAGATCTGAAATGTTCGAGTACATACTTGATTCTAAATATTTTGGTGTTTGAACAGGGGTAAGACACTTCAGGTAATAGATAGCACCATAATGCCATAGTTGAGAACTGCAAACATTTTGGTATTATATATGCAAACTAACCATTATCTAATTAATTATAAAATTCTGAATGTATAAAATCAGGCAAATGATACAGTTGAGGTCAAAAGCTTGCTTACACAATGTAATGTTAATTATTTTACCAAAATAAGAGGGATCATACAAAATGCATGTTATTTTTTATTTAGTACTGACCTGAATAAGATATTTCACATAGAAGATGTTAATCACAAGAGAAAATAAAAATGACCCTGTTCAAAAGTTTACATACACTTGATTCTTAATACTGTGTTGCGTATGTAAACTTTTGAATGGTGTCATTTTTATAAATTCAACTATTATTTTCTCTTATGGACTATATGGAAACATCTTTTATGTGAAATATCTTATTCAGGTCAGTACTAAATAAAAAAATAACATGCATTTTGTATTATCCCTCTTATTTTGGCAAAACAACTAACAATTTGCAAATTCTTCAAGGTGTATGTAAACTTCTGACCTCAATTGTATATGAACAAACAACTCTCTAAAATGCTTCAGAATATAGTTGGAAAAAAAACTGTAAAGTTTGGTCTAAGTGCTACTGACATATAGAAATGTGAATGGAAAAAAAATAATTTTGAGAAAATGGACTTGTATTACATGTATTGTAATTTCAAACTCTATACACAATATGAATGCATTATGAAAAGCCAGATAACTGAAAATCTTAAAGTTCAAGAAAAACATTTCTTTTGTGTCAAGTATTACTTGATAAAATATCAACCTGTTTCCAATGACATCTCTATCTTTCTTTAGGGCCAATTCAGCCATTTCCTTAGTGGCAAACTGCACGAAGGCATCGCCTGAGTTTCTTCCTTTCCTGTCCTGGACTATCGTAACTCCATCTTCCACAATCTCAAACCCTGTTTCGAGAATATTAAAACACACAAATGAAGCATATGACTTTTATCTGTGCAGTAACATTCAAATGTCACATTTTTAAGGATCTCACCAGAGAAAAACTGAATGATGTCTTTCTCCGTGCAGCTGAAGGGAAGCCCTCTGAGTCGTACCACACCGTCTGACTCTGTAACCTGCTGTGTAGCCTTCAATATGGCTTCAGCGTCTTTGTTTGTTACCTCATACACTGAAACACATAACACCAGTATTTTTTAATATGGGCTCCATGAAAAATCTGGCATGTGCTAAAAAGAAAAAATAGTGCTTACCTTCAACAAAGCGCTGTCCAAGGTAATGCTTGTGCAGATCCAATGCTTTGCAAACGTCCTCCTCGTGCTCCAGCTCAATAAACGCCTGGCCCTTCGATCTGCCGTTCCTGTTGTGAATTATATGGATTCCCTCAACTCCACCTCGGATCCTACAGTCTACAAAAATCAAATTTTTCAATTAATTCATGATTAACATTTTCTCAGCTGAAGTATCAAGTATGATACATCAGGCTTTTGAACATTTTGCACTGCATTATGTTTTGCTACAAAGCTTTGATCATGAAAACTAAGCATTTACATACATATCATTTTACTAAGACATTATTAAGAGATATAGAGTGACAACTGATATTTACATGCATTTTATCTAATAATTCACTAAAGTGTACTATTATAATTGCATTAAACTACCGCCATAAAACATCTGCTCCAAATTGCATAATTTTGCTCAGTTTTAGGCTCTAAATAAAACAGAGTTCTATATCCTCTCATATCATGGGCTACGATTTATGATACAAAACATAAAATACATATTCATACTTTTCAAACAAAGAAATATTCTTTTTATATTTTATCTAAAGCTTCAATAAGCTGTTTCCAATTCAAAAAGTTAGGTTTTTCTGATTATTTCATATGTCAAGCTTTACATTTTAACATATCTTAAACTGACTTGACTTGATCAAGTAGGTGAAGCATGTCTGCAAAGAGACTTGAGACTGTGAAAGATCAAAACAAGTACCAGAAAAGAATTTCAACAAGTCCTCTGCAGTACATGACCAAGGAAAACCCCTGGCCTGGATGATGAACACATCCTTTGCTTGGGGCTCGTTAGAAGGGGTGTATTCTGGTAGTGGTGGGTACTCATCTTCCTTAGATGGTGCCTAAAACATTAAAAGAATAGTGTTTATTAGGAGAAAACAGCTAAATAGCATAATTTGTCTAGAACAGTCTTGTCTGTAAAAACAATGAACTGTATATACATGGATCAGGTACCTCCGTAAATAGTCTTCGTTGATATAATGTCCATGGATGCTTGACTTCACGATCTGCTAAATATCTCGCTGACCATGAATGAACATCTCGACCTCGTGCTATTGTAAACTGCGCAGTTTTAATATGATTCAGAGTATCCAAGCATGGAAACTGCTGCTGTCTCCTGATACAGCGAACAAGAGACAACAAGAGCGTGCTCCTACTGAACGCAGACATCTTGTACTGTACAAAACTTCACTTTGAAAATTAGCTTAAAACCTGAAATATACAGACAGCTTTAACACAGCATGTCTCAGTTGCTTCAAAAATCACGTTGACCTGCGGCATCAGAGGACAACATGACGTCAAAAACACGCGCCCTTGACTTTGACAGTCCTTTCAAAATAATAGTTGTAGTTCAAAGCAGCAAAATACGCTGCTTGATTTGGATTTAGATTTTTTTTTTTTAATTGTAATAAAGCAAATTATTACAATATTTTCTGAACATGATTTACTTTTTATTAGAATGCAGAATACATTTTGTCTACACACAATTAAGGTAGTATTAGATATTGTAATAACGTTGTTTGTAAAATTACGTTGTTGCTTTTTTGTTATCAGTGTGCTAAATGTAAAACAAAGTATCATTATATTATCTGGCAAACATACATTTTACAATAAGGTTTATAGTTAAAAGATATTTTCTGCTACGTTATTAGATACTGATAAACCTGAGGAGAAGCATTTTCATTCAAAATTATTTCTATAGCCCTTTCACAATAAACACTTTTTAAAGCCAATTTAGATCTGTTTGTTTTTATTATGGCTGAAAAAAATTAAACCAACATACACTACCAGTCAAATGTTTTTATGTGTGTTTTATGTATTTTTATTTATTTATTTTGTTAGCATTCTTTTCTGCTCACCAAGCCTGCATTTATTTGATTCAAAATACAGCAAAAACAGTAATATTGTGAAAGATTTTTACTATTTCGTATAACTGCTTTCTATTTGAATATATTTTAAAATGTAATTTATTCCTGTGATTTCAAAACTGAATTTTTAGCATCATTACTCTAGTCTTCACTGTCACATGATCCTTCAGAAATCATTCTAATATTCTGATTTTAATAATGATTTTTTTATCAATGATTGATTAATAATAATAATAATAATAATAAATGTTTCTTGAACAGCAAATCAGCATATTAGATTGATTTTAAAATATATTTAAATAGAAAACAGTTATTTTAAATAGTAGAAATATTTATATTTTATTGGTTTTGCTGTAATTTGGATCAAATAAATGCAGGCCTGGTGAGCAAAAGAGACTTCTTTAAAAAAAAAATTAAAAAATCTTAAAAAAAAAAAAAAAAAACTTTTGACCGGTAGTGTAATTTTTCTTCCAATTTTTCCCGTTACTATCAATTACAGTAGCAGAGTTTATTTAGGACACACTTATCAGTTGAATTCGCCAAAACGCTATTTTATCATTATGCTAACGTGACTCTTATTTGAGAAGTAAGGCTTTCCATTGGGTTTACCAGCTGTCGTGATCTCGCGAGATTTGTTTCTCTGGAGAGACTTTGGATGGGAAGGAGAACTTTTGCACGGGCAGGATCAGTGTTGTTGTGGTGTTAAGGATATTAAGGCTCAAATACCTTGCTTTTCCACCTTTCAACAGGCAAGATAACGGACTAGTGTCAATTTCTTATCTACAGCGCATTTTCCTCAAGGAGAGATGAGCTTTTTATTGTAAGTATGAGTGGGTTCTGTAAATGGGAACACTGATGGCTAGTTAGCAAGCGTAGAAATATTGCTTTTGTCCCGAAGCTGCCTGTACATTATCAATCCTGATTCACAGCCGTCATTTATTAGAAGCTGAGAGTAACGATATATAAAACAGCTGACAGAAAGACAGTCTAATCCTGTCGCAGCAGATTAGTGACGTTACGTGACCATCATAACATAAAACTGTAGTCTGGCTAATGAAGATACTTAGCAGTACATGAGGCCATCAGCAGCTGCATGAATTGGGTTTGGTTACTCATCATTTAGACGGCAGTTGGATTAATTCTACAGTAATCTGACTGTGAACACAGCTGTGTTTCCCAACATCAAGTCACTTATGTAAACGAGAGATGGCGTTTTTGTGGTTAGATAACAGTAGCTTTTTCTCAAATGTGTCACTCCATCATAACCCAAAGATGTTGTTGAAAATCATCATTTTTATTACAAAACTGTATTATCACCAATGACTTCTACCTTTACGAAACGTGACAAAATTATTTGACACCATTCCCATCCCAGTATACATCATCCCAGTATATTACGTCACAATATTGTACATTTTCGTACAAGTTAATGTGTGTTCAGCTGCAACCTGTGTTGGTGTCCACATGTTTTGTTTTTTTTTTTAAATTATGCATCAGTTTCTTTCTATATCTATATATTTTTAATAGGGAGATGCTACCTTGAAATTGATTTTATAGTGTTATGACAGTTAAACAAGTATCATCTTAATAAAATGACAAAATGTCTTTAGAAGCATAAATATAATCATGTCAGCAATGTAAAGTGTAATGCATTTCTCCCTTCTTCTGCTTTCTATTGAAAATGGGAAGTAGGCTGTGCTGTAAATCAGGGTGCATGATTTGCAAGATAATTCAGTGAAGCCTCTTAATTGGAATTATGACTTGTGTTAAATTTTATTTGTGCGACGAGTGTGTTTTTCACCATTGTTTTGTTGCTAAAGTGGCAGAATTACGCTCTCAAACGGTTTTTGGATGCACGTTTTTCGCTTTGTGAAGACTGGAATTCCCCGTCTGACTTCTGCTCTGATGCAGTCGCCTGACTCAAGAAAATATCATTATGGGTAAAAGATAATGTCATTTGGGACCATCACAACCTAAAAGTGGGTCTGTTTTGATCTTCTTTATTGTTGGCTTGAAACATTCAAGTGAATGGTTATTCAAGTGAGTCCTTCAGAAGGTTTGCCTGTATTTGTTTATCACCTCCAGTGTTCCTTCGTTGTTTGCTGTGCAAATTCTGTCCTGTTTGTGTCTAAACAGGTGGACATGCTGAACAGAGCAGCTGTTGAATTGGTGAAGACAGGCTCACTGTGAGGTGTTGATAGGCCAGTAAATGCACATAGGCTTGTAGGGTCAACTCAGAGGAGGAGTTTAGTTTTAATTGTTCATTGTTGTTGTTGTTTTTTTTTTCTGTTTTTTGTTGTTGTTGTTGCAATATAATGGTGTACATGTTGAAAGAACATGATTAAAATTGTTTAACTGTGTGACACTATACATTTTTAGTATTTCATTTAAATTTTCATCACAATATTAAAAAATGTAGTAAAAACCAATTCTAGATTTTGTTGTAAAGAAAGCATGTGTATCAGAGGTTTACATTTACCTTTTATATTTTCACTGTTGTAATGTGAGTTTCAAAATGTAAAAGTGTAGCAATTTGTAATTTTGCTCAACCAAGTTTTGTATCTTTTCTTTTAGTGTTTCTTTCAAGTTTGTAGCAATCATTAAAGATTGAACGTCCTGCATTCTTTCTGTTCTGTCGTTCTACAGTGGAAGCCGCTCGTCAAAGACGTTCAAGCCTAAGAAGAACATTCCCGAGGGCTCACACCAGTATGAGTTACTGAAGCATGCAGAGGCCACACTGGGCAGCGGGAACCTGCGCATGGCTGTCATGCTGCCCGATGGAGAGGACCTTAATGAATGGGTCGCAGTCAACAGTAAGCATGTGACTTTAATCTAGAAAAAAAAAACCTTTGTTTGCTTGCTCAGTGTGTGTTAAAAGGCTGAAAATTTGCTGTGGTTATAAAGGTTTTTGTTCTTAATTGAATATAGGTCTGCAGCTGCAGAATTAAATATTAGGCTAAATCAAAATTTCAAAAAGGTGAAAAACGCAATTAGTTCTTAATTGTATATAGGAACATATTTGTCTTTATTATTCATGTTCTTATTAATATTTGTAGATAAGACCTCAAGCATCCTTCCCACCAAGCACATGTCACATCTGTCACATTCAGTTTCATGGGTTCAAAGAGATTAAAGTTGACACATTATGCCTCTTTTTACAGTATGTAATATAAGTCTCAGGTGTCCCCAGAATGTGTCTGTGACGTTTCAGCTCAAAATACCCCACAGATCATTTATTATATCATTTTGAAAATGCCTGTTTTGAGTGGAAGCAGAAACACAGTTTTTGTGCATGTCTCTTTAAATGCGAATGAGCTGCTGCTCCCCACCCCCTTTTCCAGAATAGAGCTGTGCCTTTACAGCTCGTAGCTCAGATACTCTGCCAAAAAACATCTGTTTGTTTTTGATTATCATGTATCACGCAGAAATCATGCTTTTTAAACCATATTAGTTTAAACTAATTCGAAGAACGTGCACAGAAAATGGCTGTCACACGGTGAGTTCTCTTTCACGTCATATTGCACTTAAACTCTGATACTCTCAAGTTCATGTTAAAAACACATGAGTTACAAAAACAGTTGGTTATGTCTGTGAAGGTAAACAGCTGGGAAAGAAATCACGTTTATGTTAGATCTGTGTAACAGCAGTGTAATATACAGTAAATAAATCAATAAATCCACTGCTCTCTTGTCTCCTCTGAGGCTGGGACTCTAAATAGTGTTCTGTGCTCATCTGTGCAGCCAAACACCAAACAATTAGCATGCTTTTCTCAAACTTGGGGTTAGAACTGATACACATTTGTCGCTTGCGAAAACGTGGTGGTGCTGTGGGTGGAAACGTGCAGATTAGGGGGCAGTAATATTATAATAAGATCCCCTTCCTACGTCAAGGGCAAGTGAAATCTGAGCGGCTCATTATTTTACATGCTTGCAGAAAAAGGCTAACCAAAACAAAGTTACTGGGTTGTCCTTTTTCACGTTGTCTGGGTTAGTAGATGCACCGGGGACCCATTTATAGCATGGAAAAAGTCAGATTTTCATGATATGTCACCTGTAAAACATGTAACCTATTTCCCCCTAATATTCAAGATTTTGTATAATATCAGTGTGTTTTTTTTTTTTTTTAACAAATATTAGATGTGTACAAATGGTAACATCTAAAATATGTGACCCTGGACCACAAAACCAGTCTTAAGTCGCTGGGGTATATTAGTAGCAATAGCCAAAAATACATTGTATGGGTCAGAATTATTGATTTTTCTTTTATGCCAAAAATCATTAAGAAATCAAATAAAGATCACGTGCCATGAAGATATTTTGTAAAATTCCTACTGTAAATATATCAAAACTTAATTTTTGATTAGTAATATGCATTGCTAAGAACTTAATTTGGACAACTGTAAAGGCAGTTGTATCTCGGTCAAATATTGTTCTATCCTAACAAACCATACATGAGTAGAAAGCTTTCAGATAATTCATAAATATCAATTTCAGAAAATGTACCCTTATGACTGGTTTTGTGGTCCAGGGTCACATATACTCTTGTGTGTTTAAAGGGGTCTTCCCAGTAAACATCCCTTTTATAAGGCCTTTTGCAGGTCAGTTTTGCAACATTTGCTTGGATTCATTCATAGCCTCTGGCCTTCTTCTATTTTTAACAATAGAGACAGTGAAGCTTTCTTAGATTATTAGCCGCAGGGACCGAGGGCTGAATACAGACTCTAGCAGCGCTGATGTTGCTAGGGTTTAGGGTTTCATCTAATTGCTCCCACTCATGAAATATTGGGTGTACCCAACTTCTGCTATATAATTAGAGCAGGGTTTCCCCACCTTGAGGTTTCTGATAGAACTGCAATGGTGCGTATTTATGTTGTTATTGTTTGGAAGTATGTTTATTTCAGAGTCAGACTATAGGTTATTACATAGTTAAAGATTATAATGCTGTTTCATGTGCTCGTAGCTGTGGACTTCTTCAACCAGATCAACATGCTGTATGGGACGATTACAGACTTCTGCACTGAGGAAAGCTGCCCACTAATGTCTGCTGGACCTAAGTAAGTATTAACAGTCCTTTATCTTGTGAAATATTTTGAGCTTACCACAACTGAAAAGTTTGGGATTGGTCTCTGAATATTGTGAAATATTCTTACAATTTTAAATAACTGTTTTCTATTTGAATACACTACCAGTCAAAAGTATTTGAACAGTAAGATTTTTAATGTTTTTTTTAAAAGAAGTATCTACTGCTCACCAAGCCTGCTTTTTTTTTTTTTTTATCCAAAGCACAGCAAAAACAGTAAAATGTTAAAATATTTTTACCATTTAAAATACCTGTTTTCTATTGAATATATTTTAAAATGTAATTTATTCCTGTGATTTCAAAGCTGATTTTTTTAGCATTACTACTAGTGATACTGACTCCGACTTCATAAGACTAATGATGAGCATAAACAACAGAGAGAGAATTAAATTCAGCGCTTTTATTTCCAACATGCGCTCATTCATGGCTGTATATTATTTAATTCAGGCAAAGTTAAGTCTTTATTGGGACAGGAGATGGATTATTTTACGTGGCTCTGTGAGATCGTCTCTATTTCTTAGAGCCAAGCTGCAACATGCGTTTATGTGCATTAATGGCTGTTATGTTAAATGTTTACTATTTACAGAAAAGCCAGTATGCTTTACCCATGGATGCCGTTGTTGTCTCGTCTCCTCTCAGACGCGATGCAATGGTTATCCTGTGCGCAATTCTAAAAACACCCACAAGAGGACGGCGTTTATCGGTGAAGCCGATATTACAAAACCGATTCGATTATGATAAAATGCTTATATATCGGGGAAAATATATAGGTAAATCGATATAGCGGTCGATCTCTGATCTTCAGAAATCATAGTAATATCTAATTTGCTGCTCAAAAAATTATTATTATGATGATACTGAAAATATCAACCTGAATTTTCAGGTTTCTTTGAATAAAAAGATCATAAGAACAGCATTTATCTGAAATATAAATCTTTTGTAACATTATAAATGCTTTTATCATCACTTTTGATCAATTTTTAAAGCATCCCTGCTTAATAAAAGTATTCATTTCTATAATTTTTCCCTCTCCCAAAAAAATATTATTATACTGACTCCAAGCTTTTGAATGGTATAGTGTATAATGTTACAAAAGCTGATCTTTGTATTTATCAAAGTATCCTAATAGTATTGATGATGATAATAATAATAATAAATGTTTCTTGAACAACAAATTAGCATATTAGAATGATTTGTGAAGGATCATGTGACACTGAAGACTGGAGTAATGATGCTGAAAATTCAGTCTTGAAATCACAGGAATAAATTACATTTTAAAATATATTCAAATAGAAAGCAATTATTTTAAATAGTAAAATTATTTCACTGTATTTTGGATCAAATAAATGCAGGCTTGGTGAGCAGAAGAGACTTCTTTAAAAACATTAAAAAGCTTACTGTTCAAAAACTTTTGACTGGTAGTGTATATTTTAAATTGTAATTTATTTACTGTGACAGCAAAGTTGAATTTTCAGCAGTCTTCAGTGTCACGTGATGAAAAAACTCACTTGATTAATTTAATCCATTCATGATGAATAAAAGTATGAATTTATTTACAAAAAAAAAAAAAAAAAACATCTTACTGACCGGTATAGTGGACTTTTCACTGATTTCTTGTACGTTGTCTGCAGATATGAATATCACTGGGCTGATGGAACCAACATAAAAAAGCCAATTAAATGTTCAGCTCCGAAGTACATTGATTATCTGATGACTTGGGTCCAAGATCAGCTTGACGATGAGACACTTTTCCCTTCAAAAATAGGTGTGCTACTCTTTTATATTCCCGTGCTTGGTCTAGAAATCTGTCATGCTTTTTCTTTGTATAGCTCATCATGATCATGAACGGATTTGTCCACACGGTGGCGCTTTTAAAGCATCAATGAAGCGTGCTTCAAACATATCAAGGAAACTAGTTGCCATATCCACAGCATATATTCTATTAGTCATTGCTTGAATTGTAAAACTTAAGTTGCTTTTCTGTGACATTTATAGGAGTCCCTTTCCCAAAGAACTTCATGTCAGTGGCCAAGACCATTTTGAAGAGACTCTTCCGTGTTTACGCTCACATCTACCACCAGCACTTTGACTCTGTTATCCAGCTGCAGGAGGAGGCGCACCTCAACACCTCGTTCAAGCACTTTATCTTCTTCGTTCAGGTGTGTACTTCTGGCCTTGAGATGTGTGACTTTAAATGTTTAGCCAACTCCACTGTAAACATATCTGTCTTTTTTTTTTTCAGGAGTTTAATTTGATTGATCGGAAAGAACTAGCACCTCTTCAGGAGCTGATTGAGAAGCTCACATCCAAGGACAGATAAATCTGCTGTTCCCATCTTCTCTAATTACTCTGTACAGGCAGCCTGGCTTTGTTCTCTGTGTTTGAAAGGTGTGTGGGAATGTTTCCTTCAAGAGTTGGAAAAGGCTGACTCCAAAAAAAACAAAAAACGAAATAAAAAACACTCGATAAGCCACAGCTCTAACCATAGGTCAAGGTCATAGTGGAATTATACTCCTATTGACATCGTCTCAAACACGATCTAAGTGCCTGATATGTCCACTTTCAAATTTCAGCATTTGTATAAAAGCACTACCACTGCTATAAAACGTCTTCATGATTATGCTTTTGACTTTTTTTAGAAGTGCATTGATGAGAATTAGTGGTATGGTAGCTTTTTTTCCTCTTTATTTAGAAGTTCATAGATTTAAAAATACTGAATGAAGCATTCGTTGATTTTTCACAGAGATGAAGATGTTTTATTTTAACTGCTCCCTGTGTCTCATTGACATGTTCGGGATTTCCGTTATCCATTTCAATAGTAGAACTGCTTGGTACACTTCAGTTTTTATTCAGCCCTCTATGAATCTCTCCTTATTGTAAGACATTTCAGTCATTACGGAAGAACACTGGGCCCACAGTTTGCCTGCCATTGCTTTTAAACCACTACATTACTTTTGAATAAGTACTTATGTTGATGAGCCAGATTCTCTCCCAGACGTCAGGGGTTTGTCTGTTAGAAGCTGGGATGAAATGAGCTGACTATGCAAGATCGGTATATACTATTTGATCTCATTTTTTTCATACACTAAAACACAAGGCTTTTACATTCTTTTGTTCACGAACGTGGAAACCATGGGCACCTTTTAAGTGTATAGCCACAATAAATCTAATAGGAAAGATTCATGTTTCTCTATATCTTAATTAAGCTGCCCTAATCTGTATTAGTATTTAAAAGATCCATAACTTTCACTTAAAACAAGCTAAATTATGAAAAGGTGAATCCAAGTTGTATAAAATCTATGATAGGTTTGATTCAGAACTGCTCCTTATTCAACAAACACTTATATTGCTGTCAAAATAGTTGGTGGTCCTCAGTATAATTTAAACAGTGCATACGTTTGGTCTTTATGAAGTTTCACCCCATGAATGTTAATTTTTCTGAATGTTACAGAAAATGTGTTATTCTGAATAACACGGTTAAAATGTTTCTCAGAGATTCTCACATCACTTTATTTCAGAACAGTAAGAGATTGATTATAGACAAATGTACTAAACATTTTTGATGGCAAGTTGTAAATACTGTAAACAGAAAAGGTATGCAATTGGAATAACACGAGATGTGTAACATGCTGAACTTTTGTGGTACAATGCTGAATACTGTTTATAGGATAATAAACCTGTTTGAACAAAATTTGGTTGGTGTTGTTCGTTTCAGTACTACAAGGAATAATAGTACCAGTGTTTGCTTTTTCTTGATTGAATCATACTAGCTATTGCTATTACTAAAGGCACCAATATATGTAGAATTATAAAAACGTCTGGTAACACTTTAGAATAGAGGGTACGCATGTGACGTCATCGTCAGCTGGAGTGGCTGCGGCTCCGCCCACTGAGTGGTAAAAAGACTTAAGTGGTAGCTTTGGTTTAAACATGAATGCTGCGACAGAACACACCCAGCACCTCTACAACCAGAACGAGCTTTGTGATTGACAGATTTGACAAGAAACCTGAGGTATATTTTTACAGACTGCTAAAAGCAACTGAAAAGAGAAGCAAATTAATCGCCGCAATTAAAACAAACAAACAAACAAACAGGCAGCGAAACACGGATTTGCAGTTATCATTTCATGTTAATATGTTGAATTGTGCAGTAAAATCATATCCTATATATTGTATTATAGCATATCGTATTGACAAGTCATCAACTAAATATTTACCAACTTAAATTCTGCATAACTGGATGATTTTAAATAAACACTGATAAAAACTTTTTCTACTGGACGACATGACGATATATATAACATTGATATAAGTGATCATCGAGGTTTAGACCAACCTATTTTGTATTTACAAAATGATTTCACAGGCAAAATTGCTTTGTTTATTTTCCCTGGCGTCAAAATCGGACGCATATAAGTGTTCGAAAACACAAGAGTACACGAGATTCCTGGCTGCATCAGTATCCATTGACCACTGGATATTTGTTAAGTTGTTAGGAACATTATATCAAGTTCAGCAACCTTTAGTTTAAATTGTTTATCGTTTGTTTTACTCACGTTTTCGCATCTTCCCTATTAAATCCATTTACGCTGAAGGCTCTTTTGCCACTCAGTCCGGCTGAGGGGGCGTGTCCCGCGGGAAAGTGACGTCAATGCATGCCCTCTATCCACAAGTTTCCTACGCCCCATGAGGCCTTGCATCAAAAATGGGAGCGTCTTCCGGTTCAAAGTAAACAAGAGGGACTTGACACTCATTCATTCAACAGTTGACAGGAGTGACGGGCAAATGATCTGGTGGTTAGTAAAAAATATAGCAGCCAAAAGCATATAAGTTCTGTCGGAAGAAGCATTCACCACAATTTCCATAGATTGATTCATATTATAGATTGATTCATATGCACAAATAAAAGCCAAACCGTGTGTGTGTTTGTCTGTTGAATTTCTTACTCTGATAAATTAATTTACCCATTGAACAGTGCCATTAAATGCCAGTATGGATATGATGTAATAGAAGAATAGTGTACACATATATTAATTGCATATGGCAAATATTTAATTTTCCTGAAATAATTTGTATTCTTCATATTACCTGTATGACTGGGTATTTAAAAATGTAATTATTAAATAGGTCCCAATGAAAATGTGCTTGCAAAGTAAGATCTGGGGGTCGAACATTAGGACACGCAAAGTGAATCGCGCACATGACTGGACAGAAAGTGAGGCTTATACGAAAGGGATTTCTACGTTAACAAGCCTCGAGCCATCGAGGCTTCATCTGGCATGCCCTTTAACATGGTTCAAATGTCATTTCACTAGTTGACAGTCATTAAAGATTTAGCGATCCAAACTTGCTAATGTTGTGGGAACACAAATTCGAAGAGCATATGTTTTTCCTAAGAACGTAATGACATTTCTCATAAAGGTGTGCATCTTTACAAAGTAAACAATATTCCAAAAACACAGCCTCTTCGTTAATTAGCACATAAAATACCATTGGTATACTACGTCCGCCGCCTCACCGGAAGTTGTACCCACGTTCTTTTTTACAGAAGCGCCCCCCGGAAACTTGTAGATAGGGTACACTTATTCATTACTAACTATGACTTTTTCCTTAATGAATTCCTAATTAGCTGATTATTAATAGTCAGTAAGGTAGTTGTTAATGTAGAATATGTTCATCTAGAATAAGGCATTGATATGTGCTTAATTAGTACTAATAAATGGCTAATATTCTAGTAGTATGCATGCTAATAAGCAACTAGATAAGAAACGTGTGATGTATTTATAATACATAGATTACACTCAAATTAACTTGCACCCACTTCAATAATATGCAGGGGCTGAGTGAGATCCTATAAAGTAAGGTTTTTATTTTAAAACCTTTCCCATAACCCCTCCTTTAATTCAAAAACAAGGTAAAAAAAGGTAGGAGCACATGGTCATGGTAGTTTCATTTGGGTGTGACAAATTGATTTCAAGACTACTGATTAAACCTGCCAGTCATCTTAGTCATATGTAGTCATGATTGGGTTCATCCCTCGGGTCTGTGGTGTTGCTATTCATTTTCTTGTCCTGGCTAATGTTTGTGGAAATTCCATGTAAAAGACAGCAATCAGTCATAATCTATGGGCCAGTATCAACCCATTACAATAAGAAAGTTGCTTTAGGTGTGTTTCTGAAGACTGATGACTGAAGACATTTGCCAGTGGTTTTACAAAACATGAAAGCATTTCTACTGAGCACTTTTTGAGAGACTGTGAGCTCCCTGTCGGCTCTTTATTTCTAAAACCTGGGCTCTCACAAGTCTTTAGACTGTTTGATCTTCGATAGCAAAGGTTTAGAAAAGTCAAGGTTGTTTTGAACTGTAACCTTACGCTTTAAAGATGTTCAGACAGAAGTTCTCTGTGTTTTAAAGGAGGTTTGGGGGATCAAAGAACTTAAGTTTATGATCTTCTGGTCATGTTTTTCCTCCACTTAAATCCTCTCTCTCCATGGGCACTTCATCTTAACCAACCTTGCGTTTTGAAACTGCTTAGGGTTGAGCTGTATGGATACATAGACATCTAATAATATCAAAATATCAAGTTTCAGAGCCCAAACTTTAAGAGCTTCTATGATGTTGGTTTCTGGATGATAACTATGCTGTGCATTTGTTGTTACTAATCATACAAAAGGTCATGTTCTAATCAGTCTCTATTATTAGGAGATAACCATTAATCTATCCACCTTTTTCCCGTAAGAGCGGGCGCGGCCGTTGTAAATTTTATGAGTCTGGCTTCGGGTCTCAATCGCTTCCAGCTATTTTTAGCTGTACAATAAAGTTTGTTTTGCTGCTTGATATTGCAAATTGGTGTGTATTACCACATTATTTTAATGCATTATCTCAATTATGAACACACTGGTTTGTAGTACGAACAGTTTTACCTGCACCTTGTTATTATTCTGGTTGCGGCTAATGAACCGGAAGTTGGATACTGCTCAACCCAAATTATCTTAATAGCCTGAAATTACACGCCAGCTTTTTTTCTTTTTTTTAATATTTCTTAACCAAGATAACATTATGAAAGTAAACATGTGTACTCTTGATTTCTATAAGTATACAGCTGCTCACAGTAGAGGGAGACAAAACATTTGTGACTGAAAACTGATTCATTGAACCGCATCTCATGACTGGCCTCACGCTGACACTGAATTAATACAAGGTTCAATAAAAAGACAGAAGTAGCGACGAGAACAAAAAGATCATCTTAAATCTTTCCTTGAGTTGCTTTTGTTCATAAAGGTCAGAGATTTCAATGGAGCTGATTGTTAAAGGCCAGAGATTCAATAATTGGAATAATTTGATTCTTCCACGTCCTTAAAGTTTTTTTTTTTTTTTAAGAATGGGTTAGTCTCAGTACCAGCTCAGTAATGTCATCAAGAATTAATGTGATCCTATGTTGTCCTGGCATGTGAGTTGTATTAGGTGGAACCAATTATAGCCCAGAGCTTTTCTTTGCAGTTCAAGAGATCAAGAAAATCAAGACGGAATTATTTGTCTTAGTTTACCAGTTATTTTCTATATCTCTCTAGTCACAGGTAAAATCCTATAATTCATACGAAAGTTTTATCCTCCTTACATGATGAACAATTGTGTAATCTTGTAAGTGCCCAGTGCTTTCCTAAATGTCTTATACCTGCAGTTTTACTGAGTAAATGTTGTCCTCCCTATTGCAGAAGCTCTGTGTTGGTTAAAATCTGCACACTAGACCCCTGGGCTTCTGATTTCTTCTGTACCTCCAAGGGACTTCATCTTGACAGCATTCTTATATTCTCTCTGTTTCTTTTGTTTACTCCCTGAAGGTTTGGATCCATGCCGTCTAGCTGTCTACGCTGAGCCACCTCACATTTTCTTGTATTAGGATTTAATCTTGAGCATTTTGAGTGTTTATTTAAAGGGATATTGCAGTGTACTATGAAATTGTTTTTTGCAATCCTTTTTATTCTCAATTGATGTGTAGTTTTAGGACATCATTACTTATTCTGCAGAACTCCCAACATTCACAGCAGTTAAATGCATTTAGTTTACTATAATGAGAACTAAAAAAAAATTTGAAAGAGATGAATATCAATGAATATCACATGACGTCTGTATGTCTGGCTCCAGCAAATGATCAAGAATGAGATTAAAAATCTGGGACTGATTACTAGTTATACTCACATACATTTTTTGTTTTTGAAAAAATAAAGTATCTTATGTTAATCAGTGCTGCATTTATTTGATCAAAATACATTTAAAAAAAACAGTAATATTGCTCAATAAAATTATTAATTTCTTTAAACAAAAACTTCTGGCCTCAGACTTTTGAGTGTTAGTCTTTAGTCAAAGTATATGGAACTGTTTTCTTTTAGTTTTTCATTTGAAATGGATATAATTAGATTAAATGAACCCTTTGACCAGTCATACTGTATGACAATAAATGCACAAAACAACACATAAGTCATACAAAATAGTCACTTGTAGTTTATTAGTCCCTGTTGAGCCTCACTTTGAGTGTAAAACTGGTTGGCATCTTCTTGTTCTGAATGAGAAATGATACAACTCTTGACACATCCTTAAACGTGACAGATCTTCCACCCACTTTAAGTACTTGAGCTGAATTTGCAGACTTTCACACAGTCGGATCTCTCTCTAATACCTCTGATGTTTTCTCATAAGTGGAACCTGATGACTTTGAGTTGTGCCGGCGCCACTTTAGGTGCAAAGACAAATAAACGGGTTCTTCTAATCGGTAAATCTCCACTGAGCAATGATGGTCTACTTCTGTTCTCTTTGAGATAGCGGAAGCATGCAAGAATGGTTATTATGCGATGAAAGATAAAATATATTTGTTCCTTGAATGGCAGATGCAGATATGCATACTCAGGCATAATATATTTGGTTGTCCTGTTTTAAAATACTTCCTCATCTATAATTCATCTGATATATTCCAAACACTGTTAATCTATATTTAAATTAAAATTTCATCAACCAGAAAGAATACTATAATCTGTCAAGTACATTGTAATCATATGAATGAAGGACAAGCTAGAGCACATCACAAACACTATGAGGTTATATGCGTTAATGTGGCAACATACAGACAATGCATTTGAATGAGACATTTTTAAATGACTAGACGATGACGAACCTTATTTAGTGTATATAGCATAAAGCTTTTAAATGCCTTTGTAACCTACAGTGGGCACATAAGTCAGTTTAACAATAGAATTCTGGGATTGATTGGAGTTGTTGCTCATGTGTGGCAATTGTTCTGAATGTATGTAGTCATTGTCGTCTGAGATTTGGGAGTTGACTATGAATAAGTACATGTAGATAAATACATTTATTTTCTGAGAACTAGAAAGGTCAAAGGCTTTGTCGTAGCATGTATGGATATACCGTATGTGTACTCAGTCACGGTAAGTGGCCTTAAACATGTAAAACCGAATGTTGTCACTCTGACAGGAATTTATTACACATACCGTATGTATGATGACTTGAGCATTCTGTCTCATACAGTGTTATGATTAGAGTGCTGTGACCTCAACACTTGATTAAACCAGTAATGAGGATTTGAACTTTTTCCTCACCACCAGCATGTTTGATAATTTTTTTACATTTTCATGGCCCCCAGAATATTTTGTTGTATTAATATTTTGAGCATGTAATGAATAATTCTATATATATGTCAAAAGAAAGAACAGAGCCTCTGCTTTTTCAGCTTTATGCATTCATTGCAACACTTCACATGTCAGACAACATCAGGATCAAATTTAGAACGATGATCAAAACACATGGAGCAGATTTCTTCCATCAACACCTCTAAAGCTGCACTGTCCTATACCACTTCCTGGGTCAGCATTTCATTTGGTAACATTAGGCAGTTTTGATTTAATATGCTTTCATATTAATGTTTAATGATAGCATTATTAGGGGCCGAGCATTAAAATTGCTTCTTTTTCTTCTTTTTCTTTGTCTGCTCTGGAAGTCTATGGTATCCCATAGAACTGTATGGTAAAAAGTTGTAAAATTTGGCACACAGATAGAGGACAGTCTGAACATTAACCACACCAAATTTAGAGTCTCTAACTCAAACCCTCTAGCGCCACCACCTGTCTAAAATTGTACACACGTGTGTGCTAACTTTCAAACTGTAAGGTTCAAAAAATTATTTTCCTTGGCTCAAGAAGATTCAGATGCACCGTATGACATCATTTTCCATTATAATTTTTTCTACAGTTTTGAATTGCTTTTTAAACTTCTTCTAACCCTTTTGTCTGATTTTCACAAAAATCGAACCAAAGTGGACATAAGGCTATATCTCTGTAACGCTTTAGCGTATTCAGACCAAACTTGGCGTGAGTTATGACAAGCATGCTTTGAGTTTACTTGCACATTTTCAGCTCAGTGCCACCTAGTGGTCAGGAGAAATTAAAAATGGCTATTTTTGCTTAAAACTTCTGAATGGTTAGATCAAAAATCACAAGACTGGTCTCTTTCCACTCATGGATTCCATGTCAGCCATTTTGGGTGTTCACCATTTTGAATTTTGACCAAAAAAAAAAAAGAAGCTGTATTTTATGAATGCACTGGAGTTTCTTTACAAAAATTGGTATGTCTCTTTGGCACCATGCCTTCAAGGTAGTCAAAAAGTTTACTCATGGTCAAAAATTATAGTGGAATTTCCAAAAATGCAAGTTACTTTTGATTAATTTTGCATATTGTCATGAGACATTCCTTGATAGATTCCTTGGATAATGCCAAGAACATAAATACCAATTATGCCATAATTGTCCAAACTTCTTGTTTGGCATTTTGATTTATTTGATTTATTCAAACTCCTCCTAGACTGTTAGTCTGATTTTCACTAAATTTGGCTCATATCATCTTCAGACCATGCTGGGGAAAAAAAATGAAATTCAAGTTGATAGATGAATCGGTATTAATTTACCACATCAACAAATTTAATGGCATGATGCCGAACTGCATCTGAGGCTGATTTCTGGAAAGCTTTGACATACTGGCACCAAACTTTATGTGTGTCCTTTATGTGTGTCCTTGTCACCTCATGTTGACCATACCACATCATTTAGGTAACAGCACCACCTATTGCTATTGACACCAAATGCTGATGGCTTATAAACAGTTTTGCCTCTTGTCATGTGACTGGTCTTGTTAGATTCCTTAGATCAAAGACTACAGAATACCAAAGATGTGTCAATTGTATAGTTCTGAATGGGGAAAATGCTCAATATCACAGAAAGCCTCTGGAATAAAATAGACAATCGCTAATTGGTAAAGTCAGGGCATCACTCCGGTTGCTATATAAACAGTCAGCATTCTGAAACATGTGCACTGGCTGATCTAGCCTGATAAATAAGCTTTTTTTATGCTATTTGAGCAAAAGAAACATTTATGATACAATTGTTGTCAGATTTCATTGGTGATTTCAAATATGAAATGTAATCGTAAGCTTGGTGAACAGTTTCGGAGAATTTAACGTTTCGCCATTCAAAGCATGCCCAAGAGGCATTTCAAAGATGGCCGCCAAGGTAAATGATGCTTACATTATGCTGAGAACATTGATACCAGTTATGGCATAATCAGCTGAACTTCCTATCCGCCATTTGATTTATGTTGAAAACCTACCGTTTCAAGCTCCTGCTATAGCATTGCTTTTAATTTTCACCAAATTCTACCCAAATCATCTTTAGACCATGTTGGCAAAAATTATGGATTTCTTGTTAATCAACAAAATGGTTTTCGCTAGACCGCATTAATAAATTTGATGGCATGATACAAAACTGCATCTGAGGCTGTATCTCTGCAAAGCTTTGACATACTGACACCAAACTCTATGTGTGTCATTGTCAAATCACACTGACCACACCACATCAATTTGGTATCAGCGGCATCTACTGGTAATATTTGATAAATCATTAAATCATATTAGCCTACTAAAGATTGAATATCTAATTTTTCAGCCAATTTGAGTAAAATCAAGTCTGTGTTTGATCCAGAGATTGAGTACTATTTTGGAAGATGTGTCATAGCGCCTCCTACGGTATAACAGTAAAAACACAGAAAGCTAGACAATTCCTGTTAATGGCAGGGAAAGAGTTAAAGTATTTCATAGAGTATTTACACTGATTTTATTTAAGCTATATCAAAGTGCATGCAATTGCTAATTGGTTTATTGGAAATTGGTTAAAACTGCACATATAGTTTATCCAACTGTCAAAAGGAGATGCACCAGGCAAATACCTCATATCATTCCTTCTCTGTTATTGTTTGACTGGTGAATCTCCATGGTAATTCAAGCAAGATGTTTTTGCTTTTTTCCCCCTTTCTTCAATAGGAAAGTCAATAGGTGAAGACTTTATGTCTCCTTCGTGTTTGAAATCCCCCACAAATCATTTCAGTTCCACAAAACAGCAATGAACAGATTTCTCTGAGCCTGCCAGAGGATAAAAGTATAAACGAGATCAAAAAAACTTATAGCAAGGATTGATCTTTGTGTGTATACTGCATGGGGCTTTCTTTTTTGTTATTGACTTTTTATTTATTTTATCATCCCTGTAGCGTATTTTACACAGAGGCTCACTTTTAAGAGAACTGGCCTTTTTCACATTCTTTACAAATTCTTTAAAAAATGACTGGCAAAACAATATAAAAACAGTTTCAGATCTTAATGTGAAAACTTTACCATCTTGCCTGTAACTGACATACATGTTCTTCACTGCAGTAATGAGCAGGAAAAGCAGTGAACGGATGCAAGGTTCAGTTAATATCAGTGACCTGAGGCAACGTGCAAGCGCTCTTTCAATTTTAACACCCAGCATGAGCCACAGTGCTGTGCGAGAGTCAGGGACAAATTAACCCCAATACTCAGCATTATACACTGGAAACAGTTGATCTAGAAACAGTTTTCACTCAGAAACTGCTAGTAAATTTCACAAACAATTACAAAGAAATGGCAAGTAATAATTGAATTAAACATTAAATATTTAAGTAGAAAAAAAATGAAATATTGTTTGATTTTAAGACATACTCTGATAGTCTCTCTGAGTGCTTTATTTTTTGTTTTCCTGTTTCTAGTTTTTATCCACCAACTTTCTACCACACTGTCCCTTCATTATGTTTTTAGAAGAAGGACCACATCAGATACTTTCATAATTATGCTAGCTTCCCCACTTGACAAGATAATTATGAGGGGTATGATATGAAAGTATCAAATGTAAAAGCTTTGCAAGTATAGGCTCATGGATGCCTGGGAGGGCAATGAGAACCTAAAATAACAGCTGTACCCGCACTGAAAAGCAAACCTGAAACACCCATTCAATATAAAACAACACAGAAATGAGTAAGAACTCACAAGAAAACATTCCTGGCTTTTCACGGTATGTTTAACAAACATACTGTCTGATGATCTTTATCTTAATAATGAACATCTGGTGGTTTGGATTCCTTTAACAAATAAATGATGTATAATCATTTCATAAGAGTATGAGTGATATTTTGATGTACATTGCTACCTAAGCTGAGGAAATCCTCCTGAGCCCCATGAGTAACAACCTTTGTGATTACAAGAACTTGAAATGAAGAACCTCCTGCCCATTTACACTCTCCAAATCACATTTGCACATCATTATATCATTTAAAGGGGTCATCGGATGCCCATTTTCCACAAGTTGATATGATTCTTTAGGGTCTTAATGAAAAGTCTCTAATATACTTTGATTAAAAATTCTCAATGGTTTTGTTAAACAACACCCTTTTTACCTTGTCAAAATGAGCTCTGCAAAAATCATCTCATTCTAAGGGGTTGTTCCTTTAAATGCAAATGAGCTCTGCTCGCCCCGCCCCTCTCTTCTCTCTGTGGAATGACGAACTTGTTTACATTAGCCGCATTTAGCGCGTTTAGCCGCTAGACTTGCTAACTACCACGTTAAAAGGAAAGGTGATCGCAAAGATTCATTAAAAAACCCTTATACTCACTTCTGCTGTAAGTGAAGCTGGATCATGAATGATTCACGCAAACATAAACGGATATATGTAGATCGGGAGGCGCATTCCATTCACAAACAAACGTAATCCACTGCATCTTCAGCGGCTCAGATGTCGGGAGTAAATGACGACCACTATGTTCATTATTACATCCAGCAACACAACACCTCAATCGCTCAATCTGAGATATTCTTGTCTAACTTACATCCCTGCTCTGGCATCAAAACATGGAAAGTTACTGGACTGTGACAGCTGGTCTGAGGTAAGACACTCATATCAATCAACTATTGTGGGAGCGGCCTCTGTCTGTGTGACGGCACACCGACAGGCATCTGAGAACGGCTCGATTTGAAAAAGGGGATATTATTTTTACAGATTAATTAAAAACCGCTGTATGGATTTTTATCATTATATGGTCGATTTGTACATACACTGCCAACACACATTAATGTTCAAACAACATGAAAAAGTCAACTTAGCATCCGATGACCCCTTTAACACATGAATCTGAAAACGTGCCACGCGCTTGTGGATGTGCTGTGTTTTGAACTGACATTATTATGTATTATAATAATTATGCAGGAATGAGAATAATTTCAACCTCCTCGTTCTAAATGTCCACTCAGCAAATAAAACACCCGATTTTGTTGTGTACTAGTTCTAATGCCATGACAAAAGTTTGAGCAAAGCATGCTAACTGTTCTGTCGTGGGCTGCACAGACGAACACAAAATACTATTTAGAGTCCCAGCCTCAGAGGAGACAAGAGAGCAGTGGATTTATACATTTATTTACTGTATATTACGCTGCTGCCACACAGATCTAACATAAATGTGATTTCTCTCCCAGCTGTTTACCCTCACGGACATAACTGACTGTTTTTGTAACTTGTGTGTTTTTAACATAAACTATTTGACAGTTTAAGCATGATACAACATGAAAGAGATCTTAGTTTAGTACTCACATGCCGTGTGACTGACACTTTCTGTGCGTGTACTTCGGATGTGTGTGCTCAAAAAAACTATATTGTAAGTTTTAACTGGTATGGTTCAGAACGCATGATTTCGATATATGTGATAATCAAAAGCAATGATGTTTTTTAGCAGAGTATCTGAGATACAAGCTGTAAAGGCACAGTCCTATTCTGGAAAAGGGTGCAGGGAGCAGCAGCTCATTTGCATTTAAAGAGACATACTCGAAAACAGCGTGTTTCTGCTTCCACTCAAAATAGGAATTTTCAAAATTATATAATAAATGATCTGTGGAGTATTTTGAGCTGAAACTTCGCAGACACATTCTGGGCACACCTGAGACTTATATTACATATTGTAAAAAAAAAAAATAAAAAAAAGGTCTCCTTGAAATCAGAAATGGCAACATGTGAGAATGATACCCCACAATTGGGATGTAACGATTACCGGTTTGACGATAAATCATGATAAGATTCTCCAGGTTATTATTACCATTTTATATTTTAATCATATTCGATTACCACGATTTGAACAATTGATGATAAATACTGTACAGCATAAAGCACAGTAGTTTCGTTTTGGGTGAAAAAGCTGGGATGTTTTATAAGGGTGCTAATGACATAGGCGCCTATCCCCACGGAAATGATCGAGCACTCACGGAAAAACACGAGATAGTCTCCGTTCATTTTAACCAATAAGAAATGGATTGCAGCTTCTACGACTTAATTCTCATCTCAGATGTCCTTCATTTGGAGCAGTTTTTGGCGTTATTTTAATAGCAAAACGTTGTCCTGTGTACGCACGAATAAGTGCCTACTGTAAACAAGTATTTATTAAATCATTTTATTTAGTGAAGCGCACCCTGGTGAAAAAAACAGCATATGCTGGTAGGTATGTTTTGATGCTGGAATGCTGGTTAGGTAGGTTTTGATGCTGGTTTAAGCTGGTCCTTTGCTGGTTTATGCTGGTCCTTTGCTGACCAGCAAAAACCAGCAAAGGACCAGCATAAACCAGCATTAACCAGCATCAAAACATACCTACCAGCATATGCTGTTTTTTCACCAGGGCAACCCCCATAGAAAGAATGTGTGTATTTGGTAACTAATGTATTTGCAGTCCGTGCGTTTCACTTCGCAGTTGGGGGTTGGGCACCCACCGGCAGAAACATACATTGGGAATTATACAAATGAAATGAATATATGAATGAATTAATTACATGAATGTACCTCTGAAGTTCTGACTGTCTACAGAAAAGATTCGATGGCATTTTGTTTTCATCTTCACTCCACGTAATATCTAAAGTAGTGTTCTTGATCGCAATACTGCTTTGTCCACGGAGTTCACGGAAACAGCTGTAATTCAGCTTTTCCGTAAGCGCCATCTAGTGTCATACAGTGTGTTTACAGAGACTTATATTCACATTGTGCTTGTGTGCAGTTCTTGTCTGGCCAAAAAACAGACCGAATTTGCATGTCCTACTGTAGCCTAAATGTTTACCAGTTGATGAAAAACAAGCTTATGTGGATTCTACACATTTAAACAATTCAGATAAGTTATCTAGATAAAATGCATATAATCATTTATTAATCAATTATCATTTTGACTTAAGCCCTTTTTTATGTAAAGGCTAAAATGTGAGGTTTACCTTTTATGAAACGTTTTCAAAGCTTTATTTGATCATTTACATTAGATATTTGAACATGCCATATAAGTTGTCTGTCATGTTGTCATTTAAAATCCAGACATCATTAGTACTGTTATTGTTTTACTGATTAGGCAAACAAAAAGTCATTTTATTTGTTGTTTGTTGATTTTAAATGTAAAACTTGGTGAAGTGATTACCAGCACATTTTAACAATACCGTGATAATACTGATAACCGTGATAATTTTGGTCACTATAATTGTGATAGTGATCGTGAAAAATCGTGATTTTTTTATCCCATTTTCTTATCAGAAATATTTCTCTTAATATTTATGGTGGACTTGGAGTTTCCCATAACAGAAAAACAGTGCTTTTGTACAACACATGTGTTGTGAAATTTGATATACATCCGTTGTTATTTTTCATGACTAAACATTGTTTGTTTTGGGAAGTTTCCCTCAGGACGGAAGAGATTAAAGAAAAGCATAATGATTATACAGATGAAAAAAAAAAAAATGCTTAATAACGAACACTTGTTTTCACATGAAATTTCCTTTTAAACAGGACCCTTTCGAAGACAAGTGGTTCGAAGAAAGGATGGATGGAAATTTTCTTTCTTGGAATGAAGAACTCTGCTGTTATGAATGAGTTTCGATTCACGCCAGTCTGTGTTCAGACATGCTTCTGTAGCATGTAGGTCATTACGTCTGTAGCTTCTCTCTCCTTATATTTGATCTCTTGATTTTGCCCCGGGTGTGATCTTTTCTTTGAAAAGGGAGGGGTTTTTTTTGAAAATCTGGAACTCTTCGTTTTGATTGAATTCAGCTATGTTTGTACTCACATAAAATATATGCGCGAACATTTATAAAGTGTGCAGTATATCACAACTAAAAAAAAACTTAATGGTACATGCATTTTTTGGATCTACAGATTTATTAAATAGGTTTTTAGTATTAGCTTTTTCTTTCTTTCTATATTTAGAGTTGGAGCACATTTGGGAAACAGTCATGCAACATTTAGTTTAGTTTAGTTTTTTTTTTTTTTTTTTTTTTGAAGATTTTTACTTTTATCTTTTCCTGTGCTGTTGTTTTTGCTTTGAGTTGGAAAGCAGTATGCTGGCTTGTTGGTTCAGGTATGGTATCTTCTCTGAAAACATAACTTTTCCAGGAACACTTCATTCCATTCTATGTCTCTCAGGACAGAATTTTGGAAGACTCTTCAGAACTTGGATGAGTTTCAAGTGGTAATATAGTTTATGTAATCTGTCTTACAGTGAGCTGATCTCAGCTGCTCTTCTTATTATAAAATCTCTCAAAGCTGTATTCACAAGTATGATTTTATTTAATAATTCAGATTTAGATTAAGAAGAAGGAAGGACAATGCCAGATGCATGGACAGTTCACTCATTCTCATCACCACATGCCTCCTACATTGCCTCTTTTGGAGAAGAGGAATTTGAACATGCTGTTAGCAGGCAAACATTTTCCATTGGCACTCCAAAGAAAAATCAACCCAGAAAAGTAGGGTAGGTTGACTACTCTGCCAATCAAATTTAAGCATCAGAACTAACTTGTATAATAATTGATAAATGATTTAAATATGGACATCTTGTATAGTTATAAGAGTTCCATAGTTTGGAGTTGCAAAACAAAGAATGGCTTTCTGAAAAGAGAGTTAGTGCAGAAGCGTGTATGCAGCAGCTCAGGCATAATGAAAGACAAGCCACAAAACTGGTGGTTGAAAGTAGCATTTACTGGATGAGATAGAAACCAGTGTAAATTATATGAGACAGGGATAATAGCTGAACCTAGCACATGATATATGTATGAACACTCAAGCTCAGTCATTTTAAATATATATTGTTTAGCTTTGTTTGTTTTGGATAAGCAAATAAAATGTCATTGTAATGAACATGGTTTGGAAAGCCACTTTTAAATTGTAGGCTAAGATACTCAAAGTCTAATGTACTCTGAAAGATAGACAGTTAGGAAGTTATATACACTATAAGCTATGGGGGTGATATATAGGCTATAACTGTCCAGTTATATAGTATGTAATTTAATCTGTGCAATAGCAGTTTTCAGTGATTGAAAATCTTAATTAGGCTGCACCGTCCAACTACACCAATTAACACTAAATACAGCTAAGCACTAGAATACACTCTAATTTATATAACTGAAATGAAAACATAATGATTGAAAATTAAGACTGATGCACCAGTAGGCAATTTCACACCATCTGCAAACTAACCAAGAAGTGCGCTTATGTGTTTCAGCATTTAGTTCCCCATCAAAAAGAGTTGTGCTGCCAGAGGCAACACAGTGTCATGCCACAGAGCATCTCTTAAACCAGGAACCGTTGATAGACTTGTGTTCTCAGCTAAAACAATTGTGAACAACTTGCATAATTTACCCTACTTGCACAGTGTAAGATGTAGTATGCAGATTACATTGCTCTAAAGAGATTGTCAGAATGCACTTTCTGCCGGTTTTTGCACTCCTTTTTCATATAGTTAAATCATGTTACATATTCTAAACCCTAAATGGATTTACAGAAATGTACATGTAAAGTGGTGGTTAAAATGGTTACTGCAGTCCGAATTCAAAATATAGGAGAGAGTCATTTCTCCCGCCCCTCCTCCTCAGACTTAATGCTCACACGGGTTGCCAAATTGTGGACACGCAAAGGGGAACGAGTGCAACTGACCCTTCACAAAGACCTGCCTCACTTTGTTACTGTTTCCATGGCACTCTTACGCTGCACATCATGTTCTCACACCGTGAAAATTCATTGCAGAGCAAAGAGGAAACAGACAACACGCCAACAGACAAAGCAGAGCAGGTTACGTTTGGTATGAAACAAAGTTTCAGCTTCCAAATTTTGTCCTTTTTTTAAGAAATTCAAACAACAAATACCATTTTGTGGCACTTTAATGTGTCGTGCATGAGTTCAAGCGGCACTGATCGTCTCTTTCTCTTTACTAGTTATAGTACAAAATAAACATGAATTAACATCAGAAGGTATCTGGTTTCAACCACGGATAGATGTCAACACACACCATTTTTCAAATTCAAGTCCACTGACGTGAATCTACTCTCCTGTCTGGTTTGTTTGTTGGACAAAATGGCAGATTCGGTGTTATGATTGGTCAGATTACCTGTCAGTCAAACTCCCTGCGAAAGGTCAATTGAGAGTAGAAGGCGACAAATCTTATCCTGTAAGTTGATGAGTTGGTTTATCCGAGTTTTACTATTCCTCTGCTCATAGAGCTTTTTAGGTAGAATAAATGAATAATGAATAATAAATTATTGTCACTGCTGTAAAACTACGAGATTACATCAGAGCATCAATCGACAGTGCAATTTTATAAAGTGCAAATACGACCCTGCAATCACTGACCCGGTTCATTTGCCGGCTTCCATGGCTGAAATACACTGTGTGGCTGAAATACTGGCAACCTGGGTTGTCGAAATACTATTGGGTAAATTGGCAGTGGGTGGGATCACACAGATCAAAACAAAAATAGGCATTCTGGCACGGAACACATATCTATAATTGCCCGTAGCATTGTTTTCAGAAAAACAAGTATGTGAACTTAGCATGTTGCCAAAATATCTCCAAACATATTATGGTATTTTATGCTTTAGTACAGTAAAAAATAATAATTAAAAATAAAAAATGTAAAATTATATACAGCACCTTTAATACAGTGTATAGTATACCTTTTTCTTTATGTACCCCAAAAGAATGGAAGTGAAATGTAACAGCATGTTCCTTTGGTGGGGCCCATAGTAGCTTGACTACAAGACAAATTAAAATATTTGTTTTATATAAAATAATGGGATTTTTAAATAATTAAAAATATACTTAGTTTGGAGCAAAACAGCTACACAGCATAGTTCAAAACAATGTGGACAGACAGAAACACATTCAGACTTTCAGAAAAACACAGAACTGAACACAACACAGCCCTCCCTTCCTCCTCCACTCACAACGCTCAGAACAGGAGGCAAATCGACAAGCCAGAATGCTTTAACTCCTTCAGACCCTGCGTCCACTGAAATGGACATCATATGATTATTGTTTAAACAAATAAAATGTTATGTTTTTATAATATGAGCAATGCCTGGTCACTGATTGGTCCCTGATCAACCAATTACAATGAAGATCTGACTCCTAACTTAATCTGATTGAGCTACAGACATCACAAAAGAGAGACATGATAGTCAACTAGACAGGAAGAGGAGGAACCCCATATTTTACCTTTTATATGCAGAGTTATGTTAATGGTATAGTCTCATTAACTTGCACTGGTTGTAAAATTAAGACTATAAAATGATAATATTCAAAGTTATTTTGAAGATCTGTCAGAGTTGCAGAACACAGGATTTTTTTTTAATTTACTGTCCACCGCAAAGGACATCAGGTCTTAGCAGGAACCTCATAAATTAGTTGTATAACAGGTTGAGAAATTTGTGCAAGCATTTCAAAGCTAAATACAGAGGTACAAATTCTAATGTTAATGTTTATGAACATTAATGTTAATGAAATTAATATTAATATGATTTCATTTGTGTCTTCAAAGTGACTATAACCTGTAGATCAATTTTTCATTGGTTTTACTGAGAAACAGCCACAGTGGATGTGAGATCAGTGAATATACAGCAACACACACACTCACACCACTTTCACACACACTGATGCCTTGATGCTATAATAA
Organism: Cirrhinus mrigala; assembly: GCA_036247105.1. Classification (NCBI taxonomy): domain Eukaryota; kingdom Metazoa; phylum Chordata; class Actinopteri; order Cypriniformes; family Cyprinidae; genus Cirrhinus; species Cirrhinus mrigala. Next base: position 21,025,336 of record CM070011.1, on the reverse strand, counting down.
ACACAATCATATATTTATCAAAACAATCAGCAAATACACATAAACCCATACATACGCAAAGACATTTATACATATATTCAGATTCACCCACTTCAACCAAAAAACACATTTTTTTGAAACTTTATATCATCTTACCTTTTTTTGCCACATTCTTACATTGTTCATTCTTACAGTATGTGGTCTGTTCAAAATCTTAAACACTAGTTCAACTACAGTGCACAAACTCTACTTATTATGTATGGTTAAAATATGCAGATTTTTTTTTTCTTCAGTCCTGGCATCCACTGTAGTGGACATGAGAAAAATCTAATAAAAAATCAGTTTGCACAAATCTTTTTTTTTTTTTAGACTCATTTATATGTTAGAGAAAAGCAAATATCAAGAGGACACTTTTTTTTTTTTTTTTTTTTTCAATGAAAAAAATTCAGGTCTGAAAGGGTTAGATTTCTCAAAATAATCTGAACATTGACTCTCATTCAATGTTCAGTATAATTCATAAAAGAACTTAATGTGAATTGCATCACAAATGTCATAGAATAGCTCAGTTTTAATAGGACACACTGTAACACAACATGCATCACCTGCACAATTGGGATTTAAACCTGGCTAGTGTTTTGTGCTACTGTAGATAGCAAAGCATTAAAGAACTATCTAAACTGCTAAATAACTAAATATATGATATAATATATAATAATAGAATATAATATAAATAGTAGAATTTTAAACTATTATTTTAAATAAAGGCTAAAATCTGAAAAAATATCTCCAGTAAGATATTTACATTTGCTATGGTTAAATGTTCGGTGCTATCTTCCAAAGAGTTTTTACATTTTGGCATCATTTTTTCACTGTATGGTATTGAAATGGCAACTAGTGAATACAAATTTTGTTGTGTTAGAATATGTGGAAACCTTTAAAGAGGCCATCAGATGCCCATTTTCCACAAGTTTGGTCTGATTCTTTAGGGTCTTCATGAAATGTCTGTAACATGCTTTGGTTAAAATTCCTCAATGGTAGTGTAAAACAACACCCTTTTTACCTTGTCAAAAAGAGCCACTGCTCACCCCACCCCTCTCTTCCGTGGAAGAGGAAAGGCGAATGCAAATAATCAAAAACAAATAAAAACTGTGTGACTTACTTCTGGAGGTGCAGCTGGATCACAAACAGCAGATACTGATTCATTTGAACTTTTTAGCAAAACTTCCCTTAAATTGTCCCTTGTTCAGAAAGCAGTCTTGAGTACAATAATTTACGCAGACATAAACAAATTTAGGTGTATTCGGTGGCGCATTACCATCAAAAACAAAGCTATTCCACTGCATCCTCAGTGGCTCTGATGTCAAGAGAAAAAGAAGACTCTTGTGTTCACTTTTATTTACAACTAAAAAGACCTGCATTACTTAGGCGACATTGTTGTTGCTACAGTGGCTCGAGTGTGGAGAAAATGGCAGACGGTGTACAACTGGCTGAGGGCGGAAATATGCTAATATAGGACAGCTCGTCAGTGGGTGGGACTTGAGCAATATGACGTCATACTGCTCAGAAAATCAAAACAGCTTGATAATTGAGACTGTTTAGGTTTTTTGGGGATTAAAAAAAGGAGTGAATGGATTTTTATCATTGTAGGATAGTTGTGTCCACACACTGCTTAAACACATTTATGTGCAAACACAATGTAAAAGTGAATTTTGCAACCAATGTCCCCTTTAAACCATGTGTGTTAAAACTAGCCCCATGATAGGCTGTGCCTATTGTGTTTTACGTTTCTTTGAGGAATTGCGAGTTTGTATCTTTTAAAGTTTAAATCTTGCAATTCTGAGTTTATATTGTGAGATAACAATTATTCTTTCTTTTTTAATCCTGTGCCGGAAACAAGCTTCCGTAGAAACAATGCTTGTGGTAACGTGTGTTTAAAAGCGTTTGTCAAGAGCGGCATCAATTTCAGTGTGTAAATAGGACCTGCTTGCAGAGTTTGGCTTCAGCTGTAGATATAGAGTGTTTAGCGCGAGTAAACATGTTCATGCAATGCAAATGGCATGACAATGGATGTAGGAGCAAAGTGATGTGTATTATGAAAAGGAGTTAACCAAGAACATTAACTTTTTCAACACTTTGTGTGAGGAGGAATTACATTTCTGGAAAAACAGCTGGTTAAACATGGTCTGTCAAACAAGTAAACCTTTAAAAAAACAGTGCCAGTAACACTGTATTTTGGACATTATTATCTTGGGTTTGTGGAATTGTTAAAATGCAAAGTAACATGCTAGAATGAGAAAATTAGAGATAGGCTCACAAAGTGAGGTTGCTGTACCAGTTTTTGGTTGCAATGGAACAGTGATAAGACAGATGCTGACAAAGATATCATGTACACTAGTTCTAAGAATAAAGGTGTGGACTGGATCTAACTGACAGGATGATTTAGATTTCATAATTAATGCCTTGACTGAGGATGAGTTCAGGTGGGAGTACACTGACTTTTCAAGAAAGACAAAAAACCCTGAATTTCAGGTTTTGTTGTTGGTGTGTCAAGTTTTAGTGTGTAAACATAACTGTAAATGATTTGTTACATAAAGTCCTTTTGAAGGATGTTTTGAAACGTTTTGTCTGTTACAGTTTCTTTTAACATAATTGCTTACACACCAGGGCCTTGCATTGTGTCCTCTCTGAAAAGAATTAACACCTGTTTTGGTATGACGGTCTTCTTAAATCTCGATGTTAAGTAACCATGTGGTCAATCATTAAAAGAATAGCTAAATTTAGAAAGATTCAATTAGTGAAGAAAACAAGAAAAGTTTAAATGAAGTAAGGAAAACAAGTGTTATGTAAAGGCAGGGAAATTCGTGTTTGGCTCAGTTTAGTTTCACTGAGGATAAAGCATAGTATGTGTCCTTGCTGAAATCGTTTGTTGTTTCCTGAGTTGTCAGGGACAACTGTACTTCTGGACAACAGCCCAGACAGCAGTGCAGAACTTGTTGCAGCAGGAATTCGGATGAGGTAATGAGAGAATTCTAAGAGAGACTTGAAGCTCACCACCTCAGTGTGTACACAGAAGCAGTAGCTTCACGTCATGTGTCAATATATTAATCAATGTTTTCAGTATTGTAATGTGGAAATAAATAACTGATAACTTCTGAATCATAATTCGACAAACAGACTTTAACATCAATCTAATGTGGGACATTGCTTAGTCTCTCCATTTAAAACACATTTTCACCTAGTGCAGGAATTTTTTACAACTCTAAAGACCCAGGAATGACTCACCTCTCAACTCTCAGCCAAGATGTTGTAGGTGCTCTGTTGTGTTTTTCAGAAAATTACAGCAGTCAACATTTGAAGTGGATCAAAACCTTTCATCAAAGTTGTCCTAAAACCAAAACAATACCCATTTTTGTCTTAGGACAACTTTGATGAACTTTTTTGGGGGGGCTTTTGTGGACAGAACAGTAGAGAGATGACAGGAAAGTACTGGGCAAAGTAGAGAGGAACAGGATCGGCAAAGGACCTTGAGACAGGAATCAAACTTGGGTTGTTGTGAGCACAGTTGTGCTATATGTCAGCACACTAACCACAAGGCTATCGGTGCCAGCATCTTTGATGAACTTTTTTGATCGACTTCAAATGTTGACTGCTGTTGAAAAAATGGTTGGCAGCTCAGGGTGCTGACCCACCAAAGACTGTCCGATTAAACAAAGATGGTTCACGGGAATAACCCATTTATTGTCACCACTCAACAGACTGGTTTGTGTGTAGTTTTCTACAAAATAAAAATGACATAAACATGAATATACATAGTATACATGATAATAATAAGGATCAATTACAACAAACATATTGGCAATAACACAGCACAATAAATAAATATAATAAGAATTAAGCAAACATTATTAGCAAGATATAAAAACTTAGCTTTTTTACAACTGTACATACAAACTTTTTTATTACATAAAATTTGAAGATGTATTCAAACACATATGAAATAATTCTACCTGATCTCATGACGAAAACATTATATCCTTGACGTCATTGAGTTTCATTCAGAGTTGTGCGACACCTAGTCGCCGTTTACGGATACCATAGTAATGAATAAGAAGTGCCGTAAGATGAATCCCACCTTTCGCAAAAAGTCAGTGACTTCTCTTATTAAACATATTTTTTTAGTGGTAAACATATAGTTTATAATAATTTTTTTTAATAAAAATAGTTTATTCTGAAAGTATTGTTTAGTGTAAAACATGTTGAAGATTAGCAGATAGGCTGTCGATTCATTAAATGATAAGCCGTTTCCTCTAAAAAGTAGTTTATTCAGCGTAGTACAGCCTGTCCTCCACTGACATCCATTAAAAAAACGGTCTCTGGTCTCCTTTCCTACATACTGCCAGACCGGAAGCGTTAGCTTTAGCCGTTACGCTTTTTTGGCTAATTGTTGCCTTCTACTGGCTTTGCTATAACTCTAAAACTCACCGTGATGTTTTAATACAACACACTAGCTGCACTACACCTAAAGGTACCCGATAGTATGAACATAAGCAAATGTGACGTAAAACGCAATCACAAGCATGCCGTTTTAGCTTGTTTTTTTAACTTGTTTTTTAATTTGTTTAGCTTGTTTTTGTTTTCATCCGGAAAGTGAAACATATGGAGCTGTAATCATAAATGTGTACATTTTTGTTGGAAACAAAATTGTGTTTTGTATTTTGTGTCTTGCGAAAAAGTTCCCACAGGTACGTTTTCGTCATGAGGTCAGGTATCAGAAAAATATGCATTTGTAGTGTAGTGCATATTTAACCATTTTTGGCAATATGTTCTTTTGCGGAGTTCTATTTTTTCTAGTTAAATAACATTCAGTGGACTCCGAATGACTTTCCTGAGGTATATATAAAGTCATATACTTTACAAGCTGTTTTATTACCGTCATACCGCAGATAAAACACAGTGATGGTGTGATTAAAAGACGATACATTTCAGTAAGTTGTAGTGTATCCTTCAGCATACCTTCAGCATACCTTTCTGATGGTCAGAAATAGTTCTTACTGATATCTTACTCAGTTTAGACAACTTTGCAGATCTTTGGCATGTACAAATAGCAGCACTCTAAAGGAAGTTGAAAATGTAAAAAAGCACAATTGGGCCCCTTTAACTAAATATCATAGACAATAAGTATCTGTAAACATTTGGCACTGTCAGTAAATTGTTCATGTGTAAATGTTTTACTTTTTATATTATATGAATGCCTCAGTAGTGCAATTTTAGTATCCGCAAACGCCATTTAAATATGTGTGTTTTACATAAATGCAAACAAATATTAATGAGATCACGCTGTGATCACAATCATGTTTCACAAATAGTTAATTGAGATGCCTGCCTCAAAATGCTTAAGAACATCAGTTAGAAACATTATACATTTATATAATATTTACTGTATATATTCTCCTGAGCTGCCTCCACAGACCCCTAGTAGAAACAACTCTTTTTTTTTTTTTTTTTTCCAAACTATGACACAAATGCCTGGAGGTTATTGTCATACTCCCTTTTTAGCCATACGTAGTGTAATGGTCTAGGTGTTTGTCCCTTTAAGACTCGGGTTTCCCTGCCTCTGCACTCGTGGATATATGCTGGAAGAACACAGTATCTTATCTGTCGTTGTTGCACCATTTCTTTCAGTAATAATTCACAAGTTGATGGTGACCTGCCTCGTGTGGTTCTTTCCTGACGTCCCACAGGTTACAGTAGCTGATCTAGAAATCATTAATCATCAGATTTTTCATTCATATTTCAGGTGTGAATGTTGATGTGTTCATTGTTTCATATGAAGACTGATAAGACATTCTATTTTAAAAGCAATTTTTGGTACATAGAAATTTTTCTGCAATACAGCTGTGTTTTCAAAAGATTTCACAATGTCCTGACAGAAACCTATCAACACATGATCTGAAAGTCAGAGAGGTTGTTTTGTCTACCAGTAGACATTTATCAGTTTCAGTAATACTATTGCAGTTCAACTCAGATGCATACTTTCGGGAGAACTCTGTCCAGGTTGGCTGGTCTTGGCTGGTTTGGGCTGGTATTTACTAAACCACAGGAAACGTTTTTCAAGGCGGAAACATGATGTGAAAAATGTAGTTTGGTAAACTTGGTAACCTGATAAGCAGTTTGCCACGTCACTGTTGCAAAAAGCTAAATCAGTAAATATACACTACCGTATGTAAGTTTTTGGGTCAGTAAGTGATTTTTTTAGAAGTTTTTAAGACGTTTTTTTCTGTTTATCACAGTCTCCATAAAAATATAAGCAGCACAAGTGTTTTCAATAGTGATAATAATAAAAAGGTTTTCTGTGCACCAAATCAGCACATTAGAATGATTTCTGAAAAATCATGTAATGTTTGAGCTTTGAAAAATTGAGCTTTGCAATTACTGGGGAAAAAAATTACATATAAAAACTTGCATTTAAAATATATTGAAATAGAAAAGTTAATTTAAATTGTAATAACATTTCACAATATTGCTCTTTTTTTACAGTTCAAAGAAAGAAAATGTATTTATGTCACAACTGTATTACAACTGTGTTAACATAGCAGACTTGTCAATGGGGGTTCTTGAAAATTGCCCTGTCATCAGCTACTCCTCTATACAGAAGAATTTTGCTTTTCAAAAACAGCCACACCTGTCATGTCTGGATGCACTACTGTTTGAAAGTGTGTGAGCTCGTTCCAGCCTGTTGCTGTCACAAACCTCCCTTTAGACTGTAAACAATCTGTCTCACAAATTGCACTACAATGCACCAATTGCAACCACTGCTCACATGCTCAAGAGCAAGATTAATATGTCAGGTTGATACTGGCATATTATGCCACCCCTGGTTCCTAAAGAGTTCTTGTATGTTATCCCCATACATCTCGCTCACATGGCTGGCACACTGCATTTAAAAAGTTTCAGATCAGGAACGTCATGCATGTGATGTCATAAACCTCATGATTTATAACATTTAGCAATAATTTCTCAGAACCTTGAGCAGCTTGTTTCACAATTGTTTCTCACACTCTAAGCAGTGGCTTAAAGGCAGTCCTAATAGCACCAGGTTATGCAATGGCTTTTACACAGGGTATGCTAACTTCATTGGTGGAGTCAGTCATTGTGTAGGGGGAAAACGTTAGTCATAGTGTTTTCATGTATTCTTTTTGGTCAGAAGTTTCTCCCAGTTGGGCAGGATTCTGTACTTGCATAACCTTGCAATATGTGCCTGCGTAGGGGTGCAGACCTTGTATCAGTTTCTGTGCATATATTGTATCATTCAATAAGCATTGGTCACTGAAGCTACACACAAAAGTTAAAATAAAATTTAAAAAATTCTAAATTTCAAAAATGTATTTAGTTACCACTTGTAGTACACTTGAGTGTACTAGTGCATGAAAGATGGGTTCAAGAGTACTACAAGTGGTAACTAAATTCATTTTTTAAATACAGAGATAGTATGTTAAAAGAACATTTTAGTTCATATTCAAGGTGTCCCAAAATAGTTGAGTACACTTAGATATTCTTTTTGAAGTTTGAAGTTCATCTTAAGATGTACTTTTTAGTGTATTAAGTGCAAAATTAGTTCAGGATAATATTTTTGATTTGTCATGTGTATGTTGTGGTGTTTAGTCATTCTGAATGGATCCGTCTGCTGTATTAGGTATATGCAGTTAGCTCAAGGCAGTTGGTTTAGTGGTTTTGGCATCTCCAGTGGTCCTGTTCAGCATCACAACTTGACTTGTCTAATGGCTCATTTCCACCAAACGGGTCAGTTGAGTACAGTACGGTACAATTCAGGACCCAACACCCTGATCCAGCTTGCGTTTCTACCGTCAACAGTACCCTTATTTGATATTTGTGGTGTAGCGATCAACGGTGTCAGTACAAAAGTGTGACAATAAGCACAACTCTGCCTCTTTTTGTTAAAAGTCAGTTTTAATGAACAATAAGAGCAATTATAAAAGTATAAGTACAAAGTATAAGAGGCTAATATAAGAGGAAATAAAGACAAAAGCAAAAAATTCAGTCAAAATGCAAAAACAAGTTTAAATGCCACAAAGTCAGTGCTGTACTACGGTTCAGAATAAATACGCAAAGTTAAACATAACTTGTGCTTAGCCAAAACAATATGACAGGAACAAATAATATTCATGAGACCAACAATTGCCTGTTAAATATACCTAAAACAGATCTCATATTTAATCACTACAGAGACATCAGAACCAGCAGCAAATGCTGCTCTAGGTGGATACATGAGCAGTGAGCACCCAGTGATCACCTGGAGCTCACATCTCCGAAATCAGCATACCAGATTTTCAAATATATAAATAAACCGCAGATTTGAGTTTTAATCAGCAACACTTAAAACACATTTCATGACACAGTAACATAATATTTTGAAAATGATGCGGGTTTTTTGGGCAGTGATGTTTCACATGTCTACAAGAACAGACAAGAATATTAAGAAAGCTGTTGTCTGAGTGAAAATATAAAATTCTAAAATATACTGTCATTTTTTTTTGTGTTTGTGCACTCTAGTGTAATAAGCCCAACGTGCATGAACAGCATAGTGAAGGAGACACTTTATCCCCTAGTAGCATGCACAAGTGACGGTTCTAGTCAACCAATGTTCTGCTGTGAGTTTAGCTCCACCCTTTTGGTAGCCTTTGCTGTGATAGGTACCCCAGCGGGAGGGTACCAAAAAAAATGGTACATCCGCAGCTTCTGACAATGGAAATGGAAATAATTGCATACCGTACTGTACTGTACTGTACCGAACCGTACTGCTTGGTGGAAACGAGCCATTAAATGTAAACGAGCTCTTTGCTGTTGCACGGTACACATACTATACAATACCTATGTTGCTTTCAGTATTTTATTTATTTATGTGTGCTTTGGTGTGCACAAATGTATCAATTTTATGGCTTCCTTATATCACTTGGTTCTTTGGTGTACTTTTGAAGTCTTTAAGTGTCCTTTTTTGGAAAGACATCTTTTGTGAGGATCACCCTTCAATCTTCTGTTTTTCCCTTGCTGGATATAGCAAATTCTTGTTTTCTTCCTCCTTACCTGCTATCATGCTCTTTAAGTTTGAAGTCTCATCTTATAAAAGGATAAAGAGGCAAACAGAGAGATTTATAACAGATTTTACTTAAGAGGTAAACTGACAACTTGGTCCATAATTCATGAGTTTTCTTTTAATAACTGGATTGTGTTTAGGGATTGTGCTATGTGCATGGGTCCTGTTCAGTATATATGTACCCAAAGGATTTAACACCCCAGCCATAATCTGACAGCAGCACTGATTTAATTCTGTACCTGACCTGAGCCATCTAACATAAAGACTGTAATCTGAACATTATTTGCATTAAACAAAAACTGATATCAGGAAATTTTGGAGGGCTCCTGCGCATGGATCGTATTCACAGACAGAGGCAATTTAATAAACTTACAAGGCTTGAAAGGTATAAATATATATAAATACTGAACATTATTAGATATTTAAAAATGATCTTTACCTACATATTTTCCAACCTGTTATATTAGTAGTTTATCTGTGTGGAATCATGAGCGGTTCTAGTTTGCATTTGGGCAGGCCGCCTTCAGTTTGGTAGGATGTGGTAAGTAAGAGCATGTAAATATATATATATATATATATAAACATTAAACCCACACCCAATACCATTTTAAAAACCCTAATGTGCCCTAATCAAATCAAATAAGAAAATGCACATAACACATTCATAAAATAAATGACTGACATATTAGTGTTCCTAGTGCAAGTCACCTGAGAAAATCTTCAGCTTCCTAATGTCTGAAAAGTCTTTGATAAAAGGGCAAGATCACCTTGAATTATATAGAATAGTAAAATCTAAAAAGTGGATAATTATAATTGTTATGGGCGGATAAAATATGGATAACTGAACATCAGACAAATAATACAATATGATAGTTTTTATGCATTTATTATAAAGACATTAAGCAATTATTATCATAGACCTATGTTATGTTATGTAGACAGAAAAATTCTGACTGTTCTCTAGTTCATTTTACTTAATAACAAAACATACAACCACAACAGGCACAGCCTAGGTCTATTTGAAGGCAAAATATAAAATGTTGCAACTTGCAAAAAAATCAACCCACACAGTTTGAAGAAACTTTTAGCTAGACTCAACCATGAGTCAGAACTCCTGAATGTGCAGTGAACTGCTGTTAAAAACATCTAAGACCATTTTGCCTAATGCAGGGGTCACCAGACCCGGTCCTGGAGGGCCGGTGTCCCTGCAGAGTTTAGTTCCAACCCTAATCAAACACACCTGAACCAGCTAATCAATGTCTTACTAGGTACACTTGAAACTTCCAGGCAGGTGTGTTGAGGAAAGTTGGAGGTAAACTCTGCAGGACACCAGCCCTCCAGGAACAAGTTTGGTGACCCCTGGCCTAAAGTTTTCAATTTTACTAAACAACAAACACATACAAACAAACAAACAAACAAACAAGCAGTCCTTGCATGTCGAGATATCATCATCATCATCTATAACCCCATCTACAGTAACAGCATTCTAATATTGCATAACAACACTAAAACCCTGTAAATAACCATTTTTGTCCCACAAACCATCCCCCACCACACATTTTTGACTGACTGAAGTACTGTCCCACATTAGGCTAATCACACTGTTCCACTTTTCAAAACTGTTTTTTGAAATAGGCTCATTTTCCAACTCCCCTAGAGTTATACAGATGTGTTTTACCGTTTTTGAATCCATTCAGCCGATCGCCGGGTCTGCAATTTTAGCATAGTTTAGCATAAATCATTGAATCCGTTTAGACCATTAGCATCTCACTATAAAATGACTAAAGAGTTTCAATATTTTTCCTATTTAAAACTCGACTCTTCTGTAGTTGCATCGTGTACTAAGACTGGTGGAAAATGAATAATCAAAGAATTTTGCTGCCGTACCATGGGTGCAGCAGGCGCAATGATATTACGCAGCGCCTGAAAGTGACCGGCACTAAGTTTGTGTAGATGCAGAGTTGCAGCCGGCAGAGTTGACGGCTGCGTAATATCATTGCGCCTGCTGCACCCATGGTACGGCAGCAAAATTCCTTGATTATTACGCCGGAATGAGAGCATAGTTCCTAGCCATATCAACCTATAAAATTGCATAAAATGCAACTACAGAAGAGTCAAGTTTTAAATAGGAAAAATATCGAAACTCTTTAGTCATTTTATAGTGAGATGCTAATGGTCTAATCGGATTCAGTGATTTATGCTAAGCTATGCTAAAAGTGCTACCGCCAGACCCGGCGATCGGCTGAGTGGATTCAAAAATGGTAAAACACATCTGTATAACTCTAGGGGAGTTGGAAAAAGGAACCTATTTTCAAAAAAACTGGAGTGTTCCTTTAAGAGGTGATGTGATGTTGATTACATGACACCAACAGCTTTGACTAACCCATAGCTTCACTGGCATTCATGTATTTATGGAGGAGCTACAAACACCTTAGCTGTCCCACATTAGGCAGTGTCCCAATTCACATGTGTGTGTGTTTGTGTGTACACACTCTAGGCTAGTGGTTGGCAACATGTGGCGTGAGGCCCGCCAGCAATAATATCTGTCCTGTGCCCAAGCCAGATTATTTTGACAGCGGCTGGTTCTGAAATAAATCTGTCATGACAGCAACAGTTACTCACATTTATACTCACATTTATTTTAGTCGGCTTTGAATAAGCGCTTGCTGTTCACTTTCACTTTCAATTTCGCGATCACATGCACTCTGTGTAAAGGAAGCACATCTTACGACATAACACTGTGTCCTAGCACGCAACACCGCAAATAAATGTGCTTTATTCAATGTTAAAAGTGTCTAATGTGTGTTGGAATATCATTTTACGTCGCATTTTTAGCCATACTGAAAGCAATAACAGATAGTTTACCTCAGATCTTGAATATAAATTTAAGCAAACAGATGTTAAAACTGCAAACCAACAAGTGTTTTCCATGACAAAGATGGTATCAGTCACTCAATATTTAGTTTTAACAATGTTAAAAAGGTTTAATATTTATGAATTAGATTATAAACTTGTCCATTTCGTTGAGAGTGCAGTGCAATTCTGCACTTCTGAATGGCTATGGCGTCACGTGACTGACGTCTGGTGTGGACAGCTAAATTGCCCTTCACTGGAATCTTGTCATGTCACGTGTAGTTAGGACATGCACGGTGTATGATATTTGTCAATGAGCTTAGGATCTTTTGAGATTCGAGCAGGTGTAGTACTAACACTCTGTGTTTGAAGGCATGGGGGTCGCTAGGCCATTTTAAACTCACTACTCAGCCCCCCTAACATTTTGCGATTTGCTCCTTAAACTGTACACGAATCTGTGATCTGAGGCCCCCTTTGAATTTCATATGAAAATTGCGGCAGACATCGATCGGCTCCTCCCCGTCCTTCTTTCAGCGCGTTCTTCAATTCGCAGACTGTGGTGGCATAGAGCGATTTCCTCCAGCAAAAATGAAGCACATAAACGCATACTTTATAAAACGATCATGTTGCCGTTTTCATTTGAAAATTTAAATGGTTTTTAGTGCATGTGGCAAAGAGGTTTGCATACTTAAGTTAAGGAAAGACACTTACTAGACATGCAAAAATTTTGTATTTGAGTAAACAGGTGCGTGTGTGAGATTAGAAAGACTCTGGCTTATTCAGTACTTAAATGTTATACCTATCTATACCACACAGTGGAATATTGCAAGAAGTATAGTATACCACCCCTATTAGTTAAATATTTATTTAT